>JAESUZ010001758.1:1200000-1924453 GCA_017311185.1 Proteles cristata cristata | reverse complement strand
TTGAAGTACAAGAACAATGGGGACCCTCTCTTAACCTGACAATATTAAGCTCTAATGCCCTGAAGCATCTACTGTGTCAGAAATGAACTTCTCTCTTATGTATCTAAAATGTTCTGTGTCATCTTTAGGAAAACTGTGAAAATAGTTACCCAGATCATTTTCTGTGTTCCACTGGGTAAGAATGAGTGGAGGTATCCCCACGCCGGAGTGGCAAGTCTTCTATACTATGTAACTGCAATCACGCAGAGTAACTATAGACAATTCCTCTTCATTATTGTCTAGTTCCTTCTATTTCTCACTATCCTGTTTAACCCTGACCAGTGTAATTCTGTACTGGTGGCAGGAACTTAGGCTATTTTAACTCCTCACTATTAGGTAACACTTCCTTTCTCTAGTCTTCTTTGGTACTGCATACTGTAGGGAGCCAGGCATGGGGGTTCCAGGCTTCTGGTCCCTATGTCATCACACAGTTTCTGGGATTTCTCAGTAGGCCATAGGACACAGTCAATGCCAAGAATTTCAGGAGACGGGGGCGGGGAATCTAGAACCCCACTGCGAAGTCTGCTGCAGAGCATACAGCACTATGAGCTGATCCAGGGACAGCCAGCACACCAGGTGGAGGAGGGAGTGAGCAGGACTGAGAGTTCCCATGCAGCGGACTCCTGCTGCCCGCCTGACTCACCATCTTATTTCCCCTCCATCAGTCCCCTGAGAAAAATGGGACTCCCTCTCCCTGTGCTTTGCTGCTCTTGGTAGGAGCCCAAACCTCAAGGCAGCTGGGACAAGAAGGTGAAAATAAGGATTTTTCATCACTTTATATGAAGTCTTGATATAAGGAGAAGGGAGCCTTTTTCCTTCTATTTCCATTAAACAAAATATGGCTCAGCAGTTTGCTTAATCAGAATACCTCTTGGCTATTTTCTTGGCTATTTTCCCACTTTAAGTCTGCCAACCATTCTTTTAAGACAGATATGACAGGGAGAGGACAACCTGTATGTCTCTCCAGGAACGATAAGTAGAGGATACTTATTGTATCTGTAATACAATATAATATAATATATATTATAATAATAATAATATAATGTAATATAGTATAATAGAATAGAATAGAATCTGTATTATAAGTAATACTTATAAGTATCCTGTACAGATACAGGAGACTCAGGCTTTTCATGTATCCGTATTTTGCTGCTGAATTTCTAAAGTTCAGATCCTCATCTAAAATTTCAAGTAGTGTATATAATAGCCTAGGGGCACCTGGGTGGCTCAGTTGGTGAAGGGTTCGACTCTTGATTTCAGCTCAGGTCATGATCTCATGGTCATGAGATTGAGCACATAAGAGATCGAGCCTGAGATCCTCTCTCTCTTTGCTCCTCCCTGACTGTTGCACGTGCACTCTCTCAAAATAAATAAATAAACATTTAAAAAATAAAATAAAGTAAAATTGTTTTCTAATGCCACTTGTGGGGATAAGTGACACTGACAAATAAAATAAGACATTCAGTTAGTTTTTCTTTGTGTATGAAAGATGTTTGCTAATACTTAATAGGTTTAAAAGTAAAGATCAGCCCTACACAGACTCCTCTCCTCCTCAAAGATCTAAGTTAGCTGTGGTTGTGTTGACCAGACCAAGAAGGTCCCCATTTGGGGTAAGTCACTGACGAAAATGAGATGAAGCATACTTCCGTGCTTCTTGATGACTTTTCTCTTCAGAGAAACCATGAGAATAATACTCTATTTGGTCATCCAGGCACTGTACTTATGAAACATATAACAGCAATAAAAGCAAATACAGTTGATCTTCGAACAGCATGGGTTTGAACTGTGTGGATCCACTTACATGTGGATTTTTTTTTACTAAAAATGTATTTCTCTACCAAATGATTTTTTAATAACATTTTCTTTTCTCTAGCTTATTTTATTGTACAAATATAGTAGATAATACCTTTAACCTACAAAATATGTGTTCATCGACTGTTGATATTAAGGCTTCTTGTCACAGTAGTTAAGTTTGGGGGGAGTTCAGGCTATACATGGATTTTTGGCTGCACAGGGCTCCTAATGCTCATGTTCAAGGGTCAGTCTACTAGGTTATTACTGTGAGCAAGCAGGTACTATTCTAAGCATTTTACATATATTAGATACTTAATCCTGCTAAGAATCCCATGGAAGGGATGCTCCTATTCATCTCATTTTACATGTTAGGAAACTAAGGCACTGAGAGATAAGTAACCTTCGGTCACATAATAAGTACATTGAAACAATATTGAAATAAAAACAGGAGAGAATAGTATCTCTGATCACCAAATCTTGTTTCCATCACCACTTAATTAAAACCTGGCTCAGGAAAAATGTTCATATTCTCCAAAAAAGAAGAAAAAAGCCAAAAACCTCCTTGCCTTGGGCCAGGGCTCCCCTCCTCACTATTAGCAGCTTGCATGTTATAACGCGTGGCGCATCCTCCTGCTGACAAAGTTAAATTGAGGCTAGTTCTCACTAAATATTCATGCTGTGGGTAAAGAGAACTGCTCTCTATGCATATGGACTGTGTTATCTGTGGTGATTTCATATTCTTTCTCTTTCTACATCAGAAACAGAATAAGGGAAACTTCTGAAACCCCCAAGTCCCCCAAATAGTCATTCTAACCATTATCTTCTGGCCCAAGAATTTATTAAGAGATCAAGTCTCTGGGTCATTCAAACAACCATCCCCCTCTTGGCCACAGAATTCCTTGGTATAGTGCCTCCCTGTCTCTGGCTGCCCTGTGCTTAGCAAGGATGCTGCCTTACTGGGACCTTGTCCCTACACATTTAAAAAGGATAATTTATTGTTACTTTTTAAATGTTTATTTTATTTTTGAGAGAGAGAAAGAGCATGCGTGGGAGGGGCAGAGAGAGAGGGGGACAGAGAGAGAGGGAGACAGAGGATCTGAAGCAGGCTCTGCGGTGCCAGGAGAGAGTCTGATATGGGGCTCCAACTCGTGAACCCTGAGATCACGACCTGAGCTAAAGTCTGTCACTTAACTGACTGAGCCACCCAGGAGCCCCTAAAAAGGGCAATTTAGAAAGAGCAGTAGTTTTTAAATATAGTTACACACTTCTTCCCTCACTAGTACCTTGCACAAGTATCTTATACATTTTAAGTGAGCCCTTTTACCTAAACCAACTATACAGACCTCGGTCTCCAAAATAAAATTTACCACATTTCAAATACTAGGCAATTTCAAGGTAACAAAGGGCCTCAGTTTCCACTAGGTACAACAAGGAAATTTTATAGCTCCTGAGCTTGTGTTTTAGTTCCCGATTTTGCTCCCCAAATAATGAAGCTAATTTAATTAAGGATCTGTTAAAGCAACAACTCATTTAGTGCTGGAAACAGGAAACAACACATCGTTTCTCTCCTTTCCCCCATCCCCATCTGCCTTTGAACTTAGGGGAGAGGACCATCTCATAGACAATGCCCTGCGGGTTTAAGAAATAGAGCAGGTCAGGGGCGCCTGGGTGGCTTAGTCGGTTAAAGCGTCCGACTTTCACTTAGGTCATGATCTCGCGGTTCGTGGGTTCGGGCCCCCTGTCGGGCTCTGTGCTGACTGCCAGCTCAGAGCCTGGAGCCTATTTCAGAGTCTGTGACTCCCTCTCTCTCTGACCCTCCCCTGCTCACGCTGTCTCTCTCTCTCTCTATCCTAGAAATAAATAAAACATTTAAAAAAAATTTAAGAAAAAAAAAGAAATAGAGCAGGTCAGAGAATTCTCAGACTAATCTTAAGTACATGGCTTATTATAGGGACCCATAAGTATAAGTCTGAGAGGACACATTACAGAGAAAAGTCAGGATGACCAGAGACTTCACAACACCATAAACCCTATAATCAATGATGGCTAACTTTGGTTGAACACTCATCTCGTGCCAGGCACCTTTCTATATGCTTTACATGTTTTCACTCATTTAGTCTTCATAGGCAAATGATGGAATTGGTACTATTCTTATCTACATTTTATACGTGAGAAGACTGATGTACAGAGAAGTAAAGTAACTTGCCAAAGTCACGCAGCTAGTTGGACACAAAGTCAAACCTTTGGATCCAAGCATTCCAGCTTCAGGATCCCTGAGCTTAGCCACTATATTTCAACTACTTGTCAAAACAGACAAGCCTGAGCCACCCAGGCACCCCTCTTTCCTTTACAATCGAGGTAATAACGCATTCCAGAGTTGTTGTAAGAATTACATGAGAAAACATATGCGAGGGGCTAGAAGAGTGGCTGGCTGGAGGGAAATGCCTAATAAATGGCTCAAAAGAGTCCAGTGCAAACATGCTGAATACTCTTTCATTCTGAGGTTCATTCTCATGTAATATTTCTACCATTAAAAGCACACAGATTATTGATGAGCAATTTTTCTCTTAAACAGTCTGTTTGTGTCCCCCACAGGGATTGAACCTCTCAGAAAAGAATTCCGGTATCTTCTAACGATGTGCCAAGGGAGCCCTGGCAAAACTAGGGCACATCACCATAGCTCTGGGAAGTCAGTTGGGTTATGCTCCTAAGGAGAATACACGTAGCTAAATGAAAGAATGTGTGTGGTTTCCAGACGTACTTAGCTTGTTTCTAGGCCAGAGGTCATTTCTATTATTCTCAGGCTACCTTTCCAAATAACTCTAATGAAAAGAGCTCTTGACTTTTCTATACCATGAGGATTCCGATCTAACGTGTTAGTCTGAGAGCAGCACATTTAGTAGCCTCTTGGACTCTCCGTCCCACTCAGGAATTTTATTTCCTGTACTGAAGGAATCTTAGTCACAGAAAATATCTGTGCTTGTTTGGTGATTTGAGTCATAAACTATAAAAGACATGTGTTGCAGATAAAAACATTTAATCAGCTTCAAACGATTATTGCGCACACCAGCAATGTGATCCTAAGAGGTAGACTGTTGGATTCCAGGAGGAAAGGAAGGGAAATGAAGCAACTATTTTTAAATTCATATGATGTACCAGAAGGTAGGATATTTCACTACCGGCATTTACTGAGCTCAACAGGTGCCAAGCTCTATGCTACACCATTCTGTCCACGCTCTCTCAGATAATCAACACACCTATTCTTTGTTGTTGGTTAAGTAGATCCCTCTTTTCCAGGTGGGGAAACCGCAGGAGGAAAGGAATGACTTCCCCAAAGTTTCTTATCTAAGAAAAGGTGAATTCATAACTTTAGCCCTAAAATCTGGATCCAAAATCTAAGATTTCTGATGCTACCATTTCATGAACCCTACTACTGACTTAAGCAGATGGTATAATCTTGACCCTCAGAATAGGTAAGAGTAAGGGTAGAAGATATCAGTTTTACAACAACAGAGACTATCATATAGGAGGCCAACTGAACGGCCTCTTTCTACCACTAAGATGAAGATGCAGCCCAAATTCTCTGTCAAATGAGAAATAAGCTAGATTTGACCTTGCTTGAACCAGGGATCAGCATAGTTCTAATGGAACTCTGAAATCCTGGGGTCCCCAGGATTTTGTTTTATTTGTATCATGGTCAGATTTCAGCCCGACTGGTCACACAGAGCAAGTGTTCCTCACTCACTCACTATCTTCTCCTAGCTCGTGGCTTTTCTTCCAAAACCACTCTGGGTATTTTCATAAATAGATTTCATAATCAGAAATATAAAGAGAATCACAGCAATGCCAATTCCACCCCCAGGACTGGTTCCTGAAGGCATGCTTCAGACCCTTCACTTGCTTTTCAGACAAGAGTAGAAATAATTGGGCTGCACTCAGTCTATTTTTATGAAATTATTCTGAAGAACAGTCATTATGTTGGGAAGATTCTACCTCACCCATCTCCATGGACTGTGGCTAAATGAGGACAGCGGTTTGTGAAGAAGCAGTTGTAAGCTTGTAGAACACCACATCGCATACAGCAGTTGCTTTCTTACATACTTCAGTGCAAACGGCCTGGAAGCCCAAACTAAAAAGAAAAATATCCATTGTTAGCTCTAATTTAATAACAATTCTTCTCTGCAATTTTCAGGACTATGTGATGTGCTCAGGGGAAAAAAATCCTCATAAACATATAAATTTGCATCATAAAAGCAAATGGAATGATTATTAAAAATGGGATAGTCTGGGGGCGCCTGGGTGGCTTAGTCGGTTAAGCATCCGACTTTCACTTGGGTCATGATCTCGCGGTTCGTGGGTTCGAGCCCCGCATCGGGCTCTGTGCTGACTGCCAGCTCAGAGCCTGGAGCCTATTTCAGAGTCTGTGACTCCCTCTCTCTCTGACCCTCCCCTGCTCACGCTGTCTCTCTCTCTCCTAGAAATAAATGAAAAATATTTTAATTTATTAAAGTTGTTTATAAAATATAAAATATTTATAAAATATAAATTATATTTATAAAATTTATATTTATATATATATATATAATTTATATATATAAATATATATAAATTATATTTTATATTTATAAAATATATATAAATATATTATATTATATATATTATATATAAATTTATTAATTTATTAATATAAAATACATTTACAAAATATAATTTATAAAAATTTTTGGGATTTTTTTTTAAGTTATTTATTTTGAGAGGGAGGGTGGGGAAGGTAGAGAGAGAGACAGAATCCTAAGCAGGTTCCACGCTGTCAGCACAGAGCCCGACATGGGGCTCAGACTCACAAACCATGAGATCATGACCTGAGCTGAAATCAACAGTCAGATGCTTAACGACTGAGCCATCCAGGCGCTGGAGCGTATTTGTTTACATGATGGGTCCCAGAGCGGGAGCTGGATATGTGCGAGGCATGGTTTCCCCACTGAGCCCTTCTGTCTCCCCAGATCTGCAGTTACCTTAGCGACTTTTGCTCCTGCAAGTGGTTTAGGGCAAAGTCATTGGTTCTAATCCTGCTCCTGCTGGTAGAATTCACTTCATTTAAATAAATGTCCGCTTCATTTAAATAAATCTCCCAACTGTGTGGATGAGACAAGGTGACTTGTAAGTTTCTCCAGGAGCCTCAAACTCCAGAGGCTCTTTCTTCTAATGCCTCCACCCCGTTCACACACAGGCTTCTTCTCCTCCTCCCCCTCCCACTGCAAACACCACTGGAAGCAGGGGTGACTGTGTGAACTGGTCTGGTCATCTGACTCCAGGACACTTTCACCAAGGCATGGGGTCACCATGCAGGGGAATGCATACTCGGGAGTGGAATGCACTTGGAAGTGGCTTTCCTTTCCAGCTCTCAGGCTTGCAGCTGGAGTGGGAGGAGGACCCAGGACTTGCTCTCTGCACTGCTCCGCCCCCTCTTCTCTGTCAATGGCCAAGCCTGAGCCCACGCCTCCAGATGCAGCTGAGGCCATCTCAGGCACTGGGCTGGAAATAATCACATTCTTTCCCTGTCTTTCCATTCCCCTGCAGCTGGCCGGTGATGGATTGGGTATGACTAGCTGGGGGAAAATGAAACATTGTGCTCATACAGTGCAGTTGGCTTTACCAGAGTTCTGTGGACTGAGACCTCAAGTTCAAAACCAACTGCCAAACATGTGGTTTTGGCCATTCATTTTCCACATGTTCCATTTGGGTTTGCCTTCTTCCCAGAAAAGATTCCAGGGAGGACAGACATGGCTGGATAGGTGGGAGGCAGACTTTCTGAATTCCTTGGCTCTAACACTACTGTCACCAAGAATGGTGCGATTACCAATAAGACGGTTTGGAGAATCCTCTTTGAGTTAAGAAACAGACATAAGCAATTTTATCAAAAGTTGGCCTCGACCCTAATTATCAGAGTTTGCATAAAATGCAAGCGCTTTTTTAAAAATGTTTTTTAATGTTTATTTTTTTGAGAGAGAGAGCATGAGTAGGGGAAGGGCAGGGAGAGAGGGAGACAGAATCTGAAACAGGCTCCAAGCTCTGAGCTGTCAGCACAGAGCCCAACACGGGGCTCGAATCCACGAACCATGAGATCATGACCTGAGCTGAAGCCAGAGGCCTAACTGACTGAGCCACCCAGGCACGCCATAAGCTCTTACCTGACAAATATATGGCAAAAAATCACTTGTCTGAATTGGTTTACATATAGTCTAAACCTCTTTCTTTCTCAGAGTATCTCTGGCTCTATCACTTTCTTTCCCCATCTCTCTCTCTCTCTCTCTCTCTCTCTCTCACACACACACACAGACACACACACACACACACACACGTGCCTGCACACACACACACATACTCTACCATGTGACCATCCAGGTACATCACGGCATCACACTGAGAGACAGTAAGAGTCTACTCCTTCCCAACAAGCCATCTGAAGCCATAAGCCTCCAGAACCAGAACCCAAAGAAGAAATGATAGAGTTGGTCTCAGCTTTTCCCATCTGAAGCCCACAGACATACCCATCCTGCAACATACACAGCAGCTGGCTCACACACCTTGACATTTCCCCACCCGCTGGGAGCTCCGAACCTCAAATAAGTTACTTCAACTATGGAAAGTGACTTCTCCAGCACATATCCCAGACTGAGGAAACATGCAGGCCAGAGGCAGCCACTCTCTGTGCCCAGGGAGCTCAGAGTGCCCTTCTCACCAGCAAAGTCGAACTGAACTGCCATCCAGATTTTCCTGGAAGGCAGTGATTTATCAGTAATGAAACTTCCCAGGTCCTTAGCTTCCCATCTTGTCATGAAAATCCTGTCATTTCCACGCCATTGACTGGAGCCTAAATGCTGCATTGGGTATAGAAGAAAAGGAAGTAAAGCAGAGAGAATATTGGCAGCCATCTCCTCAGGCAGTTACGAACACTCAGCTGTAAGGATATTGTCTGGCTTCCCAGAAAAGAAAGGGGAAAGAGGAAAGATAAAAACATTCAAGAGTTGTCAAACTCCAGAGTTCCTTCAGAAAGAATTTTCCTTCCACAGTGTCAACAAACGCAGGCTACATCAAGGACTTTTCATTTTTCCTAATATGCCCTGAGCAGTCTCAAGCTGTTGCCATTAAGCGACTCTAATGTTTTCTAATGCACCAGCACATTTATAGTAATTAGACATGGGAAAGTTCCTTCCGTCCCAGAACCTTCATGCTGGAACCCAGCAGAGGAAGTCTGGCAGAGTCTTCTCAGTTACAATGTCTACTCTGTTGTACCATCTTATTTTTCAAGAGGGAGGTAATACGGGGGTACAGTGACAGGCTAGTACCAAACCCAGGGGGGTCCCTATGAAGCCCAGAGAGGGAGAGCTGTGCCAGGAACCACCCTCAGCTTGGCACCACAGCAAGGCAGAGCTGTGGAAAGGGACGGGGAATGAGAAGAGGAAAGATGGAAAGAAAGTTCCTTGGAGACTTTCCTGTTTCACCTCAGGGCTGCCCAAAGGTGCTCTGTGACACCGGATTCCTTAGCAAGGCAAGGGGTAGAGAAGTCCTTTCTGGAGTGATCACATGTGCTCCTAACACCATTCGGCTTCCTCAACCTACAGGCAAACACAAACACCTACATCTCCTGTATATAATTTACTGTCCTAGCCAAGACTGTTTCCAAAGATTAAATTTGGTATATAAAATATTACATATTCAGAGTAAAATCTTCAATGATGCAGAATGGTACACAGTGAAAAGTAAAATCCCTCCCCCATTCCTCAATGAATGCGTACCCTGGCCACAGGCAACAACACTCCACAGTTTACATTATATCCTTCGAGAAATAATTTCTGCATGTGTGGGGCATCCGGGTGGCTCAGCCTGTTAAGCATCTATTTCTTGATTTCAGCTCACAGTTTGCGAGTTTGAGCCCCATGTCAGGTTCTACACGGACAGTGTGGAGCTTGCTTAGGATTCTCTCTCTCCCTCTCTCTCTACCCCTCCCCTGCTTGTGCACACTCTCTCAAAACAAATAAACAAACAAAAAAATGATTTATAAACATATCGTTGAATCTGTATATAATACTTTTTAAAATATTCACATGGGAATCACACAAAGCACCCTGTTCCATTGCTTGCTTTTTAAAATTTAATATATGTGGACATCTTTTCATGTCAGTATACAGAGATCTAATTCATTCTTCTTAAGAACTGAATATTGTTTGGGCAGACAATAATTTATTGAGTCCTCTTGTTCATGGCCATTAGGTAAATTCCAGTTGTTTGTTATTACAAGTCATACTGCAGTTAAATTATTTGTACCTGTATCTTTGTGTACCTGTGCCAGTGGATCTTAGAAGTGGAATCTTTGACTTAAAAAGCATGCACATTGCAAATTTAGATAGATGAAGTCATAATGCTCTCAACAATAGCAATTTAAAGCAAAATGTTGGCTTTTCCACATCCTTGCCAACGTGCAATATTCACCAGTAGGTAAAAATTGTATTTTATTATTTTACTTTTCATTTAATTATGAATAAAATTAAGAACACCTCCCCTCATAAATCCTATGTGTACATTTTTAACACCCTGTTTGTACACTCAGGTACATACCCAGAAACACATTTGCTTTGTGAACTACCTATTTGTGTCGTTTCCTCATTTTCTTTTTTTTTTTATGTTTTATTTATTTCTGAGAGAGAGCGAGAGCGAGAGAGAGAGGGAGAGAGAGAGAGACAGCACAAGCAGGGGAGGGTCAGAGAGAGAGGGAGATACAGAATCTGAAACAGGCTCCAGGCTCTGAGCTAGCTGTCAGCACAGAGCCCGACGCAGGGCTCAAACCCACAAACCATGAGATCATGATCTGAGACGAAGTCAGTCGCTTAACTGACTGAGCCACCCAGGCGCCCCCTCATTTTCTTTTGGACCGCTCATTTACTCTTCTTGACTACTAAGAATATATGCGTGTATTTATGAAATTACTCTATCTTTATCATAGACATTCACAATTTTTCCTACTTGAGCCTTTGAATTGTTTGTACTTTGTTTACAGTATTATTACAATACTGAAGTTTTCACATCATTAAAACCATAACCCAATTTATCAGCCTTGTGCTTTATAACCTCCGGATTTAATGTCAGACCCCAAGAGCTTCCCCACTCCAAATTATTTTTTAAATTACAGGTATTTTCTTCCAGCACTGTAACTACTCAATTCTTTGTAAGTGTAAATATTTTAATCATTTGGAATTTACATTGGTGTTAGACATGAAGTAAGGAGTCAACTATATATTGTTCTCAAATTTGCAGTTGTCCAAATATAATTTATTACAAAATCTAATTTTGGCTTATTAATTCCAAATACTGTCCTACATGTCAAATTCAAAACATATGCAGGTTATTTCTAGACTCAGTAATCTGTTTCATTGATTTGCTACCTCCACCTTGATTATAAGCTGATTTAATTACTCTAACTTTATTATGCATTTTAATATCTGGTGGAGCTAATCTTTCTTCATAGCTCTTCCTTCCTATGTTTTATTTTCAAGCTGGAAAAGTTGCAAGGAGATTGTCTCTTCAAGGGTGGTGGCCTGGGTTGGCTTTGAGGGGTAAGTGCTCTTCTGTTCTATGAAAAGCCACTTGAGTGGGTCCTAAGGTAATGCGTTACCCACCCATAGCCCTGAGGAACACCTAAAATGCAGCCCCAGATGTACTCTGTTCTCTCCAAAGCCAAAGGCTCTGTTTAGAAATGTAGAGTGGGCAGATTTTTAAAAAAAAGATGTAGGTTTCTACAGTTAATATAGCCAACAGAGAAATGTTTCTTCTCTAAGTGTGGAATTTTAATGTCTCATTCGTATACATGAGTACATGTGGTACATGAATGCATGTGGCCGAGTAATGTGTGTCTCTCAGCGGCAGAGAATGGATGGAAGAGCCAGCATCTGAGAGAGGTCTGTATGGAGTCCTGATGCCCTTCTCACCCTACAACGCCACAAAGCATGTTACAAAAAACAGGCTGGGACCGGTAAAGTCCATCTCAGGCCTGGGCTCTTTATCCCACAATTGGTGTCATGAATAATGAAACACCCTGAGTTTGGGAAATGTATATTGTTAAGCTTCAGAGTTCTTATTCATTCTGGAGCCTTCAGAGAAAACTGTAGAGGCTGCTTTCAGGCAACAGGCTTGAGCAGTGGAAATGGAGCCATGCAAAAGACCCATAACAATCATTCATCACTGACCACTGAGCTGAATGCAAACAGTCTCATTAAGAAACCACCTGGAAATAGCCATAGGCCCTAAGGGACCAGTTACAACCAGGCACAGTTCTAAGATTACCAAAAAAGGGAAAATCCTATCCCTGTCCTCCCTCACTCCATCCCATAACTGTGGCCCCTCACCACCCCCTTGAGGAAGACAGTCTCTCCCTCCCTGTCCTGTTTGCAGCTCCCTGTGGTGTACTCATTCATTCAGGAAACTTCTATCCCTTCTGTTCTGCCCCGGGTGAATTCTTTCACTGCGGCACCTCTGGTTTCCACCCAATCGGGTTGCCCCACCTTTGGGTGCCCCCATCCGATTGGGAAAGATACCACAAAAACCTTATTCCTGTGGCCTCTTCCCTTCAGGGAACGAATATTCCCAGTCATCCTTGAAGGGCACAGGGAAACATGAATGTTTGGGGACCTTTAGTGTTTGGAGGCCTAGACTCCAGTTAAGAGAGATGTGCTAGAGGGCACTGCCCTGGGGGTGGTTAAGCAGTAGACTGGGGGCTACACCGGAAGGAGAGTTGGGGAAAGAGGTACACCTTGTAGTTGACCTCACAGAGGGGCTTCGAAGGCCACCATAACTAACATTCTTTTTGCATCCTCTTTGCTGTTATTTTCTTCTGAAACCCACAAGCCTTCATAGAGCTTTGGACCATCTAACAGGCAACTATGGGGGTATTAAGGCACCTGACTGTGCCCACCTGGGGGAAAAGAGTCACATCCAGCTGAGAGGGACAAGATTTAGGAAAGGAGCAGATTCAGATGAGTTGGCAGGAAATGAATTACAGAGGACAGAGAGCAGCAGCTAGGTGGCTGAAGTGGTAAAAACTATGACCAATTTCTGTCCTGTGAGCCTTTCCCAGGGAATCCCAGAAATACTAAATAGGGAAATCTGGATACACTGGAATTTCTATAGGCAGTCAAATTTGGTTACTAAGGGAGACCTATGGCTTCATATCTATTAGAGGAGGGTCATTTCTGCAACAAATGTTTAACTTTTTGTAAACTCTCATCTTGATGCTTAAGGTGGAGGGATCCTCTTACCTATTAACCTAGGTTTTTCAGATAGACCAGCTTGTGTCTAGGCCTCCCCCACCTGACACAGTTTTCAAATAGTCCAGTAAATCCTATCAAGGCAAGAAGACAAACAAAAGTTAAAATCCAGCTTATCCAGGTAGTTACCCCAATTCTACTCTTAGCAGACTGAGGGCTCTTGGTGGCAACCTTGGCTGGTGAGCAGGGAGAGGCCACCAGTGATGGACAGCTCTGGCATTTCCCCACAGATACGCATGGCCTGAGGAGGATTAGCTTTTCCAGGTATTGCTAAATAAAAATAATTGCAGAATTAAGGTTCCAATGAGCCCACACTATCCTCTCCCTCTGATCCCGCAGACCAAGGTAAGCAGATCTTACCTCTGAGCCGTCCATGCTACTCTTAGACTGGCTTTTGTGTCCTTGTTTCAATATAAGCTGCCTTTGATATTCTTTTCAAATTGATTTAAACCAGATATAAATTTGGATTTTGTTTAATGTTTATTTATTTGAGAGAGAGAGAGAGAGAGAGAGAGAGAGAGACAGAGCACGAGTGGGGGAGGGGCAGTGGAAAAGGGAGACTCAGAATCTGAAGCAGGCTCCAGGCTCTGAGCTGTCAGCACAGAGCCTGATGCAGGGCTCAAACTCAAGAACTGTGAGATTATAACCTGAGCTGAAGTCAGATGCTCAATCAACTGAACCAGCCAGGCGTCCCGTGAAAAACCATCTTTTGACTCAGGTGCCACTAGTCACATGAGTTCACTAATCCATTTAATACACATTTATTGAGCATGTGTCTATTATATTCACAACTCTATACCATGGCCAATAGAGATGTTGATACTATTGGCTCTCATTTTAATAATATTTCTATTTTTTAGATAATTTCCAAATGCATTACCGCACCTAATCCTAAGTAGATGAAATGCCTGTGCCTTAAAAGAAATGTGGACACCTGGGGAAACAGTATATTCCATGCTAATACAAAAATATAGTAAACTTTATACTTTCTGTTATGTTTTATAAAATAGGAAAATCAACATGAGGTCAGCTTAACCTTAGATTCTCGGAGGGGGCTAACTCAGAGTAGTTTGTTTGTTTGTTTTTTAATCTTGGGATGAACATATGTGATTTTTTTTAAAGCTTGTTTTCATATAATCACAGTATGGAAAATTTGGAAGATGAAAAATAAAATATCCCTGTCCTAATTGATATTATTATCATGCATAAGAAAAAAAATAATGGAATGGAGTATATACTGGAGTGTTTCCTTCCATTAATTTTTAAGATACACCATATATATATATATATATATATATATAAAACAATATATATAGTTTAATCTATACATATAATCACACACACACACACACACACAGCTATAGATTTTTAAACAGTTTTTGAAATGTTTATGTACTTTTGAGAGAGACAGAGTGAGAGCAGGGGAAGAGCATAGAGAGGGAGACACAGAGAGAAGCCAGTTCCAGGCTATGAGCTGTCAGCACAGAGCCTGACACAGGGCTCGAACTCACAAACCAGGAGATCATGACCTGAGCCAAAGTGGGATGTGTAATCGACTGAGTCACCCAGGCGCCCCTATAGTTTTAACTAACATTAGGGTATAAATACTTATATGCTGTTACAGAGTGTTTATAACCATTTTAATATTTTTATCCTATTACAGTGAGTGGATGTATGACAATGTATCATATAACCACTGTTCTGTTACTAGACATACAAAGTTTCCAACATTTCAACTATTCTGAGCAAAGTAGTCTTCCCATATTATTGTTTCTTTAAGGCAGTTCTCTACAGAAAAGTTATTTTAAATAATCTATCTTAAGTTTGGGCTTTCTTGCTGAAACTATGGTATATTCTTGCCAATTAAGATGATTAAAATCTTAAGAAATTTTACTGCAACTATTACTTATTTAAATCTACATTCCTTCTTGAGTGACTAAACCTTCTCTACAATTTTTTCAGACTGCTTTGTTCCTCTCCAGGTAAAGAACATATTTTTCTGCCAACTTTTTGTTACACAAATGTGGAACCATGAACATTGCTGAGACACTCTAAAAGTTGTACTTTCTTTTTTTTTTTTTAATGTTTTATTTATTTCTGAGAGAGAGAGAGAGAGACAGCATGAGCAGGGGAGGGTCAGACAGAGAGGGGGACACAGAATCCGAAACAGGATCCAGGCTCTGAGGTAGCTGTCAGCACAGAGCACGATATGGGGCTCGAACCCATGAACCATGAGATCATGACATGAGCCGAAGTCAGACACTTAATTGACTGAGCCACCCAGGCACCCCAAGTTGTACTTTCTTTAAGAATTAAACATTAAAAAAAAACAAAAAAACAAAAAAAACAGGATCAGTAGTGCTACCAAGTGTTTTCTTTGGCTTGAATTAAAGAGCAAAACATTTTGGATCTGTGGAATCACTTGGGCCCTGTGAAAACAGATTTAGGAACACATTTTCTCAACTAATACAGTGGATTTGCTTCAGCTTCTATTTGTTTCATCTTCCTGCCACCCACCCAAGCCTGTCTGCATGAAAACAAGAAATGTTTGTGATTTCCCACCTGCCTTACACCATTCTGCTATTCTTTTAATTAATCAGTCCTCTTGAAATTACCTTGTCCATTCCTCCCACATTGTTCTAATTCTATCCACAGATCCCATAGTTGAGCTGTTCACAGTGTTTGCTAGCTAGCATCCCATTGGTGGTTGATTTTACAAGAGAAAGCAAATCAACACTTCTGTCACATTTATGTAATCTCTTCACCCAGCATGGGGCTCAAACTCACAACCCCAATACCAAGTGTCCCATGCTCCATGGACTGAGCCAGCCAGGCGCCCCTACCTACTTCTGTTACATGTAAAGTTTCATTTTATGTTTACTGTGGGTTCTCTGCAGTAACTCCTAGACACTTTGTTCTTGCAGGGAGTTTTGGTGCAGATCACTTGAAAAGTGGTAAAATGTGCAATTAAGGCAGAAACAAAAAGCTGCAGGACCAAATCCCTCTATCCAAAAAGAAGAAAAGGTCCACAGGATGCGTGCATTTTAAAATACCTCAGTACACACTGAGGAGGGCTCTTGCTGGGATGAGCACAGGGTGTTGTATGTAAGCGATGAATCACGGGAATCTACCCCCGAGACCAAGAGCGAACTGTATACACTGTATGTTAGTCAACTTGATAATAAATTATATTTTTAGAAAAATAATTTTAAAAATGTCTTAGTATAAATTTTGGCATGTCAAATATAACCAGGAGTACTTCATAAGACTGGTTAGCTACTTAACCTCTATATACAAAGAATGTTGGAAAAATTATATACAAATATGTTTAGGTCTTTTTTGTGTTCAATGTTGTTACAAAAGAAGTACATGTTCACTAAAAAAAAATTCAAAATTCACAGAAAAGTACAAAGAAGAAAATAAAACCCCCCAGAAAGAGAACCACACTGTTCAAATGATAATTTTTTAAATAAAATTGGAATCATGATCTCCAATCATGCTTTTTTCAGTTAACAGTAGGCTGGGAATAATTTTTTGTGTTATTGGTGTTCTAAAACATGACGTTTGTCCTATTCTATATATGAATATACCACAGGTTAGCTAATTCCTTTCTTTTAGCAGGTGTGGGGTTCATTTTTCTATTATATTTTCACTATATTCTATATTCTATATATTTTCACTATTACATTCTATTATATTTTCACTATAATTGTGACTTTCCATAATTTTTTTGCACATTTCTTACTATTTCCTCAGGAGATATTTTTGGAAAAACTCTTATTTTCGCTAATCAAAAAATAAAATAATTTTAGAGATTTTTAAATCTCTACTGTAAATGTTAGGAAATATTGCTGACATAGAGGACATTTCCTTCTTTTGAAATCCATGAAAATGTACTACATATATTCCTTCCTACATTTAAATTTTTAAAATTCAAGTGTGATATTATTTATCAATTTCTAAAATGATCTAATGTGCCTATGTATCCATCCGTCGGTCCCTTTACACATTTAATCTTTCTATTTCTGTAAAAGTTTTTACTAGAAAAAATGGCATTTGGTCCCACTATGCTAATATCGGGAAGAGGACCACAGCTCATTTCAACCTTAATCTTTAACCCCTTCAATCAAAGCTCTCCCAGAAAGGCACTCTAAGCTAACAACGAAAACTTACTACTTCTGATTGAAAAAAATAATCATAAAGACTTTTAGACTCTATGGTGGTCACCTAATAGTTTAGCCACCCAGAATCCCTTCCTCTCTTGGTCTATTTAATATTTTTGGTGGGCAGCAGGGCTAACCACACCTGCCTCACTTCATCTGATGATAGTACAGCTGCCAGTCAGCATGCTCTTCCAGCACACAGATTCATTCGTCCCTTTAGCAATTATTGAGCACCTACTTTGTGCCATGTACGACTCTGGGATCTTGAAATTCAGCATGAGCAAAAGTAAAAATGTTCCTGCTTTCTTAGAACTTAGTCTGTACCAGGGATAAACTTAGCATGTCTGACTCCATATTGTTTCTGTCTCCCCGGGTGCTGTGACCTACAGTTTAGAAGCTTCTGACAGACCCTCCACATGGGCATGTGAATCAATGAAGAAGTTTTGCTTATAGCTAAGATTTGTAAACACTGCTTTTTACTTTCTTTGCTTGAAACCTACCTCTCTTGGGGAGATGAGGAAGTACATACAGAAATGACTATGCTATGTCTAAGATTTACAGGAAAAGCATGAACAGATGTCTGTACCTAAAGATCAACTGACCAAGGACAAAGCAGTTACATGACTTTCCTCAGATGTCTACGGACCTTAGTCACCCATTGACTCAACCCTCTCCAGCTTCACCCTTCTGCTGACATAAAAGAGGCTTAAATTTCATGCCTAGAGGACATGGTTGTTTGGGACAGTAATCTGCCATCTCTTCCTGGCTTTCCACATAAAGTTGTTTTCCTCACCCCAACTTCTTGCCTCTCGACTTATTGGTGTGTCATGCAGTGATCAGAGGGTCTTAGACTGGTTATAGAACCCCGTTGGAAGAGATGGCCAAGTTAGACCACATGGAGTTACTTTCTAGAATTTTATATGCAGACAGTGAGAAAATTACTCTTTCCCTTTGACTGAGAGCTATCAAGGTACTAGTTATTTATTTACTTACTTAATTACTTTCTTTATTTTAAGCTTTACACCCAAAGTGGGGCTTGAACTCACAACCCCAAGATCAAGAGTCACGTATTTGATTGACTGAGCTAGCCAGGCGCCCCGAAAGACACTATTTTAGAGCTCGCAGCAGCCATGTCCTCTGCCATGTGAGGGTTCCAAAAGAATGAAGCCAAGAAGTACTATAGATGCTGAGAACAAACTGCTAGAGGGCCAGGGTCCTTGAGCTGCTTTGCATGCCCAGCCCCAGCCCTGTGCTACCTGGTTACAAGACACAGTAAAATGCCCTTTGCCTTTTTATCCTTAACCTAAATAGGTCTAACACAGACTCTGGTCCCAAATTTCAGAACGTGGGATCTGGGAGTGCTAAGAAGCCAGGGGCAGGAGAGGGGATGCTAAGCTTATGTTTATGTTTTTTTTTTTTCTTTGCTCTGGAAGTACTTTCCTTCAGTATTCTACCTTCCCACACATTTCATTCATTCAACAAACATCTATTCAGCAATTACCATGCATCAGATCGTCTTTAAGGTGCCAAGGACACAGCATATAAACAAAACACATCAGAATCCCTGTCCTTAGGGAGCTCAATTTCTAGTGGAACCAGCTAAACAATAACAAAGAGTGGTGATACCAAAAACCGAGCAGGAATGAGACCAGGATGCTGAGAAAGCAGAGATAAGGGAATATTCTGTCATGAAGAGCAGCCTGGAAAGGACTTGATTTTTAAGGAGTGGAAGGTTGGGCAGAGACTGAAGTTGAGGTGGGAATTAACCTTGGGAAAGTTGAAGGATTGTGATTAGGAAATAGAGGAGAGGGGCGCCTGGGTGGCTTAGTCGGTTAAGTGTCCGACTTTCGCTTGGGTCATGATCTCGCGGTTCGTGGGTTCGAGCCCCGCGTCGGGCTCTGTGCTGACTGCCAGCTCGGAGCCTGGAGCCTGTTTCAGTCTGTGACTCCCTCTCTCTCTGACCCTCCCCTGCTCACGCTGTCTCTCTCTCCTAGAAATAAATAAAACATTTAAAAAAAAAAAAAAAGGAAATAGAGGAGGGACAGTTCAGGAATGCCGTGACACTGCACTGATAAGTCAGCTCTTAGTATCCAGTCCCTGGGAAGAATTAATTTCAAATAAGAAGGAAAGTGAGGGGAAAAGGAAAAAAGTGTTACAGGCTATCACAGACTTCGTTTACCCTGTTCTTTTAATAAAGAGATAAAAATGTTACAAGGGTGGGACATCAAAAATTTTATCTTTTTAGCATACTTAGTAAGGGATCCCCATCTAAGTCTCCATTAGTGTCCAGCCCACCTACCCCGCCAGTGTCCTTGCCTGAAGAGTCACTGAGGGATCAGAGAGAGTCCAGATTTTACTGGATTGAAATCTACAGTGAGGTGTCCTCAGCTAAGATGCCAGGGGCACTAATGCCATAAAAGCAGGAAACATTCACAATTTTAGGGACAAATAGACACTGTTAGTATACATATACATATACATATACATAAAACATACATCTAGTCTACATACATCTACTATACACACACACACACACGCACGTGCGCACTATCACTGAGAGCCAGGCTACATTGAAATGAAGCTCCCTCTCTGTCAAGGAAAAATGATCCCACTATTACTAAAACCCCAACCTCCTCCCTTCAAAAGAAGAAGTGAGTCACGAGTGTGCCCAGGATTGCTGTCCTCCTACATTAAAGGCCCTCCCTTCTCATACATATCTCTACATCTCCTGCTGTGAAATAAACAGAAGATCAAATGAAAGTGTTCAGAAAGCTGTTAGGATATCACCTGATTTAAAACCCCAGAGAAACTTACAACCAACCTGTCCAGTGATGTGCCCACATCTTAGGGGCCTACTGATTCCACGGGGGCGAGCCTGGGAGGCTGGTTAATCAGAATCATAAATGCCTAGAAATGTAACCCATCTCCTTTCTTCCTATCCGGAGCCCGCTCGATTCATATGCACCCAGTACACTCTTGTTCTAGCATCGCATGCTTGGCCTTCATTTCCTGGCTTTTAAAATATAAAGGTTATATCAGCTTTTCAATGCGGTCCCCTCCAGTCTTCGGTGTTATGAACCAAATCATCACCTCCTGGCAAGGAAAAAATACACTTCACTAATACTCACTAAAGAACGTGCTCAGCATTGATCCCAAGGGGACAAGATGAATAGTATCAAATTCCTCCCCGTGGGACTCCCTCTAGTCTATAAATAAAGCTTTTAAGAAAGTTTTCTACTTAATTTGAAAGTTTTATACAGTTAGAAGAAAACAATCCAGTCTCCTTAAAAAACAAAACAAAAAAAAAAACGTTAGTTAGAAGAAAGAGGAACCAGGGAGCCAGTTTTTTCACAGTGTTGGGAACTTCTGTAGAAGGTTATAAAACCTGTGCCAAGTGAGAAGATGCCACTCCCTTCTGTGATGCACTTTGTGGACAAAATGCCAAGAAATCTAAGGGCAAGCTCCAAATAGCCCCAACCACAGAGGCTTGGAAAGTGGCCAACAACTGTTCCCCACACTGTGGCTAACTGGAACTGGCCCTGAGTGAAAGTCCCTGAGCCATGTGTGAGAGCGGGGCCCTGTGGCTGGCAGAGAACCCGATGAGCCCCGAGTGCACATCGTCTGCAGACATTTGTCTGTGACTCCTCGTATATCCACTGATGTCATTTCCTGTTTCTAAGTAGAGGGCACATTTCAAGAGCCTAATTCTGTTCTTTTAAAAAATAAGTAACATTTTAAAAGAAGTTTTTATTTATGGATTTTGAGAAGGATAGAGACGGTGAGACAGAGAATCCCAAGCAAAGCTCTGCACTGTCAGCACGAAGCCCAGCACAGGGCTTGAACCCACGAAACCGTGAGATCATGACCTAAGCCAAAACCAAGAGTTGGATGCTTAACCAACTAGGCCACCCAGGTGCCCCAGAAATAAGTAACATTTTATATAAGAAGCATATATAAGGCAGCAGATTACATACCTGCCCCTCTCAAATATTTAGCTTTCACGTAAGCCTAACTGGCAGACCTAGGTTACCCAATAGACACAAATCCCCGAGAAGGGGACTATCTTCACTCTAATGAGCTTAGCCTTTCATCTCTATCAAAATGCCCCAGGGGATGGCATAGTGGAGCCTCTCAAGTCCACAGAGACCTACTGAGTCAGAATGACTGAGGGCAGGCCCAGGGCCCAGAAATCTATACCACAGCAAGCACGCAGCAAGCATGCTAAGCCCTCCTCCACATATAGAACAGAGAAGGACCTCTTTAACGGGCAGCAGAATCATGGCATAGGAAGCATCAGAACTGAAGGCAAAGACCCTGGGGTTCCAGCCTACATGACACTATTAACTGTGTGCTCTTAGGGAAATAACTTTTTTAAAAATTTAGTTTTATTTTTTTAAATGTTCATTTATTCCTGAAAGAGAGAGAGAGACAGAGTATGAGTGGGAGAGTAACAGAGAGAGAGGGAGACACAAAACATGAAGCAGGCTTCATGCTCTGAGCTGTCAGCACAGAACCCAACACAAGGCTCAAACTAACAAACTGTGAGATAATGACCTGACCCGAAGTCGGACGCTGAACAGACTGACCCACCCAGGTACCCTTGGTTCAGTTTTCTGAAGAATGGATTTAAACATCTTTATGACCACTTAGACTTTTGTTGTATTTGACACTTGAAGACAAAATCTCAATGGGACAAGGATGATCACAGGGAAATCTTGTATTCACAGCACAGTTCTGGGCATTTAGAGAAGGAGGAGGGGGAAGCTGCTTGTCCCTGAATCCTAGCACATGGGCAGCCATGCTGCACAAGCAGGCAGGAGCTGAGCCAGTGTGAGGCCTGCATTGCCACATCATCCCTGACTGCCGAAACCTTCTCGAATCAGTTCAGCATCTGCATGTGTAGAGTTCTTCCCGACAGATGATTAAAGTAACTTGTCCGGGATACCATAGCACCTTCAGACAAATGCATGTGGTTTTGTTTGGCTACCCAAGGAGCACTTGAGTGAAAAATAAGGCTATAGAGGAGGTAAGAGTCAATATCTGGAAAGTAGTCAGAGCTAAGCTGGTTAAAATTATAAGACAATTGCGAAAGAGTCAAAATAAGGAGCATCATGGTTAGAATTGCATTAACAATCAGACTCAGCACCATGAAGGGTGAGTGAGGGTGCGGACCAACATGGAGGCAGAGAGGCCAGTAAGAAAGTTGATGGACAGATGTATTTGAGACGCGCACAAGCATAGACCAGGCAACAGTAGTGGGATCACAGAGAGAGGAATGGAGATACGTGATGCGACGGTGGGCCATACAGGGCTTGCAACAGGTTGGATATGGCAGTTGAAAAAGAAAAGCACCTAATATTAAAAAAAGACCCCTAAATACAATAAAATTAATTGAAACTATAAACTTTCGGTCCAAACACGCTAAATCTACAGTCTGACAAATCTCAGAGTGCTGTCTTATATCGCCATTCTGAATCCCTCTACTGGCCAATTCCTAAATTAATGTTTCAGGAAGCTGGTCTCCACTTGGACATGAGCCTGCATGTCAAAATTGGGAGAGGGCTTAGAAAAGTGGCTTACAGGAGGGTTCAGTTCTTCATCCGAGTGAAAGAAAAGCTGTCAAACACATCACCTTGCTGAGATTTCTTTGAGAAACACTCTCTGTTACCTCACAGTGCTCTGGTATATTGACCTCCATCCACCGTCATTCAAAAATGGATCAAAAAAAGGAGACATGGAATGCAAGGAATTTTCCAGCGAACTTTGTACCTTGAGAAGCAAGGAAACAAGATTAACTTGATTAATAACAGGAAAAAACAAAGATAAAAGAATAAACTCCCAAAGCATCACACCTTCTTTTTTTCCAATCCCTCCCTTCATTGTGCTCACCAAATGTTTTCTGACAAAAGTTTTTTATGTGGTTTGTTTTATTTTGTTTTATTCCAAAATAGTTTGATGCTTATAGTATTGGTTAAGCACACAGAAGCCATCACAGCTTCATAACATGAGAGTGTCAGGGAATCATGTCCCAGAACATGTCAAGGGCATGTGGCCAAGATCCATCCTCTGTTTTGTTTGGACCCTTCTCCCTCAGCAACAAGAGTCCTGCCAAATGACCAGACTGGAATGCGGGACAGGTCACTATGCAGAGAATCAAGATGTTTAATGTTCATTGTCAGCTGTGTTTCACAATCTCTCTAAGCCTTGGTTTCCTCATTTGTGAAAGGAGGAATTTATAATCGTTGCCTTGTCAACCTCAAGGGGCTCATGGCAGAATCTGCATAAGGTAAATAAGAACCTCTCTGTAAATTATAAAACACTACAGCAGCATCAGCTTGTTGAATTCTTCTTCTCCTTCTCCTCCTTCTTCCTCTTCCTTTTCCTCCCTCTTCCTCTCCTTCTCCTTCTGCTTCTCCTTCTCCTTCTCCTTCTCCTTGTCATCAGATGAGTTGTTGGGCTAGCAGTTGAGGTGTGGTGTGGGCAATCTGGACCAAATCTATCTTTACTCCTGAAGTCAATCCCCAAACCCTAACCACCCTTTTCAGGTGAATTACTATTGTGTTCACCTTTTCAGGAGAATGCCATTTTCACATTAGGTTATTTGTGGACACCAATGAGAGCTTAGAACAATAACAAATTCTTTCTTGGTGCTCATTGTGCCTTGTTGACCTCAGAGGGATGTCACAGAACATGTTTCAATTTGATTTCAACTTGTAGAGCAATAGATGCAATGGCCCCTCTACTGTAAACTTGGCACATTTCTTTATTTAGAAACTGTCTGAAGAAAATTCGAGGAAGAAGCTTGGTTTATTCATAAGAACTAATAATACATTTGCTTCTCTTTTTCTCCTAGTTTATGACACTTCTCAATATAGTGGTAAATCATCAGATTAATAGTCCAAAACTCCTTGTGGGTAAAATGGGATTAATAAATTATAATAGAAATGACCCAGTGAACTCCCTAACAGTGCCAAATTACTTTTTGGTTTCCAAGGTTTTCCTAATGCTCCAAAACAAACATTTCAGTAGTGTATCAGTGTAACTGGTGGTACTAATGCCTTCTGCTAAGTCGTCCATCCTCAAGAGAATACGCCAAGAATTGATTATAATCAGAATTATATGTCACCATAGCTTAACTGTACTCTTATACTAACCTCTAGTTCTAAAATAATGCCTCCTATTTTTAAAATAGTTGGTATTTTTAAACAAAAGATAGAGCAGCAGTGAGATGACAGGATGAGCCAAAACCAAAATGGATGAGTTATTCTTATATCTAAAACAATAGTAGCAAGTCAGGACATACAGGCTGTTGTGTCTAAACAACATTGCACATCTTAATGATGACGTATCTAATAATTATCTAAATGTTTGATGTTAACAATGTACTAAAATTCCAGATTAATGGCTGAATTTCCCCTTCTTTTACTTAAAATCTAGTGGACTCAGGCAGACCTAGGTACCTGCAGAGAGGGAATGGCTGGTGTGTAACAAATTTAATCATAATAGTCACTAATCAAGTCATCTGAAAATCACAAATTACGGAATGACAAGGGGGAGACTTCTGTCAGCAACACGGCGGACTAGGCTTTTATAGAAACTGCTCCTGGAACAGCCCTAAACTTAAAATTCGGCATGAAATCTTTTTAAATTCTTCTTAATTCACAGCTGAGCTGCTAGGGAAAGAATTGTGTTAAGAGCCAAAAGCAGACATTAGCCTACCATTACTCGAGGAGGTCTAGAGTTTGGGATTTAACAGGCCTAAGGAAGACTAGAAACAAATCTGTGAAAACACAGTAAGAAGGCAGAGACTCTAATTGAATCTGAAACTCCTCCCCCTATCAAGGATTTTCACCCTTGAGGGAGACAATAGGAATACATGACTCTCTTGACCATGGCTGTGGAAAAAGTTGGGGAAGAGGGTCCCCTTAGAATTCCAAGATATAGAAGCAATCAACAGTGTCCATCAACAGGTGAATGGATAAAGATGTGGTATGTACATATAATGAAATATTATTCAGCCATAAGAAAAAGTGAGATCTTGCCATTTGTGACAACATGGATGAACCTAGAGGGCATTATGCAAAGTGAAATAAGCCAGACACATAAAGAGAAATACCATATGATTTCACTTACGTGTGGAATCTAAAAACTAAACAGGGCTCCTGGGTGGCTCAGTCAGTTAAGCATCCCACTCTGGGTTTCTGCTCAGGTCATGATCCCATGGTTTCATGGATTTGGGCTCCACGTCGGGCTCTGCGCTGGCATCCCAGAGCCTGCTGGGATTCTCTGTCTCCCTCTCTCTCTGTCCCTCCCCACTCACACTGTCTCTGTCTCCCTCAAAATAAACCTTAATAAATAAACAAACAAACAAAACAGAAACAGACCCATAACTGGGTGAAACAAGAGAACAAACTTGGGGTTGCAAGGGGGCATGGTGTGAGAGAACAGACAAAATGGGTGAAGGGGAGTGGGAGGTACAGGCTTCCAGCTGTGGAATGAATAAGTCATGGGAATGAAATATACAGCCTAGGGAATATAGTCAATGGTATAGTGTTGTATGGTGACAAATTGTAGCTACACTTGTGGTGAACAAAGTATAATGTATAAACTTGTCCAATCACTTGCTGTATACCTGAAACTAATGTGTCTACTTCAATTTTAAAAAAAAATGGCATGTCTAAACTCATAGAATACAACTGGAGACAAATTTATAACTTTATGTATTAGAAGACTAAAAATCAGACCATCTCAAGAAAGTACAAAAAGCATAGCAACTTAAAATAAAGTAGAAGGGCACCTGGGTGGCTTAGTCAGTTAAGCATCTGACTCTTGATTTTGATTCAGGTTATGATCTCATGGTTCTTGAGTTCAAACCCTGCCCACATTGGGCTCTGTGCTGACAGTGCAGAGCCTGCTTGAGATTCCCTCTCTCTCCCTTTCTCTCCCTCTCTCCGTCCTTCCCCTGCTTGCACTTGCTCCCTCTCCCTCTCATAATAAATAAACTTTAAAATAAATAAATAAATAAAATAAAGCAGAAAGTGTAAGATAATGAAGAGACAAAACTAACGTACTAGAAATAATACAGTAGAAAATATTAACCAAGCCAAAACTTGCATGCTGAAAAAAAAGCTAATAAAACTTGTCAATTCCAGAGATATTAACCAAAGAAAAAAGAAATGAGTTAGATAAATTCCTAGAAAAATAAATCTTATAAAAACTGATAGAGGAGAAGTAATAAATCTGAACGGTTTATGACAATTTGAGAATTTGAGTCTATAATTAAAAACCTGTAGGAGTGCCTGGGTGGCTCAGTCGGCTGAGCGTCTGACTTCAGCTCAGGTCATGATCTCATGGTTAGTGGGTTCAAGCCCTGCGTCGGGTTCTGTGCTGGCAGCTCAGAGCCTGGAGCCTGTTTCAGATTCCATGTCTCCCTCTCTCTCTGTCCCTCCCCCCCTCATGCTCTGTCTCTATCTCAAAAATAAATAAACTATATAAAAAAAAAACCTGTACCAAAAAAAAATCATCAGAATTTTTTCACTCATCACAGAAAGATGTCTTTACAAAACAATATTACCAAAGGATATTTGAAGAGTGAATACTACCCAACATATTTTATAAAGCCTTAATAACTTTGTTATTTGATAAAAAAAAAAAAAACATTGCAAGGAAACAAAGTTACAAGCCAAACCTCACTCATGAACATAAATGCAAGAAACCTTAATATATTAGCAAAACAAACCTGGTAATTTATTTGAAAAGGAAGGGGGGAGTTACACAAGAAACAAGGGAAAATATTTTATTAATAAAGATTAAAAACTACATTAAATTAGATTGTGCACAATAAGAAAACAACTCAATTAAAAAAATGGGCCAAAGACCTTAACAGACACCTTGCCAAAGAAGATAGACAAATGACAAACAAACATATGAAATGATACCCCACATCACATGTCATCAGAGAAAAGCAAATTAAAACAACGAAATACCACTACCCACCTAGGAAAATGGCCAAAATCCAGAACACTGACAACACCAAATGCTGACAAAAATACGGGGCAACAGGAACTCTCAGTCACTGCTAACAGGAATGCAAAATGATACAGTCACTTGGGAAGACAACTTAGCTGTTTCTTACAAAACTAAAAATATCCCTATACATCATTCGGCAATTGCACACTTTGGTATTTACCCAAAGAAATGGAAAACGTTTGTGTGGCTTTGGTCACACATAAACTTGCACATGGATGTTCAGAACAGCTTTATTCATAATTGTCCAAACCTGGAAGCAACCAACATGTCCTTCAGCAGGTGAGTGGATAAACTGGGGTACACTCGGACAACGGAATATTATTGAGTGCTAAAAATAAATGAGCTATGAAGCCCTGAAAAGACATGGGGGATCCTTAAATGCATGTTGTTAAGTGAAAAAAAGCCAGTCCCAAAGGCTGTATATGGCAGGATTCCAACTACATGACATTCTGGTGAAGGCAAAACTGTGGAGGCAACAAATGATCAGTAGATTCCAAGGGACTGGGGGAGGGAGGGGTGAATAGGTGGAGCACAGAGAATTTTTCGAGCAGCAAAACCATTCTGTATGACACTAAATTGGTGGATACATGTCATGACACATTTGTCAGATCCATAGAATGTATAACACACAGAGTGAATTCTCAGGTAAACTATGGACTCGGGTTAATAATTTATCAATTTTGGTTCAATTGTAACAAATGTGCCTCTCTAATGAGAGATGTAGTCATCTGTAGTCATGTGACAAGAAAGATCTGATGAATCTGTAAAAGGTCCTCCAAATTGATCAAGGTCTGATGTAATGAGACATGGCAGCCTGCATCCTGGGAGGAGAGAGGAAGTTTGGGACTTAGAACTGAAAAGCAGCCTTTGGCTCCCTCCTCCCCACTTCCCAGGTACATGGCCTTAGGAAGTTATGCAATTACTCCCTGCCTCCATCTTCTTCAGCAAGAGAAAAGATCCATTAGAATAACATCTGATGAGTATTTAAATTACAAGACAAGATCCCCTCTGTCAATGGGAATTACAAATCGGAGACCAAATGAACCCATAAAAACATTGTTCAATGTTCTTTTTCCAACATCTGTGTAGCACATCTAATGACAATTTTGTAGGGGGACTTCTCTGAAAACAACTGAAGAAATGAGCTAGTGACAGACTGCCAATAACATTCACTTGGTGACATACTTCAATTAGTTGAATTTTCATTTTTTATCCTTATCATTTTATCTCTTAAAATAAACAGTAAACTAAGAAAATACTTAAGATATATTTCTAAATTGATGGCAACATAGACACTGTAAAGTTATTCGCCTTCAGAGCTTCTGTCTAGCAATTTGATACAGTGTCAAGACCATTTCAGTTTCTTAATTTCCTTCGTATAGCAATCACTTAAATTATTGAAACAAATTTTAAAAGTCATATCCTTCCCTATTTATTCATAATTATCCAATCAATTGAAGTGCTTTCCTGTAACTTCAACGATAATACAATAAGTGCTATAATCAGATAAGTTTAAAGTTTAATCAACTCCGACTTCTATGTCTATGGAAATGTTTTAGTAATCTAAATTAAAATCACCTACGATAATTCACTCACTCCTCTTAATGGTATTTGGTAGTTCAAGGAGGCATCCATGTCATGGGGTTAGCATTCAATGGCTTTGAAATGTATTAAGCAAAGTCACTTTCTTTAAGCACAATGTAAATTGCATTTTAATACTTCTATAGATTTCTACATTGGCAAGAGGAAAGCATAGCAAAATTTCTAAATAAATTTGAACAGAACTGCCCAGTGCTATTCATCATTTCATCTCTGTATTTTAAGGATACAAATTTGCTTACTTAAAAGCCATCTGATGAAATTCTAGTGCTTGTGGTTGGAAGGGCAAATAAGCCCAATCTCATTAGAGTCCATGGTGACTTAGTCAATGCAAGCACATGTACGCAAATTATTTGTGCTTTGGGAATACGCCACTCTTATAAAGATCCAATTAGATTATATATAGAATACATAATAGATTACAGATACACACACATAGATATTATTCAAGTCTACAGAGCTACTGGAGGCAAAAGTCTACTAAATCAGGAAGCTACTTCTGTATCTCAGTACAGAGTAGTATCAAATACTGTGAATTGATTGCTGCTTTTTCCAATTATACATTCTATATGTATAACATGTGGAAAATGTAGGAAATTATATGGGAAGAATAATAATAACTTGTAAACCCACTTACTATTAAAAATATACTTATCTTTAACATGTTGAAAATACAGAAAAAATATAAAAAAGGAAATAAGTATCACCTGTAATGTCAATATCCAGAGATAATCCCTTTTAACAGTTTGAGATACACACTTACATATATATGTACATACACATATGTATACAAGGACTTACATATATCCATTTTTCAAATTGGGATTTAATTACTATATATGCAGCTTCTCACCTAGAGTCTTTCACTCAAAATTATACCATGAGTTTTCTTTTCACATTATTAATTCTATTTCTAAAACATTTTCGTTGTTAATGCCTGTCAAATATTTCTATTAGACTACAAGCCCCATGAACATAGGAACTACACCTTGTTCATACAGCCAGGACCAAGTATGCCATAATTTATTTAACCATTTTCCAATTGTTTCATGCTGAAGTGGTTTCCAAATTTTCACTGTCATAAGTGTTACAACATTATTAATGGATGAATTTTCCCACTATTTCCCTTTTGCTGACATCTGTTTACTTTTGATCTCTCTCCCACTCTCAGAAGGGAGTCTGGCTTTGCCTAATGATTCTTTGAGATTTTGTGATGTAGATGTGGAAGGAAAGAGGTGACGTTGAAGTTGAAGTAAGAGGTGTGTGGGCTAGGACTGGAAGAAGAATTTCCTGAGAATGAGAGATAAAATGTGGGAGTAGCTGTGGAAGGGGAATAGATGGAAGAGAGGAGTTGCAGTGGTCTCTATAATGTCCTCTCTGTGCTTTTCAAATGCCAAGTATGAAAACTGAAGTAGAGTCAGTGTTTTATATTGTTTTGTTCTTTGTGCCTGGCCAGCATTCATTTTTTGACTATTTAGGGCAGCCTAACTTCTAAAACAAATAACCACCAAATTTAGTATCATTTATTTCTTGATTATGTCACCATCTAATGGGTGTTTAGTGGATGGCCTTCCTGTGATGATGTAGGAGGTCACCAACTCCTGTGTGATGGATTTGACATCCTCCAGGGCCTCTGAGTCCTGCACTGGTCCTTCTGGGGCGCCTAGATGGCTCAGTTGGTTAAGCATCTGACTTCGGCTCAGGTCATGATCTCAGGGTTCATGGATTTGAGCCCTGCACCGGGCAATCTGCTGTCAGCAAAGCCTGCTTCAGATTCCCTGTCCCTCTCTCTCTCTCTGCCTCTCCCTTGCTTGTGCTCTCTCTCCATCAAAGATAAATAAACATTAAAAAATATTTTTTAAAAAATTTCCATAAAGAGGACAAGTCTTTTTGAAACTTGCATGCACAGGACAATTCTTATATAATAATATTCAACTGTGACATTAGAGTAACTGTCATCGGTTAAAATTTAACTCAGGTACGACCAACTCAACCAAGTATTTTGTTGTTGCCAGAGTTGTTTTGCTGCTTGAAAAACATATTATTTACCAAAATATTAGCATAAAATATTTAATTAGTACTTAACTCAAAATATGATGTATCTATTTAAAGAAGAACAAGCACAAAATTAACTAACGATAGAAATTTTTAACAGGGGTGCCTGGGTGGCTTAGTCGGTTAAGCGTCCGACTTCCGCTTAGGTCATGATCTCGCGGTTCGTGGGTTCGAGCCCCGCGTCGGGCTCTGTGCTGACTGCCAGCTCAGAGCCTGGAGCCTCTTTCAGTCTGTGACTATCTCTCTCTCTGACCCTCCCCTGCTCACGCTGTCTCTCTCTCTCTCTCCAGGAAATAAATAAAAAAACATTAAAAAAAATTTTTTAACAGGTAGTACAAAAATACACTTTTAATAAAATTAAACTGGAAAGTCTTTTTTGAAACCAAAGTCAGAGGAAAATGAAAAAGCTTTTTTTTTTTAAAGTCACCTATCAAAAGGACCTGGTATAATCACGTGAGCAAATCTTTAAAAGTTATATGGAATAATGGGGCGCCTGGGTGGCTTAGTCGGTTAAGCGTCCGACTTTCGCTTAGGTCATGATCTCGCGGTTCGTGGGTTCGAGCCCCGCGTCAGGCTCTGTGCTGACTGCCCACTCGGAGCCTGGAGCCTGTTTCAGTCTGTGACTCCCTCTCTCTCTGACCCTCCCCTGCTCATGCTGTCTCTCTCTCTCTCTCTCCTAGAAATAAATAAAAAAAAAACATTTTAACAAAAAAAAAATAAATAAAAATAAAAAAAATAAAAGTTATATGGAATAAGACACTCTACTAAGCCCCCCCTTTTTTTTTTAAAGAAAAAGGATACATTTCAAATCTATGTTATAAGCAACATGACATCATTGTCAAACCCTAACAAGAAGAAAGCTACTAACCAAACTCACTTATGAATATTGACCAAAAGAATCCTAAACAAAATATTAGGAGATAGAACTGATTGAAATACTGAAAGGATAGTAGATTATGATGAATGCAATTCATTCTAGACTGCAAGGGTCATTTGACATTAGTAAATAAATTAACATATTATTCTCACTTAGCTGCCCAAAACATGTCTGATTTCAAATCTATTTAAGACTGTTTTGAAAAGCCTGATGTAAGATTAAATGGATATTGCCTGAATGCTAAAAAACAATACACAATGCGGCACCTGGGTGGCTCAGTAGGTTGAGTGTCTGATTCCGCTCAGGTCATGATCTCCCAGTTATGGGTTTGAGCCCCACTTTGAACTCTGTGCTGACAGCTCAGAGCCTGGAGCCTCTTTCGGATTCTGTGTCTCCCTCTCTCTCTCTGCCCCTCCCCCATTCTCTCTCTCTCTCTCTTTCTCAAAAATAAACATTTAACAAACAAACAAACAAAATAGTACACACTGAAGCCAACATTATGCTTGGTGGCTAAATAATGGAAAGTATTTTTCCTTTAAAGTAAAAAATATGAATATCGTAGATCAGTACAATTATTTAATACTGTTCTCAACATTGAAGAAAACGCAGTTAATCAAGAAAATGAAGTGAGGCATGCATATTTGAAGGGAGAATGCAAAAGCATTAGTGTTTTATACTTGTGAACTCCAGGAAAACAAACTGTAAACCTTTTGAAACTGCTAAGAGAATCTGGAAGACAGCTAGTTTTAAAATAAAGATACAAAGATGCAGTGGCTCTTTTCACATACTAACATAACTAGTGAGCAAGCTACCACATTTACAATAGCAGCTAACAACAAAAACTCAAATAAAAAAAAGAGAGAGATCTGCATGCCCATTGTATTCAGCAGAAATAGCAGTTACAACCATAGAACAACATAGATGGTCCTGATATAGGAAAAGACAGATAGCCAAGGAGCAGAGCAGAAAATCCCAGAAACACTCAAGTATTATGAGAATTCAGAGTATAATAAATGTGGCATTTCGATCACAAGGGAAAGATTTGTTAATCACTAAATAATTTGGGACAATTGGCTAGCCACTTAGGGAAAAGTCAAATTTCACACATGGAATTCCAGTAAGATAAAAAGCATTATCCAGTAAGATAAAAAGTAAATGTAAAAAATGAAAAAAGTACGAGAAAACACTTCCAATAATAGGGTGGAACATGTCTTTCTTAACTTGATACCAACACCAGAAACCATAGAAAAAAATTTACATCAAAGTTAGATATTTCCCAGCAGCAAAAACAAAAACAAAACACCACCATTATGGAAATTTGAGAGACTTAGGAAAAACTATTTAGTAACACACATGATGGACAAAGAATTACTACCACTGTATGAAGAGTGCTTACAAATCAATTATGAAGAGAAAAATGGTCAAAGACAATAAAATAGTCAATTTACAAAAAAATAAATTAGAATGGACCAAAAAAGACCCATTAAATTTCATTATTTTTTAAAATGCAAATAAAAACAAGAAATAAATTTTTATGGTAAACTTCCCCCTCCCATTTTTTTATTGAGATATAGCTGACATACAACATTACATTAGTTTCAGGCATATAACTTGGTGATTTGATATTTGTAAATACTGTGAAATAATGGCCACAGTAAGTCCTGTTGACATCCATCACCATGTATAGTTACAGAATTTTTTTACTTAGGATAAGACCTTTTAAGATTTACTCTCTTAGCAACTTCCAAATTTGCAATACAGTATTATTAACCACAGTTACCATGCTATACATTACATCCCTTTACTTACTCATTTATAACTGGAAGTTTATACCTATTGACTACCTTCACCTATGTTACTCATACTGAACCCACACCTCTGGAAACCACCATGCTGTTCTCTATATCTGTGAACTTTTTTGTTTTTTTGTATTTAGCTTGTTTTATTTTTTATATGTCTGCATATAAGTAGATTACATAGTATTTGTCTTTCTCTCTCTGACCTAATTCACTTAGCATAATGCTCTCAAGGTCCATCCATGTTGTTGTAAATGGCAAGATTTCATTCTTTTTCATGGCAGAATAATATATTTACTCCACACTTTTTAAAATTCATTCATCTGTCAGTGAAGGTTTAGGTTATTTCCATATCTTGTGTGTTGCAAATAATGTTGCAATAAACATGGGGGTACATGTATCTTTTTGAGTAAGTGTTTTTGTTTCTTGGAGATAAACACCTAGAAATGGGATTGCTGGATCACATGATAGTTCTATTTTTAATTTCTTAAGGAACTTCCATACTGTGTTCCATAATAACTGTATCAACGTACTTTCTCAACCTATAGTACACAAAGGCTCCCTTTTCTCTGTATCCTTGTCAATATATGTTGTTTCTTGCCTTTTTGACAAGAGCCATTCTAATAGGTGTGAGGTGATAACTCATTGTGGTTTTGATTTGCATTTCCCTGACAATGAATGATCATCATTTTTTTCACATATTTTTGCCATCTATATGTCTTTTTGGAAAAATATCTTCAGATCCTCTGCCTCTTTTTTCATATTTTTTTCTATTGAGTTGTCTAAGTTCTTTATATATCTTGGATACTAACCCCTCACCATATACATGATTTGCAAATATTTTCTCCCATCCGGTAGTTGGCCTTTACATTTTATTGATGGTTTCCTTTTCATGCAGAAGCTTTTTAGTTTGATGTAGTTCTACTTGGGTTTTTTGTTTTGTTTTGTTTTGTTTGTTTTTTGTTTCTTTGTTTGCTTTTGTTGCTTTTACTTTTGGTGTCAAATCCGAAATCATCTCGAAGACTTATGTCAAGGAGTTTATTGCCTACACTTTCTTCTAGGAGTTTTGTAGTTTTAGGTCTTACATTCAAGTCTTTAGTCCATTTTGTGTTAATTTTTTGTGAATGATGTAAGAGAGTGGTCCCATTTCCTTTCATGTGTGTGGCTGTCCAGTTTTCCAAACACCATTTATTTAAGAAATTGTCTTTTCTCCACAGTATATTCCTGACTCCTTTGTCATAATTATTGGCATGGGTTTGTTTCTGGGCAATCTATCCTATTTCATTGATCTATGTGTATCTTTATGCCAAAACCATACTGTTTTGATTACTATAGTCTTGTAATATAGTTTGAAATTTGGGAAAGCAATGCCTTCAGCTTTATTCTTCTTTCTCAAGATTGCTTTTGCTATTCTGGGTCTTTTGTGGTTCTCTACAAATTTTAGTATTGTTTCCTCTATCTCCATAATAAATGACTCTGGAATTTTGACAGGAATTGCACTGAATATGAAGATTACTTTGGCTAATATATACATTTTAACAATATTAATTCTTCTAATCCATGAGCACAGAATATCTTTCCACTTACTTGTGTCTTCTTCAATTTCTTTCATTCATGTCTCATAATTTTCAGTATATAGGTCTTTCACTTCCTTGGTTAAATTTATTCCTGGTATTTTGTTCTTCTGTATTCAACTATAAATTGGGTTGTTTTCTTAATTTCTCTTTCTGATAGTTCATTATTAATGTATAGAAACACAATGGATTTTTGTATCTTGGTTTCCTATCCTGCAACTCTTTAAAAGAAATATTTATTTTTATTTAGTTATTTTCTTAATGTTTTATTTATTTTTGAGAGAGAGAGAGACTGTGAGCAGTGAGGGTCAGAGAGAGAGGGAGACACAGAATTCAAAGACAGGTTTCAAGCTCTGAGCTGCCAAAGCCAACACTCAACCAACTGAGCCACCCAGGCACGCCAGAAAAGAAATTTTTAAAAACTATAATATAGGGCATTAGATGAATGACAAAAGCCAGATGGTGGTATAGAGGAGGCAAATTTTTACCTCCACCCTCAGGGTTTTTCAGCTGGGCTGGAGAATTAAACTGATACAAAACAGATTAACAAGAAAAAAGCAAACACATTTATATTGTTTTACATGACATAAGAGCCCTCATTGGTATTGAGACAAAAAGAACTGGTAAAACCTATACACTTTTATAGTAGGTTGAACAATGAGAGGCAATTGTAGACAAGTAACTAAATGGGGAGGCTAAAGGAAGATAAAATGTATTTTATTTTATTATTTATTTTTTTTAAAATACTTTATTGTCATGTTGGTTTCCATATAACCCCACAAGTGCCCTCTCCATGCCCATCAAGCCCCTTTCCCTCTCCCCCACCCCATCTATCCTTAGTTTGTTCTCAGCATTCAAGAGTCTCTCATGGTTTGCCTCTCTCCCCATCCCGCACTATTTTTCCCCTTCTTCTCCCCCATGGTCCTCCGTTAAGTTCCTCCTAATCCTCCTATACGTGCAAATATATGGTATCTGTCCTTCTCTGCCTGACTTATTTCACTCAGCATAACACCCTCACGGTCCATCCATGTTGCTACACATGGCCAGATTTCATTGTTTCTCATTGCCATGTAGTATTCCACTGTATAGATAAACCCCATCTTCTTGATCCATTCGTCTGTTGATGGACACTTAGGCTCTTACCATGTATTGGCTATTGTTGAGAGTGCCTCTATGAACATTGGGGTCCATGTGCCCCTCTGCATCAGCACTCCTGTATCCCTTGGGTCAATTCCTAGCAGTGCTATTGCTGGGCCAGAGGGGAGCTCTATTGTTAATTTTTTGAGGAACCCCCATACTGTTTTCCAGAGGGGCTGCACCAGTTTACATTTCCACCAACAGTGTAGGACGGGGCCTGTTTCTCCACATCCTCGCCAGCATCTAGAGTTCTCTGATTTGCTCATTTTAGCCGTTTAACCTCATTTAGCTCATTTAACCTCATTTAGCTCATTTAACCTCTGACCAGCGTGAGGTGGTATCTTAGTGTGGTTTTGATTTGTATTTCCCTGATGAGGAGGGATGCTGAGCATTGTTTCATGTGTCTGTTGGCCATCTGGATGTCCTCTTTGGAGAAGTGTGTGTTCATATCTTCTGCCCATTTCTTCACTGGATTGTTTGTTTTTCAGGTGTGGAGTTTGGTGAGTTCCTTATAGATTTTGGATATTAACCCTTTATCTGATATGTCATTTGCAACTATCTTTTCCCATTCCATCAGTTGTCTATTAGTTTTATGGATTATTTCCTTTGCAGTACAGAAGCTTTTAATCTTGATGAGGTCCCAATAGTTCAGTTTTGTTCTTGATTCCCTTGCCTTTGGGGATGTGTCATCAGAAATTACTGTGGTTGAGGTCAAGGAGGTTGTTTCCTGCTTTCTCCTCTAGGGTTTTGATGGTTCCCTGTCTCACGTTCAGGTCCTTTATCCATTTTGAGTCTGCTTTTGTGGATGGTGTGAGAAAATGATCTAGTTTCATTCTTCTGCATGTTGCTGTCCACTTCTCCCAGCACCATCTGTTAAAGAGGCTGTCTTTTTTCCACTGGATACTCTTTCCTGCTTTGTCAGAGATTAGTTGGTTGTACATTTTTGGGTCCAGTTCTGAGTTCTCTATTCTATTCCATTGGTCTATGTGTCTGGTTTTGTGTCAATACCATACTATCTTGATGACAACAGCTTTGTAGTAGAGGCTAAAGTCTGGGATGGTGATGCCTCCGTTTTGATTTTCTTCTTCAATATTATTTTGGCTTTTCGGGATCTTTTGTGGTTCCATACAAATTTTAGGATAGTTTGTTCTAGTTTTGAGAAGTATGCTGGTGCAATATTGATTGGAATTGCACTGAATGTGTAGATTGCTTTAGTAATGATATTTTAACTATATTTATTCTTCCAATCCATGAGCATGGAATGTGTTTCCATTTCTTCGTGTCTTCTTCAATTTCCTACATAAGTTTTCTATAGTTTTCATCATAGAGATCTCTTATATCTTTGGTTAGGTTTATTCCTAGGTATTTTATGGTTTTTTGTGCAATTGTGAATGGGATCAGTTTCTTGATTAATCTTTCTGTCGCTTCATTGTTGGCGTATAAAAATGCAACCAATTTCTGTACATTGATTTTGTACCCTGTGACTTTGCTAAATTCATGGATCAGTTCTAGTAGGCTTCTGGTGGAGTCTGTCGGGTTTTCTCTGTAGAGTATCATGTTGTCTGCCAAAAGTGAGAGTTTGACTTCTTCTTTGCTGATTCTGATGCCTTTGATTTCCTTTTGGTGTCTGATGGCTGATGCTAGGACTTCCAGCACTACGTTAAACAACAGTGGTGAGAGTGGACATCTCTGCCGTGTTCCTGATCTCAGGGGGAAAGCTCTCAGTTTTCCCCCGTTGAGGATGATGTTAGCTGAGGGCTTCTCATAGATGGCTTTTATGATGTTTAAGTAAGGTCCTTTTATCCCAACTTTCTCGAGGGTCTTTATTAAGAAGGGATGCTGTAGTTATGTGGAAACTAATTTGACAATAAACTATTTGTAAAAAAAAGAAAAAGAAAAAAAAAGAAGGGATGCTGTATTTTGTCAAAAGCTTTTTCTGCATCTATCGACAGGATCATATGGTTTTTGTCTTTTCTTTTGTTCATATGATGTATCACATTGATTGATTTTTGAATATTGAACCAGCCCTGTAACCCAGGAATGAATCCCACTTGATCTTGGTGGATGATCCTTTTTATATTCTATTGGATTCGATTTGTAAGTATCTTGTTGAGGATTTTTGCATCTGTATTCCTCAGGGATATTGGTCTGTAGTTCTCTTTTTTTGCTGGGTCTCTGGCTTGGGAATCAAAGTGAGGCTGGCTTCGTAGTATGAGTCCAAAAGTTTTCCTTTGATGTCTATCTTTTGGAATAGCTTAAGAAGCATGGGTATTAATTCTGTTTTAAATGTCTGGTAGAATTCCCCAGAGAAGCCATCTGGCCCAGGGCTCTTAATTGTTGGGAGATTTTTGATCATTGATTCGATTTCTTCACTAGTTATAGGTCTGTTCAGATTTTCTATCTCTTCCCGTGTGAATTTTGGTAGTAAGCGTGTGTTTAGGAATTTGTCCATTTCTTCTAAGTTGTCCAATTTGTTGGCATATAATTTTTCGTAGTATTCCGTGATAATTGCTTGTATTTCTGAGGGGTTGGTTGTAATCAGTCCGTTTTCATTCATGATTTTGTCTATTTGAGTGCTCTCTCTTTTCTTTTTGAGAAGCCTGGCTAGAGGTTTGTCAATTTCGTTTATTTTTTCAAAAAACCAACTCTTGGTTTCATTGATCTGTTCAACTGTTTCTTTGGTTTCTATATTGTTTATTTCTGCCTGATTTTTATTATTTCTCTTCTCCTACTGGGTTTGGGGTGCTCTTGTTGCTCTCCCTCTAGTTGCTTTAGGTGCGCTGTTAGATTTTGTACTTGCGCTTTTTCCAATTTCTTGAAATAGGCCTGGAGTGCAATGTACTTTCCCCTTAGGACTGCCTTTGCTGCATCGCATAGCATTTGGATTGTTGTATTCTGATTTTCATTTGTTTGCATATATTTTTAATTCCTTCTCTAATTGCCTGATTGGCCCATTCATTCTTTAGTAGGGTGTTCTTTAACCTCCATGTTTTTGGAGGTTTTCCAGACTTCTTCCTGTGATTGATTTCAAGTTTCATAGCATTGTGATCTGAAAGTGTGCATGGTATGACCTCAGTTCTTTTATATTTGTTGAGGGCTGCTTTATGTCCCAATATGTGATCTGTCTTGGAAAATGTGCCATGCGCACTTGAGAATAAAGTGAATTCCATGGCCTCAGGATGTAGAGTTCTAAATATATCTGTCAAATCCATCTGGTCCAATGTGTCATTCAAGTCCATTGTTTCTTTAGTGATTTTCCATGTAGTTGATCTATCCATTGATGTAAGTGGAGTATTAAAGTCCCCTGCTATTAGCACATTCTTATCCATAAGATTGTTTCTGATTGTATTAACTGTTTTATATATTTAGGTGCTCCCATATTTGGTGTGTAGACTTTTTATAATTGTTAGTTCTTCCTAATGGATAGACCCTGTGATTATTATATAATGCCCTTCTTCATCCCTTGTTACTGTCTTTACTTTAAAGTCCCATTTGTCTGATATAAGCATAGCTACTCCAGCTTTCTTTTAACTTCCAGTAGCATTATACATATTTTTCCATCCCCTTACTTTTAATCTGAAGGTGTCCTCCAGTCTAAAATGAGTTTCTTGTAGACAGCAGATAGATGGGTTTTTTTTTAATCCATTCAGCTACCCTATGTCTTTTGATTGGAGCATTCAGCTCATTTACATTCAGTCTTATTACTGAAATATATGGGGTTACAGTCATTGTGTCATTTGTGGGATTCATGCTTGTGGTTGTGTCTCTAGTATCTTGCATTTCTTGCAACATTTCCTTCAGAGAATTCCCCTCAGGATTTCTTGTGGGGCTGGTTTAGTGGTGACAAATTATTCCCATTTTTGTTTATTTAGAAAGACTTTTATATCTCCTTCTATTCTGAATGACAGGCTTGCTGGATAGAGGATTCTTGGCTGCATATTTTTTTTCTGTTCATCACATTGAATATCTCCTGCCATTCCTTTCTGACCTGCCAAGTTTCAGTAGATAGGTCTGTCACCACTCTGATAGGTTTCCCTTTGTATGTCAGGGCCCTTTTCTCCCTAGCTGCTTTCCAAATTCTCTCTTTGTCCTTATATTTTTCCAGTTTCACTATGATATGTCATGCAAAAGATAGATTCAAGTTACATCTGAGGGGACTTCTCTGTGCCTCTTGAATTTTAACATCTACTTCCCTCCCCAGGCTGGGGATGTTCTGTGCTATAATTTGTTCCAGGACTCCTTCAGCACCTTTCCCTCTCTCTTCATCTTCTGGGATTCCTATGATATGGATATTGTTCCGTTTGATTGTATCGCTGAGCTCTCGAACTCTTCTTTCATGTTCTTGGAGTAGTTTATCTCTCTTTTTCTCAGCTTTCTCTTTTTCTATAATTGTGTCTTCTAAATCACTTAGTCTCCTTTCTGCCTCTTCAATGCATGCATTGGACGCCTCCAGTTTATTATGTATCTCATTTATAGCATTTTTTAATTCATCACGACTATTTTTCAGCTCCATAGTCTTTGTAGCAATAGTTTCTCTGATGTTTTCCATGCTTTTTTCAAGCCCAGTGATTAATTTTATGACTATTGTTCTAAATTCCTGTTCAGTTACGTTGCTTGTATCTGTTTTGAGCGGTTCTTTAGCTGTCATTTCTTCCTGGAATTTCTTTGGAGGAGAGTATTTCCGTTTCATCATTTTGGTTATCTTTCTACCTCGTTAATTTTAAAAGCTTGTTGTGCACTCTGCCCCTGCGGCTTCTGCTGTATTAAAGAGGGCTCTTTGACTCTCCAGAGTCTGTCTGTTCAGGAAGTGTTCTTTGAATGGTGTCTCTTGGTTTCTCTTGCTGAGATTTCGGTAGTGGTATTTGGGACTCTCCACCATGTGTACTTTCACTTGTTTCTTGAGGTAGCCCTGGAAAAAGAAAACAGACAACAACACGGGGAACAAAGATACAGAAACACACAGACAAATCCAATAAACACGCAAAGCACTTATGATATTTCCTTCCCAGTGTATTCTGTTTCTTTCTCTTCCCAAACTCTAGTGTCTCAGTGTCCTATGACTTCAGGTCTTCTGTGTTTGAGAGATGAGTGCAAGTGAAATGCACGGAGCTCCCTATATCTCCACCATCTTGCCAGCCAGCTTCTGATAAAATGTATTTTAACAAGGTCGGCTTGAACAGATTTCTTTTGGCCTCCGTTCCTTGTCACTGGTGATAAAAATGTTCTCCTTCCTTCTGGTACAGGGTGGACACTTTTCACAGGGAAGTTTCATCTCCTGCCTTCAGAAATAAAATGGAGGCTCAGAATGCCCTCTTATACCTGCCATTTCTCAGGTATCTTTCATTCACAATAATCAACATACCAAAGCAGCACACTTTCGGGTGATATGCTCTTCATTTCTGTGGCAAAGGAGACAGAAAACTGGCATTTTAAAAGCTGCTGCTACAATTCTCAATGGATACAACTTTTTTTTGGGGGGGGGCATTATTATCAGTCCCTATCACAGTTTTATTTGGGAAACCCATTCAATCCAATAATCCCATATCTAGAAGTTCTTCACAAAGAGGTAGTTATACAATAGGAAAAACATATGTGCTTAAATATGCCTGATGTTTTAATAATCATAAAAGCAAAATCAAAAAGATAAAGCAAAGCAAAATGTCCATCATTAAATGATTAGTTAAGTAAATAAGATATTCTGCTATCATTAATAAATAAGGCAGTGTTTTATCTATTGAGGTAGAAACAAAATCAACCTGTTTTCAAGGGAGGGGAAAAAAAGGCTGCACAGTAGGATGAACTTATTTATAAAGCAGGCATATGCCCCATTTCTATATGTGTTGGCTACATACATTTCAAAATCTCTGGATGATAAGATTTCGGTGATTTTATTGGTTTTTTTTTTTGCAATTTTTATTTTGTTTTACTTTTATTTTTTTTTTGATAATGAGTATGTATCATCTTAATGACCAAATATTAAGTTTTTTCAAAAATAAGTCACCGTACGTACCAGTTCCCTAACTCTTTTTGTTGTCTTTGTCTCTCCTTTGCACCAATTTTGCCTCATTTTTTCAATACTAAATTGCATATGTTTTTTCCTACTACCAAGCATCTTAAAATAGATGGCATTTCACAATTGCTGTTGGCCAGGCGACCCACATGACACAGTTGTCACTGCCTGTACATGTGCAAACTTGGTCGTGGTTATTCATATTGCCATGACTTTTGGTACATCTGTTGAGTTTAACTGACATTTAAAATTGCTTTCATTAATACTGCTGTTTAACTAATCACTTCAAAACTTGGTAGTTTAAAACAACAACAATCACTTTATTGTATCTCACAGTTTCTATGTGCCAGGAATTCAGGAAGGGCTTGGCTGAGTGGTTTTGGTTAAGAAATTGCTCACGAGATTGCAGCCCATTAGAAGCTGTAACCAAACCAGCAGCTCAGTTGGCAACTGGCAAAGCATCTTTCTCTGTTTGTGTAGTCTCCAGGCTTTTCCATGTGATCCCCGTGATGTTGGCAGAGTTTGGGCTTCCTCACAGCATGGCAGCCATAGACCACTAAGACTGTTAACATGGAAGCTCTGGGCTCCAGATCAAATAATCCAGGAAGCCAAGTGGCACCTGTATCATCTTTTCAGACCTAGCTTCAGAAGTCATGCCAGAACTGATGCTTTCTAGTGGTTATAAGCAAGTCACAAACTAGCTGAAATACAAGCAGGAAGAAATTAGGCTTTCTTTCCCTCTTGATGTGGAAGTAGTAAGGTTCCAGAAGCACAAATGGGACAAGAACTACTGTTGTGGCCCCTGGTGAAAAATACCTGGCACAACACGTTTTCAAAAACATTACACTATTATTTAGCATTGAAGCATAGTTATTTTATTTTTATTTATTTATTTTTATTTTTGACAAAAAGAGAGAGTAGGAGGGGGAATAGGTAGAAGGAAAGAGAGAGAGAGAGAGACAGAGAGAGAGAATCCCAAGCAGCCTCCATGCCCAGTGCAGAGCTTGACATGGGGTTTGATACCATGACCCTGGGCTCACGATCTGAGCCAAAATCAAGAGTTGGACACTTAATCAACTGAGTCACCCAGACACCCCAGAATAATGCTACATCTTACAACAAATGGCATATTAGAAAAATTATGTAATTGGGGCGCCTGGGTGGCTTAGTCGGTTAAGCGTCCGACTTTCGCTTAGGTCATGATCTCGCGGTTCGTGGGTTCGAGCCCCGCGTCGGGCTCTGTGCTGACTGCCAGCTCAGAGCCTGGAGCCTGTTTCAGTCTGTGACTCCCTCTCTCTCTGACCCTCCCCTGCTCACGCTGTCTCTCTCTCTCTCTCCTAGAAATAAATAAAAATATTAAAAAAAAAAAGAAAAAAAAGAAAAATTACGTAATTAAGTACAGCTTTAGAACTGACTGATTTTCCTTCACTTTACATGTTAGCAAGATGAACAAGGTCTAGCCTGTCCAAGTCCTTCTCACTGTGTGGAGGGGCTGGTGGAGCTGGGAGCTAAAAATAAGACATCAGGAATATTCTATGTTGTAGACGGGCACAGGCACTGGACTGTGGGGGCAGTGATCCACTATCATATTTTCTAGATTGTAATTCTCTTGTGCTATAGACACACATTCAATGTTTACTAGTTGTAACAGCCTGATCTCATCTCTGAAATAAGCAAGGCTCGAACCTACTTTTGTCATGTAGCAGAAATAGAAGAGCAACAAGAAGGAGAAAATGGTTACTGAACAGCAAGAAGTGACCGAAGAAGGGGGGACAGTTGATGGAGGTGATGAGGAACAATGGACATGGGATAAGGAAGGCCACAGGTGATTTCTCGCTTGGGGTACACTATAGAGCTACTGGCCATCTACAGTGTTTTGCACGTGTACCATAAAGTAATTTTGAAAAACTATGCAGCCACTTGCAAATTTCTCAGATATCCGGGGAGAGAAAAAAAAATGAAGATAGGACTCCCTGCCACCACATGTGCCTCGGGGTGTCAAAAGAAAGGACAAATCCTTGAAGACTGGGGACACCTGGGTTGCATATAGTTTTAAGCCTAATTAGGTGAGCCTATCTCTTAAACACTTTTGTGTAGGAGTCCAATCTTAGCACATCCCTGAATGTTAGTGGTTCGAATCTTAGCACATCCCTACATGCTGCTGGTGGGAAGCAAACTAGAACTTCCCAAATCATCTTGGAATCTGCTTACCAATTTTAGCAATTACAATTCTGCCAGATATACCACAGGGACATTGCACTGAAAACCAGGCATATTCTTTTCAAGTAGGAATGGTTAAGAGACATGTTTTTGCTTTCATCTGATCAATTATGGATTCTTCTGAAAGATACCAAAAAGGAATATGCAGAGTCTAACTGATTGTGGAAAACTGCTTTATAAAAATCCAATAAAACCTCTGTGGAATAAAAATATTTTTTCAAAGATGACTGCCAAGTGAATTTCAATAAAAATAAATCCTTTTTTTCCCAATAATTCTAATTATTGAAATCGGTCAAAAAGGAGAAAAAAGGAGATTATATGACCAAAAATAAAAGTGATTTAAAAAAAAGGTTCTCCAGGAGAGTCAGAGCTTTGCACTCCCTGTACTGTTTATACTGGAAAATCTCTTGCAATTCTCTCCTCTCTCTACTTCCCCTCCTCTTCCCCAGATTATAAGAATTGTTCTACATGCAAAGATTTCTTTTTCCAGGACAATAGTAGATGTTACTTAACTTCCTTTCACCTGAGTATCTGTTGTGTCTCCTATAGATTAGCCATGAGGTTGCATTTTCCCAAAGGTGCCCACCTTCCTCGAACATGCACTTCTCCAGAAAATTCTCTAATAGTCCAGAGTTACATATAAAATGTATTTAAAGTGAGAATTATCTGAAAAAAGAACCCCATTCCTAGGGCTTTCTACTTTCTTTTGTTAGTGGATTAATAGCATTGTTATGGCAAATAATAGGTTCATCTTTATATTATTTGCACCTCCCACCCAGCCTAACGTCATTCAAGACTAGAAAACCTCACGTACCTGCCACAGCAACCCTGGACAAACAGTCCCAGGAATTCCGGTTGCCCACATACGCAATATTTGACGCACACATTCCATGTCATAACTAGTAAGTACAGAAGCCTAAACGTGTTCTTCCCCAAAACAAGCTGCAAGGGTTTTGACCCTCAACATCTAAAAACGAGTTCCCTGCATCACAAATATGTACGTTAACAATTGGCAAGCAGGCAAAGATATGAGGAAGGCAACCCACAGAAGAGGAAATGAGAGCTGGTCAAACCACATATGAAGAAGTAGTTCAGTCCCACCAACAATCAGGGAAGTGTAAAGCTAAAAGTACAAAGTGATAGCATTTTACACCCTTCAGTTGGGCAAACCCTTAAAACTGGACAATATTAAGTGTTTGAAAAACGTGAGCTTAGGAGAACTCTCACATGCCATTAGTGGGAGTGCAAAATGGGGCAACAGCTCAGAATTTGGCAAAATCTAGTTAAGGATACACACTGCCTCCTATGGAGCAGTCTGGCACATGGTAGGGCTACCACGTTCCTTCAGTTTTTATGCGGGTACCCCATAAGATAATTGTGAAAAACTGTGCAGCCACTTGCAAATCTTAGACATGTAAATTTTTAAATCATAAATGTAAATAGTTGCAGAAGATATAATTCGGTAACTGTTATAACTACTGACATTTAAAAACTAAAGCAGTGATGTCATTCTTTTAAATCTACTCAAAAGTGATGTGAGACAAGAAATGCTATTTTTAAAACTACACAGGGGCGCCAGGATGGCTCAGTCATTTAAACGACTTTGGCTCAGGTGATGATCTCACAGCTTGTGGGTTTGAGTCCCATGCTGAGCTCTGCGCTGACAGCTCAGAGTCTGGAGCCTGCTTCTGATTTTGTGTCTCCCTCTCTCTCTGCCCCTCCCCCACTCACACTCTGTCTCCCAAATATAAATAAATATTTTTTAAAAACTATACAAACTGCTTCTGTTTAACATTTGGAAATTTTATCTTTTTTTAAAGTTGTATTTCCATTCCACATCACACTGAAGTTTATTTTAATGTGACACGTTTTTATGTTTGAACATCTGTTTTTGATCAACCTATCACCTGTTACACAAATGTGTATATAATGATAAATAGCAAAGGGGAAAAAAGTGGCTTTAAAGACTCTGAAGCCTAAACATTTTTTCTTGATTTAAAAAATTATCATTAAGTAACTATTTTAGGTAGTAATTACCATACTAATTCTTATTAAATCTAATTACTATTACATGAATTACTACTAAATTACTATTGGCCCAAACCAAAATTTATTGCACATATTGATAAGTATTAAATGTAAAACTGTAAATTTTTATTGGAAATGCTTTTAATGAAATGAATGGAGAGGTTTTATCCATTTAGTTCATGTATCCAGATATGAATATTACTTATTGCTAAAATGAAACGGGACTCATGAAATTAACAACAAAATAAATGGAATGAAGCCACTGGCAGCTTCGATTTACCAACAGTATATTCATGATTAAGTGCAGTTTTTACAATAAATTCTACTAAATATACCTAAGTTATAAAAATCTAATAAGTACATGGCAGAAATGAACAAGTGATCTGAGAATTGGTTGATGGGTGACACCAGGAAATTTAAGTCCAAACGGAGTGTTTATGGATTTATAATGTCTGATAATCTTTTTGCAAAGGTAATGTAAATATTTCTTCTACAAATCTGATTGAGAAAATAGAAAACATTAACTTATTGCAACATGAGTTTCTTTTACTCAAAGGTATAATGTTGACCTCTAGGAGACAGACATGAAAGTGGTTTACCTTCTCCCTCCTTAAATCATGCAAACAATGCAGGTGAGTCAAGACCAAGCCCTGTGAATAATCAGTCTCTAAACTTTCCCCCTTTTAAGAATGAGAAATGCAGGGTCGCCTGTGTGGCTGGCTCAGTCAGTTAAGCATCTGACTCTTGATTTCAATTCAGGTGGTGAGCTCATGGTTCGTGAGATTGAGCCCCACATCAGCCTCTGTGCTAACAGTGCAGAGCCTGCTTGGGATTCTCTCTCCCTTCCTCTCTGCCCCTGCCCTGCTGTGCTCATGCTCTCTCTCCCTCTCAAAATAAATAAATAAACATTTTTAAAGAAAGAATTGCAGGCTGTGCTTCTCATAGACTTGTGTTTTTCCAGCATGCTTTTTATAACTCCTGAATATTCTTAGTTTAACACAGATGGATAAAGACCAAGGAGTTGCCATGAGTTCACTGTCCCAGTGAAAGAAGACCCAAAGTTCTCTATATTTCTTACCTGTTTTGCTCACACAGGACTCTTCTTCAGGAGAGATGTGTTCTTTAAGAATCAGAAGAAGGAACAGGAGAAATCATTAAACAAAAAATGTCCTGACACCCCACTAGATATTATATCTGAATCCAGATCATCCCATGGATGAAAGTTCCAGTTCTAACTCCACTAGGGTTGCCAAATTTAGCAAACTTTCTGCCTATCTGCCTCTCTCTCTCACATACAAAGGATGCCCAGTTAAATTTGAATTTCAGTAAACAACAATATTTTAATATAAATGTTCCCATGGCTCATACTGGACATACTACTACGTACTACTTCAGGATATATTTATACTAAAGTAATACAAAACTACCTGTGGTTTATCTGAAATTCATATTTAAACTAGACATCCTGTATTTTAACTGAATTTTAAATCCTACCCAAGTTTTTGCCTTTAACAGAATATATGCAAGGAAAGACATGAGGTCCTTTTGCAGATTTTCAGGCCCTCAATTAAAGAAGACTATGTGGATCCCAATATTTTGAATTGTCCCTTTGGGACACTATATCAAGATCTTAGGTGAGTAAGAGACCTTTCTTTTAGAAAATGGGAGAAAGAGATAGTGAATGAGGAAGTGGAAATTGCATGTGGCCCTAATGCAGGTAAAGTTTAGGATGTGGAAATTGACAACTTTAGCAACCATACATATTGGGAGAGCCCTTGTGTGTGTGTGTATGCATGTGTGCACCTATGTGTGTGTGCCTATGTGTGTGCGGGAGGTAGAGTGGGGATGGAAACTGGTGCAGTGCACGTGCCCTCATTTGAAGACCGGTATTCTGGGCAGAGTTTCCCAACAGGTCTGCACTAAATGGGTGAGCGGGCTATGGTCATGCCACAAGATAGGGACATCTTCAGCTCCCAGGGCGGACTTGGATTAGAGGCACGGTGACATCTGGCAGAGTGACCCAAGTGAAAAGGGCTGGGACACCCCATATAGTAGAATTGCTCCTTAATACATGTAGGGTGACATCCACATCCATACATGCTCACAGCAGCACTTTTTTATAGTTACCAAAATTGAGATGTAAGCTCAATGTCCATTAAGAGAAAAACTAGAGGAATGAGTCACTGTGTATTCAGCTAACCAAGTATTATAGTCCAATTAAAATGGATAAACTTGATTTATAACTCCCAATATGAAAAGATCTCTAAAACCTAGCACTGAGAAAAAAGCAGGCCATAGAAGGAAAGTACACACGGTATGGTAATACATGTAAAATTTACACAGTTAGGGACATTTAAAAAAATGCAACCATCATGTATTAAAAACAGACAAGCACTGATTAGAAAGAGGTACTGTAACTTCAAGGAAAGTGCCTGGCTCTGGCAGAAGAATGGGATTAGGACAATCTCATACGAAGTCACACCAGTCATCCTCCTCTATCAGTACTACTAATAAATGGATCCTTCACTCTAGCCACATTAATTACCACCCAAGAACACCTATGATTAGTTTCCCCCAACATGACCCTTAGCCATAATATGGCTCATTTCAACATCAACAGAAACCAATCGAAGTCCCTTTGACCTAACAGGAGAAGCAGAACTGGTTTCTGGATTCAACGTTGAATACACAGCAGGTCCCCTTGCCCTAGTTTTGCCAGCAGAATATGCCCTTAGTATCGTAATAAATATCCTCACTACAATCTTATTCTTTGGAGCATTCCACAGCCCATATGTACCAGAACTCTATTCAGTCAACTTCACCATCAAAACCTTACTCTTAAAAATTAACTTTCTATGAATTTAAGCATACTACCCACGAGGTAGGATTGTATAAAAGCAATGATGGAGGACGCCATTTGGGCATCAGTGGGTCAGGCACTAGTCTTCGTTCTTTACACTATTATTCATCGTATATACTCTCAACAACCCCATGAGGGATTGAATAGTATTATCCCATTTTACAGATGAAATGACGGATATACAGAAGAAACCAAGAGATTAGGAATTTGCCCAAGGTCACACACCTCTATAAAGGATACAAAAGGGTCCTTAAGTGTATACTAAAGCTTCTGTAATTAATAAGGACTTGAAATTTGACAAAATGACAACATAATAAATGAATGGGTATTTATACTTCATCCTTTTTCATCCTTTTTTGAAATATCACATTTAAAAGCTCTGTTTTATTCTTTCGGAAGCTTAAACTTGTCTAATAAAATCATTCTAAAACTCTCGTTATGAATTCTTTTCATGAAAACATAGGTCTTTATCTCAACTGTCCTCACCAATGGTAGATAAATTACATAGATGAGTGTCCTTTTTTATTTTTGTGTGATGAAATGGAAGTGGAGATAGTCTATCTCAGTCTATATTACATAAGTATGGCCAAAAGCTTCTATGCCCCACTACAATTTATGTTGTAATATTTAGGGATGGCTTCCATCCATAAAATCTATGCTTTGCATGATCCAAATGTATGAATGGGAATTAGGCCCAATTTTCCCTTAGTTGATTTAAGTAACAAAATCTTTTTTTTTATTATTTATTCATTTTTTTTTGCAGATAAGTTAAAAGACAGTATTTAAAAGCTTGCTACAGTTAAATTTCTAAGAGCCAGGAGAATAAGCAGTATAAAGACTAATCTTTGATTTATCCATCCAGAATAGTTTCAGGTGTTAATTTTATCTCCATTTCCAAAATCTCTTCTAACATTTCACCCAGATCCATTGATGAGGAAGTTGATGGAATAATGGAATGACAGTACACATTCCTCCCCAGGACTGCTCTGTTAGGCAGGAAGGGCAGCCAAAGCTGTCCTCCAGAAGCACATCTCCCCAAAGACTAGCAGGCGGGCAACTGGCCAAATGTCTCTGACAAATTACAGCTGTTACTTACTTACCCTCACTGTGTTTGCTTTCAAAAGCTAGTAGTTGTAGGCTCCATTGTGAGCAGGAGAAAGACCTGGCCCAAGCCACACTGATGGGTCTAGATAACAGCACACTTTCAGCTGCATGGGTCCCTGGGAGTCTGTAAATAACTAAATGGCTGCAGGATTCACAGAATCCTAGACAATGAAGGAAACGCACAGGTATCTGAACTGCTACTGCCACCATCGACTTGTCACACTGTCTGAAATTTGTATCAACAACTCTCTCAGGTCCAGACCTTGATCTAAGGGATTGCTGGTCTCAGTATAACTCTGTACCTTGCAGGAAGGGGATATTGCCCCAGAATAATGGATTAGTGTATTTGATTAATTGGCTGACAGTTTAGAGACACCAGAAGATAAGAGATTGGGACACAGAAGAGATAAGTTTTAATGAGGTGAATCTAGAAAGGCACACATTATAATGCAATCACAACGAGGGCAGTGTATACACACACACACACACACACACATACACACACACACATACACATAAGCCAATATGCTATTTATAGAGTTATATATACATCCATGTAATCTATATAGGAAGTTTTATATATAGAGAGAGATTTACTATAAAGAATTGCTCATGTGATTTTGCAGGCCAAGAAGTCCCACAATGTGCTGTCTGCAAGCTGGAGACCCAGAAAAGCTGGTGGTGTAGTTCAGTTCAAGTCCAAAGGCCTGGGAACCGGAAGGTTGGTGGTTCCAGTCCAAAGGCTGGAGAAAACCAATGTTCCAGCTCAGCCAGTCAGCAGAGTTAATTCTCCCACTCTCCAATTTTTGTTCTATTCAGACCCTCAAGGGATTGGATATATTCCACCCACACAGGGGAGAGGATCTGCTTTACTTAGTCTATGGATTCAAATGCTAATTTCATCCAGAAACACCCTCACAGACACACCTAGAAAAAATGTTTAGCCTAATCCCTGGGTACACTGTGATCCTGTCAAATTAACACATAAAATAAACCATTATAGGCAGGCTGCAATAGAAATGCAAATGAGGAGAAAGCACTGAAATGCTAAGTACTCAGGTATGGAGAAATCCAAGAATAAGATTAGGAAGTAGGAATCACAACCTTTGCCTCCTTCACATTATCTGGGCTTTAACCTTAGACAACTGCTTTGAGGAATTCAGTGACCCAAGAGTCCTCTCAGAGTTCAGATGCATATTTCCAGGTCCACAAAGCCAGTCGGTACCACTGAGATGTATGTTATGGAACGAAACAGCTGGAGTGCTCTTCTGCTACTTACAAGTTAATGTCTTTGGGTTCCATAAACATCAGGTCCCTCATAAAATGGAGAGAACACCCCCACCCCCTTTTAGGGTTGTATTATCAGAATGACTAATGAGTGATAATCACTCAAATCACCTATGTGAGTTGTACTAATCACTGCCATATACACACACACATAAAAGCATGGACGTTGGCCAAAGTCAACATCTCATTCTCACTGGCTAATATTCAACACCTATGTTCAAAGATCTAGTCTTTGCTTTGTTGACAAACATTTGATCAGCTGCTCAGCATGGGAACAGAAAGGCTATACATTGATTCTCAGCTGACCTGGTGCTAGCACCAATATGAATTAGTTAATGCCAGAAGTTACTCAGTAATGTAGACATTAACCAGGACCACACTTAAAACCAAACTCCATGTGTCTTTATAGTTAAAAACAACCTTGGGGCGCCTGGGTGGCTTAGTCGGTTAAGCATCCGACTTTCGCTCGGGTCATGATCTCACGGTTCGTGGGTTCGAGCGGTTCTGTGTTCGAGAGGTCATGATCTCGCGGTTCGTGGGTTCTCGGGCTCTGTGCTGACTGCCAGCTCAGAGCCTGGAGCCTGTTTCAGTCTGTGACTCCCTCTCTCTCTGACCCTCCCCTGCTCATGCTGTCTCTCTCTCTCTCTCCTAGAAATAAATAAAACATTTAAAAAAACAAAAACAAACAAACAAAAAACAACCTAAGGTGATCTGTGGGTTATTTTCTTCCACAAATTGCTGCGGTTTTTGGTGCCAACAGCAGGTACTGAATACTTAAGAGTATGTATGAGAATCTGCAAGCATTTTGTGTATTTCTCTGACAAGATGCCGTAACTGTATACAAATGATTTAGATATTATTTTATATTAATTGTGCTTTCCCGCACTAACTGCACACAGGATCAGCTACAGGATTCAGTTTGCCAGCATGTTTGGGAGTAGCAATTCTCAGCACTTGGCATCCAGCTCAGCTGTAGCAGAGTCACCGGGTAGGCTGGCTAAAGACCCTCTTCACCCTATGCTGCACCCTGCAATATAATGAATCAGAATTTCTGAAAATGGATCCCAGGAGTTTTCATGTATAACAAGTTCCCTAGGGATACCTGGCTGGCTCAGTCAGTAAAGTATGCGACTCTTGATGTTTGGGTTGCGAGTTCAAGTCCCATGTTGGGCGTAGAGCTTACCTTAACCCCCTTCCCAAAACAAACAAACAAAAGCTCCCTAGATAATTCTTACTCAGAGTGAAGTTTAGAACATACTGAGTATATGACAGAATGGAAGAGTGATCACTTGATATTCACCTTAACCTACACCACAATCTTTTGCCTTCACACTATTATTGACACATCAACATTTAGTCTCTTTCTTTGCCCTATTTAAGAACAATCTGGGAGGCACCTGGGTGGCTCGGTTGATTAAGTGTATAACTTCGGCTCAGGTTATGATCTCACGGTTCATGAGTTCAAGTTTCCCATTGAGCTCTGTGATGACAGCTAAGAGCCTGGAGCCTGCTTCGGATCCTGTGTCTCCCTCTCTCTCTGCCCTCCCCTGCTTGTACTCTGTCTCTCTCTATCTCTCAAAAATGAATAAACATTTCAAAAAATTTTAAATAAAAGAACAATTTGGTTCATCCTAAAAATTAAATACTTTTCAGTGCCTTTAGGTCAGCATTCTGGATTCAATTTAATTGTAGATAATGAAAGAGCAAAAACACAAGGGAAAAGTTGAGTTATTTGAGTTGAATTTTTTGAAGGCTCTGATTCACGAGAGCAGGTCCCTTCTCTGCACTACTCCCATCCCAAGGGTAGTTCTTAGGAGGAAGCTGCTCTGTGCAGTCCCCCCACCCCCGTGCCCTACAGCCTCCCTGTGCCCAGTCCCCACCGCATGCTGTAGAAGGGCTTTGTACACAGTGTCCTGCACACGTCATGATTATGCAGTAGTTCCTCAGTCTGGCTTTCCTTAACCATATACTTTCAGGGGACAGCAGCCAGCATTGGTGGTTTTTTTTCTTGTTCTCTATGTTATGCTTGTTCTGACCATATTTCCTGAGCTGTACTTTTATGTCTACTGAACCTAATATAAAACAAACTGAATTTATATTTTATATTTTTATATCTCACTTTTCTTGTAATTCGTTTTTATTATAGTTTTCAAACACACAGCTTTGCAACGGATTTTTTTTTAAAACTTCTTCCCCAAAGATAGCTTGCAAAGCACTGCTGTCCACCACACTCCTTTAAACAAATTCAGACAAAACAGAGCTCTACTCTAGCATGTTCTCACCTGCTAAGCAGTAGGTGGTTGTCCTAGATCATCCATGAGCTTTCTGTGGCTCTGCAGTGCTCTGTGGATACAGTTAGTTCTCATTTTCCTACAGGTGACAAACTTTTATGTTCACAGCGGACTTTCTGCTGTCCAGTCGCTGCTCTGCACCATCTCTCCCCCTGTGAGACTGTGTGGGTTTAAGGAATAAAGAGCACTTTAATAATAGCCCAATGAAAATGTAATTGAGAAAGGTAATTTGGCACCACAAATATTACACACTATACATCAAAAGGAAAATCTAGGTATTTCTGCCATCTGCTACTTTGGATTCTCACTTCTCTTCTCCACTGAGATTTAAATGTTCCTATCAATAGACTGAAGGAGGCATTCTTTCTGAATCTCCCTGTATTTGCCTCATCATCACACGTCTCGCATTGGATTTTAATCATTTGTGTAACATGAAGCTTCCTGGGTAGATTTTCAGCCTCACAAAAATGGAGATCATCTTTGTCTTACCACTAGGTTCTAGGGTTCAGTCTCTGACATATTAGTAAATATGTATTGGGGCGCTTGGGTGGCTCGGTCGGTTAATTATCTGACTTCAGCTCCGGTCATGATCTCGTGGTTTGTGGGTTTGGGACCTGTGTTGGGCTCTGTGCTGACAGCTTGGAGCCAGAAACCTGCTTTGGATTCTGCTTCTCCCTCTCTTTCTTCCCTTCCCCTGCTCATTCTCTCTTTCTCAAAAAATGAATAAATATTAAAAAAATAAAAGTAAATAAATATGTATTGGAATAAGTGAATGAATGGAAGAATGAATGAATTCTTTGTGGTAGAACCATGGATTAGACTGTCATTTCTTTATAGTCTTGCGTATTACTTGAATATTTCTTGTCCATTACTTTTTTTTGGTTCTATAATCTCTGAGCATAGACTTTATAGTTTGAATAGAATCTAAGATTTTATGTGTATTCAGAGAGCCACGGTTACAATATCTGTTAATTCCCTCAACTCAGCAATTTTTATTACTAAGTCCCCAACATACTTGTTATCCGCGAGTCTGCTTCTGATGGTCATCAGCCTCTCACTTTCTGCTTCAGATTAGCATAGTAAATCTTGCTTTTAGATTTTTTTATTGATGATCATATAGCATCTCTGATGCTTGTCCTGCATAAGTAATTTTTTGAAAAAAATGTTATTTAGCCAGCAGGTGCTTAAAAAGTAAAGGATTTTAAGAAGTTATTTTCTTCTCCAGGGAAAATGTAGACAAAGCATCTTTAAAGAGAGATCCAGTTAAATCAACGTTTGTCTCTGAGAATTGGATCCCCTGAATTCGTTCTTCAGGTCTCTCTGCTTCACACTGAATGTCTGACCGGGTTTTCCTTTTTGGATCTATACTGCTTGGATTAAGTAAGGGATGACATCACAACATGCCTTTCCCCCAGTGCTTCCTCAGCACGCTGACCCCCTGAAAGCTCTGGAATGGCTTCTTTGTGTGCTAGTAGAGACCATCTGGCTAGTTGTACATAAACAAGTTTCAACACATGGGCCATAACGCATACATGGCTCTGCTCTACTAGTGCGGAAAATTAAGAAAAGGTTGCTCTCTTGACATGAGAAGTTCATGTAGCAGCACCGTGTAGCCGAGGGCCTGCCCTATGCCACACAGGGGAGACTTTCCTCCCTGCACCTTCTGTCCCACTCATGGAACATGTCACTTGATCACATCAACTTTCAATTGTCTCCTCCAAAAACTAAAAAGATGCCAAGGAAATGCTGGCCTTTTGCTCTCCCTCTCCCTTCTCCCTTCCTTCTTGTCCTTCTTTCCTTCCTAATAAGAACTATTTATTACATGCCTCCTCTACATGTCGCAAGCACAATGCTAAGCATTGGGCATACTGGTGAGGAAAACAGACACGGTCCTTGCCCTTGAAGAATTACTAAACCATACTGGAGACATACATTAAATAAATCTTTGAAAACTGGAAAAATACTCTGGATAGAGAGGGAAAGCATGTGTGAAGGTCCTGGGATGGGAAATCTAGACTGTTTAAAAAATGCAGGATTTATGGGGTGCCTGGGTGGCTTGGTCAGTTAGGCATCCCACTTGTGGTTTTGGCTCAGGTCATGATCTCACAGCTTGTGAGTTTGAGCTCTGTGCTGACAGTAAGGAGCCTGCTTGGGAGTCTCTCTCTCCTTTTTTCTGTCTCTGTCCCTCCCCTGCTCACGTGCTTTCTCTGTCTCTGTCTCTCTCTCCAAATAAATAAATAAACTTAAAAAGTAAATAAACAACGCAGGATTTATACACATTTCTATCCATTAAGTCGAGGACTCAGTTGACAGTCAAAATGCTGCAAGGAAAACCCCTGCCACCACCAGATGGCAATTCGAACAATCATTACATTAGCATAAATTATCTGTAAAATGGTCTGACTTTTCTATTCATATTGCCTGGAATCAATGAATCTAATGAAACTGCATGAAAATAGGATCATCAAAAACATATACAAGCATCTCAAGCACATGAAATGGTGGTAAAGGCTTTAAGAATTATGAAATAGTTTCCAGGAAACCTAGGAAATTTAGGAGTGCCCTGTTTAATATTTACATGATAAAACTACACACTAAGGTAGCGTTCAGTTATGGCTTACGTGTACTACGTGTACCCTCCTTCCCAAGCACCATTTCACAGCACCCAGCCTTACACGGTGACAGCTGACACTCTTGAGTGAGCCGAGAGATAAGTCCTAATGGTCATTCTTGCTGAGCAGTCATAAAATATGTGTAAAGTGCTTATCTCAGCGATTTTCCCAATTCTTGGTTAAAACAAAAGCTGTGCCTTTGGCACAAATGATGTCATGTGTGTAATAGTATGAAGTGTTTGTATTTCCCTCATTCTCTTTCGATTTCTACTTTTCAATTGGCTGCCATGCATGTAAAGCACACGTGGCCAGAATAAAGCAGGGAGTTCAGTAACCAGGCATTCAAGTCAGGTGTGATAAAAAGCCAATTTGAATAACTAAGGTCAGAATTTAAAAAATTAAAAGGGGTGCCTGGGTGGCTCAGTCTGTTGAGCATCCAACTTCAGCTCAAGTCATGATCTCGCTGTGTCAGTGTGTTCAAGCCCCGCATTAGGTTCTGTGCTGACAGCTCAGAGCCTGGAGCCTGCTTCCGATTCTGTGTCTCCCTCTCTCTCTCTGCTCCTCCCTTGCTCATGCTCTGTCTCTCAAAAATGAATAAATGTTTAAATAAACAATTAAAAATTAAACCCATTTGAGAACCTGAATCAATCCAGTTAACCCTAATGCCTTGTCTTGTACTACGGGAAGGAACCCGGTCATTTCTCACAAACTGCCATGGCACTCCCTAAGTGATATGGTGACCATCTGAGGAACGTCTGCCTTCAATCTGCTGGCACACTCCTTAAAAGTAAGGACTCATGTTACCCATCCATGTTCCCTCCATGTTCACAGTGCTGAATGTCACACCACCAATCAAATCAAGGACCCAACGGTCATTCTTAAAAAAAAAAAAAAAGTGACAAGTGACATGCAGTGAATTACAGACTGGCTTAACTACCTGTTAGGATTTTAGCAAAACCTATAAAGCGTGCCCTTTTGCAAGTCTACATATAGCAATATTTATGACAGCAGACCTTCAATTAAAAATCATTACTTAAGTTGCTTTATTACAGCTACAAATAAACTTTATTTGATGTAATGTAATAAAACATTTTCAAATTTAACAACATTTATCTGACCAGAATTAATCATTTAAATTACGAATGTAGGTATATACAGTCATTTTAGCAAATCTGTGTTCAAGAATTTGTACAAGCTTTGTCTGAAGGGACAGTGCCCACCTCCCCTTCCAGACCCTTCTTTGTGTCTGGTAAGATGCAGTGTCAGTGAAAACTGAAGAAATTCATAATCCCTGTTGGAATTCCACATTTTCCTGTGAGAGAACAGCTACATTTCTTGTAGGAAAATAATTTTCTCTGTCAGTTCTCTTTTATCAAATGAAGGTTTGTGTTCATTTTTCCCCCTTGGAGGTATTCTTCTGATCCACCATCTTCCTGTCTCATTCCACGTGTAGCAACATGGATGGACCTTGAGGGTGTTATGCTGAGCGAAATAAGTCAGGCAGAGAAAGACAAATATCATATGTGTGCACGTATAGGAGGATCCTCAAAGGGGCGGAAATGGTGGCCATTTTCTGTTTCCTTACCTGCCCTTAAGGTCTACCACTTTGGGAAGAGAGAGGGAAGAAGAACAGAATTGGCCAGGCACACATTTGATTTAGGATACAGAGAACACAAAAACAAATCCTCCTGAAGGAACGGATTGGGTTTCTGACTGTTTCTCAGTACAGCCCAAGCGACCTCCAATTCACACCATTCCCTTTAATACAATGCTGCTCACAAAGAATTAACATATTGATTCCTCCGTCTCTGAAAGCATCATAGCCTTTCATGGAAACCCCATTGTTCCCACACTTTCCCCAAAAGAACAGAGTTATGGACCAGCCCATGAGCCCACTGCATCTGTGAGAACCCGACAGCCAAAAGTTCTGTGTCTATAACCATGCTGGAATACAGTACAGTTAGGTAGCACTCACTCTTCGTCCAGGTACACAGCCTTCCTCTCAGAAGGAATCCCTCTCATCTCTCAGGACCCTTCAGAAGAAGTGTGAGTGCAAGAAAAAGCTTTATTCAGGTTTTATGATCCTCTCCATCCTGAGATCTGTTCCTGAGTTAAACCGTAACAATCAATGAGTTAACAAAGAAAAATACATTGGTGGGGAAGTCACAGGGACCCTGCAAAAAAATAAAAAGCGAAACTATTTGACAGAAGCTTTAACCAGACACTGCTCCGGGAAATCATTTATATTAGCTGATGACGGGATTCTGTTTTCTAACACAGACATGCAACATATTCAACATTACGCTTACCACAGTTTGCTTGGAAAAACACCCTTCTGTCCTACCACAAAATACATTCTGTCTCGTGAGTGATTCCTGAATATTCACCACAATGCCTAGACTCGGAAGCATGGGAAGTGAGCATTGGAACTTTCTTCCTTTTGTGGACTTGGACACACACACACACAGCACCAGAGACTGTTTCCTTTCTGAGACTCAACTCTGTTTTGATGCTTTACTGTGGAGCTGATCTGCCTGTCCTAAACTGAGAACTATTTTCATTGGCACACAAGAGCCACAGCAAAAGAGGAGAGGTCCCCGTCTGTCTCCCTCCTAATATGCTTTGTACAACAGATCACCCTGCTTGTCACGTGTCCGCCATCCCAGGGAAGGACGAAGCCACGCTCCATTCCGCAGCCTCAGCAAGTGATTGCATTGCTTCCACCTCTGTCTTGCCTTGTTTATTTCCACTTTTGATCATGAATCATGACTTTTTTTTCTACAGTAGTCAGAGTTTTGTCTATAAAGAGAAAGAGAGAGAGGGAGAGAGAGAGAAGACAAGAAAATGATTTAGCAGAACCGTAAATGTGAGTTTCATTTTGTGGTGGGTGGATTCAATTTTTACAGCATTCAGTAATTTGAATCAGTTGTGGCTTCTAAGGGTTTCTAAAAGGAAAGGGAGCATGCCGTGGCTCTTTTCATAAATTTTATAACTTCTCTAAGTTGCCAGGGCCTTAATATATTTGCAAACCAGCCCCAGATAACCCATTTAGAAATTCACTTTGATAATACAGCTGCAGGCAAAGATGCCTCCACTCTCAAAACTGCCTGCAAAATACTACTGTGCTTGCCCCACATGAAAAAGAATAATGATGACCACTTATGAGAAGTGTTCCTCCCTTCAAGCCCAGGAGGGTGCTTTATAGAAAGACGTGTACAAAGGTCAGGAAACCCTATCTCTCTCACTTCCTTTTCTCTGATTCACAGAAGTGGCATGAGTCATGGAGAAGTCTTGGCCAACAGCTGAGGACAAGACTCTTCTTGGTGTAGATCCACATTCCCTCTAGGTCCACACTCCCCTAACTCTGTACCTTCAAAAGACTCAAATTACCGAACACTATGTGTGAGCTTGAGACCTAGGTCTACTGGGGTTGTGGGCCTGGCCATGCACCCCAGGCTTTGCCTCCCAAGCTCATCGATAGTACCACTCTCACTTGGCTCCCAAGACCAGACAGGTGGGTTTTTCCTGGTGACAGGATCAGTTTCTCCACAAGACAGCATCTCTTGCTTTCTCCGTCACCTCATGGAATGGCGCCTAAAGAGAAGCGCCATGCTTCAGCTCAAACCCGCAGCTCTAGGCTCCTGGGTTTGTGAGAACAGGCACAAGAAAGAGGCCGTGTCCCTGATGACGCTCCACACCTGTTCTTAGCCTGGGGCCTTGGCTGGTGCTCAGCACAGAGGGGAAACTGCACTTCTCTGCAGCTCAGCACAACTCTGCTCACAGCGGTTCGTGCAATGAACCAAATCCCTCTAGTCCTCAAGCTGTAGCACATTTCCCAGGTCCTTTCCCTTACCACCTGCCTGCCAGTCAACTACCAAATGTTCAGACATCCTTGGCCTTTATCCTGTCTCAATGCCACCCTCCTAATGTGGGCCCTTGTGTCAGGAGACCTCACTTTCATAGTGGTCTCTTACCCCATCTCCCGTCTCCTATTGTGAACCCATGATTTAGCAGAACCGTAAATGTGAGTTTTCATTTGGTGGTGGGTGGATTCAAGACTACACTGTAGTCTTGCTCTCACTCCTGCTCCAAAGCGTTCGTCCCTGCCCCGACCCACGCTGCCCACCCAGCCCTGCCTGCTGACTCCACCCAGCTTCCACGTACTGCTGCAGACCTGTCCCAGGTTCTCTGTCTGCCTCCCTTCACATCTGTGCCCCTCTGTCCATACTATCCCATCTGCTGAGTAGACTCAGTCGGACTTCCGCCCCAGCCATCCCTTCTTGTTAAATTCCTGCTCCTTATTCAAAGTCCGGTCCAAATGTCACTTCCTTCGGGATTTTCCCTAAGACATTCCCTCAAGGCTTATTTTTCTTGTATACCCCTCTGTACTGCTTGATGTTATTTGGTGCAGTGTGCATCTACTCAGAAAACAAAACATGTTAGAAAAAGCAAGAAAGTCCAGTTGCCCACCTTTCCTACTGAAATTTTTTTAAATGTTTATTTTCTGAGAGAGAGAGAGCACAAGCAGAGGGGTGGGGGTGGGGGGAGACAGAGAGGGAGACACAGAATCAGAAGCAGGCTCCAGGATATGAGCTGTCAGCACAGAGCCTGATGCAGAGTTCAAACCTATAGACTGTGAGATCATGACCTGAGCCGAAGTGGGACACTTAATCGACTAAGCCACCCAGGCGCCCCATCGCCTTTTCTATTTTAAAGAGATACAGCAAACTTAAAATGCAGGTCGCTACAAAGCATGATGCAAAAAAGCTGTTATTATTACTAACTGATGATTTAATAAAAATAATGAGCCCCTGGGGCGCCTGGGTGGCTTAGTCGGTTAAGCGTCCGACTTTCGCTTAGGTCATGATCTCGCAGTTCGTGGGTTCGAGCCCCGCGTCGGGCTCTGTGCTGACTGCCAGCCCAGAGCCTGGAGCCTGTTTCAGAGTCTGTGTCTCCCTCTCTCTCTGACCCTCCCCTGTTCACGCTGTCTCTCTCTATCCTAGAAATAAAATAAAAATATTAAAAAAAATAATAATAATAATGAGCCCAGTTATAGTTAGTTAATGATAAGGAAAATACTACCATGGGCAGCGGGGGGTGGGAGATGAGAATCCCTCAAATAGCAAACTTTGTGTTTGCTTCTGCTTTAAGGCAACGTCCCACCACAGACACCCAGAATTTCAGGGCCTTCCAGTTTCTGCTAGGATCCCTTTGGTTGTTTTGTTGTTGTTTGCTTGTTTTTGTGTTTATCAGTGGTTTCCATAAAGAAAAGGCAGAATTGCCCTGAACTCCAAAGCTTCTGCACAGACCATGGGGCTGCCGATTGACAGAACTCGTAACAGGAATGCAAGATGATTCTGCTATCGTTCACCACTGCAATCAACATGGACTATACAACTTTTGTGAAGAGAAGGACAATACAATCACCAAGGAGAAGAAGGAGAGGGGAAGGAAAAGCTACTTCAGAACAACTTCATGAAATTCCTTTCTACAGAAGTATTTTATAAATTGCTTTTCCATATTGTTCACAATAATGGTGTCGAAGAACCAAACTCGTCACAATGTGACACTGAAAAACAATTGATGGCAATTCAAAGCAAATCCATAGATAAGGTTGTCAAATTAAAAAGCAAAACAGAAGGATCCCTGCTTATACCACATTATCACACTTGGTTTTGTATTACCAAATTTGAATACTTGTGAAAAGGGGACAAAGGTTATCATTTAGAAGTGAATTAAAATTACCAGTGAAGCATGCATAGCTTTTCTATCTACTCCCTACACCAAGGAAGATTCCCCAGTGCCAGCTGGACTCCTGAGTCTCTCCTCATTACACTGATCAAGAAAATGGGAAGAAAGGGGTAGATATCCGGAAGTAGCAATACACAATCTGGTAGACTGTTTACACAGAGAAGGAAGAAAACTATTATGTAGGGGGAAAAAATAGAGCCAAGAAGGCAGAGTTAGAGGCATAAGTGAACGAGATTAGAGCCCAAGCAGCCATAGAGGGAAGGAGGAAAGGGCTGGAGAGACTGGAGGGAGGAATCTTGAGTCTACAGGCTGGCCAGCAAGTGTGGATGCTGGAGAGACCGGTAGTGGGGGACAAAGGATCCCAAGAAAGTTTGCTGCGAGCTATGGAGTTGACACCAATCGCTGTTCCATAAACTGCAGTAGAGCTGTGAGTTGTTTGGGTTACTTAGCTAGTGTGTGCTTGAGTGCAAGCATGCAGTGTGGGCTGTATGCAGTACTCTGGTTACTGGTCTTTTCCTAAACACCAACGCCATGTCCACTGCCAGCCTGGCCCACTGGCCTGTGAGCATCCAGAGCCAAGGCCTGCTCGCTTACTCATCTTTCCATCCCCTGACGTGCCTGGCGGCATGCCTTGCCTGGAGTAAGCCTCAAATGTTTCTGGAGAAAACCAGCCACTGGAGAGACTGTACTTCCAGCCTCTACCCCGGATCAGCCTGTCTTTTTGATGATTTCTGTTCTATTTATAGAGATTGGGTCAAGGGCTTACGTCTGTCCACACTAGGGCTTTGCAACATCAGCATTACAGAATCCTGGCGGTGGGGGAAGGTGTAATTCTTTGCTGAGGGAGGCTGCTCCTGCATTACAGGATGTATAGCAGCATCCCACTAGATGCCAGCAGGTTCTCCCCTCCCCCAATTGTGACAACCAAAAATGTCTCTGGACACTGTCAAGTGTGCCCTGTGGGCAAAACCAACTCTGGTTGAGAACCACTTGTCTACACTAAAATCCCAGCTGGAATGGAAGAGCCTTCATAATTTAATCTCATTCTACCTTTTGGTTGTCGTCTCCAAATCTTGCCCCACCCCAATGCTTAATGTCAGTCAGACCATCCTTTGCATAAGCAGGTCCCCTGCTGCCTTTACTTTTCTACTCTCCTTTAGCTACAAATTCTTGACTACTTTCAGAGACACATCCAAGCCCATACCTTCCAAGGTCTTCCCTGATCAGGGTTAGGGTGAGCTCTGAGTTATGTTCTTCTGCTTTGAATCCTACAGCTTTTCCTGTTGTCACCTTTCTGTCGTTCTTATTACAAACAGGACGAGTGTGCATATTTGTGTTTATGTTCGGTCTGTCCCATAGAAATATACGCAGGACAGGAAAGACATCATGCATTTTCTGCATCCTTTTCATTGTATGGCAGAGTTATAAGCAAGAATTTAAAAAGGAGTCTTCACACATTGGATGGACTAGAAAGCTGCCTGGTATAGATTTTTTTAAATCAGCAGCTCTTCCAACTCTCTTATTAGAACTTTCCTGACGTTGGGGTGTCTGGGTGACTCAGTCATTTGAGTGTTCAACACTTAATTTCGGGTCAGCTCATGATCTCATGGTTAGTGAGACCGAGCCCCACATTGGGCTCAGCACTGACAGTGCAGAGCCTGCTGGGGATTCTCTCTCCCTTCTCTCTCTCTCTGCCTCTACCCCCACTCAAAATAAATAAACAGACTTAAAAAAAAATCCTGAAGTTAATGGACATTTAGGCCAATCATTCCAAATGATTTTCAGGCTCTATAATTATAAATAAAATCAATACCACTAAATCAAACAAAGAGATGTAATGAGAGAAAAGCCATTTTCTTAGACCAGGGGACAGCAAATTATGACCTGTGGGCAAACTCAGCTGCCTGCCTGTTTTTGTAAATAAAGTTTTTTGGTACAATATGTCTATGACATATGTATGTTACTTATGTCTATGACAGCTTTCTCAATGCAAAGGCAAAGATGAGTAGTTTCAAGAGACCTACAGCTGGCAATGCCTGACATATGTACCATCTTTTTTTCACAGTAAAAGTTCACTGACTCCTGTCTTAGACTAACAGGCAAACAATATCCAAGCCTCCATAAAGAGCTAAAGCCCCAGAGGCAAATAAGCTATTAGTGAAGTCAGAAAACAGGTGAAGATCCTAGAGGTTTTCAGTCTCATTTGTGGTTGGACAGGGGGTGTGGGGGGGGTTTCCTAGGTTTGGACCCTCTGGCACTTTGGGTGCCCTCCTGGAGCAGCGCTGATCCTTTGCCGCAGTTGTTATACACATTACATATATTACATACATGTATATGTTGTCACATACATTACATAAAGGAATGTAATATCATACACGAAGAGTTCATAGAAGTAAGATTCAGATGATGCCCTAGCTTACTGGGGGCGGCCTTAGTCTCCAGCTCTGTTACCTCTTCTGCCATACGAGGGCCTGGACAAGATGGGGATGGCGGCTCATGGTTTTCTGGCTGTTCCCTCCTGCCGGGTCTGGTGGAGAGGAGCGCCTCCCCCTCTCACGTCCAACACTGCTCTGCTCACTCTCTCACCAATACCTTTCATCTTCTCATCCCAATCTCTTCGCCCTCAAGCAGCTTTCAAACAAGAGGAAGTGGCCTCTGCCTCAAATTTAAAGTAAAGCGGCGTGTGACGAGCCGACAGCTAACGGACTCTGTTGCGTCCTTCCTTCTTTACAACAGTGTGGGCTGCATGGACACAGCCACCTCCGTACCACCGCTGGCCCTCTGCAAATCCTCCTTCAGATCCCAGCTCCTACTGCAACTGCTTCTAGGAGGGTCCCTGAGGCCTCCTAGGCAGACTCAGCGACATCATGGGTTCCCTCCTCCCCACAAGGTGGGGAGCGCTTGCTGAAAGCTCTGCAGCTTTCAAGACTGGGCCTCGTCCCAGCACGTCTCCCTGCTAACCATCTCCTTTGTCGCAGGCTGCTTCCTTTTAGCCTGTGTGAATCTGCTCCCTTTCTCAAACGACTTTATCGGCGAGGGATGAGGTCATCAAAAAAGCTTTACTGGATGTCAGAGACACAGCAAAGAAAGCAATAATGTTACAGGAATGGGGATCAGGGACACGATCTGGATGTCGTTTATGGGAGAAGGATGGGACACAGCCCCTTCCTTGTCCATCACGCCGACTGCAAGTCATCACAGATCAGTCCCTTCTTCCAGTCCCGCAAAGTACCTGACTTCAGCTTTGGGGATTGGGAATTCTAGTGGGGGGAGGCCTGGAATCCTCAGTATTCTCGATTCTAATCTGACCTGCTTGGTAGAAAATCAGCTAGCCCTCTGGGATACGCCTCAAGAAGTCCCGTAAAAGGGGTCGGGGGAGGAAAGGAAAACAGTGATAAATGACCTTACAGCACAAACTCGGCTCTCTCGGGCCTCTCGGCGAGCTTCAGGGCCTCGTGCATGCCTGCGGCTGACAGCTTGCGGTTGATATTCCGGTACTGGCACTGGAGCAGGCTGCGGTAGGTGGTCCTCAGGTCCCGGTTGAAGAAGGCATAGATAAAAGGGTTAATGAGGGAGTTGGCGTAGCCCAGCCACAGAAATGTTCTCTCCACCCAGAGCGGGATACAGCTGCAGGCGGTGCCGCAGATGAAGGGTCTGGCCGTCGAGAGGAGGAAAAACGGCAGCCAGCACACGGTGAAAGCCCCGACGATGATCCCCAAGGTTGTGGCTGCCTTCTGCTCCCTCTTGAAGATGGAGATGTTTTTCCTTTCATGTTTGAGGAGTCTCGAAAGGTTGGCACACTCCTCCACCTCCTTCTGGAGCTTCACCATGCCGTTCAGGGAGATGATGCTGTCTGGCTCCTCGGCGCGGGGGAAGCCGGGGAACTTGTGCTTGGCGGCGCTCTTGCGGGCAGCCTTGTAAATCTGGTAGTACATGAACAGCATGACAGACATGGGGATGTAAAATGCCACTGCCGTGGAGTAGATTGTGTAGCCAAAGTCCTGGCTGATCAAGCACACCTTGTCATCATTGACGTTCTTGGCCCATCCAAAGAGTGGTGGTAACGTGATGGAGGCAGAAAGAAGCCAGACGGAGAGAATCATTTTGGCCATGCACTTCCCATTCTGTCTCACCGGGTATGTGAGTGGCCTCGTGATCCCAAGGTACCTAGGTGAGAAGTGGAGAGCGAACATGTGACTCTAATTCCACCTGAGCAGCGAGAAGCACCACCAGCCAGGTGTGAGGCTTTACACCCAGCTGTTCCATTCCTCAGGGCAGTCCTTCTAGGCAGGCGTCATTATTCCCATTTTACAGAGAGGTAAATTAAGGCTCTGAGATATTACCTACTTCTTTCCAGGCCATACAACTAGCCAGAGGTACTGCCAGGGTTCAGCCTGGGAGCTCTCTATGATGCTAAGCCATGCTCTCCATCTACCTTGCAGCCTCTCCTACTCCATGCAGTCAATGAACTGAAGATTAAACACCCGCCCTCCCCCCACCCCCACTGCCACCAAAATCAGCTGGGAACAAAATGTCAAGCCTGATGTGGGATGTTGTGACACATCCTCACAAATTAACCAAGGCCTACCACACTCTGATATTATACACCCACTGATCTCCTGGGTTGTCTTAATTCAGACAGGCTTTTAATTCATTTTAAATTCCCCTTTGCACTGTAACGAAAGTATTTCCTAAAGATCACTGAGATTTGTGAGATATTAAGGAAATCCTAGGGTTTGGGAATGGAAAGTAGCCAGTGATCATTTTTTATGCCAGAAAATTCTCACACAAGAGTCATGTCAGAACAATCTATAAAATAAAAACGGCCTACCTCGTCTCTCCTCTCCTGAGAAGGATCACAAAAAAGGGGCACAATTCTGAAAAATATGAGGTAAAGCCAACGTTTTTTCTGTGCTTAGTTCTATATAGAGAATAAATATTTCTCCATCTCTGTTATCAAGGATTTCCAATGCAAAAGAGACTCAGCAAACAGAAAACATACACAGCAAGATGTTTTACCAAATGTTTAATGGTTTTCAGCTTTCCAAATTTGTTTTCTTCTCTGTATTTAAAGGCCTTAGCTTCTATTTGGAGGAGGATGCCAAGAGCCCGTAAGAAGCCAAGACAGGTAAAAGCTGTCATTTTGTTGGATTTTTATTTCATGGATGTCTATAAAAGATGCACTCTTCACACATGAAAAGGAAGGGTAGGGAGTCCCCAACTTACCAACAGGTTATTTTCTGAAAGGCTCTCAGTTGGTAGGTTGAAATTTTAAGAATAATCGTTTTGTGCTAGATAAACCCTCATGTATTTTGCTTAAATTATCCCACAAAAGTCGAAATCACGCTTTCCCAATGAGAATTAGCATCATTAGATATCAGTAGAAATGAATCGGCCATGTTTGCTTATTCATCAAGAGTATTCATTCATTCCTTCCACAAATACTAATGGAGATCTTTCCACATGCCAGGTGCTGTCTTAAAAGTTGGGGATATGGCAGTGAATAAAAGAGACAAAAATCTTGAATGTAGGCACTTGGGAAATCATGTTGGGTCGAACAGAAGAACTGAGCCTCATGGAATACTGAAGGGACTCCTGATTCTTTCCAAGGATTCGGGTGTCACTGGCACAAGGTATTCATTTCACAATCTCTAGGTCCCTTTCCCTGAAAAAGCTAACCCACAAGCTCTACTGTGATTTATCAGTAATTTTAGGACTAAGTTTTGGCTCTCAAACAGAATGAAGGACAAGAAAGATGGAGCTTTTCCTGAGAATGCAGCAATTAGAGCTGAAAAGGAAGGGAAAAGAGAAAATCAAGTAGGGAGCAAGGGAGGAAGAGGGGAAAGAGAGAGGAAGGAAGGGAAATGTGGAGTAGATTTTGCCATTTTGGAATTATCTGAAACTAGCTGAGTTTTAAGCTGTTGGGAAAAAATTTTAAGACAATAAAAAAATAATAATAAAAGGTAGATGAGGAAACCCTTGAAGAAAGGTGTTGGAACCTAACAGACACATAGTTAAGCTAATCCCTATTCTTAAGATGTTTCATTTAAAAATGAAATTTCATTTTTAATATTCATTAAAAATGAATATATATATATATATTTTTTTTCAGGAATGAATGGTTCAGGTGTCTCCTGCTGTAACTGCTTTGCAGGCCTTTGTTCTCAGATCTCATATTTGCTCTCTATCAACTCCTGTGAATGTAGCCTTTTGGCTTCTTCCTTGTTTCCGAGCTCCCCCAGCAAGCCTTTGCCAGGACTTGGATTTTGATGATCTTCTCTCTTTGCCTGTAGCCACAGGCATAAGCTGCTTGTTCCCAAACCTGGATCAAGCTTCCAGGATACTATCCCAGGCGGGAGGTGCAACAGAAGAGACCAAATTCCTACAGTTCCCCAGGTGGCCACCAGATGGCGATGTCAGACCATCTTACACCTACTTACTGGGGGGTTGGGAGGTGGGTAGTTAGGGCAGGTAGGTGTTTACCAGAAGGAGGAAGTAGGATCACTCTCAACAAGAAAATTTATATTTTATCTGTGGGGTTATACAAAAAAATTGGCAAGCCTGGAATTCACAGCCTCGTAGACTCCTATTCTTGAAGAAGTTGGTTCAGTTTTCCCTTCCCTTCTTCCCATAGTCTTTACCTAAACAGGGAATTCTATCTTCAGGCTTAATTAAATCCAGCCTTTCTTCTGCTCACATAAATAATATGGAATTCACAAAGATTATCCCTGAGAGACCGAGTACCAAGAACATCTCACAATATTAAATAATCTCATAAGTACAGCATGCTTATTCATTCTAATATACTTAGCTTGACTTATATTGCATTTCCATGATGAGGGTCAGCCCACATTTGGTCCTTCCTGGATGTACAAATTATATTCCATAAATTCCTATTTTAGACTCCATTCTCAAGTCATGTCCTATGGTAAGGCAATTATATTTACTTTTTTAGTCTCCTGGGTACCATCTGGTGAGACTTTTGAAGGCTAAAATCCACCAAAAGATGATTTAAAAATATGTTTGAGTGCTCATTAAAGTGTCTGGAAATAAAATAAATAAACAAAAGTCCAGAAGTTTTTTTTAAATCAATACAATTAGAAATATTATGAAAGTAAATAACTCTATTCATGACAACAATCAACTAAAATATCTAGTTAAATGTTTTAAAGGCCAGATTCTATATGAAGAACACATAAAATGCTACTGAGAGACCTAAAAGAATGCCTGAATCTATACGGAAATTTTTAAAAACTAAAACCCAGTATTATAAAAGTGCCAATAGTCTCTCAATTATGTAACTATATATAATTTTACAAAAAAACGTATACAAAGAGTATATACACACACATAAACACACACACACAATAGATTATACAATAATCTTGTACAACCCTACTTGAAATTTCCAGCAGGGCTTTTTTTAATTTGACCAAATGATTCTTACATTCATCAGGTAAATATGGAAAAAACAAAATCTGAAAAAGAAGAAAATTGAACAGATACTTATTCCATAAAAAAAAAAAAAAAAGTATAAAGCTTGGGCACCTGGGTGGCTCAGTCTGACTTCAGCTCAGGTCATGAACTCTAGGTGTGTGGGTTAGAGCCCTACATTGTACTCACTGATGTCAGCACAGGGCCCATTTCAGATCCTGGGTCCAGCTCTCACTCTGCTTCTCCACTGTTTATGCTCTCTCTCTCTCTCTCTCAAAAATAAAACAAGAAAAAAAATAGTGTAAAGCCACAGAAACAAAACATAGTAATAATTATTCAGAAATAGACAGGTCAATTGAACAGAACAGAACCCAGAAATAGGTTCACATATATAAGGGAATAATGTAAGAAAATGAATCGCTTTAAATCAGTGGTAAATTGGGTATGTATTCTTAAAGTCTGAAAACTGACTAGCGATGGGGGTAAGTAAAAATAAAACTGGCTTATCTTTCTCCTTATTCAAAAATAAACCCCAGATGGATCAAAGATTATCATGTAAAAAATTTAAACTCTAAGGCTATTATGAGGAAACATGGGTATCTCTGCAATCCTGCAAGGGCAATCATCATTCCTAACTATGATACCAAAGCTTAAAACTATAAAGTTTTTTGACAAAAATTTTATGTACAAAAGTAAAAAAAAAATAAGTGACATTTAGTTTAAGTTAAAAATCACTGTGTATGGAGTTAAAAGTCAAATGACGAACTTAGAGTCCAAATAACAATAACTCAATATTCACAGATCTCTTACAGGTCAATGAGAAAAAGGCCAAACCATCCCAATAAAAATATTGAAGCAGTGAAACAAAGAAGAAATAGGGATATCGAACAAGCACTTGGAAATATGTACGATTTCATTCATAATCAAAGAGATGCAAATTTTTAAATGATGACAGAATTTTTGGTCATTTGTCAATTTTTAAGAAGGACAAAATCAAATATTGAGAAAGTGTGAAAAACCATGCACGCTATCATTTTGCTGAGATAACCATTCTGGAGGGCAGTCTGGGAACTGATACACAACAGCATTTACCTTTAGGTTCAGCAATCAGGCTTCCAGGAATTTACGAATATAACTGTACAAGTGCGAAGTGCTAAATGTGCAAGAATGTGAACTAGACACATAACAGAGAGGGGGAAGTTGCAGTATAAATATCTATCAATAGGAGGTTAGTTAAATCAGGGTATATGCATGTATGTATGGATACAGATATGGATATTGGATATATAATGTAACCATTAAAAATTATGATGTATTTACTATTTACTGGCAGGAAAGCACAGAGAAATGGATAGAAAACAATGTCTAGCCCTAAAAGACAAGTAGCAGAGCATCATATATTAATTTCTTTATGTAAAACTAGGTGTTTGTATGAGTGAGTGTGTGTGTGTGTGTATATACCAAGATGTCTAGAAAAATTCCTACTAAATATAAATGGCACTTTTATCTGAGCTATAGAAATTTGAGTAGTTTTAAATTTTTTCTTTTCCTTCCTTCCTTCCTTCCTTCCCTCCTTCCTTCCTTTCTTTTTTGAGAGAGTGAGCAAATGCACATTTGAGCAGGAAAGGAGCAGGGATGGGGAGAGAGAGAGGGAGAGAATCTCAAGCAGGCTCCACACCCAGCATGGAGCCCGACCTGGGGCTCAATCCCACCACTGTGACATCATGACCTGAGCAGAAATCAAAAGCAACTCAGCCACCTAGCTGCCCCTCTTTGTACTTTTCTATGCTAAATTTTTGTTAACTGTATGGAAAAAAAAGAAGGAAAGGGGAGGGAAGGGAGGAAGAAAAAAGGAGAAAGAAGGAAAAGAACACCATTTGATTCTGAGGATATAATAAAACATTAAGGACAATTCTGTGATTCCTAAGTCACCTAAGTGATTTTGGCAATATACAAGACCTGGTTAATAAAATCTTTAAAAAGCTGGTAATTAAATCTTAGATTGTGTTATTTGATTAGCTTTCCAAAAGTGTTTTTATTACATTCATAAATTCACACAAAGGAAACAGAACTCACTGGCATTTAAAATCCCATAATTAGTATATAAAGCAGTACTGGCATTCAGGGAAGTGTTTGTCCAAATTACACATTCATTCTCTCAAGTCTCGTATAGTGTAAGTCTTACCTTTGTGTCGGGGGGTGGGGGATGGGGTGGGGGTGGGTGGGAACAAGGCAATCTAGATTGATTCTGAATATTCCCTAATATGCATGGTTAATATTTGTCACACTACCTTTTATGGCACCTTACTTACGCTCACTGTTAATTAGAAAGCAGGGTGCTTATAAAGCCTTCAGAATTTAACTTTAAAATGTACACAAATGTGAAAATACAGTAAATCTCACAGACAAAGGCACCAAAGTATTATATAATTGAGAAATATATGCAACTCACAATAGGGGCTCTATTAAAGAATGGGTTTGTAGAAAAAGAGGGTTAGGGAGTTAAAATCTAGGGAGGGGGATTAGAAAGCAAATTAACTCTGCTGTCTGTCTTCTATTCTAACTGTATAGAAATTATAGATAATGGTTCTTCAATTAAATGGCTTCTCCTGAGTTTTGCTGCTATAGAATAAAAATAATTTAGGGGGTAAAAGAAACAGGATAGAATTACACTTTGGGGACTGTTAGGCTTAAAAAAGTTTTGTACACTGAGAACACCATTTCCATGAGGACTCCCCTCCTTACAGGTGAAATCCACTGGCATCTGCAGCCTGTATCAGTGGTTTCCAAAGTTGTCAGAACATCAGAATCGCTGAGAAGCTTTTGAAACACACAGATTCCCAGATCGCCATCCATAGACCCTTTTTTTTAAAATTTTTAAAAAGTTTATTTATTTTTGAAACAGAGAGAGACACCGAGTGTGAACAGGGGAAGGGTAAAGAGAGAGAAGAAAACACAAATCTGAAGCAGGCTCCAGGATCTGAGCTGTCAGCACAGAGCCTGACCTGCGGCTCAAACTCTGAAGGGCGAGATCATGACCTGAGCCGAAGTCAAATGCGTAACTGACAGAGCCACCCAGGCGCCCCAACACAGATTCACTTTCAAGAAGCTCTGGAGGCCCAAGGCTTTTTTGTATTTAGAGCTGTTGTGTTCTTTATCCTATGTACTGCTGTCAGAGTAGCCTACCCTTGTTCAATTTCAGACTTTACTCTTGCTGCATGAAGGACTTTACTTATGCTTTACGTATTTCATCTTAGTGGTTTCCTTCCAGTTTGGCCCAGCAAAACATCATGAATCACATCTCCATTATGCCAGGTATTAGCTCAGTCTCCCAGTTGTGTGCTGTGTGCAAGTGAGATGAGTGTGGTTTTTATGCTTAATGAAGTTGTAGATTGTTTTTAATGCACAGTATTTATAGCAGGGTTTTGTAAACCTTTCTGACAATAAGAAATAAAAACAAATATTTCTTACAATAAATATATTTTACACAGTCACTCAGTACACAAAGACTTATGTATATAAATAAGAAGCTGAGGCAGACAGATGTATACAAATGTAGGCATACAGACATAGACATGCATACATTTATGTATATGAAATTGAAACAAAAGTTTCACAATACCAACTCACCATTATAATTTGCAGTTCAGCCTCTTGCATGCTATTCTACCTCAGATCTTTCAAATGTTGGTCTTAATGCACTCAATTGATTTCATGACCCAATAATAGATCATGACCCAAAGTTTAAAAATTATTGGCCTTCAATAAACATATGGAAAGGTGTTAAATATCATGAGTCATCAGGGGAAATTAAAATTAAAAGCACACTGAGATACCACCAACACCCACCAGAATGGTTACAATTAAAAATGATGATGACAATTCCAATCAAAATTGCACCAGCATACTTCTCAAAACTAGAACAAACTATCCAAAAATTTGTATGGAACCACAAAAGACCCCGAATAGTCAAAGCAATCCTGAAAAATAAAACCAAAACGGGAGGGATCACCATCCCAGACTTTAGCCTCTACTACAAAGCTGTCATCATCAAGACAGGATGGTATTGGCACAAAAACAGACACATAGACCAATGGAACAGAATTGAGAACTCAGAAGTGGACCCAAAAGTATACAGCCAACTAATCTTTGACAAAGCAGGAAAGAATATCCGATGGAAAAAAGACAGCCTTTTTAACAGATGGTGTTTGGAGAACTGGACAGCAACATGCAGAAGAATGAAACTAGATCATTTTCTCACACCAGGCACAAAAATAAACTCAAAATGGATAAAGGACCTGAACGTGAGACAGGAATCTATCAATACCCTAGAGGAGAAAGCAGGAAACAACCTCCTTGACCTCCACCGCAGCAACTTCTTACTTGACACATCCCCAAAAGCAAGGGAATCAAGAGCCAAAATAAACTGTTGGGACCTCATCAAGATTAAAAGCTTCTGCACAGCCAAGGAAACAACCCAGAAAATTAATAGGCAACCAACCGAATGGGAAAAGATAGTTGCAAATGACATATCAGATAAAGGGTTGATATCCAGAATCTACAAGGAACTCACCAAACTACACGCCCGAAAAACAAACAACCCAGTGAAGAAATGGGCAGAAGATATGAACAGACACTTCTCCAAACAGGACATCCAGATGGCCAACAGACACATGAAACGATGCTCAGCATCGCTCCTCATCAGGGAAATACAAATCAAAACCACACTGAGATGCCACCTCACGCCAGTCAGAGTGGCTAAAATGAGCAAATCAGAGAACTCTAGATGCTGGCGAGGATGTGGAGAAACGGGCACCCTCCTACACTGTTGGTGGGAATGTAAACTGGTACAGCCCCTCTGGAAAACAGTGTGGAGGTTCCTCAGGAAACTAACAATAGAACTCCCCTATGACCCAGCAATAGCACTGCTAGGAATTTACCCAAGGGATACAGAAATGCTGATGCATAGGAGCACATGTACCCCAATGTTCATAGCAGCACTCTCCACAATAGCTAAAACCTGGAAAGAGCCTAAGTGTCCATCAACGGATGAACGGATCAAGAAGGTGTGGTTTATCTATACCATGGAATACTACATGGCAATGAGAAACAATGAAATCTGGCCATGTGTAGCAACATGGATGGACCTTGAGGGTGTTATGCTGAGCGAAATAAGTCAGGCAGAGAAGGACAAATATCATATGTGTGCACGTATAGGAGGATTAGGAGGAACTTAACAGAGGACCAAGGAGGAGAAGAAGGGCGGAAATGGTGGGGGAAAGGGAGAGAGGCAAACCATGAGAGACTCTTGAATGCTGACAAAAACTGAGGACTGGTGGATGTGGGGGGGAGGAGGGGTGGGCATGGAGGAAGGCACTTGTGGGGATGAGCACTGGGTGTTATGTGGAAACTAATTTGATAATAAACTATTTGTAAAAAAAAAAATGATGATGACAATGATAATAAAAATTGCAGTGCTAAGTGTTATGTGAAGACAGGAAGCAAGTGCCATTCTCATACATTGCTGGTGGGCATATAAATTGATTCAGTAAGTTTGGGAAACTATTTTTTAACATCTATTAAAGCTGAGAATATATAGATATAGATATAGATATAGATATTTATCTTTCACATAAAGCTTATATATAAACATATGATATATATAATCTCTAGCAATTCTTCTAAGTATACTACGAACACTCATCCAAATTCCAAAATACATGTATAAGAATGTACATAGCAGCACTAATGGTAAGAGCCCCAAATGAAACCAACCCATTCCACAAGAATAAAATAGTACAATGGGTACATAAATTGTGGTATATTTACACAATAAATTCCATAAAACAACAAGAGCAAACTAACTACTGCTTAAGGCACCAACATTAATGATTCTCACAAACATAAAACTGAGCCAAAACAGCCAAAAAGAAAACACAGTTCAAACAAAGGCACAGCTAACATATAGTGCTAGACACACAAGAATAGTGGCTACCTTGAGGGGACAAGGGATGTTAATAAGTAAAAGGGAGCCTAAGGAAAATTGAGGAGTTCTGGAAATGTTCTATTTCTTTATCTGGGTGTGTTACATAAATATGTTCACTCTGTAGAAATTAAGTGAATTGTGCATCATGATTCTGCAGTGTTGGGAATGTAAATAAAGAAGGTTAACATTAAAAATTAAAAGTAGGGGTGCCTGGGTGGCTCAGTCGGTTAAATGTCCGACTTCGGCTCAGGTCATGATCTCATGATTCGTGGGTTCGAGCCCCGTGTTGGGCTCTGTGCTGACTGCCAGCTCAGAGCCTGGAGTCTGCTTCACATTCTGTGTCTTCCTCTCTCTCTGACTCTCCCCTGCTCATGCTGTCTCTCTCTCTGTGTCTCAGAAATAAATAAAAACATTTAAAAAAATTTTTTTAAATAAAAAGTAAAAGGAAAATTTTAAGATCACATCAAACTTACCATTTGCCATTAACTTATATGTTGACCTGTTTTCTAAAACTGTGGTTCTAATGTGATTCCACTACACTTTTAAGCCATTTTCATCAGTGTTTCCAGGCTGTGATTACAGTCAGGACCAGTAAACATTCTAGACTTCCCATTGTGGTCTCAGGGTTTGGGAAGAAAACCGGGCAGAGGAGAGGGGATAGGAACACACACACACACACACACACACACACACACACACACACACAAAACCCCAATAAAATTTGGAAACTGAATTACGAAAGCTTCCTCTTTGAAAAAGTAAATTATAAAATAAGAAATGATAGTTTCCCTGTAGGGAGAAAATCAGGCTTAATTAAAATAAAGCAAATCACTTAAAGCTAAAAGTACTTTTTAAAAATTCATATACTGTATTGGTTTACTCATTACATAATTAATTACCACAATTGAGTGGCTTAAAATAACACCAAATCAGTAGGTGTTCTCACAGTTCTGTAGGTCAAAAGTCTGGACACATTTCCACTGGTTCTCTACTCAGGGTCTCATGAGGCTGAATTCAAGGTGTTGGCCGGGGCTGAGGTGTCATGTGAGGAGAACTCTTACAAGCGTACATGTTTATTGGCAGAATTTACTTCCTGGTTGGTGCCGAACTCATAAAGGCTGCATCTTCAAGACCAGCAGGAGAGTACCTGCCACATGTCTCAATCTCTCTGATCTTTAAATCCTCTTTGCAAAGGGCTCACCTGATTAGGTCAGACCCACTGACACTGAAGGGAAAGGAATTATACAGGGCATACACACAAGGAGAGAATCTCGGGGCCATCTTACAATTCTGCCTACCACTGATACTCAGTGATAACAGAAGCTAAGGATACAGAAAATTCTCCACCAAATGAGCGCAACACAGATCTATTTGCTCCCTACTCAAGCTGCCACAAACCTTCCAGGGAGACTAATCTTGTCTGTATTCTATGGTAAAGAAATTGTTTTCTGCTGAATTTTTCCATCATTCAATGCCAAAAAACCCCCCAAAAAACCCAAAACAGAGGTTTTCTCTGTCAACTCAATTTTTAGCTAACTAACATGTAACACTCTTTACTTATCAAAAACTATCAAACAATTTTTTTGATAATTACATAAAGTCATGAAAATAAATAATGCAAGAGATTAAGTGACCCCTGAATTATACTTGGTGTTTAATCACTTCAACTGTATCTGAACTGACACTAAAGTCTGAGTTTTCCCACCAAAGAATTTTATTCCTCAGAAAAAGAGAGAAATGTAAAGGTAAAGAGTGAGCCAAAAGTTTACTAACAACAATGAAACAAAGGAATGGCATAAAACTTTACTTCAAACTTCAAAAAAGTACAGACAGGGAAAAAATATATATTTTGTCTTATGATAGTACAAAGTGGCTTCTAAGCCCACACCACCCTGCAGAAGGAGTATTGAAGAGGATAAGTGAATAAAATTCTTAAATTTCTGACTAGTATTATTTGAAGTAAATCGAGGTGACGAGGAGCCAGTGTAAGATAAAGCCATGAAAAACCATCAAGAAGAGAATCCCCAACGTATCATTTTAGCAACAGTGAGCAGGGGCACTAAAATGTGTTATCTTTCAAGGCACTGAGGTTAAAATGGGAGATACACCAAGGTCCCTAAAGTAGGTAAATCTTTAGCATAGTGGAATGTGCTCTGATATGGACACTTAATGAGGATTCAAAATAAAGAACAGTCCTCCACTAAGGGCTTTTCATTCAACAGCAGTAAAGTCCACTCCTTCCCCTCCCTCAACCCTACCCCCTCAGACTATAGGAAAGTAGATACAATAATTAAGTAGCTTAAAGGGAGGGAAATAACTGATGTCAAATAAGGCAGAAAGTCCAGGTGAATTCAACTACACAACGTAAGAATAAATATTAAGATTTAAATAACTCAAGTTAAGAATGAAACAAATGGGAAAAAAGTGTTACAGCAACTATACAAACATACTACAATAAGAGAAATGAATGAAGAAAGCAAGAGAACACAAAAGACTGTTGAAAAGTCAAATCAAAAAGAAAAAACACCCTTATATTGGAAGCAGTCTTCTTACAAACACTTTTCATTGTAAAGGACCTCAACAAGTACAGCTGACTTGTGAACAATGAAGGAGTTGGGGTGCTGTCCCTCCATGCCATCAAAAATCCATATTAACTTTTGACTCCCCCCAAACTTAAGTACTAATGGCCTATTGTTGACCAGAAGCCTTCTGGATAGCATAAAGAGTTGATCAGCACACATTTTTTTAATATAATATGTATTATATACTGTATTCTTATAAAGTAAGCTAGAAAAAATAAAATGTTAGGAGAATCTCATAAGACAAAAAATACATTTACAGTACTGTATTGTTTTAATTTTTTAAAAACCATATATAAGTAGACCCATGCAGTTCAAACCAGTGTTGTTCAAGGGTCACATATATACATAATCACTAAAGCAGGGACTCAAAGATGTTAAATTGGCAGAATGAGATAGAAAAAGAGACTCTGAAGTTAAGGAAATAAGTGGAAGTCAAAACACTACCAGTTCAGATCTAATAGATAAGTCAGAAGCAGCTAGGAAAAGAACAAACACACTTGAAAAGCAAATTGATAGCATGAAATAAAGGCTGGAGGTAAAATAAAACAATGCAGAGGGAAAAATGTATTCATGCAATTGGATGGAAGATGATAGACAATGAGGACACACAAAGACAGTACAACATGAGGATAACTGGTGCTCCCAAAGAAACAAAAGAACCCAACAAACAAAATGACAACAACAAAATGTAAATAGAGGTGCACAGAGCTACAATATAGGATATTTTCCTTAAATCCATGAAAGAGGTTAATGTCATGATCAGAGGGACACACAACACAGTTGGAAAAAATGACAGAGAATTATCAACAACAAGACCTAACCAGGTAAAGTTATTGAACTTCAAGACACAGAAAGATGTGGGGCACCTGAGTGGGTCAGTCAATTAAGGGGCGAACTCTTGATTTCAGCTCAGGTCATGATCTCGTGGTTTGTGAGATTGAGCCTCACATTGGGCTCCATGCTGACAGGGCACAGAGCCTGCTTGGGATTCTCTCTCTCCCTCTCGCTCTCTGCCCCTCCCCCGCTCGTACTTGCTCTCTCTCAAAATAAATAAATAAACTTTAAAAAATAATAAAAATAAATAAAGACATGTAAAGATATATGCAGGCATCTACACTGAAAAAAGAAATCAAGAAATGTCTGAAGGGAAAACCATCAGGCTGATTCAAACAGCATCATTCCATAATGGAACATAACACAAAAATGTACAGAAAGATGTGAGTGTGCAATAACATTATACCTGTCATTTAAGGTTATAAAGTCAACAAGTAGACATTCTCAAAGATGAAAGAATTTGGGGAATATAGTACTACAGTATCCATAAATTTATTTCGGCGGGGGACACAATTCATCCAACCAAAAGATGAACCAAAATGAAGAGCTTAGAACCAAAGAAATAATGATTATAACTGAACCTGTTTAAATATAGAACTAGCACCTGTGGGAATTATATTAGAAAAAAAGAATGTAAATTTTACAAAGTGAAAATAAGACAAGACACAAGAATCAGGAGTTGAGGAAAGTAGTGTAGGATACAGTGTTAGAAGACTGATCACTTCAACTTTTATAGTAGGGAACAACTATTACTGTCTATAAAATTTTAACATACAGTTTATATAAACCCAACTTCTTGATGGTTGCATATTTTCCCATTATCTTCGTGTAATCTTTTAGGAAGTAATAACTCTAAAATTAATAGCCCTTACTTCAGGTTTTTACTTCCTTCATTTTAATTTTATTTTTCTTTTAAATTCAAGTGAACTTTGTTTTAATATTTTGTTAGAATAACATGTATAATGTAATCTCCTTCTAATTTTTCCATCTATCAACTTTCTGCCTATCTACTGAGTCAGCCAATGAGTGTGAGCCATCCTTCTAACTGAATAGCAGTATAAAGAGCATAAAAAGATCTCAAAACAATAACTCACCAAATGTTAGCATTTTTTTTTTGTCTGCACAGGAAAGTTTAGATGATTTGCTCCTTTATTGTGTTTTTCATAATTGCTTGAAATCTTTATGATGAGCATATAGGATTTTCACAAAATTATTTTTAATTTTAATTTAAAATAATAAAAGGCCTTTTTAGAAAAATCATGGTTTCAGCCAGTAATTTCATTCACCTGCCAGTTGGTCCTTCTTTATAGATCTCTCTATAAACTTGGCAAGTTTGGGATTAGCTGCTGACTTAGCCATACTGAGTTTCTCAGAAAATTGTGCAAATTATCTTTACACTATAAGTTCTCATTAACTTCTTGAAATGTCAAGTACATCTTGGGAGTAAGCCAGTTCTGGGCATCTTAACAGTCTAATCTCCTAATGAGCAGTGGTGAACTACAGGGGGTTTTATATTCTTTGCCACCCTGTCTTTGAGAGGTAAACTCTTCTCCCTTTCTTTATTCTGGGATAGCCTTGTGACTTGTCTTTACCAGCAGAGAGTGGGGCAAGTGATGTGTGACTTCGGAGACTGAGCCTTAAGAGGTCTGTGGCTTCCGCCTTCACAGCTTGGATAGCTCCCTCTTGGAAGCCCACCACGCTGCCAGGAAGCCCACACTAAGCATGTTAAGAAGGAGAGCACCATGGAGAGGAGCACTGAGGAGTCAGACATGTGAGGAAAGCTTCCTTGGATCTTTCAGTCTGGCCCAGACACCTGGTGGGTGCGACGAAATAAATAAGCCCTTATGATGCCGTTTTGTGTCAATGAACCACCTACATGAACTCCTGACCACAAAATTAGGAAAAATAATCAATAAAGTAAAGTTACAGGGTGGTTTCTCATGCAACAAGAAATAACTGAGACAGAATACCAATGCCATATTCTCCTATTTAGCACATGATCTCGGAAATTCTATTTGCTGACAAGCACTTCACCTCATTCCCAGTAATGACCTATGACCAACCCTACAGCTTCATCTTGGCATCTGCAGCCCCTAAAAATGAGCCACAAACACTCACTGGTGTTTGAAGCAACTCTGAAATTCATTCAATGCCTTCCTTTACTTTGACTCCACCTTAACTAATTCATTTGTTCAATCAAAGAATGTATCCTGAGCACCTATGATACAGTAGGTACTGTTTAAGGACTGGGGATACAGTAGTGAACAAAAGAGACAAAAATCCACAAAGTCTGAATCTAAAAAACCAAACAAGTGAATACACAAAAACAGAAACTGAAGGATAAACAGAGAGAACAAACTGGTGGTTGCCAGAGGTGGGGGCTGGGGGATGAGCTGGTGGGATGGGCGAAATAGGTAAAGGGGATAAAGAGGTACACATTTTGTAACTTTTCAGATCCAAAATAAATAAGTCATGGGGATGAAAAGCACAGCATGAGGAAGAAAGGGAGTAACACTGCAATACCGCTGTGCAGTGACATATGGTAAGCACAGTCACGGTGGTGACGGTAGCGTAATGTTCAGAATTGTCCAATCCCTATGTTGTATGCCTGAAAATAATATAACTTGGTATGCCAACTATACTTCAATAAAAACAAACAAATAAACAAACAAATAAATAGAAAGAATTTTAAAAATCTACAAATCTTACAATCTGGAGTGGGGCAAAGAGATCATAAATAAATAAGTAAAACTGTTCAGTAGGTCAGAAATGGTGTAAGTACAATGGAGAACACAAAGCAGGGAAGAGGAACAGACAGTAGTGGGTGGGCCAGGGGCAAGCTGCAGTACAGACGTGCACCGGGGTCCCTGAAATGTGGTGGCGGACTGTGCAGCCTTTCCTGAAAGGTTCTCCGCTCTCTATTGGTGTGTCCTTGCCTTAGTCTGTTTCTTTATCGTAGGCTGCATGGAGAAGCACCATCTCCATACAGCAGCTAGACAGTATTCAACACGTGGATTAAAGGAAAACAGTTTATTTCTTTTTTTAAATGTTTATTTCTAAGAGAGAGGAATGTGTGTGTGCTCAGGTAGGGTAGGGGCAGAAAGAATCCCAAGCAGGCTTTGCGCTGTCGGCATGGAGCCCGATGTGGGGCTTGAACCCACAAAATGTGAGATAGTGACCCGAGCCGAAATCAAAAGTCGGATGCTCAACCAACTGAGCCACCCAGGTGCCCCTAAAATGAAACCAGTTTAAGTCCTGCATCAGGCAGATGTGGTTTGAATTCTGGCCCTGTCCTTTTACCAGCTAGAGTACTCTGAGAAGGATACCTAGCCATCCTGAGCCTCCACTGCCTCACATGTGAGAAAGGGGGAAAGAATGGAGTCACTTTGATGGTTCAACGAGAAGGTGTATGTCAAGTTTTCACACCACCCACTATCTAACAGACACTCAAAAAATACAGCTGACTTCCTTTCCTCAGAACCCCATTTTAAAGAAAGGAACTGGCAAATAGGGCTCCAACCAGAGTCGATCTCGTGGGAGAGAAAGAGGACTATGATACAAAGCAGCTGGGAAAGGAAGAGCAGAGGGTGGTTATGCCCAAGTACAAGAGCTGGGCAGGGCAGGACAGGTGTCTGTGCAACTTGCTGGCATGAGGCTACCTGGACTTGACTTGGTAAGTGGCAGTATGAATAGAGAAAAGAAGACAGAAGCAGAAGATACTGCTGAAACAGAGTAGATAGAATGTAGACATGATTTAGCAAGGACTGGTGGGAAAAATAGACAAAGAGAAAGGAAGAGTTCAAGAAATTCGTCAGTTTTCAAGCCAGGTGGACTGAAAGAGAAGAAGCTCGCAGTTTTCAAGCTAGACTTATCTGAAATAAGCCATCCTCAATCTACAGGGATCATCCACCTTCCAGCACAAGAGGTCCCTGAGACAGAAATCACTGGGATCACTGAGGACCTCTTTAGATCCAGTGGACATTGCTCCCTCCTTGTCACGCTTGACAGCTCTGCAGCCCTCAGCAGGTATTCACTGGCTCCTTCTTGAAACTTCCCTTGGTTCTATACTGACACACTCCCCCAGCTCTCTGGCCCACTCTTGCCAAGTCTTCTTGCCTGCCTTGTCCTCTACTATGGGGCCTTTATGTTTTAGAATTCCTCCAGGCTGGGTCCCAACCCCATTTTCCTTCTAACTCTGTATTCCTTAGTTGTGCTCATCCATTGCCAGGGCTTTAAAACACTCTACTGGATGATGATCCCGGCCCAGACTTCTCCGTGGAGCTCCAGACTCACAAATCCAACTGCCTCCTTCACATCTCTACTTTGATATTTCTAAAGCATCTGGTTCATGACTTCAACAGACTTTTATTAAACACCTGACCGGGTCTAGCACCATCTCAGCCTGTCCAAACATATCATCGCTTCCACAACCTTAGCCTCCTTTTTTCCCAACTTAGTGAATCCATCTAAAGTTATGGTTCAGGAACCCGGGACTCATCCTGGACTCCTCATTTGTCATTTCCCCTGCATATTGACCCAGGCCTGCTTATTTCACCTCTTCAGAAGCTCTAAAACCTACTTACTTCTGTCTCCACTGCCACCATTCTAGAATCATTAATTTGCCACGGATAACTGCAATGGCCTCTTAATGGGCCTCTCATACCTATTCTTCTCCTTCCTAATCCAATCTCCTCCTACATCCAACATGATCTTTTTTTAATTTTAATGTTGAATATGTAACATCTTCACATACTGAAAAAATTAAAACAAGAGCGTATACTGAGAAGTCCCTTGCTCCAAATCTTGCTCCATCCTCCTCACTCCCTACATTCTATATGTATCATTTTTACTAAAATCTTGTGTACACTTCTAGCTTTTCTCTGTACAAACACAAGCAAATAAGAATATATTTCTTCAACTTTCTTATATTTAGAACAGCATACTGGATATACTGTTTTGCTCATTGCTCTTTTCACTTAAAAATATATCCACGAGATGCTTTTACACTGGTGTATCAAGAGCTCCCTTGTGCTTTTTTTAGAGCTGAATTAACATTCTGTTGTGGGGCTTTGCCATCATTTATTTATCCAGTTATAAATAAATAATGGTATAAATAAATTCTAATGGTACCCACAATGTTCATACTTGCCTGTCCACCAAAGAGAGGCAAAAAGAAATCCACACTTAAGATGAAAAAGCACAAAAAAAGCCAAGGTCTTCCTTGTGAGTTAAACTCTCAAACATAGTGGCCACCTGTCCTTGGGTTGGAGTTTGAAGAAAAGGGAGAATGTTTTTGGCCAAGTCTGGTCTTAAGCTACTGATGATCCCACTGACACAGAGGAAAGAACTGATGTTTCTTTCTACAAGCCAAGAATACTCTCATTAACTGGAGTCTGGAGCCTCGTCTACAAATAGCTCAGGGTGTGTATCCCTGAGCGATCCGTGCAGAAAAGACAAGAAGACAGCTTTCTTCAGTGTAGCTCAAGTGGCTGCACTATCTGAATGTAAACATTATTCTCCTCCTATTTTACGAATATCATACATAGCAGTCTAAACGCAGCAATGTTTGAGTTTTTAAAAAGCATATAAAAATATGGCACCTAAAATCTTGTTTTTTTGTTTTGTTTTTGCTCTGTCAGCACAGAGCCTAATGCAGGGCTTGAACTCATGAACTATGAGATGATGATCTGAGCTGAAGTTGGAGGCTTAACTGACTGAGCCACCCAGACACCTCTGGCACCTATAACTTTGGATAAGACATTTGTTTCTGCATTATCGATATTTGTTTCTGTCATTACTTTGATAACACTTTTCCTTTCTTAAATGAATGTATAGAAAGCTATGAATTAAATTTACTCTCTGTTCTCTTTCCCATTTATTACCGTTGATAATTAATTTGCCTATTTCCATTAATTTTCCTCCAAAGCAATCAACTAGCAAATACATTTAATCTTGAAATACATATTATACATACATAATTTCAATGTTTACTTTCTGAACTAGATTGCTTATCTGCTCTAGGCCTATCACAAATGTTCACAGATTTCCACTGAAATAGAACATAAAACAGCACATACTTATCAAAATGTATTTTCTGGTTTAAGTTTTAGCATAATAAACTTTGGACCTTATAAGTAACTATACCAAATATATACTTTAAAATAATTATGAGGATGAATGAACAAAATAATTTTTAGAATTAGAAAATCAATGATATATTCCAACCTAGAAACATAATTTAAAAAATTAGATTCTAAAACCCAAAGGAAAAATAAAACAGCAACAACAGAAATTGTTGGCAAAATAACAAACACCAATAGTTGGTTTGTTGAACAAAATGAATAAAATTGAAAAGACCCTTTGTAGACTGTTAAATAAGGGATGAAAAGAAGAAAGAAATGAGAAAGAATATAGCATTTAAAAAGATCAATAGCTTTCAAAGTAAACTAAAGCCTAAAACAAAGACTTTTTTTAAAGAAACTTTTAGTAAGAACTATAAATCACTACTTGTATAAAAACAGTATTTAGGAAGATAATTGAAAACTGCTTACAAAACTACTACAATTCAAAAACCTCCTAATTCAGACAGTATTAGAATAAAATTCTAAAAACAAAACCATACATTGTAACAGCATAATTTTTGCTCCGATCTGCTTAATAATCTTAATATCTACTTAATCCACCTAAAAAAAAAAGCAAACAGACATCAGCTATTTGGTTGTTTGTTTATACTCTTCTTTAATGTTAATCCTTTATTCTCACATCTTTTCAATATTTTTTCCTTAAAATGATATTATTCTACTAGGTTGAAATGGTTATTCAGTACTAGTTGCTGATAGCAGCTGACCTAGTCTAACCACTTAGATGTCTTCCTCTTCTCAGAAACATGAAAAGTATCCAGAAGACTCAGGAGATTTTTCTTCTTCCGTCCCCTTTTAGCACCATTAAAAAATCACCACAACTTTAGTCCAGAGGCCCTTCCTCCCCTTAGACCCTTTTTACATAACATATCTTTACACAAAGGCAAAACTCTTTAAGAATAAAAAAAAAAAAAAACAGCTGATAAATTTATTTTCTACTTGTGTGAGGAAAAAATTTTATTTCTTTTATACATGTATCTACCTAGAAACCCACCCTGCTTTGTGTGAGTTTAAGGAAATCTGGCATATACTTTTCCTTTTATCTCCAGAATGATTGTGCTACAAGAGTAAGAAGAGCAAAAATAATTCTGCCTCATATTTTCCAAGTATTTGAATACTACTAGCTAACATTTACAGAGCATGCAAAATGCCAGCCTCTGTGATGAATGCATACTTATGTCACTGGATTCCGTCCTTGCAACCCTATATGGTAGGTATTAGCCACATTTCACAAATAAGTAAAATTAGGCTCAAAGAGGTTCACTTCCTCTTCCAATGATTTCACATAGCTAATAAAGCTCAAATCTGGATTTCAAACAGCTTTTTTCTGACTCTGGAGCTTCCTCCTAACCAATACATATTTTCTATTTAATCATTTACAAATCACATCCATATATGTGCCCTCGTATAATCCCTCTTTTTCCATTTATGTTGGAGAATCATTGCAAGTCTAGTTGGAAAGAGCTTAGAAGCCCTAATCGACTCAACTCAAAAATTCCCATTTAGAACATCCCAAGCTTTTGGTTAAACTCATACACTGTAGGAAAAGTCACAGCTGCTTAAAGCAAACAGCTATGCTGTTGGATAGCCACACGTGTTTAAAAGTTCTACATTAGGTGTAGGACAAATGTGCCTCTCAATGGTTCCCCTCTGTGGGTGCCATTCTTTTAGAGCAACTGAGAATAATTCTCAATCTTTTCCATATGACAACTATTCAAATGGCTTCAGACATTTATGATCCCATCTCACTCTTCTGTTCAGTTAGGTCCTTTCCACTGGAGATGACAGAACCCTGAGTTCAAACGGGCTTAAAATAGAAGGCAAATATAATGGCTTACGAATAAAGAAAGCTGAGATCATGTTTCATGCATGTCTTGATCCAGGGGCTCAAATGATTTCACTAGAATCTGGGTTCCCTGCAATTCTCATCTCTATACTCATCCACATGGCTCCATTCTCAAACTCAGTATATGGCAATATGGCCGCCAGCAGCCACAGAGATATTCTGTAAGGTTCAGCTTGATTCAAAAGTGTGCTTTCTCCCACCAAACCCAGAAAAGTCTTTTTATTTGTTTTTGGGGTTTCTTTTTTCATTTTATTGTCTCTGATTCATTCACACGCCCATCCCTGAGCCAATCATACAGGTCCGGAACACAATACCCTTCCCACCCAATGCCCAAGATGGGGGAAGTATCCACTCCCCCTAAAACACACAGAGTAAGAATAGGGTGGGGTAGTTTCCCACTAAAATAATAGTTATTCCACGCATCTTCCTTCTTTTCAGTAGAATTTGTCAGCAACCTTACAGCATGACTACAGAAGTGAACTCAGGACTCCAAACATGTCTAAATCATCATAGATGACATAAAAAGAGGAATCGGGTTTTTTCCCCACATTTTTGTGTTATATTTATAATTCAGGTTTATATAGTTATGTTGATAATTCATAGTGTTTCTTCTTTGGGAAACTGGGTGGCTCAGTCGGTTAAGTGTCCAACTTTGGCTCAGGTCATGATCTTACAGTTCATGAGTTCCAGCCGTGCAGCGAGCTCTGTGCTGACAACTCGGAGCCTGGGGCCTGCTTCCCATTCTGTGTCTCCCTCGCTCTCTGCCCCTCCCCCACTCATACTCTGTCTCTTCCTCTCTCAAAAATAAACAAACATTAAAAAAAAAAAAATTCAAAGCATTTCTTCTTTTTTGGAGTTGTTCTTCCCTTAAGTACTGAGACAACTGTGTCCCTAGCTTATCCCTTAGGGAGACACTATTATACAACGGTATCTCTTTTGACGTCTGCACTTTTGTCTGGCAGGTTTATAATTTGGAGGCTGCTTCACCTGAGTTTTGTTACAGTGTTGCATCAGTTATGTTAGGCTGGAAAAACATCTTCAGAAAACCCAGCTCCAGATGACCTAACCAATGAAAATGATTTATTATCACCCCAAACAAGAAGTCACAAATTGGGACAGCCCCGAGATAGTTATTTTGTGAGCCCAACATCATCAGGGACTGGGTTTCCTTGCAGCTTTTCAATCTGCCATTCTCCATGTTCAGACTCAGCAGCTCCAGGGACCTAATACCGCTGCTGTCATTCCAAGCATCACACACACAGCAAGACCAGTAGAACTGTGACAGAGCAGTCCTTCAAAAGTATTTTTTTTTTTTTAGTTTATTTATTTTTAAGAGAGAGAGAGTGAGCACAGGGTAACAATTAACAGAGAGCCCAACGCAGGGCTTAAACTCACAAACTGTGAGATCATGACCTGAGCCGAAACCAGGAGTCGGACACTCAAACAACTGCGCCACCCAGGTACCCCATAAATTTTTAAGGGTCATCTTTCCCAAATGGCCCACAGCTCGCCAGCAAGAAATATATCACATACCTCAAACCAATTGTGAACAGAAATAGAAGACTGCCATGAATGGTTTGGTGAAACAAGGCCATGGGTAGAAGAGGGAGTGCCTGGACAAAATAGGTTTTTTTAACCATGTGCTTGGGGAGATAGCAGAAAAAAAAGAAAACCATCCATCACTCGGAAATAGATCTTATTAACATGTTGGTGTTCTTCCATCCAAACTGTTATGATTTCTTCCCCTTTTCTGGTTGCTTCCTTTAAAATGGTTTTATTCATTTGTCTGACAAATATTTATTGAGGACCTACTATGTTCCACTACTGCTTAAGGCGGTGGAGATTTGGTAGTGATAAAGGCAAAGACACAAATAATTTACGTGTTCTTTTCAGGCAGTGTTAGGTGCTCTGTGGATGAATTTCACAGGGTGAGGAGGGTACAGTGGGATGGAATGAGATAGTGAGTTGAGAGGAGGGCTGAGCAAAGTCCTGACACAGGTGAGTGTGAGTCACCTGTGAGCCAGAGAAAGCAGATCCTATGTACATAGGCCCTGAAGGCAGCATGTGGCTGTGTCACAAAGGCATAAGGGCCACAGCAGCGTGGAATGCTAGAAAGAAGGGAGATAGAAGGCACTGATAGGCAAAGTGGTCAGCAACCAAACCTTAGGGGGCCTGGCCAGCCATTATGGAGCCTTGGGTTTTAGTCGAGGTGAGGTGAGAAGTTTCCCAAAGAGCTGAGCAGGGCAGACAGGGCTTGGGTTACATTTTTACTGCTCACTGGGACTGCTCTGTGGAGAAGAGACCTATGTGGAGGAAGATTTTTTTCAAGATTCTCTGACAGCTTTTTACGTTCATTTTTCTCTCATTTACCAGAATAATGCTTCCTATTCACCAGCTTTCTCCTCTAACTCTGGGAGTCTGTTTCAATTACTTGTTTAAATCAGCACCATCCCAGAGAATTATAATATGAGCCACAGATGTAAGCCACATATGTAATTTAAAATCTCTGGTAAAAAAAAATTAAAAACAGAAACATGTGAACTTAAACTTAATAACATACTGTATTTAATCCATACATCCTAAATATTAGCATTTCCGCACATAATATAAAAGTTTTAATGACAGGTTTTACAGTTTTTACTTATATAAAGTCTTTGAAATCTAATGTCTATTTCACACACACAGCACATCACAATTCTTGTTAACCTCCTGTCAAGCTTTCAGAAACCACATATGGCTTCTGGCTACCATATTTGACGTGCAAGTTTGGGATAAGAGTTTCCACCTGTCCTTTATTCCTTCTAATGTGTCCCTTATGCCGTTTCATGTCTTTATTATGTGAGGACTTAATTTGATAAATATTTTCATTATAAAAGGTCTGACCCACTTTAATTTCCAGTATCACTCAGATCTGTTGGATGGCCATTGTCTCATTCTATTGCCTCTTTAGATTCACTTAAAAAATTTTTTTTAATATTTCTTTATTTTTGAGAGAGAGAGACAGCATGGGGGGGGAGAGGGGCAGAAAGAGGGAGACACATATTCTGAAGCAGGCTCCAAGCTCTGGGCTGTGAGCACACAGCCCAGTGAGGGGCTTGAACTCACAAACTGTGAAATCTTGACCTGAGCCGGTCGGATGCCTAACTGAGTGAGCCACCCAGGCTCCCCATAGATTCACTTTTTAGTGTTACCTAGGTGGCTCAGTCAGCTAAGCGTCCAACTTCAGCTCACATCATGATATGATGGCTCATGGGTTCGAGCCCCACTTCAGGCTCTGTCTCTGTGCTAACAGCTCAGAGCCTGGAGCCTACTTTGGATTCTGTGTCTCCCTCTTTCTCTGTCCCTCCCCTACTCATATTCTGTCTGTCTCTCTCAAAAATAAATGAACATTAAAAAAATAGATTCACTTTTTACTTTCAAATACTTTAATTCAAATACACACTCACATATATGTATGCTAGTCAGCTCTAGTTCAGGAAAAGCAAACTGTTGGAAATCTTTACAGCTTCAACTAACTAGATACATTCTATTAACCTTAGAAAAGATGTGAAGCTTAACTATTTTTTCTTTCTCTTAAAGCTGTGACCTAACTCTGATGTAATCATGTAAGTCATTTTATAAACTCATACCTCACACATCACATAGCAGTTTTCACATAGGTTGAAAGGATATAACTTTGAAAAAAAAAATTAAATCGACATTTAAGCAGAGTAAAATTAAATTATCAGTTATAAAATGCTAATTAGCTAGAATACTTAGGGAATTAGATGATTTTGTTAATTGAATTCTAAAGTTAATGTTTGCTCCTTAATGTGAAAAATCTTTCTTAAGTATATTAGGCAGATTTCCACTAATGAAGTATAGTCTGCTGACTGTAATAGATTTTTCTTTGATGATTCCAGAAGTTATGCAGTCTCAGCACTATTATTCTGACTAACAGCCATCTATATACAGAGATACAAAGGAAAGAAAATGCAATTATTTAAAGTCTTAGTTAGGTTGAGGTCTGGCCAGAATTCCCTACAGCATGGCAAATGAGAACAATTATTGTTTTTAAAAGTGTATTTATCAATTTTGAGTGAGAGCGAGAGAGAGAGTGTGCCTGAGCAGGAGAGGGGCAGAGAGAGAGGGAGAAAGAGAGAATCCCAAGCAGGCTCCCCACTGACAATGCGGGGCTGGAACCCACAAACCATGAGATCATGACCTGAGCCAACATCAAGAGTCAGATACTCAACTGACGGAGCCACCCAGGCGCCCCAAGAACAGTTATTATTTTATAAAGTGAGGGTAACTAAGAATGCTTTTGGCCAAATATAATAACGTTTCCCAAGCAGGGTGTGTCCTCCTCTGGAGGGGTCCTGAACAGCTGTGGTGTCTCTACAATGCCATCAGTGACCCATTCTTCTAAATTCCCTGTTTTAACAAACTTATCTTGGAGCCTTAAGATGGCACCTACCAAAACACAGCACGCCATCCATGTTCTAGTCTAGAAGGCAGCAGAAAGGTCAAAAGGCCAAAAAGATAAAGCTAACCAAGTCTGCCCAGTTTTGAGGAGTTCTCCAGGAGCCATGCCCAAGAACTTGATAAGTCTCAGTCCCAGTAGCCAGGACTGTGGCACCTGACCACCAGAGCTCCAAGAGAGGAATTTGGAAGGGGAGTACTTCCACTGGGAGCATTGCCAATCTAAACAAAACCAGAGCTCTGGTAATCAAGAAAAATAAAAGAATGGGTTTAGAAAAACGAACCGGCAGTTGCACCCAAGGGAATTGTGGCATAACTGTGGGGAAGAGGGAATTGGCTTCCAAATTCCCTACGACTCATGGCAGTGGGTTGGGACGTGAGCAGATAGGATCAGTACAAGAGAACACAATTTGTGTCGAAAAGTAATTGTGCCACTTCCTGACCCTCCATCCCAAACCACTTGTGTCTTTTGGTCTCCTCCCCCTCAGCCAGTGTTGGACTCCAGGGACACTTCCAAGCATACTAGTTCGTACTGTCCTTTCCCCCTCTGTTTCCCCTGAAGTGGACTCTAACTTAGGTGAACCGTGGATCCCGGGGAATGAGGATGATGGCATGTCTTTCTCTGTCAGCCATTTCAGTTAGCAGGGTAGACCACTGGACGTGTTGAGTAAAAATAAACCAAAAGAAGAGTCTCACTATTCAGGCCACTCAAAAGGGACTCCTTTAAATAAAATGGGATCCCACAGAAACACAAACTGTATAATTGCCCTCTACCTCTGTAATTTTTTTTTTAATGTTTTATTTATTTCTAGGAGAGAGAGAGAGAGCGTGAGCAGGGGAGGGTCAGAGAGAGGGAAACACAGACTTTGAAACAGGCTCCAGGCTCCGAGCTGGCAGTCAGCACAGAGCCCGACGGGGGGCTCGAACCCACCAACCGCGAGATCATGACCTAAGCGAAAGTCGGACGCTTAACCGACTAAGCCACCCAGGCGCCCCCTCTACCTCTGTAATTAATATGGGCCACCTCCACTTGCCTACCTCCACTGCCTCTCACACTGGGCTTTCCTGTTTCTTCCACTGTCCAAACATGGCTCCGAACCTGGACAGCCACTGTCCACGTGGTCCTCTTCTCCCTGCCTTTCCTTGACTCAATTCTGAACTTGACTCTTCAGCTGTGACTCTAACTATGGTCCCACCTATCAGACAGGAGATCAGGCATCCAAACTTTCCACACAGCATGCTGACTGCATGAGTGGATCCCCTCAAAGTGAGAGTCTCTGCCTGGATTCTGGTCATGACGCTGGAGAAGCGCCAGTGGGGGGAAGATATTAAGCATGCCACTTGATGGTGGTGCTGGCCTGCACAGCCCTCAGGAGCAGTCCTGAGGAAATGTGTGTGCTTCTTGAAGATGTTGAAAAAGAATTCCAGCCAAGGTAAGCTCTCTTCTTCCTTCCCCCTCTTTGGAGCAGAGAATGCTGGACCAGAGAAATTTGGACAGACAGACAGAAGAAGGACCATCAGGAACATCAAAATGAAAGGCTCTCCATTTCCAAATCTGCTGAGAAACAGAATGGCACGCGACTGCAGGAAGTGGTCAGTGTTTTATCTCAGCAGACGGCAATGAGACGGACAAGGTCCTCCACGCTCTACCCCCAGCCTTTTGCTCCAGCCTCATTGTAGGCCACTCCTCTCCTATTCCTGCTTTTTGTGTCTCACATACGGTGTTGGCTCAAAGCTCGCTTCTGTCCTCATGAAACAAAAAGCCACTACAAAGTCCCAACAAATTTTTATTTTTCAGTCATGTCACATCTTCTATGAGTCCAGGCATCTCCTCAGGCCGGCTCTCCTCCTTAGCGATGGCGAAGCAGTACCTCTCTGTGTCAAGCCACGCTTCCATGGCCCCGTGGCAGACACTCCACACCCACAGTCGAATACGTGCCATTTCCACTCACATCCCATTGGCTAAAGCGTATTCTATGGCAGTGACTAACCCCAGCGCGGCGAGGAGGTCAGTCCACTACAAGGGCAGAAGGACAAATGGGAATACTGCTGTGCCACACAAATAACCTGCCACACCTTCCATATTATCTTTTCACCTCCACACTTTAGCTCCTCAAAGTGGCTTCTCCCCAGAGGATGCCCTGCCCAACCCTTTCCTTGGTTAACTTGGTTCCTTTCCTATTAGTTATTCCTCACCCTCCAGGGCTGCACCCAGGCTATTAGAACTCTCTGCTATCATTACACTTGTCACATTATTCGCTTATATCAAAATTATACACTTCTAAAGGTCTATTACTTGTCTTTTGAAATTTCAAGTATGGAGCTCAGTACGTGGCACGTGGTAAGGGATTCCAGAAGATATGGTAAATGATTACATGAATAAACACGTAGCAACCTAGAGCCAACAACAGCAAGAGCACACGGCCATAGGGCAGTGGAATGGACAGACGCACGTCCAGTATGAAGGTCAGCCATCATGAAGAAGGACAAAATCAAACTCTCCAGTTGTGAATCTGTAAAACTAAAATCCAATGGAATTATGAGTGATTTCATTTTTGTTTTTGCTTGGGGGGGGGTTGTTTTGTCCCAGCAAGAGAAACATAGAGCTCAATAAGAACACCATTGGTTTGAGGAAGAAAATACAGAAAAACAAAACTCCCTTGCAAGAAATAAATGTTCTACAGTGTATATGTCTTGCATTTAAAGTTTTTTTAAATTGAGGTATAATTAACAAATAGTGTCATATTAGTTCAAGGGATGCAATATAACAATTCAACAAGTCTACACATTACTCAGAGCTCATCACAGTAAGTGTACTCTTAACCCCCTTCAGCTATTTCATCCGTCCCCCATCTCCCCTCTGGGAGGTTTGCACTCAATACTTAAGAGTATGTTTTTGTTTGTCTCTTTTTTCTTTGTTCATTTGTTTTGTTTCTCAAATTCTACATGAGTGAGGGGCGCCTGGGTGGCTTAGTCGGTTAAGTGTCCGACTTTCGCTTAGGTCATGATCTCGCGGTTCGTGGGTTCGAGCCCCGCCTCGGGCTCTGTGCTGACTGCCAGCTCAGAGCCTGGAGCCTGTTTCAGTCTGTGACTCCCTCTCTCTCTGACCCTCCCCTGCTCACGCTGTCTCTCTCTCTCTCCTAGAAATAAATAAAAACATTAAAAAAAATTCTACATGAGTGAAATCATATCACTGTCTTTGTCTGACTGACTTATTTCACTTAGCATTCTACTCTCTAACTCCATCCATGTTGTTGTAAATGGCAGATTTCATTTTTTTTTTAATGGCTGAATAACATTCCATTGTGTACATATACCACTTCTTTATCCATTCATCTATCAATGGATACTTGGGTTGCTTCCATATCTTTTTATTCCAACTTTTTATGTTTATTTATTTATTTTTGAGATGGGGGGAGAGAGAGACCATGAGAGGTATAGGGGCAGATAGAGAGGGAAACAAGAATCTCAAGCAGGCTCCATGCTATCAGTGCAGAGCCTGATGTGGGACCCAAACCCACCAACTATGAGATAATGATCTGAGCCAAAATCAAGAGTCAGAAGCTTCACTGACTGTGCCCCAGGTGGCTTTCATACCTTGGCTATTGTAAATAATGCTGCAATGAAATAGGGGAGCCTATATCTTTTTGAGTTAGTGTTTTTATATTATTTGGGGGAATACCAGTGGTGGAATTACTGGATCATATGGTAATTTCATTTTTAATTTTTTGAGAAAACCTCCATACTGTTTTCCACAGTGGCTGCACCAGTTTGTATTTCCACCAACAGCGCAGGAGGGTTCCTTTTACTCCACATCCTCACCAACACTTGTTTCTTGCATATTTGATTTTAGCCATTCAGACAAGTGTGAGGTGGTATCTCACTGCAGTTTTGATTTGCATTTCCCTGATGATGAGTGATGCTGAGCATCTTTTCAAGTGTCTGTTGAACATCTGTATGTGTTCTTGGAAAAAATGTCTATTCGGGTTCTCTGCCCATTTTTAATAGAATTACTTGTATAAGGTCTTTATATATTTTGGATATTAACTCCTTATCAGATATATCATTTGTAAATATCTTTTTCCATTCAATAGGTTGTCTTTTTGTTTTGTTGATACTTTGCTGTGCAAAGGCAACACAAAGAAAATTATTATATCTATGACATGTGGCTTGAAATCTGAGAGTTTTAAATTTTTTCTCATTTTTTTTATTAGAAAGTAATATAGGACACACAGTAAAAAAAATCAAGTAATACAAAATGATCTGAATTTAAAAGTGGGAGTGTCCTCCCCATTTCTACCCTGGATCCCTAATACCACTCTCAGGAGTAATCACTGTTAACAGTATATTCTTCCAGAAATCTCTATGCATATTATATTCAGACATGTTGATATGCAATATTTCCAAATAAACAAGATCATATTCTACATATTCCACAACTTGTTCTATTCACTGTACACTTGGACATCTCTGAATCAGTCCATATAAACACATCTCATTCATCTTAAAGTTGAATAGTGAGAATTAGGAATTTGAGCCAAATCCCTAACAAAAAGGCCACAACTTTTTGCAGTTTTAAATATATCTTTCAAACAGAAAGTCTTCAAGACATTGTCCTCTGTAAACAATGAGAAAACAGTTCATATTCCACAGAAAATCCAAAAGACATCAGAAGGGTAATAAATGGTCAATGATGTTACAACTCTTCATCTTTTAAGTGAAAATAAGTATCTGAGAAAGCAAATGCTATACTTTCCATAGAAAATACTACGTCTATGATTCTATTAGAAGAAGAAATCTGATTTCAAATGGCATTATTTGAAACATTTTGTCTTATTATATAATGAGGACTCTTTTTTTTTTTCTTATCAGAAGAGAATCGAATTAAAACCCTCCCCCCATCAACTTAAAATACTCATGTGTCAGATTTTCTGGATCAAAATCAGGATTTAGCTGGGAAAGAATTTGCTATTTTTTAACCACAATAATGTTTCTGGCATAAGCTGCCACAGTGAGTACAGGTAGCAGGCAAGTCCCAATCTGCACCTTACTCAAGAATTATTCCCACGGCCCTGCTCTTTGCTCTGGGCACATCTTTCCTTGGCTCCAGGCCTTGGCTCTCTCCTCCCTCTGTCTGAGTTGCATCAGGCTGGACTCCAGGACCAAATAGTGACCTCTGGTTGTGCCCCGGTTCCCCTCTGGGAGGCCAATTCCTACCCATTAATGGACATCACAAAAACAAGGAGGGTGCTCCATCCCACAGGCTGGAGAGGCTCCTAGATACTGTCTTAGCTGGGTCCACAGCACCTCCAATTCCAGAGTCACGGGCAAGAGACAGTGCACCCAATACCCCAGACCCTTCAGGATACCACACGGAGTGCCCTGCTTCTCCAAGAGGGCACTAAACAGTTTCCAGAAGCGCCAAAGTGCAGGAATGTCAGTTCAGAAGTCAGGCTGACTGGGTTCGTACCCCACTTCGAACTTCATAAGCTTGAATGAGCCATTTTCCTAAGACTTCATTACCCCATTTGTAACAGAGGGTTATTAGTAACACTTATGTAACAAGATTAAATAAAGTATAACGTTACTTAATAAGATTAAATAATCCATGTTATGTCCATCACAATGCATAAAACACAGTATGTACTTAATAAATGTTCATGGAGATGACGATGGTGATGGCAACGGTGAAAACACTGTCCTCTCCAAAAAGTGTGTGGAATTCCTGACTTCCTTGAGCAACTGAACCCCTAGAATCAGGCCCCATTACCTTTCCTATACTTCAAGGAATGAGTAGGTGCTTCCAGAGGAAGGCACTCTGGAGAAGCTACAACGGTACCCTTAAATGGCCAACTAGACTCAGGCAGGATGCTCTGAGACTAGGTAGACCCTTGTCCATGCCATGTTCCTGGGGCTCCTCAAGAGTGCATTTGAGGCTTGTGTAATCACCTAACACCCATCCTAAGAAAGGCTTCCCTTAGGGGGAATCTGACGCTTTTTGAGCTTTTTGTTCCTCGTTCTTACTTCTGCCTCAATTTTTCTTAGCACAGTAAACATTGGTATCTTCTACTTAATATTTGAGAATTACATCTCAAGTCTGCAGGTCCAATTGTACTGTGTGTAGTTTTTGCCAGTAGTGACTGGTTTCCTGAGGAGTTTTATGATTCGGTGAATATGAGCCCCTTCCTCCTAGACCTTTACCGGTGGGAATTCTCCGAGGCCTATCTCGAAGGTGTACTTCTCCAGACTATTTGCATCCATTTCTGCCAGGCGAGGCAGCACTGCCAGTTCAGGGTCCCTTCAAACCCAATTCTAGTTAGGAGGTTGTGTTGTTTGATTTTCCTGAACCTCAGGAGGAGTATGAAGTCAACCCCAAATGCTGTGAGTGCCTGCTTATGGTTAGAGATTCTTGAGAGAGACTTTTCACTCCACAATGCCAGGGTTAATTAAGAAAGGCAAATTTTCCTGTTAAATTCGCATGCAAGTGTATCCCCCACACCCCCCTTTGGTCAGCCTTTCAAGAGCCACCCTCTCAAAGAGCTAGGTGGCAGCTTCAATCTCACTCCCTACTTTGCAAAACCTCTGGGCTTATTCTTGCCTCTGGAATGCAGCCTTTATGTTTAAGCTCTAAGGTCACCAGAAATCAGCAGCTATCCCCAAGGGAGGCCACCACATCCCACACTGGCTCACCTCTCTGACTGCTTGCTGCCTCTCCACTGTAGGCCTCTGAGGATTCTTCCCAGTTTCTTGCCAGTTCAACCACGCAATTAAAATGACATGCATCTTAAAAATTTTATCCAGAATTTCCAGTGTTTTGCATTCGATGAGTTTTATAGAATATCTAGTCCATCCATAATACTACCACAAATAGCCTGGGTTTTAATTGATGTTAAAATTTACTCGGTATTTTCTTCACCCTATCATTTGAATGCTGTAAGTGTGCCTCTCCTTGCCACCTGCTTCAATAAACATGATGTTCCTTCTCTCTTTTGGAGCCCCCACTAACTCACCTCTGAGTTTTCTCTTATTTTCTCCTCTCATTTTCCATTAAGCCATGGCACTTCATCATGAAGTTTTCCAACTAGGTCTGCCCATAGGAGAAAGGTTAGTATATAATTATCATTTTTATACTGTGATTTCAAGCAAGATTTCTAGAAAATTTAGGCACAATACAATTACACAAAGAAAGGTGGAGATTAATTACCTTCTTGCTAAGATAAGTCCCATTAAATAGATGACGTGGAATACTATGGCATTTTATACATTATCTGTCACAAAATGCATCACATACAAAACTGTCTGATCGTGCTGCCAACCACCTCAGGAAATATAACCATCTACCGACTCTAAACCTTTCATTATTTAAAAATTAATCACAAAGGACTTTGGAAGGATCTATTAATAACCTGTGCATCATATACTAAACACCTCCATGTGGTTTTTCCTCTGAAGCTCAAGCACTGGGCTTCCATGCCCAGACTCGGGGGCAGCCTGAGTTTGAATCCCTGCTCTAATCCTTATCAGGGGAGAGCGCAAGAGCAGGTCACTTCATCTCCCAGAGCCTTTGGTCCTCATCCACACAAGGGGAATAACTACTCCTCCCTCACATGTCCGGACCAGGGTTGAAATAAGAATGTTTGTAAAACCCTTGATACAGGGCCTGACACACAGATGTGTCTTCAGTAATTGGCAGCTATAAGAACAATCTATGAATAACCAGTTAAAAAAAATATATTCGGGGTGCCTGGGTGACTCAGTCAGTTTAAGCCTCTGACTCTTGATTTCAGCTCAGGTCATGATTGCATGTTTCAGCTCAAGCCCCACATTGGGCTCTGTGCTGGCAATGCAGAGCCTGCTTGGGATTCTCTCTTCCTCCTTCACTCTCTGTCTCTCCCCTACTCATGCTCTCTCTTTCTGAAAATAAATAAACTTAAAAAAGTTTTTAAAATATATTCATCTAGCATTATCCCAACCAGAATAGTGACCAGAACTGGGCCAGTATCAAGAGTTTAGGAAACCAAGAGGTTTGTTTAAGAAGTGGAGATTCGTGTGTGCTGACCTAACCACGTCTTCTTCTTGGCCCTCTGCTGAGTCAACCCACAGTCCAAGATGGCCAGTCAGGATAAAGTCAATGGGTCCTGCCTTGGTTCAGAAAGTGTAACAGCGGACAGTGTGACTCAGCATCATTAGCACCAGTTCTGTGTTACTGTCCAGTTCATTTGTCAGCCATGAGCACTCTGGGAAAGACTCAAGCCCTGGCCATTGCACAGGCTGCTCCCGTGCCTGGAACACTCCATAGTCTTCTGCAGGCTAAGTCCTACTCATTCAGTAGAGGTCAGTTTGGATGCCATTTCCTCCAGAAAGACTCACGTCTCACTGAGTGCCCCACTCAGAGTTGCAGGGGCATCACCTCGTCACATCAGCAACTACCCTGGACGATGGTCATCAGCTTGTCTGTGTGGATCCTCAGTAATGAAAGGTGCATTAATGCAGGAGCCATGTTTTTCCTTGTTCAGCACTAAATCCCAATCTTAGTACAATGGCTGAAATGACAGGCACTAAATAAATACTGATTGGATGAATGAATGAACAAATGAAACATGTAGAGAACTGTAGTAAAATACCTATTATTTGCCACTTAGACATCACTTAGAAACATGAGAAATATTAGAAGTGTTTAGTCATTCAAACGACCGAATTATCTAATGGAGATGATGGAATTAAAGAAGTAGCAGAACATACATTTCAATACTGTCTTCTCTGTGAAAGCCAAATAGAATCTAGGGGATATTCAAGTCCTAGACGCAAATTCCTTTGCTTCCTGTGTCATGCCCCCGTCAGTCTATCTGTTCCTTTCTACCCCTAATCACCACACACACACGTGTCCATATGGTACATAGCTGAGTATCTTGTACATAAGCACCAAATAAATGTTACCTAACTGAATGGCACCCCTGCCATTTCCCCACATCAAGTCCTAACACTTTGCCTATGGCAACAGACACTTTGGTCGAGAACCAATTCTGAGCTCCCTCAATCCACTTTGAGCCTCCATTTTGTGATGTATTTTTTTTAAGCTTATTTATTTATTTTGAGAGTGAGAACAAATGGGGGAGGAGCAGAGGGAGGGAGAGAGAGAGAATTCCAAGCAAGCTCCTCACTGTCAGCATAGAGCCCCGTGTGGAGCTCGAAATCATGAACTGTGAGATCATGACCTGAGCCAAAACCAAGAGTCAGAAGCTTAACAGACGGAGACACCCGGGTGTCCCACGATGTATTTTATTTAAAACAATTTTTTCTTAGCGTTCATTCAGTTTTGAGAGAGGGAGAGAGAGAGAGAGATCAGGGGAGGGGCAGAGAGAGAGGGAGACACAGAATTTGAAACAGGCTCCAAGCTCTGAGCTGTAAGCACAGAGCCCAACACGGGGTTGAACCCACGAACCGCGAGATCATGACCTGAGTCAAAGTCGGACGCTTAGATCCTTTTCGTTTTCTTTTTTTTCTCTTCTTCTCCCCCCACCCCCTGTAATGTATTTTAAATAACACTATGGTTCATTCTTTTTTTCTTTTAATGTTTTTTATTTATTTCTAGGAGAGAGAGAGAGAGATAGCGTGAGCAGGGGAGGGTCAGAGAGAGAGGGAGTCACAGACTGAAACAGGCTCCAGGCTCCGAGCTGGCAGTCAGCACAGAGCCCGACGCGGGGCTTGAACCCACGAACCGCGAGATCATGACCTAAGCGAAAGTCGGACGCTTAACCGACTAAGCCACCCAGGCGCCCCAACACTATGGTTCATTCTTATTCTCTGGTCCTTGAAGTTGTGTTTATTTTTCCCCCAACGTTTTTTACTGTTCCTTAAGATGCACCACAAGGCTCGGTGACGAGGATGCAGCTGAGAATGCAGCGATGCACAAGGCCGTAGGCCCGTGGAGGTGCTGCTCAGGAGAGCCCGGGAAGCAGTCACCAGGCCCCCTGGGAGCAGCCTGGCACTGGAATGTGTCTGCCCTTGGAGTGTGCTTCCTCACCTGAATCCACGTGACCCCCGGGGTCTGGCCTTTTGGCAAGGCACTTCTACACCACCTGACTTCCATCTTAAAGACTATTCATCCCAGGCATTTCTGCAGTGGGAACTTCCACGGCACATCCAGGGTTACATTTGACCTGAATCAACCTGTGTTTTCATTAAAAACACAAAATGTACGAGCAGGTAGGTTAACACCCAATCTTTGCTCAGCCTTTTCCCACATGTCCAACAAACAGGCTACCCACCATGGGGGCATTAGCCCCCTGTGGAGGCCAGGCGGCCAAGGGCAGACCTCACCTTAGGATGCTTCAGCCCCTTCATCAGCAGGAAAACACCTGGTCATACTTGCCTGCTTCTAGGTATTTGGTTCATGTTTCTCTATGCAGGTCAGCGGTTTTTATTCATTTGTTTATGTATATATTTACCAAACATGTTCTCCTGGGAACTCTGAAGCTAAGGAGGTGGCCAGATATGGCGCCTGGGTTAACATTTCTACATGTGTTTGTTCCTGATACTGGGGTATACAACGTAGGAATTTGCTAAGAAATGCTCAAAGAGATAAAAAAAAAAAAAGTGATGAGACAAGCAAAGAGCAAGAAAACCTGACAGAGTTTAACTTCCCTTATTCTCAGTTATTACCTGAACTTTTATTTTTAAACTACAAAGCCTTGAAATTCATGAATAATACAGGAAATCTGTAAAATGCCACTTTTCTGCAATAAGCAGGACATTAAAATGCAAATTGCCGTTCCACACACAGCTGTACTCAATGTGACAAATTAAGCTCTTCTTATTCCTAGTCTTGACATTTGCCTTCAAGGTGTTTGTGCATGTGGAGAGAAAGAGCAAAGGAGAAGCGGACAAGAGGAATGGCCACCACACTGAGCAGGAGGTTAGCCCCCATGAGAGGTCCCCAGGGAAATGAAAGGTCACCCTAGGAGCTCTCCTCCTCCACCAGAAGGTGGGGAAAACCATCCTCTGCATTACTGCATTTTCTCAGGAAGACCTCCCTATAGAAACAGCATTCTTGAATAATAAACATACCTCTTTAGAACAAGCAAGACAGATATGTCAAACAAACTGAGTAAGCTGGTAAGTTTGCACCCCTTTTAGGCCTACAGTCCCACACTTCACTCAGCGAGGCCCACAAAGTCCATCCTCAAACCTTCCCTTCTAGAACAACATATTTCCGCAGGAGAACTGCCCACTCTGCTCAGTGCGCTTAGGACCCATCAGTAAATCAAGCTGAGTTCACGGTCTTCATTAGGCTTACCTGTCACAGCTGGGACTAGGGGATGACTAGCCAATAATTATATCAACTGTGGTGCTAAAGACTTTACATATTTAGCTTACACAATACCCATAGCAGCCCTGTGAGGGAGGTACTATTATTATTCACATTTTACAAATGGGGACACTGAGAGGGGAAGTAATTGAGCTAGCAAACTAGCAAGTGGATGAACTGGGATATGAACCCAGGCATGCTGGCCCCAGCTGCATGCTTAATGCCTTCATGAAACTGCCTCTTTTACGCCCCCTTTCACTTACTATCTTGCTATCTGTGTACAACGATGAGCGTATCCTCTCAAGGGTAGGATCTGCACCCTACTCATCTCTGGAACCCACCAATCACAACCCGTGCAGAGTGTGGTTCATGGGTAATTAATTGATAACACTTACTGAATAAATGATTCACCTATTATTACTAAATTACCCTGGGCTGGAGCCGTAGCAGCAAATATTAGCGCCATCTAGTGGCCAGACGCCTGGCACCGGACACACCATCGTTCTTGAGTGGTTGAGGCACAGAGGCTGCCAGAGATTAAGGCGATCCCCTGGATCATTCGGGTAAACGTCAGTGTGCAGGTAGCTCACCATCGTTCTACAGACCTCTCACACTTGATTTGCTAGCCAAAAGCTACTCAACTAGTATAGAAAGTTAACAATATCCCAAGCAGATCAAACCTTGGTATTCTTAAGGATCAACAAAGCAGAACTTTTTAAACAGAACTCTTCTGGAAAGGTCATGACCATGGTCACAATAGAGAAGACCTCAAACTCTTACAGAAGAGACTTACATATATGTATCTACAAATAACTGCTTTCATCTTCTTAAGGCAGATAAAAATCATTCATTTGGGGACCAAGAATTAGATTGGGTCCAGATATAAAGCCTAAAAGACAATGACTGCTCCTGATTTCTGCTTCTCCAGAAACTCAATTCTCTTTGCCCATTCTTTTAATAAATATTAACTAACTGTAATATCAATGTATTAGTATAAGAATAAAGGCTCTATCTGTACTCTGTTTAAAGTAAAACAAAACAAATTGAATTTACTTTTTTTTTTAAAGACCTCTCACCAAGATTAAAAGCTTCTGCATGGCAAAGGAAACAATCCATAAAACTAATAGGCAACCGACAGAATGGGAAAAGATAGTTGCAAATGACATATCAGATAAAGGGTTAATATCCAAATCTATAAAGAACTCACCAAACTCCACACCCAAAAAACAAACAACCCAGTAAAGAAATGGGCAGAAGATATGAACAGACACTTCTCCAAACAGGACATCCAGATGGCCAACAGACACATGAAACGATGCTCAGCATCCCTCCTCATCAGGGAAATACAAATCAAAACCACACTGAGAGACCACCTCACGCCAGTCAGAGTGTCTAAAATGAGCAAATCAGAGGACTCTAGATGCTGGCGAGGATGTGGAGAAACGGGCACCCTCCTACACTGTTGGTGGGAATGCAAACTGGTACAGCCCCTCTGGAAAACAGTGTGGAGGTTCCTCAGGAAACTAACAGTAGAACTCCCCTATGACCCAGCAATAGCACTGCTAGGAATTTACCCAAGGGATACAGAAGTGCTGATGCATAGGAGCACATGTACCCCAATGTCCATAGCAGCACTCTCAACAATAGCTAAAACATGGAAAGAGCCTAAGTGTCCATCAATGGATGAATGGATCAAGAAGATGTGGTTTATCTATACCATGGAATACTACATGGCAATGAGAAACAATGAAATCTGGCCATGTGGAGCAACATGGATGGACCTTGAGGGTGTTGTGCTGAGCGAAATAAGTCAGGCAGAGAAGGACAAATATCATATGTTTGCACATATAGGAGGATTGGGAGGAACTTAACTGAGGACCGTGGGGGAGAAGGGGGGAAATGGTGGGGGAAAGGGAGAGAGGCAAACCATGAGAGACTCTTGAATGCTGAGAAACAAACTGAAGACCGATGGATGTTGGGGGGAGGGGGGAGATGGGCATGGAGGAGGGCACTTGTGGGGATGAGCACTGGGTGTTATGTGGAAACCAATTTGACAATAAACTATTTGTAAAAAAAATAAAATAAAATAAAATTTTAAAAAATAAAGACCTCTCACCAAAACAAACAGGAAAAACAAAAGAATGCTTTATTTCAATTCATCATTTTAAGTTGCGTTCTCCTTTTGACATAAAGGTGAGGAGAAAGAAAAGAGAGAAGTATATGAAAAATGGAGGGAAACACAGTTATAGGCCAAAGTGGGAAAGTGAGGAAGAATCTGTATACTACTTTGTTTTTACATTTATTTAATTATTTTGAGAGACAGAGAGAGAGAGAGAGAGAGTCCCAAGATAGCTCCATGCTGTCAGCATGGAGCCCTACGTGGGGCTCGAACTCAGGAACAGTGAGATCATGACCTGAGCAGAAATCTAGTCTGACACTTAACTGACTGAACCACTCAGGCACCTATATGCTTCTAATCCTCACTTCATAACTGGGCAAAGTCCTATTTGTCCTTCAAGACCATGCTCAAGGTCACCCCACTGTGAAGTTTTCCCTATCTGTGCCCCTCTCCAGCTGCTTACTCTCATTATTGAGATCCCACAGTGACAGGTACACTATGATATCAGATAATATCATAATTATGCAGTGACTTATCCTTGTCCTCCAGAGAGTATGAGGCTTTTCTTGTGAGATTTCTCAGCACATCTGCCAGCTAACTGACGACTGAAACTGGAAGTAAATAACGATCATTTGAAACAAACACCACTTCCTCCTTCCCAAGCTTTACTCTGTATTGCTCTACAACAGAAAGCTCTTGAAAGTAGCTTAAAGACCCAGCAATTCTCAAGGCCTTTGCTTCGACTCTTCCTTTTGTGATTTTATGTGTTTATGGTCTTCAAACGTAGTCCTCCTAAGTTATAAAATCGACAATCATTGAAATATAAAGTAGAAAAATAACCAAAGGCTTTGGTTCCCAATGCTATTTTTGTCTGTTCTGCCTACGATAAAACTGTGTCAGGAGGGACACCCCACACACATCAGTGCATCCTCCTGAACTGAAAAGAATATGGAAAGGCTCACTGGGAACATCAAACCCACTTTATAAATCCAAGTGCCTGGACACGATCTGTTTATTTAAATGCTGTTGGCAAATGTATTCTGAAGGTTAACAGACAATTAAGAATCACTGTAGTTCCATGAAAATGATAAATAAGACACAAGGAGTGAATTGCATAGTTATATAAAATCAGCTACAATTAAATAAAAATAAATCACCAGGAAAAGCACTGTGCTTGGCCAAATGCATCTTGCTGGTACAGTGTAATGGTTAAAAATATTTGGATTGGGGCATCTCACAGAGCCAGAATTCAAATCCATATTTGACTGTGCATAAACTGGGTGACCTAAAATATGTTACTTCATCTTTTTATGCCTCAGTTTTCTTACCTGTAAAATGGGAGTAATAATAACACAATCCTGGTTTGTTTTGAACACTTAGCAGAGGATTTGGCACACAGTAAACACGCAATATTGACTATTATTTTTGTCCTTTCTCATTTATTTATTCAGTACGTCAAGAAAGTAAGTATTGAGTACACACCCTGGATATTATGCTGGAGATTTTCACACACACCACTGCAGCTCCTATCTGGGAAAATCGAATGGATCAGACAGAATGAAATTTTCCCATGCCAACATCTCTTCTCTAACTCACACGAACAGTCTAATGTTGCTCCCAGGGTCCTGCAAACGCTTGATTCAAATTTCACAGTTAAAATATATTAATCATTTTTAAAATTGTAATGTGAAACATCAGCCACACTCATTTACGTTCTCAATCAAATTTTAACGCAAAGGAGACCCCAAAGAACTTAATATGTACTGTCTGCTTTATTCCAGAGGCCTCATGATAAAGCATTTGTAGGACGCTGATTAAGAAGACTGCAGGTCTTTTTATTTTACTCTCTTTTGTTTGGTTAAAATTCACCTGCATGTGCTTATGCAATTACATAAAATCATACAAGGAATACAACCCTACAACATATGTGTGTTCGACTCAGGTAAATGACAAGATATATTCACATGGCATTTTCTGACAGATGCTGACAAATTTAAATGGCTGAGGAACCTATTAATTGATTCTTTAAGCTGAATACTTAATAACTGCATGCACTTGTTACTTGTTGTGATTTTAATTTGAGATGAGTATTTCCTACTCTTTTGAGTTACTGTATCCATTAAATTGAAAAGAAAGCTATTTTTGAAAATACTGTTCTTCACAACTACTCATCAGCATGAGTCCACATTTTCTTGATACCATACAAAGATAGTGTGTGTATGTATGAGAGAGAGAGTGTTTGTGAAAGAGAAAATTAAACTGGATGTTAAGAATTGATATGACTGGGGGCGCCTGGGTGGCTCAGTAGATTGAGCATCCAACTTCGGCTCAGGTCATGATCTCACAGTTTGTGGGTTCAAGCCCCATGTCGGACTCTGTGCTGACAGCTAGCTCAGAGCCTGGAGCCTGCTTCGGATTCTGTGTCTCCCTCTCTTTCTGACCCTACCCTGCTCACACTGTCTGTCTGTCTCTCTCTCTCTCTCTCTCTCTCTCTCTCTCTCTCTCTCTCAGAAATAAATAAAACATTAAAAAAATTTTTTTAAAGAATTGATACGACTGGAACTGTCTTCCATAAACACAAATTTCATTGAAAGTTTAAGTCAGCCTCCTCATTCTTTTGGATGACTTTTATAACCAATTGTCACAAATTTGAAGTCACAAATAATAAAATGTCCCCTTAATCCCTTCTACATATTTGAATTATACACAATATTTAAAAGGGAGGTTCAGAAAAATTTGTTCCAAGCTATTCTCTTTAGTGAGCAATTATCACAGGCCAGTAACTATAATGGTTCCTAGACAGGACATCAAGTACCTGTCCACAGAAAGGTTTAAGTTTAGAGAAGACAGACATATACGTATTTAGACTATGGCAATATGTGTGAAGGGCCATCAAAGTGGGTACATGGATTATATATATAACACCCAAAGGATGAGAAGATCGATGGGGGATGATGAATTTCAACTAGGAAGTTAGAGGAAAGTTTCATAAATAATCAGTATTCACATAACACATTAAATACTGAACAGAATTTAATAGGAGAATTAAGTGGAAAATACCAAGGAAAGATTAAGAGGTAGAAGATTCATGAAATGCTCAAGAAAGAGAATTAGTCCAGGTGTACATGTATACATTTGTGTTCATGTTCACATGTTCACTGAAGCAGAGTACAACATGAGATAATAAAGGCTAGCCTAAAATGAGATGTGGTGTACTCCTAAAATTATACCTAGAATAAAGATGTACATTTTCTATTTATCCTAGGTCTATTGAGCCCAAATGGAAAAATGTTTAAAGTGAACTCTGCTGATATTCCCTTCCAGTTTTTTCTTTCATTCAAGATAGCATTATAATTTCCAGTAAACTGAAGCTTGATAATCCTCCTGTTTCTTGATCTTTCCCAAGAATGTCTCACAAACATGAAAATATTATAATATGTGACAGGAGTTTGGGTTTTTCAAATGTGAACTATCTGGTCATAGCTGCTCCCTATGGTTCTTTGTTATTTACCCAGGAAATCTCCAAATCTGTTTTCAGTAGATTTTATTTAAAAAAAAAACAGAAAGAAATTAAAGGGGTGCCTGGCTAGCTCAGCTGGTAGAGTATGCAACTCTTGATTTCAGGGTTGTAAGTTTAAGCTCCACGATGGTGTAGAGTCTGCTTGAAAATAAAATCTTTGGGGGTGTCAGGGTGGCTCAGTCAGCTGACCTCCCAACTCTTGGTTTGGCTCAGGTTATGATCTCATGGTCCACATTGGGCTCTGCTTGAGATTCTCTTTCCCCTCTTTCTCTGCCCCTCCCCAACTTGTGCACTCTCTCTCTCTCTCGTACTCTCTCTCTATCTCAAAAAGAGGGGAAAAAAGAAGAAAATAGAAAAAAGAAGAAATAAAGTCATTAAGAAAAAAGGACAATGAAAGTAAAGAACTTCGAAGAGGAAAGGAACCATACAATCACGTGACTCAAACTCCTCGTTTCCATGGCATCTGTGACCCATGGAAGGTCTGATGAAAGGACAAAATAAACAGAACACGAAACCATTTCTAACTCAAACACACTTACAAATTCTTTAAGTGTCACACAAGTTCATCCCACACGTTCTCACTGCTAGGAACATAACCATGATCCCATGATTCAAAGTGTCAAGTTTCTTGACCTCCAACCCGAGCTTATCTTCATGGAGGGTATAGTAGGGGATCAAAAATAAGACACCAAGTCTCTGGTTCTAAGACTTCAGTATCTAATTGGGGAGATAAAAGATAAAGTCTATAAATAATAGGAGTTTTTTTGGTTGTTCTTTGTGGGGTTTTTTTTCTTTTACTATAGCCATACCAGATGGAAATTAATCACAATTCTTGATTTATAACATATCGTCAACATTGCTCCAGGCATGACCCTCTATTTATCTTTAAAAATAATACAATGATGGGGAGCCTGGGTGGCTCAGTTGGTTAAGCGTCCAACTTCGGCTCAGGCCCTGATCTCACGGTTCGTGGGTTTGAGCCCTGCGTTGGACCCTGTGCTGACAGCTCGCTCAGAGCCTGGAGCCTGTTTCAGATTCTGTAACTCCCTCTCTCTCTGACCCTCCCCTGCTCATGCTCACTCGCTCTCTCTCTCTCTCTCTCTCTCAGAAATAAATAAAACATTTTAAAAATTAAAAATAAAAACAATAGTACAATGAGCACCATGAATGTGCTATCGATCCCAAGAACCAGAAGGCATACAACCTTATCTACCCATGGGCACCTCCCTTGTCCCTTTCTCTGCCTTCTCTCACACAAGAGTGAAGTCCCCTCATGCTGTGATGTGGGAAGACCCAATGGAGCTGGTCAGTTTTCAGCCAAGGATGATCAGTATCAGTATCATTTGGGTAGATGGGAAAGAATAGCCAAACACAAACAAAAGCTTGAACAAAGTTCAAACATAAAAAAAAGTCCAAGGCAGGCTTGAGGAGGGAGCAGGGAGAACACAAAGATGAATTCAACTGAAATAACCATTTGTATAAGGGCTTAATGAGGGCCAAAAGAAGATACACCAATGGGCAGAGAACTCTAAGTGCCACCTAAATTATCTTAAGCATATTCTGAAGACAATGGGGAGAATTTCAACAAGAAAATGAATGATCAAAGCAGTGTTTTAGGCAAGTCCTATGGCTGATTTTGTCTACAGACAAAATAGATTGAAGGGAGGGAAGCCAAAATCAGAAAGTTCAGTTCTGAGTTGTACAAGAAATTATCACTGAAAATACTTCCGGTCAACATTCTAGTAGCAGCCACTTCTTGTTTTCCAGTAGAATATATACCCCTCATGAGAAACAAAGACATAAAACTTACAAAAATCACTTTTATGAATAGCCTGTCAATGAGTACCTTCAAATGATCTTTAAAAACATTCAACAAGATAAAACTTAAAATATGCACATCTATTAAAAACACAGAGTTGAAACAGATTCATCAGGCAAACAATTTTTAAAAAGCATAGATGGTCATAATAATTATGGGCAGAGTAGGGTATATAATTCAGCTGCCTTGAAATGTGTATGGGAAAATATAAAGTTCCAAAGTTGAGCCCAAAAGAAATAGACAATGTAAATAGACCAATAATAATGAAGGAAACTGAAAGATTAAGAAAGAAAAAAGGCTCCAGAACCAGTTGTTCTACTATAGCAAAAAGATGCAAACCCACTCATTTTATGAATCTAATATAATTCTAATATCTGAGAAAACTAGCACCAAATAACACATTACTGAAATTTACTACAGACGAGTCCCACATCTTTAATTTTAGTAGGGATTATATGCAGCCTGTCATCTGTCCTGCACTATATGCTTAAACACTAGAGGAAAATATGGTCCCCGTCATCCTGCTCCTTGTAGTTTAGCCATTAAACAAGTAATTATAAGTATGATGGGGTAGAGATGCAATATGTCAAAATCACAAAATACTGACAACAGCATTTTTAAATAAACTAAAATAATTGCTCATAATAAACACAAAGGAAGTAATCCCAGGAATGCAAGTATACTTAAATGTTACGAATTTTATTTATATAATACAGTAGCATGTTAGCATATATATGTATGTACATACATACATACATGTATATGCTAATCATTTTTTTAAGTTTATTTAGAGAGAGAGAGAGAGAGTCTGCACACGTGCAAGAGAAGACTCAAAGAAAAAGGGAGACAGAGAATCCCAGGCAGGCTCTGCGCTGTCAGCCAGAGTCCAACACGGGGCTTGATCTCACCAACCATAACATCATGACCTAAGCTAATATCAAGAGTCAGATGCTTAACCAATTGAGTCACCCAGGTGCCCCGCTGACCATTTTGAATATATATATATATATATAATATGAATATATATACTATATATGAATATCTATATACACACACATATATATATTCAGTAATATATAGGTAATGAAAAAATTATATTTAAGACAAATTTTTAATAAACTCTTAAAAAACAAGAAAATTAGATCAGCTCAGAATTACAGAGCAGTGTACACTGCAGCCTAAATACTTATATTTCAAATCCTTGATATACAAAGAGAGTTTTTAAAAAATCCATAATAGTACTGGAAAGCAAGAATAGGTGTCTTTGATAAATCAAAACTCATATAGAATCCCTTAAAGATAGAAGGTAGATTGGAGTAGATGAAAAGGGGAACTGTGGTCCAAAATGCTCAAAGAAAATGACTACTGACAAATGTGGGTGAGCCTCTGAAGGGGCTAGAAGTCAGATGGAATGAGACGAAGAGCTGGGGAAACCAATGGTGTGATCTGAGTGGGAAAGGCTCTCCCGTTAGGAACAGATAGACAAGCTCTCCACTCCCTGCCATTCTCACATCACTACCTAGTACAACACATTACCTGGAAAGACAAGATGAGCCCATAACCAAAAGCCACAAACCATCTGGGGACAACCAAAATCACCAAAATGAAGCCCTAAACTCAACCAAAAGACCTGACACCAGAGGAAAAAAAACCATTAGAGAAAATAGGCAGAGACTTTTAAACAGTATAATTTTTAAGGGAGCCTGGCTGGCTCAGTTGGAAGAGCACGTGACTCTTGATCTCGGGGTTATGAGTTCAGCTCCACACTGAGGGTAGAGATTATAAATCAATCGATCAATCTAATTTTTGAAAGTATAATTAATATCCCCAGAAGGATCAGACTATACATATTGAATCCACTAAAAAGTAAAAGTTGATACAGAAAACTGTATCTTAAAAATACAGTAGGATGGGGCACCTGGGTGGCTCAGTTGTTAAGCTGAGTTCAGCTTGAGTTCAGCTCAAGTCATGCATGATCGCATGGTTTGTGAGTTCGAGTACTGCCATAAGGCTGTCTGCTGTCAGTGCAGAGTCTGCTTCAGATCCTCTGCCTCACTCTCTTTGCTCACCTCCCACTCTCAAAATAAAAATAAACATTAAAGTAAAAGAAATACAGTAGAGCATTTTTTCTTAGAATGAGTCAAGTGATTCTAAAGCTCATCTAGAAGAATGTTTAGATGATATTAGCCAAGAGATTTTGAAAAGGAAATAGTCCTATTAGATAATAAAAAACTGAAACAGCAAAACAGTGGTATAAAAATGGATAATTGGGGCACCTGGGTGGCTCAGCTGGTTAAGTGTCTGACTTCAGCTCAGGTCATTATCTCACAGTTGATGGGTTCTAGCCCTGCTTCAGGCTCTGCACCTGTTAGTGCGGAGCCTAAGCCTGCTTCAGATTCTCTGTCTCCTCTCTCTTTCTCTGCACCTCTCCCACTTGTGCTCTGTCTCAAAAATAAAATAAACATTAAAAAATATTTTTAGGGGCACCTGAGTGGTTGAGTTGGTTGAACATCCAACTTCACTCAGGTCATGATCTCATGGTTCATGAGTTCGAGCCCCACGTCAGGCTCTGCAGTGAAAGCTCAGAGCCTGGAACTAGCTTGGGATTCGGTGTCTCCCTCTCTCTCTGCCCTTACCCTGCTCATGTTCTGTCTCTCTGTCTCTCAAAAATGAATAAACATTAAAAAAAAATTTTTTAAAGAGGGAGGAGCAAGATGGCGGAAAATTAGGGAACTCTGTACATTGCACTCGCTCCCATATCTCTCACAGAGAAGACGTGAATCCATAGGAACCCTTACAGGATCCAGGAGTTTGGGAGGGAAAGGAGACAGAGCCCACTAAGAAAACCTTCTAACGTGAGTGCGAACTGGAGAAGATAAAATCGGGCTGGGACCAGAGACACAGAGGGACGGGGGCGATTCCCCTCTGTGGGGTATGAGAGGGTAAAGAGAGAGGCCAAAACTGCTCAAGACACGGTCCAGTCCCTGGGGAACAGAAAAACCTCCGCTCGGACACAGAGGGACCCGGTTTCCTGCTCTCCAGCTGACTAGGCGGGAAGCACTCGCCCCAGGCGACCCCCCAGGGAAACTGCTCCCTGCTCACCAGCTTGACCTGGAGGGGCCACAGCAGCCACGCCACGCCTTTGTGCTTCTGGCTCAGCTGGATCTCTAGAGGGGAGGTGAAGGGCTTTAAACTGGGAGATTTGACCGTGAGTTCATGTTTCGGGTGATGGGACACAGATGGACCAGAATTCCCCCTCTCCAGCTGACCCTAGACGGGACACACTCGTGCAGGTGACCCCCGGATGAAACTGCTCCTTGCTCGCCAACTCAACCTGGAGGAGATGGGAGCAGCAGCTTCTGGCTCAATCCCCAGGGGGAAAGCAAGAGGCTTGGGACTGCCCTGAGGGGATCGTGTTTGTGTTGTTTGTGTTTCCGCGAATTTCAGTGGGGGGCGCAGACTGGGATCTGAAAACGAGGCCTGGCCTGGGATATAGAGCACTGCCCACCATGGCTGCGCCCCCGGCACAGGGAGTTTATACACCCAAAAATGTGAGGTGCAGCTCTTGGCTCAAGAAGGGACTGGAGCGCTGCCACTCTTCTCCCCACAACCGCCAAGGGAGGACTCCCAGGAGACTTAATGGATCACACCACGCCCATCACTTCTAGAGAGTTGCCCTCCTCTTTTTTTTTTTTTTTTTTAAATGGAGCACTGCCCTGATTAATTCTGGTCACTGGCTTGCTTAAACAGTCACATTTAATCCATTCTCTGAATGTAAATTCTACACCTACCTACCTTTACATCTCTTTCTCTCAGGAGTAACTAGACTATATAGTTTCTCTGGATAACAACAGGATCTTTCTCTCACCTCTCCAACCATATTCCACCCTTTAGCTCTTTGAAAAAAGCTTCTTATCTCTTCCGCCTGTTCATTCTATTTCCAATTTTGTCTCATCCCCGCCCTGTCTTCTCTCTCTTTCTCTATGCTCTTCAACCAGCACTGCATACACCGGGCTATTTATTTGTAGCTGGAAAATCTGATTATTTGCTTTAAACTGTTCTTTGTTTATTGGGTTTCTTCTTTTTTCCTTTTCTTTTCTTCTATTTGCCTTTTGTATGTATTTTTATTTTCTATTATTTGCCTTCCTCCTCCCTCTTTTCTCTTTACTTTTTCGTCTTCCCTTTTGGTTTGCGTGTTTGTTGGATTTGCCAGTGCATTTGCGTGCCTTTGTTTCCTGTGTGTTTGTCTGTCTGTCTTCTCCAGGGTTACCCCAAGAAACAAGCCAAGGTACACATGGTGGAGAGTCCCAAATACCACTACGAGTAGGAAAATAAAATAACCAAGGTCTCAACAAGAGAGACCAAGAGAGACCATTCAAAGAACACTTTCTGAAAGGATAGGCCCTGGACAGTCAAAGAGCCTTCTTGGGTACAGCAGCGCTCACAGGTGCAGAGAGCATAACAAGTTTTTAAAACTAACAAGAGATAGAAAGCTAACCAAAATGACAAAATGAAAGAACTCTCCTCCAAAGAAATTCCAGGAAGAACTGACAGCTAAAGAACTGCTCAAAACAGATATAAGCAGCATAACAGAAAAAGATTTTAGAACAATAATCATAAAATTAAAGCTGGGCTTGAAAAAAGCATAGAGGACATCAAAGAAACTATGGCTACAAAAAACATGGAGCATAAAAATAGGTATGATGATTAAAAAATGGGAAAAATGAGATACATATTAAAATGGAGGCGTCCAATGCACAGATTGAAGAGGCAGAAAGGAGACTAAGTGATTTAGAAGACACCATTATAGAAATAGAAGAAACTGAGAAAAAAAGAGATAAACTGATCCAGGAACATGAAAGAAGAGTTTGAGAGCTCAGAAATACAATCAAACGGAACAATATCTGTATCATAGGAATCCCAGAAGAGGAAGAGAGAGTGAAAGGTACTGAAGGAGTCCTGAAACAAATTATAGCAGAACTTCCCCAACCTGGGAAGGGAAGTAGATGTTGAAATTCAAGAGGCACAAAGAACTCCCTTCAGATGTAATTTGAATCGATCTTCTGCACAACATATCATAGTGAAACTGGCAAAATATAAGGACAAAGAGAGAATTTTGAAAGCAGCTAAGGAGAAAAGGGCCCTAACATACAAAGGGAAACCTATCAGAGTGGTGACAGACCTATCTACTGAAACTTGGCAGGCCAGAAAGGAATGGCAGGAGATCTTTAATGTGATGAACAGAAAAGTATGCAGCCAAGAATCCTCTATTCAGCAACCCTGTCATTCAGAAGAGAAAGAGAGATAAAACTCTTTCCATAAAACAAAAAAGGAGAGAATCTGTCACCACTAAACCAGCTCTATAAGAAATCCTGAGGGGGACTCTCTGAGGGAAATGTTGCAAGGAACGCAAGATGCAAGAGACACACCACAAGCATGAATCCCACAACTGACACAATGACTATAAACCCATATATTTCAATAATAACACTGCATGTAAATGATTAAATGCCCCAGTCAAAAGACATAGGGTAGCAGAATGGATAAAAAAACAAAATCCATCTATTTGCTGTCTACAAGAAATTTGTTTTAGACAGGAGGACACCCTCAGATTGAAAGTAAGAGGATGGGGAGAAATATCTATCATGCTACAGGAAGTCAAAAAAAAGCTGGGGTAACTATACTTATATCAGACAAACGGGACTTTAAAGCAAAAACAGTAACAAGGGATGAAGAAGGGCATTATATAATAATTAAAGGGTCTATCCATCAAGAAGAGCTAACAATGATAAATGTCTATGCACCAAATATGGGAGCACCTAAATACATAAAACAATTAATACAAACAGAAACAGTCTTATCACTAAGAACGTGCTAATAGCAGGGGACTTTAATACTCCACTTACAGCAATGGATAGTTCAACTTCACAGAAAATCAATAAAGACAGGATGGACTTAAATGATACATTGGACCAGATGGACTTGACAGATATATTTAGAACTCTACATCCTGAGGCTATGGAATTCACATTCTTCTCAAGTGCACATGACACATTCTCCAAGATAGATCACATACTGGGACATAAAGCAGCCCCCAATAATATAAAAGAACTGAGATGATATCATGCACACTTTCAGATCACAATGCTATGAAACTCTAAATCAATCACAGGAAGAAGTCTGGAAAAAACCCAAAAACATGGAGGCTAAAGAGCACCCTACTAAAGAACAAATGGACCAATCAAGCAATTAGAGAAAGAATTAAAAAATATATGGAAACAAATGAAAATCAGAATACAACAATCCAAATGCTATGGGATGCGGCGAAAGCAGTTCTAAGAAGAAAGTACATTGCACTCCAGGCCTATTTCAAGAAATCAGAAAAAGCGCAAGTACAAAATCAAACAGCACACCTAAAGCAACTAGAGGGAGAGCAACAAGAGCACCCCAAACCCAGTAGGAGAAGAGAAATAATAAAAATCAGGGCAGATATAAACAATATATAAACCAAAGAAATAGGTGATCAGATCAATGAAACCAAGAGTTGGTTTTTTGAAAAAATAAACAAAATTGAAAAACCTCTAGCCAGGCTTCTCAAAAAGAAAAGAGAGAGCACTCAAATAGACAAAATCATGAATGAAAATGGACTGATTACAACCAACCCCTCAGAACTATGAGCAATTATCATGGAATACTATGAAAAACAACATGTCAACAAACTGGACAACTTAGAAGAAATGGACAAATTCCTAAACACACACTAACTACCAAAATTCACACCGGAAGAGATAGAAAACCTGAACAGACCCATAACAAGTGAGGAAATCGAATCAGTTATCAAAAATCCCCTTACAAATAAGAGCCCTGGGCCAGATGGCTTCTCTGGGGAATTCTACCAGACATTTAAAACAGAATTAGTACCCATTCTTCTCAAGCTATTCCAAAAATAGAAACTGAAGGAAAACTTTTGGACTCATTCGACGAAGTCAGCCTCACTTTGATTCCCAAGTCAGACAGAGACCCAGCCAAAAAAGAATACTACAGGTCAATATCCTTGATGAATACAGATGCAAAAATCCTCAACAAGATACCTGCAAATCGAATTCAGCAGCACGTAAAAAGAATTATCCACCAAGATCAAGTGGGATTCATTCCTGGGTTACAGGGTTGATTCAATATTCGCAAATCAATCAATGTGATACATCACATCAACAAAAGAAAAGATAAAAACCATATGATCCTGTTGATAGATGGAGAAAAAGCTTTTGACAAAATACAGCATCCCCTCTTAATAAAGACCCTCGAGAAAGTTGGGATAGAAGGAATTTATTTAAACATCACAAAAGTCATCTATAAGAAGCCCTCAGCTAACATCATCCTCAATGGGGAAAAACTGAGAGTTTTCCCCCTGAGATCAGGAACACGGCAGGGATGTCCACCCTCACAACTGTTGTTTAACATAGTGCTGGAAGTCCTAGCATCAGCCATCAGACAATAAAAGGAAATAAAAGGCATCAGAATCAGCAGAGAAGTCAAACTTTCACTTTTTGCAGATGACATGATACTCTACATAGAAAACCCGACAGACTCCACCAGAAGCCTATTAGAGCTGATCCATGAATTCAGCAAAGTTGCAGGGTACAAAATCAATGTACAGATATTGGTTGCATTTTTATACACCAACAATGAAGCAACAGAAAGAGAAATCAAGAAACTGATCCCATTCACAATTGCACAAAAAACCATAAAATACCTAGGAATAAAGCTAACCAAGGATATAAGAGATCTGTATGATGGAAACTATAGAACATTTATGAAGGAAATTGAAGAAGACACAAAGAAATGGAAACAGATTCCATGCTTATGGATTAGAAGAATAAATATAGTTAAAATGTCATTACTACCCAAAGTAATCTACACATTCAATGTAATCCCAATCAAAATTGCACCAGGATACTTCTCAAAACTATAACAAACTATCCTAAAATTTGTATGGAACCACAAAAGACCCCGAAAAGCCAAAATAATATTGAAGAAGAAAACCAAAATGGGAGGCATCATCATCCCAGACTTTAGCCTCTACTACACAGCTGTCATCATCAAGACAGTATGGTATTGACACAAAAACAGACACATAGACCAATGGAATAGAATAGAGAACTCAGAATTGGACCCAAAAATGTACAACCAACTAATCTCTGACAAAGCAGGAAAGAGTATCCAGTGGAAAAAAGCCTCTTTAACAGATGGTGCTGGGAGAACTGGACAGCAACATGCAGAAGAATGAAACTAGATCATTTTCTCACACCATCCACAAAAACAAACTCAAAATGGATAAAGGACCTGAACATGAGACAGGGAACCATCAAAACCCTAGAGGAGAAAGCAGAAAACAACCTCCTTGACCTCCACCGCAGCAATTTCTTACTTGACATATCCCCAAAAGCAAGGGAATCAAGAGTAAAAATAAACTATTGGAACCTCTTCAAGATTAAAAGCTTCTACACGGCAAAAGAAACAATCCACAGAACTAACAGGCAACTGACAGAATGGGAAATGATAGTTGCAAGTGACATATCAGATAAAGGGTTAATATCCAAAATCTATAAGGTACTCACCAAACTCCACACCCAAAAAACAAACAACCCAGTAAAGAAATGGGCAGAAGATATGAACAGACACTTCTCCAAACAGGACATCCAGATGACCAACAGACACATGAAACGATGCTCAGCATCCCTCCTCATCAGGGAAATACAAATCAAAACCACACTGAGATCCCACCTCACACCAGTCAGAGTGTCTAAAATGAGCAAATCAGAGGACTCTAGATGCTGGCGAGAATGTGGAGAAACGGGCACCCTCCCACACCATTGGTGGGAATTTAAACTGGTGCAGTCCCTCTGGAAAACAGTGTGGAGGTTCCTCAGGAAACTAACAATAGAACTCCCCTAGGACCCAGCAATAGCACTGCTAGAAATTTACCCAAGGGGTACAGGAGTGCTGATGCATAGGAGCACATGTACCCCAATGTTCATAGCAGCACTCTCAACAATAGCCAAAACACGGAAAGAGCTTAAGTGTCCATCAATGGACGAATGGATCAAGAAGATGTGGTTTATCTATACGATGGAATACTACATGTCAATGAGGAAGAATGAAATCTGGCCATATGTAGACCTTGAGGGTGTTATGCTGAGCGAAATAAGTCAGGCAGAGAAGGACAAATATCATATGTTTGCATGAATAGGAGGATTAGGAGGAACTTAACGGTGGACCATGGGGGAGAAGAAGGGGGGAAATAGTGGGGGGGTGGGGAGAGGCAAACAATGAGAGACTCTTGAGTACTGAGAACAAACTGAGTAGTGATGGGTGCGTGTGTGAGGGGGTGATGGGCATGGAGGAGGGCAGGTGTGAGGATGAGCACTGGGTGTTATATGGAAAGCAACTTGACAATAAACTTTGTAAAAAATTTTTTTTTAATATTAAAAAAATTGATAGCTAACAATATAGAATTATAGCCCAGAAACAGACCTTAGTATAACAATGCACTTAGAGAAATGTACAAGCTTTATTACAATGGTGAAAAGCACTAAAGAAATAATAAAATAATTTTAAAAATCCATAAGTTATCTAAGATAAATCACAAATATTTCAATTTTGAAAAGATAAAGTTTATTTTTAATTAATACAGACACTGAGATATGAACAAAAAATATTATTTAAATATTCACCATTTTAATGGCCTTTATCATTAAGTGGTTAATGTAAGAATTTTATTTCTTTTATATTTTTGTACACCCCAAATTTTCTACAAGAACCTAATATTTTTACAATCAGAAATAAAAGTTATATCTCTATCAGTAAAATGGAGATGAACGCACAGGCAAAGACAGTTCATAAAAGAAACAGAAGGCCAGGCAATATATGACAAAAGTTGGACACCTCTAATCAAAATACAAACCAAAATGGCAAGCCATGTTTGTTTCCTCAATCGCCAAAGTTAAAAATAAATGTTTTTTTAGTGATACTACCCATTGTTGGCAAGAATGCAGTGAAACAGACACTTTTACATCTCTTCTTGGTGGTGTTGCCTGAATTGGCACAATTTTTCTGAAGAATGTAATGATATATGCCATAAATACTAAAAATACACAAACTCTTATGATTTCCACTTAGAAGAAATTATCCTGAGAAAATAATCAGAGCAGCAAAGAAGTATTTTCATTATATTCTCAATAGTAGCCAAAACTAGAAACAACCTGAATATCAAATATAGGGAAATGACCAAATAAATTCTGGTAGATAATTATGCAGACACCAGAAGTTGTAATTTTGAAAAATGACTTAAGGTTGTGACAACTGTTCCCGAAATAATTTTAAGTGAAAAACAGTAAGATATAAAATTCTGTCTACAGTGGGAATGTAAAATGGTGCAGCTGTTGTGGAAAACAGTATATGGTGGTTCCTCAAAATAATCAAAAATAGAATTAGCATATGACCCAACACTTCCACTTCTGGGTATGTACCCCGAAGGGTTAAAAAGCAGGGTCTAGAAGACATATTTGTACACCCATGTTCCTACACCCACGCTCATGCAGCAGTATTCCAAACCGCCAGACGGTGGAAGGAACCCAAGTGTCCAGGGACACACATGCGTGGATAAGCAAGATGTGATCTAACCATACACAATGTAATATTATCCCACCTTTAAAAGGACGGGAATTTTGGTACATGCCGCGACATGGGTGAGCCCTGAGTGCAGCATGCTAAGTGAAAACAGACAAAAGTGTGGTATCATTTCCAACTCTGTGAAGTACCTAGAGGAGTCAAATTCACAGAGATAGATAGTATTATGGTGGATGCTGGGAGCTGAGAGGAGGGGAAATGGGGAGTTCTTTAATGTCTCTAATACCACTTTTGCAGGATGAAAAGAGTTCTGAAGACTGGTTGCACAAATATGTGAATGTTCTTAACAGCACTTGACCATACTTAAAAATGGTTAAGGTCTGTAAATGTTATGGGTATTTTACAATTTTTTAAATGGGGTGGGGGGAACTAGGTATGAACCCATTTTTCATTTATAAATGAAGCCATTTATAAAAAATGATCATGTCCTTCTACCACCACCATCAGTATCTTCTAAGGAAAGCCTAGATATGACCACAAAGGTTTCTTAATTTTTTAATGTTTTATTTATTTGAAAGAGAAAGCACAAGTGGGGGAGGGGCCAAGAGAGAGGGAGACAAAGGATCCAAAGCAGGCCCCCTGCTGACAGCAGTGAGCCCATGTGGGGTTCTAACTCACGAACCCTGAGATCATGACCTGAGCCAAATGCTGAACTAAGCCACCCAGGCGTCCCGTGAGCACAAAGGTTTAAAGGCTTTCTGAATAATAAACGATACTGCCAGAAGATATGAGAAGTCTCTAGGAAATAACTAAGGGTAGGAAGGCAGGAGCTGGCAAAATGGCAGTCCACAAAAGGGAGAAGGAGAGTAAAAGAGAAACCCAAACTCTTGTCGCCAAAGAAAATTTACAGTATACTATAAAGTGCTTACAAATACTTTTATGCAAATGGATTCTTCCAGGGAAACTCAAAGAGGAGGCTGGTGGCAGCTGACAACTTGGTTTCATATGAAATATCTAAGTAAAAGACAGGAAAGAGGGTTCTTTTCCTGACAGTAGGATTCCAGGTGGTCTTTTTTCTCCTTTTTGTGTGATATTCCTTTACGTGTTTTCTACATTTTCTACAACAAGCACGCGGGCATTTACTTTTCAGTGGCTGTCTTGGGTAGTGGCGATGGGAATGCAGAAAGGTAAGCAACAGCCATTGCCTTGTGTAAGACAAGTCTACGTTATTTAGCAACAGGACCACAGAGGGACTTTATTCTTCTACAGTTCATTCACTGAGCAATTCACGTTTATCAAGACGCAAAGGCTACCAAAATGAAGAAGGCCTTCTTCCTGCCCTCAAGAAGCCATCGGTCTACAGACTCACTATCAGCCAACCACAGACCCATGTGCCCAAGAAGGCTTCATACTAAGGATACACTGTAAGAAGTACACATCTAGTCTAAGCACTAACTGGAACTTAGCATGGAAAAATGCTTTGAATTAGTATAAAACAACAGATGGATGCAAGGTACTGTCACAACTATCTGTATTATTCTATCAAGGAACAAAAACTCCATAAAACCATGAAGAATGTATCAAGGAAGCCGTCCCACGAAGGAAAATTCCCAAACAGTGCATCTTTAAGTAGCATTTTGATAAGCATTACTGAATGAAATCTTCTGAAAATAATCATGTGCTTTTTTGCATTCTGAAACAGCATCCACAGAACAGAATCTAATGTTTTCCTGATGACTCAGTGTTATCATCAAAAGCATCAAGCACTGTGCTGTCTATGACACAGTTATGCCCTCAGGAGCTACCAAGTTCTCTGATTTTCCCCACATTGGTCCAGATTTCTAGGGTTTTTTTTTTTTGTCACTCTTGTGTGGTTTTCTATAGCTTTTTATAGCCTTTATCTTAAACACATGGAGTTTTAAAGCTAGAAGTGACTTCGGAGATTAACTAATCCAACCTACTCATCTCACAGAGGAGCAAACTATTTTCCTCCTCCACTCTGAGTCTCCGTCTTCAACATTTTGCTGTTTTAGTGCCTACTGTGAGCAACGCCTCTCCAGTTTCTAATGTACTGCTTCTAATCTGACAACTGGGAAACCAGATCAGCAGCCTTATTAGAATTATACCAAAAATAACCATGATCTAAATGAAAAACTATTCTTAGAACACAAAGTAGGAGTTTTAATGTTGTTCTCTTGGGTCATACATTGTAGGAATGTGGAAGCCTCTTTTCCATCCCTCAGCTTTGGGGGATGTGTTTACAACACAGTACTAAAGGCTTCTAGGATTGTCATATCGAGGATGCTAATCCTCTGAGAAGCAGGAATCCTTCCCCTCGTGAACTTGTGATCTTGAGTAAACCATAATCATTCTGAGCCTCAGTGTGCTCTTGGGAATGAAGTCTACCTGGGACAACGATGAATGGATTAAATGAGGTCATGTGCTTTAAAGAGTGCTCAAAAATAGGGGTTGATATGGCTGTTTCTCTCCACATTCCCTCAAGCACCTTAAGAAGGAGTGTTTGCAAAAATTAACATAGTATCTTCATTTATTTAGCTCCTTCAGAACGAGGTACAATCTCACTCAAAACAAGAGTGTGAGTCCCACTTGCAGATATTCTGATTTAATTGGCCTGAGTTGGGCCCTAGGCACAGAGGTCATCAGATGATTCCTTAGGAGCCCAGGTTGCAAACCAATGCTTCTGAGAAATACCTTGCACCTTGCTGAGCCTCCATACCTGCCCGAATCAGATCAGGACCCCTAAAAGCCCTACTTTACACTGGTGAAACTCTAGGTTGATTTGTTCTCAGTACTTCCACACTGATACCCCACACACTAACCTATGATAGCCCTAAACCTAACCAATGAGGTAAAAGATTAGCACTCAAAACTATAAAACACTGGTGAAACAAAGTGAAGAAAACATGAAGAAATGGAAAGACATTCCATGATTGTGGACTGAAAGAACTAATATTGTTAAAATGTCTATACTACCCAAAGCAATCTACAAATTTAATTCAATCCCTGTCAAAAATACCAACATCATTTTTCACAGAGCTAGAACAAACAATCATAAAATTTATATGGAACGACAAGACCCTGTATAGCCAAAGCAATCTTGAAAAAGAAAAGCAAAGCTGTAGGAATAACAATTCTGAAGCTCACGTTATATTACAAAACTGTAGTGATCAAGACACTATGGTACTGGCACAAAAACAAACACAGAGATCAATAGAACAGAACAGAAAAATCCAGAAATGGACCCACAACTATATGGTCAACTAATTCTTTTTTTTTTTAATGTTTTATTTATTTCTAGGAGAGAGAGAGAGAGAGACAGCGTGAGCAGGGGAGGGTCAGAGAGAGAGGGAGTCACAGATTCTGAAACAGGCTCCAGGCTCTGAGCTGGCAGTCAGCACAGAGCCCGACGCAGGGCTCGAACCCACGAACCACGAGATCATGACCTAAGCGAAAGTCGGACGCTTAGCCGACTAAGCCACCCAGGAGCCCCTATGGTCAACTAATTCTTGACAAAGCAGGGAAGAATATCCAATGGAAAAAAGAGAGTCTCTTCAGCAAAGGGAGATGGGAAAACTGGACAGCAACACACCAAAGAATGAAACCGGACCACTTTCTTACACCATACACAAAAATGAATTCAAAATGAATGGAAGATCTAAATATGAGACATGAAGCTATCAAAATCCTAGAGGAGATCATAGGCAGCAACGTCTCTGGTATCAGCATAGCAACTTCTTCCTGATACATCTTCTGAAGCAAGGCAAACAAAAGCAAAAATAAACTATTGGGACTTTATCAAGGTGAAAAGCGTCTGCACAGTAAAGGAAACAATCAACAAAACTAAAGTAAGCCTTTGGAATAGAAGATGTTTGCAAATGACATATCTGGTAAAGGGTTAGTATGCAAAATCTATAAAGACTTTATCAAACTCAACACCCCAAAAAAATACAGTTAAATAATAGGCAGAAGACGTAAATAGACACGTTTCCAAAAAGACATTCAGATGGCCAACAGCCACATGAAAAGATGCTCTCAACATCACTCATCGTCAGGGAAATGCAAATCAAAACTACAATGAGACACCACCTCACACCTATCAGAATAGCTAAAATTAACAACTCAGGAAACAACAGATGTTGGCAAGGGTGTGGAGAAAAGGGAGCCCTCTTACAATGTTGGTGAGAACGCAAACTGGTGCAACCACTCTGGAAAACAGTATGAAGTTTCCTCAAAAAGTTAAAAATAAAATTACCCTCCAATCCAGCAACTGCACTACTAGGTTTTTATCCAAAAGATATAAAAATGCTATATTGAAGGGATACATGCGCCTCAATGTTCACAGCAGCATGATCATCAGTAGTCAGATTATGGAAGGAGCCCAAGTATCCATTGACTCTGAATGGATAAAGAAGTTGTGGTATGTATATACAATGGGACACTACTTAGCTATAAAAGAGAATGAAATGTTACCATTTGCAATGACATGAATGGAGCTAGCGTGTATTAGCCTAAGCGAAATAAGTCAGAGAAAGTCAAATACCATATATTTCACTCATACGTGGAATTTAAGAAATGAAACAGGTGTACATAGGGAGATACAGAGAGAGAGGCAAACCATAAAATAGACTTAACCACAGAGAACAAACTCCAGAACAAGTTGCTGGAGAGGAGGTAGGCAGGGCGACAGTTTAAATGGGTGACAAGGATTAAGGAGGGCATTTGTGATACCACTGTGATGAGCCGTGGGTGTTGTAGGTAAATGATGAATCACTAAATTCTACCCCTGAAACTAATGATTACACTATACAGTAACTAATGAAAACCTGAGCCTACAAAAAAATTAAATAAATAAAGTTTATTTATTTAATACTGCATACGCAGTCCCACAACTGGCCTTCTAACTTTATCACGTCTTTTTGTTCAAATGTCCTCATATCAGAGAGAATGTCCCACATCACTTCATCTAAAACAGCAGTTTTCTGCCTGGTATTCCCATGTTTTAATGTGTTACATGGTACAAATTACTTTCTACTGTGGTGTTTTTCCTTTGTCTTAATTTATGTGCTGACTCCCTCCACAAATCCAAGGTTCTGTGAAAGCGAGGGCTGGGCTGGTTTGTTTGCTCTCTAATTCCTCGTGTGTTGAACAGTATCCATTCCATACTAAGTGCTAATAAATATTTGTTAAAAACAAATGATTAACATAATTTACACACTACTAAAAAGACTATGGATGGGAGAAAAAAAATCTGCAAATGTTAAATTTGATAAAGGACATGTAACCAGAATATACAAGGAATTCCTACCATTAATAATAAAACCATAAATGACCCAATTAAAAAGTAAAGGGAAGTTTTGAGACAGCATGAACAGGGGAGGGTCAGAAAGAGAGGGAGACAAAGAATGCGAAGCAGGCTCCAGGCTCTGAGCTAGCTGTCAGCACAGAGCCTGACGCGGGGCTCGAGCCCATGGACCATGAGATCATGACCTGAGCCGAAGTCAGATGCTCAACCAACTGAGCCACCTAGGCACCATAAAGGGAAGTTCTGAGCAGATGTCTCACCAAATAAAATACCCAATTGGCTAATAAGGTGCTCAACATCATTAATCAGTAGGAAAACACAAATTTAAGGACAACAAATTCCCCTACACACCCACTAGAGTAGCTATAATGAAAAAGACTGGCATGAATGTGAAGAAACTGGACTCTCATACACTGCTTTTGAGAATGTATAACCACTTTGGAAAACAGTTTGATAGCTTCTTAGAAAATTAAACATATTCTTACTAGCAGTTCCATTCACAGTTATCTACCCAAAAGAAATAAAAATAATGTCCACACAAAGACTTGTTTATAAATGTTCATAACAGAACTATTTATAATATCCAAAAAGTGGAATATCCCAGATGTCCTTCAACTGATGAGTAGATGAACAAAATGTGGCATATCCATACAATAACATGCTGCACTGCAAGATACGTATATAGATATAAATACGGATATAGATTAGATACATACACACATACGCACACACACATACATACATACATATACATACATTAAAACCTTGGATTGTGAGTAACTGACCCTGTGAGTGTTACACAAGACAAGCAAACATTTCTAATAAATTGTAACTTGACAAACAAGCGACGTCTTGCAATACTAGTGATACGTGATACTGAACGTCATATGATCACAACTGAACCAACAGTTTCTCTCTCTCTCTTCTCTCTCACTGGATGATTGTGGGTGATCGTCTCTCATGCTTGGATGCTTGGTCTCAGGCCGTGGTGTGTGGCAGAAATCAGTGACTTTTCAGAACGTTGGAAGGTGCCCACAATTGGGACTAGTGTATTTTTTGTCACTTCAAAGCACCTATGGACAGTCCTTTGCTTTCCCATACAAGAGTAAGGTTAGGAATACTTTGCTTCATTCTCGGTCAGGCTGCCTGCAGATACAGACCCTTTCCTCTGCTGCTTTATTGCCAGTTACACTAAAAACAGTATATGACAAGAGTTTATTAATACTGTACTATATACAATATCTGTGCGAGCATATACAATGGTGGCCCCCACGCAGAAAATTATTCCAATGAGCCAAAAGATACCAGGGATTCTGTTAGTGATAGTAAAAGTCTTCCTACACAATAAGCCTTCCTCTCTCATCTCCCTCGCACCAGCCAGGAAGGTTTTCAAAGGTAAGTGCAGGTTAATTTATTTTTCTTTATAGTTTAGGTTTTCTTTATTATTTTGTATTATATTACAGTATTTTAATCATTTCTATATATTTTTGCATTGTGGAATGAATCATCTGGGTCTCAATTATTTCTTATGGGGAAATTCGCTTTGACATACAGGAGCTTCAGATTAAAGGCAAGTTTCCGGAAAGAATTGTGCTCACAAACCAATGTTTTACTGCATATATATTTTTTCAGGGTGGAGGGTACTGGAAATATTCCAGAGCTGTATTGTGGTGATAAATACACATCTTTAGGAGCACTTGGGTGACTCAGTCAGTCGAGTGTCTGACTTCTGAACTTAGCTAAGGTCTTGATCTCAGGGTCATGAGTTCATGTTGGGCTCTGCACTTGATGTAAAGCCTACTTAAAAAAATATACAGCTCTATACATTCACTCAAAATCAGTGATGTGTGTACTTACAATGAGCAAATTTTGTGGTATGTAAATTATACCTCACTAAAGCTGTTAACACAGAAAGAAAAAAAAAAACTAAAAACCTCTGTGGAAATCAAGTGTTCATTTGCATCCCTTCCCAGAAAATCTCTCCTATGCCCTTTTTACTAAAATACTGCCTCTTTATCCACTGTGGCAAGCAGAAATGCCTCAGGCTGAGGATGGAGGGTCAACAGGAATCTGCCAGGTTTGGGACCTGAGGTTGGAACAGTGTGCCCCATTCCCCCTTCACTCTTCCTACATATCCACAATTTGCGGATAATTTAGAGTTACAATCCTAAATTTCTCCATGAAGGCTGAATCTGGTATCTAGTTTCTATCTCGAGGGTCTACTCACTCCCAACTGCACCTCTTGGTTCCCAAGCTCACTTTTGTCATGGACACTGGTTTTAGTTCAGCCTTATTCCTCAACGCGGAAACGTGAAACAAAAACCCTACATGCCATTCCCGACCCCAGGCCAAGAGCCTTCTTTAGACTGGCCTCAGCTAGCTCCGCCCTCCTTTCGGGGTGGAAGAGAGTTCAGGCAGTACCTCATAAGCTAAAGAGTACACCTCAGGGATTCCCATCCTTCTTCAAAAATGAGGACGCCTTTAAGATGTCAAAACATTTTTCAAATCCACACTCATAGTAACTGCACTTTTAGTACCAGCTGACTAAAAAAGTACAGAATGACAAAACGCTATGCTAGCTTAAATGCTCTTAGGTAAATTTGCATTTTATTAATCATACTCACATCTACATTTACCAGGAATGAAATCTGTTATTTTTTAAAAGGGAGAACTACTTACTCCAGCTGCTTCTGCATTTTGAGAAAACAGAATTCATGTAAGGGGGGGAAAGGTCATTTTTTCCTCAAGATGATTCAGATTTAAGTTGTGAAAGGGAAGGCTCAAGATTACGCTGATGAGTGAGATAGAGGCTGATGGGAATTGATTTGTTTTGGATAGTAAAACAATGAAGATCTTTCCAGTAGTTCTCAGGAAACTTAAGGGAGTGGTAGCTTTTTGGTATTGTTTTATTATTTGGGGGAGGGTAGGCAAAAGAGAGGAAGAACCTCAACATACTGAAAAAGGTGTTGAGGGGGAAAGTTCCAACAGGAAGAAGAGTTGAGCATGATTCCAGACCATTACTGCTTGGAGCAAGGACCCGGATGCTGTCAGACAGGAGCAGCCCGCAGCATGGGAAATCCACTCTAGGAAACCTGCTATCTGATCACTTCTTGAGTTGTCTCTTTAGAATCATAAGAATTCCAAGTGAGCTTCACAGATACTGGGAGAAGATCCCAAGCGTCTGAACTAGTAAAGCACACACGGATCAGAACATCAGCAGGACAGTCCTGCTCAGTCTGTCCTTTCAAAGGTAGTTATAACACCCTAACACTACAGCTAAAGCATTATCCTCCACTTATAAAAAAGTACTCTTGTACATACATTTTTATTTTTGCCACCAAAATATCCTATGAGAAAGGTATTATCAACCCAAGTTTACAATGTGGAAATTGAGGCTCAAAGAAAATGAAATGATATTTTATAGCTAGTAAGGAAGTCACAAAATGAGACCTAAAAGCAGGACCTTTGGATTCCAAATGCAATGCATTTTGTATGCCATCATTGGTATGCAAAATGAGCAGAAAAGAATAAAATAAAAAGAAGTGAGGCCATCAGAATTCTAATTAATTTCATTAGGTTTCAACAGCCAGCAGAGAATGCCTCAGAAGTCAAAGAATTAATTAGCAGTACTCTAGACAGATTAGGTGCTACTGCTAACTTTACTATTTCCTAGTCATCAACAATATGAATATTCATTCATTAAATCATTCAACAAATGTTGACTGACTTGTTTATCTGGAGCCAGCGCATTGGTAAAAGCCAAGTTTCAGTAATTCCAGCTTGAATACCACTCAGTGATGCTATCAATAAACAGTATATTCTTCCCTTGATGTAAAGAACCTGGTTCCTGGTCATTGTGGTTTGTGGGCATTATTAAGCTAACGAAAACTCAGTGTTTCCTAAAGAACAAAAACCACATGTCCTGAAAGATGTTAACTACACTCACACACAAACCATCTGCCTACACTGCTTTTAAATATACAACCAGATAAACACAGAAGCCCCTTCATGGCATTTTTCATTCTGGAGCACCCAAGATTAAGGCAAAAGTCATCACTAACAAGTTGCCCAATTACAGTTGAGCAATAACCTGGGACAGTCATTACAGGAAAACGTGACTCAGGCTCTTGTTCTACAAGAAAAAGTAATAAAATAAACAACTGTCTCAACTAATATAGTGCCATTCACTGGTCTCTCCTCACCCGGGTGTATACAAGAATCACTGGGTAAGATGTCAGTCCAATGTGTCTTCCAAGTTCTGGTTCTGCCACTTAGCAGTCAGTTGCTTCAGGCAGGTACTTACTGTCTCTGTGCTTCAGTGTTTTCTTTATAAAACATGAAAGCTGGACTACGTAATCTCTAGACGTTTATATCAATCAAAATCTCAGCAAGAAATAAACTGCACCCTCAAATTAGAATAATTCAAGGAAACTATTATATAGCAGGGATAGGGGAGCTATAAAGGACAGTGCAATAATAGAATGATCATCACCCCACATGCGAAGGGAGGAAGGCAGGAGGTGAGCTACAGAACCCAGAAGGAAGGAGTCAGGTAGCAAGAGCCACCTTGAGGGGAACAGTGACTTCCAGTCAAGGAACACAGTGAGTACAAGGTGACCCTCAGAAAGGGTAGGATCCCCCTTTGATAATATATCTTCCTTGAACTTGCCACTGGCTAAACCCAACCAGAAGCCAGAGGGCATGTCAGTTTCCCGGGAGGAGAACAGAGTGGAGAAAAGTAGAGAGTAGACACAGAGATATAAACTAGCATAGGTCCCTTCCAGTTTTAACATTCTCTCATTCTGTTCAGTAATTTGTGGGGGACAACTTGACCTCACTTAACCTTTGGCATGCCAAACCTGTACTTCTGGACAATCAAGGGTAGGTAAAGACCAACACACACACCAAGGCCAACACCTATTCTATCAATGTACAGAATATTTCAAGACGCTGATATTGTGGCCCTAAGTGAAACTTCAAGGTCTAGGTATGTTATTTGATTTTTATCTTTATTTATTTATTTATTTATTATTTATTTATTTTTTAATGTTTATTTATTTTTGAGAGAGAGAGACTGTGTGTGTCTGTGAGCAGGGGAAGGGGTGGAGAGAGAGGGAGCCACAGAATCTGAAGCAGGCTCCCAGCTTCAAACTGTTACCACAGAGCCTGATCCGGGGCTGAACTCACAAACCGTGAGCTCATGACCTGAGAGCTTAAGTTGGTCGCTTAACCAGCTGAGCCATCCAGGTGCCCCTTGGTTTTTGTCTTTAAAAGAAGACACATGATCTACCAGGAATAGACAGCACTTTCCATTCCCTTCTCTGCAAAGCATAAGAGTTAAGACACCAGCTCTGGAATCAGGCACACCCATGTTTGATTCCAGATTCTGCCCCTGGGTAACCTGATGAAATTATCTAAGCTTTTCCACATTTGTAAAATGGGAATAACAGAATCTACCTAGTGCACAGGGCTACTCGGAAGAGTCAATGAAATGGTCAGCATGCAGCAGAGAGTCCTATAGCTACAAGGGTAATGTCTAGTCCTTCAATGGGCATTTATTTAACAAAAATTTCTTAGGAGCTGCTAATGACGTTTACCTGAGTTACCTTTCTCTTTTTCATTCTGACTCTGAAGGACTCCCTTCACAAAACTTTCTAGGGTTCCCAAAATGCCAACAATCGAGCAGGGATTTTTACTGAAGCAACAACAATGAAATGAATTTGTTTGAGGAGTCGTCACCTTAGACAAAAGGAAATTAATAGCTTTCAGGGAAAAATTGTTCGTTTTGAAAGTACCAATCTTACATAGCAAAAATCAAATCAAATCTAAATAAAATAAGAATCAACCATCACATAATGCCTTTTGAAAAATATAATTATAAAAAGGATATTTGGATCCTTTTCAAAAAGCTTTATTTTGGCCAGTATCTTTTGTGACTACATAATTCTGTTTTTTAAAAACCTGGGGGACTTTGCTATTACCTATATACATATATACACTAGGATATTATTAAGGATGGGTAGGAGAACACCATGACTATAAAAGAGAATGTGGAAATACAAAATGTTAAGAATAGAAATAACATCACGTTTTGGGCACCTAGCTGGAGAGTGGAGAAGAAATTAGGAAAGAGGATGTTGGTGACGCAAAAGCCAAGATTCTAAGACGTCGCAGTGGAGCTGTGCACACATCCGTCCAGCCCATCCACATTTCCAGAGTGCACTCTTGGTCTCTGGCCCTGGGACAGGAGTCTTGTGGGCAAATCCTACCAGCCCTCTCAACACTGCTTCTGCTCTTGGAGTACCCAAGGTCTACCGGGAGATTCATAAACAATCCAGAGAACATGACGGACGTTATGCCATAACATGAACAAATCAATATTGGAAAAGAAGGGATCAAATCACTAAAGGCTTGCTATCCTCTAGTTTTTGCTGTGTAACAAAATGTTCTAAAAACCCTGGGGTTTAAACACCAGCCATATATTCGACTCGCTATTCTGTAGGACAGCTGCACTGCTGTGGTCTAGGCAGGTTCAGTTCATCCCAAGTGGGTTTTCTTGTGTCTGTCTGTGGTCAGGTGATAGATCTATGGGTGCCAGAGTAGTTCATGAAAACCTCATCTGACTGACTGGGGGCTGGCAGCCAGGGAAATAGGGGAACTCAGCCATGAGTCTCCTATCACCCCACCTAGGCTTCTTCACGTAGCAGTAGTCACAGGGTCCCCCAAAGCAGCAAAGGAAGACAAATTCCAGCACACATGCTCTTTTCAAGTCTCTGCCTCAATCGTGTTTGCTAAAGTCCCATTAGCCAAAGCAAGATATGAGGCCAACCTAGAGTCAATGTGACGAGGGCCATAAAGTCTCACATGAAAGGCATGTGCATAAAGGAATGGGAAAAAGTGGGGGCATTTTTGTCATCTATCAAAGAGCTACACACAAGTGGCACACACAGTTTCAAGGGAAATCTAATAGTCTCTTAGGAATTTACCAGGATAAGAGCTATTCCCTGGAAGAAGAACCAAGACAGGTGGAACCAATGTGGAAATGTAAAAATGCTTCTGACTCTCCCAAGATAAAGCAATGAGACGTTCTGGAGGCAAGGTTACATTTTATAATGGGATTTCTCATTTTGTGCAAGTATATTTGAATTATCCGTAGCTGTGGTGGGTCCCATTATACTATTTCCAGCATGTAGTCTTGCCTCTGGGACTCAGGTGCTAACCCCATAAGGTTTGCTGGGGATGTTCATGTAATGCACCACACAGTTAAAAACCCTATTATATTGGCCACCTTTACAAGGAGACCTTAATGACAGAACATTATGACAATGAAATTCACAGTGACTTTATAAATCGTGTGAAGTAGGACTGTGCCTTCAAAGTCAGAAAAAAATGCTCCTGGCGGCTACGATGAGGTCCCACTCCAGGAGAAAGGAAACAAGACCTACCAGAGCAGAACTGAATCATAAATGGTGTGGCTTCTATGTCCCTCATTTTCCCTGCCTACTTGTTTCAAACTCAAGACCCAATTAAATAGATAATTTTTGCTTGCTTGCTTCATTCATTTATTTATTCACTTATGAATCACATATTTCTTGAGAACCTTCCACATGCCAATAGAAGGTGGGAGCAAACAGAGACAAATAAGATGTCGCAGTCCCCAGGGACCTCAGCATTTGGTACATGGGGCAGGGGAAGAAATATAAACAGGCATATTTCAGCATGATGATAATAGAGAAGGAATATCAGGGTGCTGAGGGAGAGTCTGAGAGGAGAACCTAACCCAGATCTAGATATCAGGGATACCTTCCTGGAGACCATGATGTATTCACTGAATCTTGAAGAATGTTTAGGAAATAGGCAGGAAAGGGGAAGGCATTCCAGGCAGAGGAAACAACAGCTATTAGGATACAGAGGCAAGAGAGGATATGGTATACTCAGGAAGAATGGAAACCGCCCCAATGCTTTCTGTGACACACAGGAAGTACACAGAAAAAGAGCAAAAGCAGGAGACGGATAGGATATCATCTGACAAGGGATGATGCACCGCCAACCATCTTCTCCCCATTATCTGCAACATTATATAAGGTACCAGCTGTTTACCCTTCTGGACTGACCCACTGAGCACACGCCAGCATGAAGGAATTCAAGCCCTTGACTTGCCTCAAGCAGTGTCTGAACTTAATCATGGAACTGACTTTGGCCCCTATTTCTGGCATCAATGGACAGGTAGGGTGGTTTGGGGGCAAGCTGGCATTCCCTGAAGCCTCATCAAGACCCCACATAGTCTTTTCCTGCAGGTAGACTTGATGTACTTATTACTTTCAGAATGAAAGAAGAAAGGAGAGTCAAGAAGGGCACCAGTAGGGCCTCCAATTCAAACAACTCTAATCCCGGAATGCTGCCCTGACTGGCTGGCAGAACTCAAGTCCCACCATAGCCCAGAGCTGAACAACATGAATAATAGTAATAATAACAATGCTCTTAATTGGTGGCCATTTCATAAGAAGCAAGCCCTTAGCTGAACTCTTCTTGCATATGATCTTATTTATCCCTCATATTAACTCTATGGAGATATGTATATCATTAAGAGGAATGAGGTTTAGGGATAAGGTATAGCGACTTATGTAAGGTCACAGGAGTCACAGAGACAGAATTTGTATCCTGTCCCATTCTCTGGGACCTTTCCTAATCCAAACTGCCTTAGTTTACTCCCAAGTTTATGAGACACATTTATTCACTGATGTTTGCATCCCACTTGGTGTACACAGACCTGCAGAGGATGAATTAGACACGGTCTTGAGCTAAAGTGTTTCTGCTCTAGTAGGATATTCATTAATTCATCCAACCATTCATTTGGCTAATATGATTAAGCACCTACTGTGTGCTAGGAACTTTGTAAGTACTAAGAAGTAGAAGTGAAAAGCGAAGTCAAAGTTCTCGCCCATTGTAATGGAACTTAAGACACATACTTAAGGAATTATCATTAGGATACAACGCAGCAGACACAGAGCTCAAATGTAGGTTGCTGGACTCCCAGGTAAGTAGCTAACAGTGAAACTTCTTGAAAGATCTTTTCTGAGTCACCATCTCCACTTCTTTCCTCTCATAGTCTCTTTGCCTCACTCCATCTGGGCTTCCATTCTATTGCTCCATTGAAATAACTCTTCTCAAGATGACTAGGCCTCAAGGTTGCCAATTTTTTGGTCATTTTTCTAGCCTTGCAACACCATTTGACATAGTTATTCTATCTTTCTCAACATACATTTCCCTTAACTTCCATGATGGCACATTCTCCCGCTGTTCCTCATATTGCACTGACTGTCCCTTTTTAGCCTCTCCTTTCCTCTTGGCATCTGAATATCTTCTCTCCCTAAGGATTGGTATCCAGACCCCTGTTCCTAACTTATCTCTCCCATCCTATGCCTTTAAATAACATTTACAATGACACCCAAATGTGGATCTCTAATCCTGAATTCTCTCTGGAACTCTAGCCACTTGCGCCAATGTCCACTGGTAACCAAACTTACCACTGAAAGTAGAACTCTTGATTTTTACCACCAGCCCTACTACTTTCATAGTCAGTAAACAGCATCACCACCTACTGGGTAGCTTGAGCCAAAAGCACATCATCCTTCATTCTTCTCTGTCCCTCACTCCCCACATTCAACCCTCAAGTCCTGCAGATGTACCCCCAAGACAAATCCCACATCCCTCCACTTTTCTCCTGAAGATCCCTTCTCTTGACTACTGCAGAAGTCTCCCAATTGGTCTCACAGCTTTCAGTCTTACCCTTCTCCAATCCATTCTCTATAAAGTAACCACAGCAAACTATTAAAATTATAAATGGGATGATGTCACCCTACACATCAAACTCAGGAAAGGATCCGCTGCACTTGGCATAAAATACAAACTCTACCTGGTCCAAATCCCAACATAATTTGTGACCACTGCTCTACTCGCATTTCCTTCCAGGCTTTCCTGTGATCAACTGCAATCAACTGGCCCGAGGCCTTGACACTGGCTGCTGCCTTTCCAGAGTGTTCTTCCTCCTGATCTTCACATAGCCAGCTCCACCACATTATTTACATATGCCATCTCTCCAGAAACGTCTTCAATGAGTACCCACTCTAATTCATACATTGCTCTGTTTTAATTCTCCATATGGCACATATTACCAATGAATTAGTGTGTTTTTAAAAAACACTTCTGTGTCCTATTTATTCTTACTGGAATATAAAATTCAAGAGAGCAAAGACCTTATTTGCCTTGTTTAGGATACAGAAGAGTAACTAATGAAGACTGAGTAATCAATAAAGGTTGAAGAAGTGAATAGATGAATCCCCTATGACTCCCACAATAAGAAAAAACAATTTTGAAGTGTTAAGAAGTTGTGTTTAAAGGACTATCGCCTTTGTGACCCAGAAAGGAAGCCAGAGTGGCAGGGGCCTGCAGTATCCCCAAAACAATCAAGTATGAGACCACAAGGCAATCTATATATCACAATGGAAGTCTTTTCAAAGACTTTTATTGAGAATATCAGAGACTTTTTCACCCCAAACATACAGAATATGTATTTCCTAAAAACACAATTCTGAAATATTCAGGCAACTGGGCCAAATAGATTATATTATAGCTGGACTGGAGCACATGATTGAAATCTCTCGGGTTTAAGCATTAATACTCATAGACCCCTATAGGCGGATGGCTTTGGTGGATGTTCCAGATGAAAGAACCATTTGGAAGGAAGAAAGCTATCCAGCTACTATCCTTTGAAAGAGCAGAAAATATGATCAGAATGCCCATAAATATAGAATGCTCAGGAATGTGAATCAGAACAGAGCCCATGATCAAAGTGAGAATGCAAACTGGCGAAATGGGCAAAAAAAAGCTCGCCACACAGATGCAATGGGAATGTCTCCCCAGCGCCCCCAGCTGCTCAGCCCCCAGAGGCGGGCAACCTGCATTGCACTACAACATAGGAAGAGTGAACACTTAGGTCTGACCTGGAGCCATCATTTTGCAGCAGTCCTCAGCAAGAATTCTTTAGGCACAGAAAGGCTGTTCAAAAAACAGACCACAGAGTACCTGGGTTTTTATTGATGGAAGCACTCAACCCAATTGTTTGCAACCAGAAGCTAAATGACTCATAAACTCTTCCAAAAAGGTCATCGCACACAGGGATTGACTGCAAAGCAGTATGTATAAGCTACCTTTTTGAAGGTCCAAAATTTTTTGATATGTGAACAAATAATCTTAATTTATGCTCAACTAGATAACCTCTTGAAGATGGGGCTGTGTATTTATACACCTTTGTACCACCCCCAGTACTCAAATATCTAGTAGACATATAACAAGGGTTTGCCTATTAAAGAAATTTCAGCTACACCATCCCCTCTAGCTTGCTCATGCAGCCTCTCTCTCTCTCTCTCTCAGACACACACACACACACAAACAAACTGGGTCTCTATTAGAACCTGATGCTCAAGAGTTCATCTTAAACCTGTGAAGAAGAGGAGCTTGATATTCCATAATGACTTACCCTAACCCAAACTCAAAAGCTAACAGATGGACTGGAGTGGAGATGTCCTGGTTCAACAGTGGAGGAGAGAGGCCAAAACACAGCTGGCCCCTAGGATGTTAGGTGAGAGACTCTGCACTTAGGCTAACATAATTACTATTATATTAACATCATCGCTGTCCTCTCTGGAAGGCAGGAGAAAATATCTAGTGCTTGATGTGGTTCACAAAGGATGTTCCAAAGACAACATTCTTCTAGGTCTCAAAAGACCTGGGGTCAGTCATTTTCCTAGCCAACTGTGACTCCACTACTTTCTTCTTGTGTGCTCTTGGGGAAGGTTTTTAACCTCTATCGGTCTCCCTTTGCCCATCACACAGGTGGCCAGAATGAGAGTGCCCCCAGAGCGGTCATGGGGATGAGATGAGATGAATAACGTGAAGCTCCTGGCAGTGGACCTGGCCCAGATATGCACTCAACAAATGACACTGCAACTGCCAGTTCTTGTGCTCCACTACGCGGGTGGTATCTTCCTGCCTGACACCTGTGGCTCTCCTTCTGGGATGTATGAGCTTGGCTGCAAATATGTCTCTTCACTGAAAGAAAAAGGCTCTGAGATTTTCATTCAATTTTGCCTGCATTTCCCTCTGCTCTATGGCACAACAATGGTGATAATAAAGAGCCAATCCGTGGCTCTAAACTGCTAAAGATTCCTATCACTAGGGCTTTGTTAAAGTCAGTGTTCTGCATATGCATGGAGAGCAGAGTGACTCACCAGCCTACCACACTTGGATAGGACAATCCCTTGGGGCAGTCCCACTGCCTCCATGTCTCTTCTGTTCTTTGGTTTCCCTAGGAAACATCTATGTTATCACCAAGAAAGTTTCACAGAGTGCTGGAGAATAAGTCAAGGTGGGCCAGACCTTGGGAATCTGAGGTACCTGACCTTCTTTCCTCAAATCAACCCACCATGACTACCTAAACACCTACCATGTGCCAAGTACTATGCCGTGGATGGGGATACAGTCTCCAATGAGATAGACACCTGCTATGCAGAATACACGGATGACTGATCCCACAAATCATGCATTCATTACAGTTAATTTCATATACCACTAGTTACAAATTGAGGTGAGCGTTAGTAAGAAAATATGCAGTTAGTAAGAAAAAAGACTGTTTAAGACAATCTGGAGATTCTAGGAAACTTGCATGAAGCAGTAACATCTAATCAAGGACCTGTCTGAAAAGTGATAAAAAATAAGCCAGCCAAAGAGATAGAACAGTATGGGGGGAGGAGGCAGGGGGTACAATAAAAAGATCTTAAGGCTTTAACTATCAAAATGTCAAGGAACTGAAATAAAGTTGCCAGAATAGTGGGGACTTGGGGGAGACAGGTAGGTAGGTAGATAGGGAGATAGATGGATAGAAAACTGAATTGTATCAAATCTTGGGCAAAAGTTGGCAAACTGCAGCGGGTCAAATCGGGGCTGCCTATTTTTGTATGGCAACCCCAGATAAGAATGGTTTTACATGAAATTCAAATTTCAGTACCCATAAATAAAGTTTTATTAGCACGCAGCCACTCCCATTTATCTACATATTGTCTATGCTCAGGCTACAGTGGCAGAGTAGTTACAACAGGGACCCCTGTGGCACACTAGCCTAAAATATTTATGAAAATAGTCATCTAGCCCTTTACAGAAAAATGTTTATCAACCCCTAATCTAGTGAGCTAGACAGAGGTCAGATGATTCATCTTTTAGGTCATATTAAACATTTAGGACCTTATCCCAAGAGTAGGGGAACTCATTAGCCCATTTAAAAAGTGGAGAACAGCATCACTGAGTAGTGCCCAAACCTGTCTGCACACTAGACTAACCTGGGAGCTGCCAGAATAGGGATGCATGAGTCCTACCCCCTGACACTGTCCATAAGTGTAGGCTGTGGAATTTTCTGAAGATTACTAGGTGATTCTAATGTGCAGCTAAGTTCGGGAACCATGAATAAAATCACATTTGCCTTTTCATTTTTTTACTTTTTAAACTTATTATTTATTTATTTATTTTGAAAGACTCAGAGAGAGAAGGAGAGGTAGATAGGGAGAGAGAGAATCCCAAGCAGGGCCCACACTCAACGTGGAACCCAATGTGGGGCTGGATCTCACAACTCCAAGATCATGACCTGAACAGAAATCATGAGTCGGATGCTTAAATGACTGAGCCACGCAGGTGCCCCTACATTTGCCTTTTAAAAAGATAATCCTAACTCAGGGGTTCTCCATCTGGCTATACATTAGAATCACCCGGTGGTATCTTCAAACATACCACCTGGCGGTATGTTTGATGCCCTGGCCCACCCAGAACAATCAAATCAGGTTCTCTCTAAAGCTGGGCTCCAAGAATTGCTATTTTTTAAACTGCCCAGGTGACTCTAATCTTCAGCTAGAGTTACACATGCTGCATTAACATGGGGCAGTAGATACAGGGAGCCTCCTGGGAGGATACACTGAGTGGTGCCTATGAAAGATGACAGAGGCTCAGGTTGAGTTCCTGGAGATGGTGGGTGGGGAGAAGGAAAGTAGAAAGATAATCATCAGGACTTGGTGATTGGCTGGTGAGAGTGGGGGGCTGAATGGGAAGTTTCAAAGATGGTACCCAAATGTCTAGCAAAGTGAGTACTGACTGATGTCACTGATTGGGATGGGAACACTGTAAGAGGAACACATTTGGGAGGAAGAGCATTAGATCTGTTCTGACATATTGAAAGGGAAGGGCCTATGATGGAGTTAGCCAGATTGAGGCTAGAAGGGAGGCTGGAGTTAAATTATAAAGGGCCCTGACTATTCTCATGCAGCAGACAATGGCTACAGTGATATAGGGGAACCCATGGGGTAGACACTGTTCCTGCCACACAGAATGTGTATGTTCCTTTAGCTTCCTCATCTACAGAATGGGATTGAAAATGTTCATACTTTCTCTTGTTCACCTTGGGCCAGCAGAGGCACCATGACAGACACTCAATAAACATCCTTGCTATGAAAATTAAATGAGATATTATATGCCAAGTTTCTAGGAATGTATGTAGCACAAAAGGCTCTCAAAAAATGGTAGTTGTTATTCCTACAGGGTTTCCAGAAAAGAAAGACACCGTGACACCCTCAGTGATGTTTTACGATGTATACATGTGGACATCCATGGGAAGGGCCAGCAAGTGGGGTAAGAAACTGGCACATTCGGCGGTTGTAAGAGACAACATAATGGTATCTATTCACCTATTACTATGAAGTCAGCATTCTAGCAACGCTGAGGAATCCACAGTCCTCCAGGATCCATGCTACCCTTCCAGCATGCTGTTCCTCCCTCCCCAGTGTGGCCCTCTGTCAACCAAGATGACAGCCAGACCTCCAGCCACCGTACTCAAATTCCAGGAGACAAGATGGAGGCAAGGACCAACAAGGAGAGGAAGAAGGCCCACGCCAAATGTGTAGAAGGAAGTTTCCAAGAAGCTGAAACACAATACTTCTCCTAACACCTCCTGAGTCAAAATTTGGTAACATGGCCACACCAAGCCACAGGGGAGATGAGAAAATGTAGACTTTATTCTGGGGAGCCATATTCCCAGGTGAAAACAGGAGTACCTGTAGCTGAGGAGGAAGGAGGTGACAAGCATCAAGAAAGGCAGCCAGCAGCATCTGCACAAGGGGCAAGATCTTGCAGACTTGGGCTTTTTCTCACTTGGGATGCCTTCTGGATCCCTCTCTGTAAATTCACTCACAGACCAATTCACTGCCTTCAGCCTCTTGGCATCTGCTGTTCCCCTTGCCTGGAAACTCTCCTGCCCTTCTATCACCAGTCTAATTCAACATTTCTTCTGAGATCTCAATCAGGATTTACATCCATGACGGCTATATCTAAACTTCCACTCTTTTCCTTAACTATATTTACATGGGGCGCCTGCATGGCTGAATTGGTTAAGTGTCCAAGTTAGGCTCAGGTCATGATCTCACAGTTGGTGAGTTCAAGCCCCACATCAGGCTCTCTGCTGTCAGCCCGGAGCCCACTTCGGATCCTCTGTCCCCCTCTCTCTCTGCCCTCCCCCAGCTGGGTGCCTGCACATGCTTGCACTCTCTCTCTCTCAATAAAAAAGAAATAAATATTAAGAAAAAAAGTAGTTTATGAGAACTGTCATTCACAAGAGAGGGAAGACCTGTTTAATCTCCTCTCTCTCACCTTTTCATAGCAAAGGTAGAAGGGGATCCTATCAACTCATAAAGTGTATCTACAAGCTGAAAATTAATTTCAAGATGAGCAAGGATGACTTCTTCAAAGAGAAAGGCGATCCAGAGAAGCCAGAATGCACCCTGTGCTGCTGATCACAGCAGAATGAAAGCCAAGAGCACAACTCACATCGTCGAAGTGAATGAGTCACAGTACCTGGCGAGGAAGCAAGACTTCAGCCAGACACCAGTCAGAACTGAGGTTTATGGCTCCTGCAAATACAGAGGAGTTCCTGTAACTGCTAACAACCCAGAGACGACCCCTGCCCTCACACACAAAGCAAAAGAAGGAACGGTCGCTGACAGCATTGGAACAGCAGCTACACTGGCTCAGATTAACCATACATCAGATGTAAATCCAAATACACCTCACAAGATGTCATCATATAAATACTTTTGTCCTTCTGATTGTAAAGCAAAACACATATGCAGGAAATCACCTAGAATATACACAGATGCTTTAACAGTAATTTTAAAAATGAACACTCATGTAATTATCACTACAGTCAAGACATAACAAGTCAATGACAGGACTTCAGAGGGATGCCTAGAAGCAATCACTTTCCTTGTTCTCATGATATATATTTCTTTCCTTTCCTTTATAAAATTTCCACTTACATAGGTCTCTCAACAGTGTTGTTTGGTTCAAATTTTTATCATAATGGAATTGCACCTATATGCATTCTTTGGGACTCTGCTGTTTCTGCTCAACATTGTGTTTGTGACCCCAAAGTATTTATGGATGAAATGACAGGACATTGAAAATTTGATTTAAAATACTGTGAAGACTGGAGGAGCTGCAAAGGATATGTTGAATACACTGGCCATAAATCGACTACTGTGGAAGCCAGGCAATGGATACATTAGGTTCTTCATACTATACTCTTCACTTTTAAATATGTTTCAGATTTTTATAACAAAATATTGGTTACGTTATTTTGTGAGATTTTGTTTAACCACAGCTTGTTCATTTTCATTACTGTATAGTAATGGTTCTCTAAGGAGGGTCCCCAAACCAGGAGCCTCAGAATCATCTGGGAATCTGTTTGAAAAGCAAATTATCTGGCTCCACCCCAGACTTACTGAATTAGAAACTCTTGGAGTAGGACCCAGCAATCTGTGTTTTAATAAGTTCTTCAGATAGTTCTGATACATGCTCCAGTTGGAGAACCACTAGTGAATAGTATTCTATTGTATAAATGTATCACACTTTATTTATCCATTCTATTACTGATACACATATATATTATTTCAAGTATTAGGATTCCAAGTTTATGGATATTATAAATATTCTTGTACAAGACGTTTGGTGACAAGAATCTCTTTGATACATACCTCATGGTAAAACAGCAAAATCATTGGGTGTGTGTATCTTCAACCACACACAATAACGCCAAACCACTTTCAAAATGATTTACCAATTCACCACCCCGCTAGTAACGTATGGAAGTACCCTTTGTTCTACATCCTTGTCAATACTTAGTATTTTTCAGACATTTTAATTTTTGCCCTTCGAGAGTGTCAAACACTTTTAAGCTTCTCCAACTTGGGATCAAAAAATATACATTACGGAACAGATATATTAGGCACTAGAAATCACATGATTTCTAGACATGAAATCACAGTTTTGCAAATACGTTAGTTGGTGGGTTTGCATGGAATGGGCCTGATGGAGAAACTGAAAGGGTCAGTGGGACTATACTTTGGAAAGCACCATGGACTCTGGTACAAACTGTCACTGAGAAGTGAGGCAGAAACAAAGTAGGGACCTTATGGATGCGCTTAACACTCTCCATTTTATTCCAAGTGAAATGAAAAGCCAATGAAAGGTTTTCAGAAGAGCAATTTACATAATTATACTTCCGTATTTGTATATATTTAAAATATTTCAGGCACACATCCACTTCTAGCTATGATGAGGTTGCTTGATGCTTCAGACCAATGCTTATGCTGAAACAACTAAAAGAGCTGGATAAAGCGCGTGCACACGCGCGCGCACACACACACCTGCCTGTCGCCACCACAGAATTCTTGAGACAACCAGGAGTTAAGGGAACAAAATAATCCTGGAGAAGAGAGAACCACAGAGCAGTGAGTCAAAATCCTGCAGGCACTCTTTCCCTTGGGACATATGCCAAAACGAGATGAGGGGAAGGGGAGGAGGATCCAGGCAAAAAAAACCTCAGCAGAGCTGCTTAGGAAGAGGCCACAATGCCAGAAGGCATTTTGGTAATCTCTTGAGGACAGAAAGACAAAATTAAAGACCTGAGAGGTCAACATCCCGGTATTAAGGAAGGGGCAGAAAACTAAGCCCAACACTTGGCTGGTATTCCCCTCAAGGCATTGGTTGCATTCTGCTGTTGTACAGGGCAGGCAGCTAAGAAGCCAAGGAGGAAAGCTGTCCTCTTCCCAAAAGGCTTTCAGTGGGAGCTTTAGCAATCTCACAGCCCTGAGAGAAGAGTTAGAGTACTGAACAAGCCAGCGGGAGAAGTCCCTGAGAACACCCATGCTCTCAGCTGAAATCCCAAGAAGGCTACATCCTGGAAAGAGGCATTGGCCAGTGGCAGACAGAACTCTGTCAAAACTAAAACACAGCCTATAGTCAACACAAACCCTAATTGGATTATAATAATCAGTCCACCAATATGCCTGCCTACCAGCTATTTTCTCTGGAGGAAAATAACATCATCTACAACATCTATAATTTTTCATGAAAAATGTTGAGTGTATAATCAAATGTACTAGGCATGCAAAGACATAGACCCAAAATCCAGAGGGAAAAAAACGGAAACATATCACACACAAAGAAACCACAGGTGATTCAGATATTGGAATTAGCATAAAAAGAGCCTATCAAGAATTTAATAAGAAGGATAAATTACATGAAAAGGCAGAGAATTTGAATCGACAAAAAAGATCAAATACAGAAAAAAAGGAATCAAATGAAATTTCTAGGAGTGTGAAATTAATTACTCAATAGATAATGCTGACCAACAGATTAGAGAGAGCAGAAGAAATAATAAATTGGAAGGAGGGTCAAAAATTTTGCAAAAAGAAGCACAGAGGAAAATGGAAAATAGAGTGTAAGAGACATGTGTGAGAAGAGTAAAGGTTCCAAATTATGTAAATTTGAGACATAGAAGAGAGAAAGAATGGGACAGTAAATTACTTAAGAAGATAATATCCAACTGATTAGAGATATCAATGCACAAGTACAAAAATTACTAAGAACCTCACCCATCGTTGACAGCAAACAAAGAACAAAAAATAATCAATAATGCCAGACCTGGGGACATCATAGAAAAATGAATAAAAACTAAAGACAAAGAGAGAATCTTAAAAGCAGCCAGAAGAAAAAGAGATGCATTATCTTCAAAGGAATAATAATAATGTTAGTTAATGGCTGAGTTTTCAACAGAAATGATGGAAGCCTGAAGACAATGGGATAATGTTTTAAAGTACTGAAAACCCCTCAAATATAGAATTATATACTCGGAGAAAATATCACTCATAGACGATGGCAAAATTAATACATTTTCAGATGAATAAAAATCTGAGAGGGCTTGTTACCAGCAAACTGTCATTAAAAAAATGCTAATGAAAGTTTAACTAGGCAGAAGAAAAGGATCCAGAGGAAAACATGGTAACATGGGAAAAAAATACAGAGCAACGCAAAGGTAAATATGTGGGTAAATAAGAATGGCTGCTGATTGTTTAAAATAACAAAAGTAATAGATTAGGTCATTCAAATATGTAGATTCAAATGCATAACAACAATAACACAAAAGATGTAAGGGGGTAAATAGAATTCAAATACAGTAAGTTACCTTACTATACAGCATTGTATTTACGCAAAAGAAATGTAAACATATCCACAAAATGACATGTATACAAATAAATGTTTATAGCAGCACTATTAGTAATAACCAGAAACTGGAAGCAATTCAAATGTCCATCTACAGGTGAACTGATAAGCAAATATAATGGAATACTACTCACCAAATAAATAAAATACTGACAGACTAAAATCTATGGATGAATCACACATATACTGAGCAAAAGAAGCTAGAATTAAGAGTATATACTCTACCAGGGGAGCCTGGGTGGCTCAGTTGGTTAAGCATCCAATTTCTGCTCAGGTCATGATCTCACGGTTTGTGGGTTTGAGTCCCGACTCGGGCTCTGTGCTGACAGCTCAGAGCCTGGAGCCTGCTTCGGATTCTGCGTCTCCCTTTCTCTCTGCTCCTCCCCTGCTCTCTGCCCCTCTTTATGTGGGTTCTAACCAAGTAAAACTCATTCATGATACTAAAAAGTCATGACAACAGTTATCCTTGGGAGCAGCAGAAACTGGAGAGGGGCAGGAGATTGGTAACGTTCAATTTCTTGATCTAGTGGCAGATGACACTAAGGTGTCTGCTTTATGGAAACTCTGCATGCTCTATACTTAGGCTTGTTTATTTTCCAGAAGTATTTCCAAAAGACATTTAAAAATGCATTTTGAGGGGCGCCTGGGTGGCTTAGTCGGTTGAGCATCCGACTTTCGCTTGGGTCATGATCTCACGGTTCGTGGGTTCGAGCCCCCCATCGGGCTCTGTGCTGACTGCCAGCTCAGAGCCTGGAGCCTGCTTCGGTCTGTCACTCCCTCTCTCTCTGACCCTCCCCTGCTCGCGCTGTCTCTCTCTCTCTCTCTCTCTCCTAGAAATAAATAAAAACATTAAAAAAATTTTTTTTTAAAAATGCATTTTGGACATAGAAAGTTATACAAAGAATAAAAAGACTGCATCAGCCATCCAAATTAGAAACAAAACATTATCAGTATAGTCACCTGTGCTAGTCCCTCATTACACCTCCATTCACCCCACCAGAGATAACCACGTTCATGAATCTGGTGTTCTCCATTCTTCTGCACTATTTTTTCCTTTACTCATTAGGTAAGCTCACCTAAACAACATATAGAGCTGCTTTGCATGTGAGTTGTATTTTTTTAAACACTTATTTATGAAAAAAAATTTTTTAATGTTGTATTTATCTCTGAGAGAGAAAGAGAGACAGCATGAGCAGGGGAGGGTCAGAGAGAGAGGGAGACACAGAATCTGAAACAGGCTCCAGACTCTGAGTTGGCAGTCAGCACACAGCCTGATGCGGGGCTCAAACCCACAAACTGTGAGATAATGACCTGAGCCGAAGTCGGACGCTTAACCAACTGAGCCACCCAGGCACCCCAAACATTTATTTATTTTTGAGAGACAGAGAGAGACAGAGCATGAGCAGGGGAGGAGGAGAGAGAGGGAGACACAGAATGTGAAACAGGCTCCAGGCTCCAAACTATCAGCACAGAGCCCAATGCGGGGCTCCAACCCACAAACCGTGAGATCATAACCTGAGCCAAAGTTGGATGCTTAACCTACTGAGCCACCCAGGCACCCCAGTGATTTGTATTTTTAAAAGATCATTCTGAAAGGAGTACGAGGGAACTTTCCGAAATTATCAAAATATTCTACATCCTGACTAGAGTGTTGGTTACGTAGGTATAGACATTTGGCAAAACTCCTCAGACTATCCATTTGTTTTTTTTTTCCCTTAAATAGTTTACTGTCAAGTTGGTTTCCATAAAACACCCAGTGCTCATCCCAACAAGTGCCCTCCCCCATGCCCATCTCCCCATCCCCTCCTCCACCCACCTCAGCCCTCAGTTTGTTCTCAGCATGAGAACAAGAGTCTCTCATGCTGAGTCTCTCATGACTCCAAGAGTCTCTCATGGTTTGCCTCCTTCCCTCTCCCCAACTATTTTTCCCCTTCTTCTCCCTCATGGTCCTCTGTTAAGTTCCTCCTAATCCACCTATATATGCAAACATATGGTAGCTGTCCTTTGCCTGACTTATTTCGCTCAGCATAACACCCTCAAGGTCCATCCATGTTACTACTCATGGCTAGATTTCATTGTTTCTCATTGCCATGTAGTATTCCAGGGTATAGATAAACCACATCTTCTTGATCCATTCGTCCGTTGATGGACACTTAGGCTCTTTCCACGTTTTGACTATTGTTGAGAGTGCTGCTATGAACATTGGGGTACATGTGTCCCTATGCATCAGCACTCCTGTATCCCTTGGGTAAATTCCTAGCAGTGCTATTGCTGGGTCATAGGGGAGTTTTACTGTTAATTTTTTGAGGAACCCCCGTACTGTTTTCCAGAGGGGCTGCACCAGTTTACATTCCCACCAACAGTGTAGGAGGGTGCCCGTTTCTCCACATCCTCGCCAGTATCTAGAGTCTCCTAATTTGTTCATTTCAGCCACTCTGTCCGGCGTGAGATGGTATCTCAGTGTGGTTTTGATTTATATTTCCCTGATGATGAGGGACGCTGAGTATCATTTCATGTCAGACTATGCATTTAATATCTTTGCATTTCAATACAGGTAAATGTTATCTCGCTTAGAACAAAATCTTTTTAATAAAGAGATCATTCTAGTTTCTTTATGGGCAATGGATGCGGGGTGAACAGAAGTGAAACCAGGAAGGTGAGTTAAAATATTTTAGTAGATCTGATAGTGTCAAACTCATCTACTTGAGGAGGAAGGAAACAAAGACAGGTTGTGGGCACAGTTCTTTGAGCAGATTAATTCCAATAACTGGAGGGAGAAGTGAGGCCAAAGGAAGATAGAAGATCAAGCTTGACCCAGTTGAGAGGAAACACTGAAAAGAAGAGGGATCAAGGAAGGAACAAAACCTTTGGGGTGAAAGGGGATGGGGTAATGTGAGGTGTAGGTGGTTTGCTCTTTGCCAGGATACAATGTCATCACATTTTTTAACTGGATAGAAATAAAAATGGGTACAGGTGTAACATGAAAGACTGTTTAGTAGTGGAAAGATTATGAAGTTCCCACCTAATGACTGTTACTTTTTCGATGATCATGAATCATCATCTGAAGAGGATGGGGAAGGGAGTGTTGCCCACCTGTGAAGAAGAACAGCACGAAATTGCATTGGAAAAGGCGAGAAAAGCATCCAGGTAAGGTGGGGTGTGTCTGAGAAACATCAAAGGTTCCATTTTGGACTAGTGAAACACTCAATAGATATCCAAACTCTTGCAATACAGTAAGAGCTCAAAAGCAGGAATATTATTATTCATTGTTAATTATGCTGCACAAAGCAGACTGTAACCTAACCTTGTACTCAAGATAGAATGAATAAATGAAGATGAAATTTTTTTATATTTTCTTAACACATTTTTGTATCTTTGGTCATATTCTACAATGGAACTGAAGAAAACAACCTCTTCAGAAATAATTCACTTTGGGGGCACCTGTGTGGCTCAATTGGTTAAGCATCCAACTCCTGACTTGGGCTCAGGTCATGATCTCACTGTGGTGGGATCGAGCTCTTGAGCCAAGCTCTGTGCTGACAGTGTGCAGCCTGCTTACGATTCTCTGCCTCTCCTTCTCTCTCTGTCCCTACCTCTCTCCTGCGCTAGCGCGCGCTCTCTCTCTCTCTCAGTCTCTCTCTCTCAAAATAAATAAATAAAAGTTACCCCCCAAAATAATTCACCTTAGATATCAAATGCATTTTCCTTTTTCTCACTTTTATTTCTGTGTGTTCTCTGAAGAAAAGCAATCTATGTCTTCTTTCAGTGTTAACAGTTCTTCAGTATATCTAAAAAAAAATGATATGTTCCTCCTCCCAAATAATTTTTAAACAGAATTCACCAATGGGACAATTCTCATAGGAGGAAATAAGGAGACAGGATCTACATCCCTATGTAATATCACAATTTGTGACAATTATAAGGATATACTAATACTAGACAAAGAAATTAGAAGCTCTGGCCAAGCAGGATTAACCTCTTCATTGTAGTTGAAACAGGCCTGCTGCTTGCTGGTAAGTCACATGTGCACACGGAGTGAAGAAAGCCTTTAGCTCATATACAGGAATCTCAGGGTCATCCCAAGCCAAGCCTGAATGTGCCCAGCAGAACAGAAGCACTGGCTATGTTAGGAGACGAGTATCAATTACGAAATGAAAATATTATAAACATACTTCTTGTACCATAAATTAATATTTGTTCTATTACACTAAATTCCATTTAAAAGGACTCCATTTATGCGAGACGCTCAGACAGGCTTAGCAGTGCAATTTTTAGACCTACAATTGCTGTATATACTTACAGTGTATAGTGAGTGCACTTTCCTAGTTCCTGTTGCCACAGCCAGACTGTGAGTGCATATGTTTTTGTCATTCTTAACTACAGTAATTCAGAACTTCAGCTGTCAAGCTTAGAGCTAATATTCTTATATATGCTGTTCATGCACTACTCTTAAAACTAATTCCTTGTTTGTTGTCGGAGGCTCCTACCTAGCATGATATATAAAATGGCAGGATCAATTTTCTCAAAATAAATCTAGATCCTTAAATGCAGCTACAGTATTTTTTTTTCTTGAAAATATCCCCTTTCCTATCATTCCCTTTATTCAGTAATTCTAAACCCTGGTCAAGCAGTAAAATAGGAGAACATGTTAAATATCAACAACCCATAAATAGCAGGGAGGAAAAGGAAGAAAAGCTCAGTTTTGTGCTAGATCACCCTCTGAGGCACTGTCATTTTAAGTGTGGAAGCATCAATTATTTTTCTGTGCTGAAAGGTTTACACATTTAAAGGTTCTATAGATCCACAAAGAAAATAAGCAATAATTTCTCTGTATCATTAAACAACAGGATACGAGTCCTGTGCTGCTTTTAAAACATCAGAACATGGGTAAATATTAAGGTTTAATAAATCAGTTTCAACAGAAACAGTGCTATTAGGTGGCCAAAGAACCCTGGGACCCTACTTCAAGTTGACAGTTGCACTGTATTCCTAGGGCCAAAGGCGCTCCACTGCAGAATCTGTAATCCTACAGTCTGAAGAAACCCTGGGGTCTCCCAGCCCAATCTGACACCCAAGACAGGAATTTTTTCCCCAGCATCTCTGACAGATGATCAGCCTCTGTTTCAATTACTCCACTGGGGAGTTCTCAAGAGAAGATTCCCAAGGGATATGATGAAGGGCTAGAGCCAACCATTCAGACGGGGAGTGAGGCTCCAGTCAGCACGCCTGCAGGATACAGACGGCGTTGCCAAACACTGAAATCGGACTTCCAAAAGCATGAGGTTTAGAATGAGCAATCATAGGAGTGCAACGTTTAGACATTTAGACCCCCCCCCCCCCACCAATTCTGGAACCATCCTCAGTCCCTTCATTGGCCTGGGGAGCTGCTCCCACGATCGATGGGGAAACAAGGAGGCATTTCAACTACTGATTTCTTAAAGTAAGAAATGACACTTTCAGGCTCACAGCAAGGGTTTGTCAAGTTCAGAGAGGATCAAATCCCTTCCTTCTGAAAACCAAACCAAAGGATGCCCTGGTGGAACTGCTAATGCTTTAAATACTTTAACTTTGGTCTTAAAATCCTCACTACAGTAAACTAGAACATTTTGGACTCTTCTTTTAAAGGTGTATATAGGCTATGCTGTAACTGAAGTTGCTCGGTTGGTGTAGGGTTGATGGGGGGGGGGGGTTGATATTTTAGGCGCAGCCCTTCATCCCGCGGAGGTGTCTGGTTTATCCACCTAGGAAAGGCGAGTGCTCCGAGGTGGGTGGAGCAGCCAGCACACCCCCAGCCAGACCCCGGGATGGGGCGGCCCGGCCCTTACCTGTCGATGCTGATCACGCACAGGGTCATGATCGAGGCCGTGCAGCACATGACGTCCATGGCGATGAAGACGTTGCAGAAGAAGTGTCCAAAGATCCACTTGCCCCCGATGAGGTCGGTGACGCTGACGAAGGGCATGACCGCCACGGCCACCGAGAGGTCGGCCAGCGCCAGGGACACGATCAGGTAGTTGGAGGGCTGGCGGAGCTTCTTGACGAAGCACACCGAGATCACCACCAGGCAGTTGCCGGCGATCGTCAGCAGCGTGATGAGCGTCAGGATGGAGCCGATCACAACTTTCTCGGCTCTGCCGTAGTTGATCTGCTCCCAGCAGCCGGAGGCATTGTCCGGCGGCGCGTCCCAGGTGGGCACCGGGCTGGCGGTCACCTCTGGGACCCCGCGCAGCAGGTGAGGCGCCCAGGAGCCCACGACCTGGCCCGCGCCGTCGGGGCTCAGGTCCGGCAGCCCGCGCCCCACCTCAGGCAGGAGCAAAGAGCGGAGGTGCCCGTAGAGGTCCGGGCGGCCGCTGCTGTTAACGTCCATCATCGTGCCGCTGTGCGCCGCTGCCCATGGAGCCGGCGCCCCCGCCACGCGCTCCGGCCGCCGGCCCGGGGGCTTCACCTCGCCGGTTCCGCTCTGCCCGGCCCAGCCATGGGGCCCGCGCCGGCCGCTGGGGGGCGCCTCGGCTCGGCCTCGCGGCCCCGCACGTCCCGGGCCCCCAGCCGCTGCGGACCACGCCGGAGCGCGGCCGCGCCGAGCCTCCCTGCGGGAGGCGCCTCAGGCACCGACGGACGCCCGGGACGCGCGGCTCGAGGGCCGGTGGGCACGGCTGGGCTGGCCGCCCGGCATCCGGCAGCCCGCAGCCCGCAGCCGCCGCGCGCCTCGGCCGAGCGCGCCCGGGAGGCAGCGGCAGAAGTTGCGGAGTGCGCCCCGCCCCTCGCGCCCGCCGCCGCCGCCGCCGCTCCCCTGCGGCAGCCGAGCCGCGTCGCCGCCGCCGCCGCCGCCCGCGCCCCTCGGGCTCCCGGGACGGGTTTCCCCGGCTGGGCCGGGCTGCAGCCTCTCCCGCGCCTCCCCGCTGGGCGGGGGGCGGTGCTCCACGCGCCTCCCGGGATCCGGAGCCGGTTCGCTCGCTCGCAGATCCTTCCGTGCGGCTGGAGGCGCAGACCCCCTTCGACTTACCCGAGCCCCCTCACAGTATGAACGACAGTCGGATGGGGGAGGTCTCGGGAGCCAGAGGACGCTCGGACTCATTGCGAAATGAAGAACCTGCAGATGATTTTGTTTTCTTAATTAAAAAACCTTTCCGAGCACTACCCCAAGCAACAAATAGATACTTCCGTTTCCTATTTTGACCACTTATGGGAAAAAAACGAAGATGGTAAAGAGAAGCAGCCAAAAGAGTCGGGGGGCGGGAGCGCAGAAGAAATAAAACAGGGAGAGGGTGGGATGCCTTTGGGTCTTGGCACCCAGGAGGAGCTGGGGGGCTGGGCCCTGGGGAAGGGACCTCCATGGGGCTCCAACCCATTCTGACCAGCCCTCCAGCGTCTAGAAGCAGGCCTCTCGGGCTCTGAAAATGATCCCTGGCTGCTTTTATATTCAGACTTCAAAGCCTAATATATTGAAATCGGGGTTGAATTTTCCCATGGTATTCTGGAAATGTTGCACATAAGCAGAGAAATGACCGGTTACAATGCTCTGCAGAAGAATCCTGGAGGTGTATGTTGGCTTAATGCCTATTGCCTAAAATCCCCTTGGTATTCAAACCCTGTTAAGAGTAGCTGATTTTTATCATTTATGAGACTTACTTCACTCCATTTTGTTTAAAGGTTTTACTGAAAGTAAGCAGTGACTTCTTTAAGACTGAAAATAATCAAATCTGTTTTCTTTTCTAGTTAGGCCCTAGCAGATTATAAATAGGAAGAAAAGGAACAAAAACCTCAAAATGTATTGATCTGAGAGCTAATACTCCCCTTCTTCAAGGCGGGTATTAACCCTATTTTTCCAGATAAGAAAATACAGTTGTTACTGCCTTCAGTGGGTAAGTAATAGTTAAGTTTCTCTCTACACATTCAAAAACAGGTTTTTTAAGTAAAAAAACAACAAAATCCCCAAATGGTGGGCCAGTGTTCACTACGAAACGGTCAGGGGCTCTCCTCTGCCTGAAATAAGCAGGTCAATACCTTGAGTCAGAGAAAGTGGAAGAAAATATGTCGGCCACAATGCAATACTATTTAATAGTTAAGGAAATGGATGAAGAAATTTCTTCAATCTTATGTTAGTACTAAACATAATTTCAGACAACAGAAAACTAGTTTGCAGCTGGAAGGCATCGAAGAGACAGACCATTTGTTTATCCTTCAAGACAGAGAGGGAAAGAGAGGCTGGGAGAAGTTTAATGACTTGTCCAAGATCATACATAACTACATGAAATGGTTTAGTTTTTTGGTTTTAAGTTTTGAATGGTCTCAAGGCCTCTTAAAAATTTCTTTAAGGTGGTAATTTCACAAGCTACTTTTGACTTCTCTCATTTTAATTTTTTAACTCACTTGAACTTTATTTGACTTTCCTCATATTTTTCCCCCCTGAGTAATCAGAGAAACTTACATTCTGTCTTGGCTCTTTTCTTTTTTTTAATGTTTATTTATTTTTGAGACAGCGACCGAGCATGAGTGCGGGAGGGGCAGAGAGAGAAGGAGACACAGAATCTGAAACAGGCCTCAGGCTCTGAGCCATCAGCACAGAGCCCGATGTGGGGCTCGAACCCACCAACCCTGAGATCATGACCTGAGCAGAAGTCAGACACTTAATTGACTGAGCCACCCAGATGCCCCTATCTTGGCTCTTTTAAGCAATATTCCACGTTACGTAATTATACAAAGAATTTATATACTTTTATTATTTGAATCTACAGTCAATAAATTTGCCACCCACACTCGTACCAGCTCTTACCCAGCCCACTTATAATCTGTAGCAGCGTCTGATGTTTTTCACGTTTGTTTTTTAAGTGAAGGACATATAAATACACCAAATACTCAGTAAAGTACTACTTTCAAATTTACTTCCTCTTCCATTTTCCAAATAGCATCAGGTCCAAACTCCCCATTTTATAGAGCAGTCACGTCTATTGCATTATCCTTGATGATGGTTGAGTGTATTTCCTTAGAGTGGCTAGGTTTTTAATTTATAACCTGTCACAATGCATAAACATACTTATTGAAAATCTCAGCTTCTGCAGCATTACCTTGCTTATGTTGAGTTTAAATTTCATCTATCACTATTCTAAAATCCTGACAGAACTATCTGGAATTCTTTGTCTCCCTCTAACCTTGACCAACAAATCATCGTCTCTTCATAAATATGCTGAAAATCTCACTTATACGTTCCCTTAATCTCTCATAAAGAAAAGCCAAAGATACAGCTTCACAAAATATTCATAAAATACCTAAGCATTCGCCTAAATTTGTTACTGGTTTTGCCCTTTGTTTCCTCGGGTTTTAAAATCCATCTCAAGGTGTTGCTTCCCTCCCCCTCGCCCTGCCCACCCACTCTTTGGCAGTTAGACTGGAGAACGAGAAGCGTTGGCATTGAAATCAAATCATGTCTTTAGTCTTCATCCGTTTTATTTCTCTCATTTAGAAAATAACTCTGCCGCTTTAAAAAGTATCAAACCTTGTCTAGGCTCTCATCTCCTATAACAGCAGTCTCATAAAATTGTCAATGAGGGCATTTGAGACTATAGCTTTCTGATGCTTCCAACTGGTAATCTCCCTCTTTCAGAACTGCTCAGGGGTAGCAGAGAAGAGCAGCCGAGTCCTACAACAGCCATTACCATCTTTTTATAAGCTCTTCTTCCCTCTAGGTACCCATCCAGCTCATCTACGTGCAGATGCTTAATCATGTCTACGCAGACTCACCCATACACATCCATAGGACATAAGCTTAGGAGTCTTTTGCCTTAAAACCAGCACACTCTGGCGATCTGGAGTTACTTTGAGAAACACAAGTAAAATAAAGCTTTCTATGCCATAGGATCCATCGGCAACTCACTAGTCGATTAAGCGTACTAATGTCATGCCGACTAGAGTTGCTGTAATTTCCAGTGCCCAACACGGCTGACTTCCTCTAGAGCTACTCTTTTACTTCTCCAAAGTTTTTCAGCTACTCACTCTTACACCCTATGGCCTCGCTCAACTGAACGATTTGCCTGGGTGTCCCCTCATCCCAGAATTGGATGAGAAAGACTAGGGAAATCAGAAGGCTTGGGCAAACGCAGTGCTAAGATTAGTGCATATCAATATCTCAGTAACAGCCTGTGGCTACCAGCTGGGCTGTCGAGCAGGAGCACAGAGACAGAAGATACATCCTCACGCAAGGACCGAAATCTGTCGACAGAGGTTGGGGAGGCTCCGCTGGGCTAAGAGCAGCTAGTTTAGGACCAGAACTTCCCCTTTCTCTGTGACAACCCCCTTTACCATAGCTAGTTTCATCCTTTCCAGATTCTTGAAGCATTTTTTTTCATATCTTTATTATGGCACCTACCATTGCAATATCCTTTATATTCACAGGACTATCTTCTCATTAGACTGTGAGCCCCCCCCCAGCAAGGGTATTTTATTTATTTCTGCCACATGCTAGGCATTCATTAAACGTTTGTCAAATAAACTGAGGGTAGAATAATGACTATATAACCAAGTCATTCATGATTTAAAATAATTCCTCAGCCTAAAAGTGAATGGTAGGTTTTGATTTATTTTAGATACATGCATCCTTTGGTTATGCCGCCTTTGTTTGTATTATCCCTTAATGCAGAATACTAAAATGAACTTTATTTCTTTGGGTTCTTCCATTTAGAAATTTTTCATTCTCTTCACAAAATAAATGTTACCTTTAAGAATTGTCATAAAAAAGATAAATAGAAAATCAAAGAACAGATAGATCCAAAAACACTTGTTTATTTTTAAATTGCTCCATTTTTTCATACTAGGACCATTTTGAAATATAACTGGTACATGCCCACCCCCTAGTGGGAAATCTATTCCTCAATACAAATTTAACAAAGAGGAAACTTCCTCAGAGAGCTTCTGTCAGGGAACAAATTCAACAGTGTCAGCTTTCATGGCCTGAACCTGAAGGACTAATTAGAAGAAAAATGGGGGCACCTGGGTGGCTCAATTAGTTTAGTGCCCACTTTTGCTTTTGTCTCAGGTCATAATCTTGCGGTTGGTAAGACTGAGCCCCACATCAGGCTCTGTGCTGACAGCATGGAGCCTGCTTGGCATTCTCTCTCTTCCTCTCTCTCTACCCCTCCCCAGCTCGTGCTCTCTCTCTCTCTCTCTCTCCCCGAAAATAAACACTGAAAAATTTACAAAAGAAGAAAAATGAAGTTTTTCAATCTAAAGAAATGTAAAGAAAAACCCATAAAAGCATTATTGAGTCAACATTTATTGTTTAATCCAACTTGTAGTACTATATGAAAAGCCTCACAATACAGGTCTGAACTGAAGATGTGGAGAAAAGAGGCACTGGTTCTGACTGGGAAAACCAAAGAATTCACAGGGACAACATTGCAGTTCAAGTACGAATTTCATCAGTAGACTGGAGGAAAGGCGACAGGGTTCCATAAATATGTGGAACATTTTTCTAATAAATATGTTTAGGTTCTAATATGTTTAAATTTAGATTTAAGTTAACTAACTGAATATCAGTACTTCCAATATGCATGTAATATTTTTAAGTAAAGGCTAAATATATATACTTATTCAACACATATTAGATTTTTTATATAAAATGATGATATATATATATATATATATGTATGTTATAAGGTCGTGTTTGGTAATATGTATATATGTGAGTCACCATAAATGTGACTGCTGTGAATGCAGAGTTATAGGGCCACCTGGGTGGCTCAGTTAGTTAAGCATCCAACTTCAGCTCAGGTCATGTTCTCGTGGTTTGTGGGTTCTAGCCCCACTATGGGCTCTATGCTGATTGCTTAGAGCCTGGAGTCTGCTTTGGATTCTGTGTCTCCCTCTTCCTCTGCCTCTCTCCCACTCATTCTCTCTCTCTCCCTCTCTCAAAAGTAAATAAACACTAAAAAAAATTTTTTTTAATGCAGAGTGATACAGCTGTGCTCCACTGTCAACCCAAATAACAAAAACAGTGTTACTGCAATGACATGATTTTCTGAGAGGAGGAACAGCTCTTACAGTTCTCTTGCAGTTCCAACAACTCGTAATTCCAAGCAAAGTAAAGTACAGTCTTCCCTCTGTTTACTCAATAGTTACATTCCTGGAAACTTCTGTGCATATAAAAATTTTGAAAAAATTGCTGTGCACTTATATATAACCTGTTTAGATTCTAGATGGGAAAAAAGTGCTAAACAAGCTTTACCCGTGCCAGACAAGGAACAAGTGTTCATTGTATGAGACTTTCTCGTACACTGCAGGGTAGTTAGCATCCCTGGACCTTTCCTGCTAAAGCTGGTATCAACCATCCCATTTCTCAATTACTGTGACAATAATACGTCTAAAAAAATAAGCACACAAGTTTTCAAGAGACCCCCCAGGTTTGGCTAGGAGATGGAAGAGAAGACATCAACACTTATGGAACATTGATTTCAAGAAGGGCTCATCAAATCTCTTCTGTAAAATATCATATATATATAAATAGGCAGTTACATAGGTCCTTAAAGAGCAGAACTTCTTGTGTAATTTTTATTCCTACTAATGATATTAATTGAAAAGAACAAGTTCAGCAGTATTATCATAAAGTTGAAATGTTTAAGTCAGAGTACTCTTTTTGGATCATAGTCTTGATGCTACAGCATGAGGTTAAACCATAATTTTCATATCAGGAAACCAGTTTCTGTGCAGAAAATGACCTAGATTATTCCCAGCCAGATGAGTTTTCCAAATTTTGCTACATACGAACAAATCAGTTTACATGCTTTTTATTATTTTTAAGAATTATTTATGTATTTTGAGAAGGGGGAGGGGCAGAGAGATAAAAGGAGAGAGAGAATCCCAAACAGGCCACACACTAACAGCATGGAGCCCAATGTGGGGCTTGATCTCATGAACCATCAGAACATGACCTGAACCAAAATCAAGAGTCAGATGCTTAACTGACTGAGCCACCCAGATGCCCCAGTTTATATGATTTAAATTTTTTTTAAGTATTTATTTACTTTGGAGAGAGAGACAGACAGACAGAGTGTAAGCAGGGGAGAGGCAGAGAGAGAGGGAGACACCGAATCCGAAGCAGGCTCCAGGCTCTGAGCTGTCAGCACAGAGGCCGATGTGGAGCTCCAACTCACAAACTTCGAGATCACGACCTGAGCCGAAGTGGGACACTTAACTGACTGAGTCACGCAGGTGCCCCACATGGTTTTTATAAAAAGAGGTGGGAAGTGGGGGTGGGGATAGGAAATCAGAATATTTAAAGGAGATAGAACTAAATCTGGTCCAGTCTTCACTGATGATCCAAAGTAGAGATATTTTCCTTGATAACATTAGTCAGTAGATCTCTTTCTGCAATTCAAGATTTTCTCAGCATCCACTACATCCATTTACAGCTATTTGGAGCGTGAACTGTGTGTGGGCCATGGTTAACTACCATGGCTATTTTCCGTACAGTATTTAAGTTTAGAGCTCAAAGTGGTTTCTAATCAATGGTACAATAAATTGGCTAAAATTCTATGTCTTGAGAAAATCCTGTGACATTGTGCTTATGTTTCATAAGTCTGATGTTAAAAATGACCCCTGCAGGAATCCCATCTGTAGTCATGGTTACCAATTCTGACAAATCTACTTTAAAATTCTCAAAATTCTTCTCCAAACACAAAAATAAGCCACTTCCTAATCATGTGCCTTTTTTGGGGCACCATTTCCAGAAGATACTTAGTCATACCGAAATTTTCAACAACACAAATAGCTTTTATATGTCTACTTGATTATCAACTGCAACGGAAAATGCCCCAAATAAGTTGATTTAAAAAACTTTTTTTAATGTTTATTTATTTTTGAGAAAGAGAGAGAACAAGAGGGGAGGGGCAGAGAGAGGGAAACACAGACTCCAAAGCAGGCTCCAGGCTCTGAGCCCAAGGCAGGGCTTGAACTCACAAACCGTAAGATCATGACCTGAGCTGAAGTCAGACGCTTAACCAACTGAGCCAACCAGGACCCTCTCCCTCCCTGCGAAGAACTTGATTTTTAAATGTAATTTATCCTGCAAGTTCCAAGCGGTATTTCCAACACACTGAGCAATAATATTTATAGTTACTATGTTTGCAAATGCTAATTTCTGTTTAGGACCTGTTCTTTTGTTTTCAATAAATATTCTTTGTAAACTTGCCTTTGGTTAAAAAGTTATTGCCAGAGCAATTTTTGTTTTCACTTAATATGCAACAATTTCCAGGCAGCATCACTGTGATGGTTAATTTTATTTGTCAACTTGGCTGGGCCACAGGATATTTGGGCAAACATTATTCTGGGTGTGTATGAAGTTTTTTGTTTTTGTTTTTCTGAGTGAGATTAGCATTTGAATCAGTTGGCTGAGTGAAGCGGAATTAACCTTCCTAACAGAGGCGCTTCACCCTCTACTGGAGGCCTGAATAGAATGAAAGTTCTGATCCTTCTTCAAATTAGGGAGGATTCCTCCTGTCTCACTGTCTTCAAGCTGGGACAATATTTTTGGGTTTTTGTTTGCTTGTGTTCTGTCATTGGACTCAAGCTAAAGTATCAGCTCTTTCTTGGCCTTGAGCCTGCCAGCCTTCAGACTGAACGACATCATCCACTCTCCTGTTCCCAGCTTGCCACCCTCAGATTTGGGGACTTGTCAGCCTCCTTAACCCCACAAGCCAATTCCTCATGTGATACAAGCACACACACACTTGAGTTCTCTTTCTTTGGAGAACCCTGACTAATACAAATACTAATACATTAAGTTTATCATTACACATATTTTCCAAATACCAGTTCTTCTTTCACTTTCTTTCCTAATGTCTTCTTAAGTTGTATTTTTTTTTGGTCACAGGCATACTTTGCATCTTAAAGACATAAGAATATTCTTTATTTTCACAATGCTACTATTTATAATATACCAGCTTTCTCCATCTGGCTTTCATTTCCAAACTTTTGATAGAAATATAGATATAAAAATTTTTTCTCTTTTATTTTCCTTGCATGTTAAAAAAATAAATAAATAAACTAACATTGCAAACAGAGATAGACTACCCCAGCTCAGAAGATGGACAAATTCTGAAGATATCAGATCAGTAATGGGAGTCTCTGGGGGAAGAGAAGAAGATGAGAGGGAATTATTGATACAGGCTTCCTGGATGGGTGATGTCTTATGGAATTCCATTTGAGTTCTAGGTTTAGTGATTACCTCCTCTAGTATGCTTTATCAGGATTTCTGGGAAAAATTGGGCAGAGATTGCTCACTGCCCAGACTTACCAGTCATGTGGTGAATGGGGGCACATACAAGTCTACCTAGAGGAAGGACAGCTTTTTTTTTTTTCCTTTTTTTAAATCTGCACAGGAGCTCCTGAAAATGCTCCATCATTGGGAACAAGAGAGGGGCTCCTTTTTGGGTTGCTGGTGTAGCAGACCAGCACACTAGATGCACAGTTCGGTGAATTTCTGGCCATGTATTTAGACAACCGAATACATCCTACAGCTACAGTTGTGATGATGTGGGTATGAAGAATGAGAGGCTCTTGGGTTCATTGATTAAATCTGCACATTTTGGCACTGCCTACTTTGTGCCAGTTCTGGATATATCCCGGACCTCTGCATCTTGTTACTTCTCAATTCCATGCATCAAAATCTAAATCAAGCATTCCTTTCTCCAGGAAGACGTCCTTTATCTCCTCCAAATCTCCCAAACTCCCCCTCGCCCTGCCAGATGCTCCTGACACACCTAGACGAATCGTGTTATAATACTGTTTTCTGGCCCTGCTCCCCACCTCAGGCCCTAAGCTTTAGAGGACAGGGGCCCAGTAGAGTGTTTCTTGGCTCACTCAGGAAAGAGGAACAAATGAAAAGAGGATAAAGCCAAAGACTAGCGAACACACACTGACTTTTAGGGACCAGCTCGAGAAAGACAGGTCTTTGGAGAGACTGAGAAGAGCTCAAAAGTTGCTTTGGATGTCAAAATGCACCTTCTCTTTCTAAACTCCCCAAAGAAGAGGAAATGACTCCAGAGCCATCCCTCTTAAGATATAATAGGAATAACAATATCTCCTTCATTGGCTGATTATGAGTATTAATCAGATAATGGATACGAAGTGGAAATGGATACAAAGTGGATAAGTCAGATAATGGACACAAAGTACATAGAGTAATTACCCAGTACTATTATTTTCCAGGCAGAAATTTTCAGGGTCTCCTTCAAATTCTAGATCCTTGCTGCCTCAGCTTCCCCTGCAGGTCTGACCCTTCTTCCCTATTCTTCTCCCCTACCTTTGCCTCTTCCCACTCCTCCTGCTCCTCTTCCACCCCCTTCCTCCCCTCCCCTCTCCCTCCCTACTCCCTCTTTCCTCTCCCCTCCAGCTCACCTTTCTCTTTTTCCTTCCCCTTCTCTTCTCTCCCTCCCCCCTTCCCACCATTGAACTCTCCCCATTGCTTGCTCTGCCCAGCTGACTACGCAAAGTGAAAACGAAACCAAACTGCCTGGATCTACTACATTTAGATTACCTACTACACGTAGGTTAGTCCATTACCTGAGCCATAGATTTCTTAGATGTAAAATGCAGATGTTGTTAAAGACACAAACAAACAAGGAACAAGTATTTAATTCACAGTTGCTTTGAAAATGGAATAAGATATATAAGTAAGACTTACCAAATTGGCTGGCCAAATTAGCTAGCCCTCCATAAAGTGTTCAGTGATTCTTATCTGTTCATTTTCTTTCTCTCCCTTTCTGTTCCTCTTCACCTAGGCCCAGGGTGAAGATGAGAAAAGTCTAAATGGTATAGTTCACAACAAGAGCACCCTGACTCAAAGAAAGAAGCCCTCTTTAGCCTGATGTTGGCACCAAAGAATCTTATTCACCCTCACTGCACATTGGTCATATTTCTGACCAATCTAGATTTTGTGGTCATAGGTAGAGGTGCCTGTATGATCTTGCAAAATTAACACTAGATTTTCTGATGAAAAACAGAGTTTGTATGACCTTCTTCTATTTGAGGAAGCAAAAAAAAATTCTTCTGTTCTTGGGAAATATCAAGTATTGAAAAAAGCAAAATACATCTTTATAAAATTTAAACAAAAAGAGAATTGCATGTTACTACACGGAACAGATTCCTCTTAAAATTCCCTTCTGAAATCAGGAAAGAAATCATGTAAAAGAGGCCTAATCAAGGTGTGGTCCAAAAACTATGCCCTGTTTTAAGTACAGAAATTGAAAATGTTTAGGGGCGCCTGGGTGGCTTAGTAGGTTAAGTGTCCGACTTTCGCTTAGGTCATGATCTCGCGGTTCGTGGGTTCGAGCCCCGCGTCGGGCTCTGTGCTGACTGCCAGCTCAGAGCCTGGAGCCTGTTTCAGTCTGTGACTCCCTCTCTCTCTGACCCTCCCCTGCTCATGCTGTCTCTTTCTCTCCTAGAAATAAATAAAAAATATTAAAAAAAAAAAAAAGAAATTGAAAATGTTTAGAAATGTTTACAGCACTTTGGTACTGTCTGGATATCCAAGCCCTCAATCAGTGGTCTCTTCTTATTCAGTCGGGTATAGAGCAGTTCGGTTGTTGTCAAATTAGTTTTATGAGGCCAGAGCTCCTCACCGTCACCACTTACTGGTCCGCAAAGAATTGGGAGGTGGGGTAAGGTACCGTAAGGTGAGGTGGAAGGGAGACTGGCCTTTCCGCCCAGTTTGAGAAGCACCGATATAAACCATGGTTCCACAATTTACGTTGTCTGACCATTGATTTATCAGTCTTTAAGAGTTCATTTATACGAGGTCCAAAAATGTGGAAACATCAACTGTGTGGGATGTACACCACCTCGTACTCTTCTCAGATGAAAAACCGGTAGGTTTTAATCTTGCACCTCCCCTGTCGAACGTGCCTGGCTAAAACCACTGCTGGAGCTCACCGCTCGTCCTAGTGAGAGCCCTGCCATCTCGTGGCTGCAGACGTCGAGCGCAAGACCAAGCCGCGCGCTGGGCACCACCGGGTCTGATTGGCAAAACGATGCTTTCTCCGAGGTCTTCTGGTCAGTTCTCCCTCCTCTGGGTAAATCCATTTTAAACAAGGGAACAGACTTTAGGAGAAGGAGGTAAAAGGGTTTCTCATGACTGTTTCAAAAGCGCTTCCAGGGGCGCCTGGGTGGCTTAGTCGGTTAAGCGTCCGACTTTCGCTTAGGTCATGATCTCGCGGTTCGTGGGTTCGAGCCCGCGTCGGGCTCTGTGCTGACTGCCAGCTCAGAGCCTGGAGCCTGTTTCAGTCTGTGACTCCCTCTCTCTCTGACCCCTCCCGCTCACGCTGTCTCTCTCTCTCTCTCCTAGAAAAAAAAAAAAAAAAAAAAGCGCTTCCAGCTCTTGGCAAAAGTCTCTGGTTCGTCGCAGGCGCTCAATAAATACTGTAAGCGTGTGTTTCGAATGAATCACTTTCTACAGTATTTTCTAGGAGGAATGGTGGGAGTTGTGAAGCCCTCCGGGGGAAACCAAGCGTTCTCATTCAGAAGAAGGCAAAGAAGGTTTGGAGTGAGGCTGCTGATTTGCGCACACTAACTTTTGCTGGTACTCGAAGGCGTGGCGAGTGCCTTATAACCTTAAAGTGAATACTTAGGAGGAGGGAGGGGCGGACTGCGCAGGTCAACTACAATTCCCAGAATGCCCGGGGGCGGGCCCCGCGGCTGCGCAAACGGGCGCGCGGCCCTCATGTGACTTCAGCATGGCGGTGTTCGCGGATTTGGACCTAAGAGCGGGTTCCGACTTGAAGGCGCTGCGTGGGCTGGTGGAGAACGCCGCTCACCGTGAGTCTCCCAGGCGCGGCCCGCGGTGCCTGCCCGGGCCTGCTGTCCCCAGACCATCCGGCCACATTCGAGAGGGACCCGGGGGCCTGTCCTCGTCCAGGTCTCTTGGGATCTCTGGGATGTCCCTGGAAGCTGGTGCCCCCGTGGTGTTGCTCTGATCCCGGGCGCGGGAAACTTGAGAGCTGCTACCTAGTCCAGCTCCTTTCTCCCTGCGTGTTGAGGAAACTGAGGCTCTGAGAGGTTGGGAGATTTGTATAGAGCCCCGTGGCTGATGGATGGCAAAAGCCAGGGCTTCCGAGTGTATAAATATGCTTCACCAGTGCTTTTAGTATCACCACCACCACTCCCTTCCTGCCTCATGGCGGTAGCACAGCAATTTGGGAAACAGGTGCTCAGGGAATGCTGTGGAGATTCAGAGAAGGGGGCAGGGACGTGAGGGTGACCTTGTTGGAATACTGTTATTAAAAATAAGGAGAGGAGGGTGGGGCGAAGGATGTACTAGGCGACTGGGAGGGAAGCAGCACGGCCAGGATGCTAGAATGTTACTCATATTTGAATCCAAGGGGGCAGAAGCCCTGAAAGATAAGACCCTGTTTTAATTATTGAAGTTAATCGTCACTGCTGCCTTCTGTCCTTCCACTGTAAAGTATGAGGATAGACAGGTTTAAAAATAAAGAGATTCTGTAGAGCCTATCAAATAATGAATGCTCAATAACTATTTGAGAGAGGAAGGAAGGAAATTGGACAAACTGATGAGGGGGAGAACCACTCTTTTGGCATTAGTAAGCATTATCTTTTAATATTAGTATCCTGTCATCCCCATTGGTATTTAAATAACTTGAAGATAGGAGTCATGATTTAAACATATTTTTGGTTGTTTGAATGTGGATAACAGTGCCACATTGAGACTGATAAAGTAAGGCCCTGGCCTCAGAGAGTTCCCAATCTATTGATGGTGGACAGCTGGAAAGGGGAAGTGAGCAATGGTGTGAGGGAGTAATTTCTCCTTAGAAAAAGGGCCTCTGCAGGAAGTATAGGGGTAAAAAGCAAAGAAATGAGCGAGAAAAAAAGCTATCACTTTAATTTTACATCACAGAGGTCAAACAGAGCCCTGCCTCTGTGCCTGTACCTGCTCTAAAACATCTCTGCTTATTATCTTAATTCTCATGACAGCCGTGTAAGATAAGTTCTGTTGTTAACAGCATTTGATAGTGAAAGACCCTGAAACTCGAGGTTGGATAACTTGTAAGTGGTAATGCTTAGGTTTGAAAGCAGGCAGTCTGACACCAGAGCCCATACGGGAGACCACTGTCCCTCTTGACCCCTAATCTTGACCTGAGTCAGGCTGAGCCTATGTGTACAGGAAAGAGGTTGTTACCTTTAACACGAATGTTCAGTTTTTTTTTTCAGTGGGCTATTCAGTTGTTGCCATCAATCATGTTGTTGAATTTAAGGAAAAGAAACAGGTAAAGAATATTTTCTAAAGTTAATAATAACCAGCTTTTGCAATTGTTTTTGTTTATATTGGTAATATAGAAGCTACAGATGAGCAGATTTCTTAAATGCAAGCTCTTTTGCACTATCTTATTTTATATGTTAACAGTGGGAGAGATGCAAAGTTTTCTTTCAAGTACAAGGGCATGGTAGAAGGATTCTGAAAGTTGAGTGGATGTCAATTAAGTAACTTGCAATGATTTTTAAAAATATATTGTTACTGACTAAATGGCAATTGTGGTATTTAGCCCTTTTTATTTTACTGGCTTGGACTCATTACTGATTGATTTCCTTCTTAAACCTGCTAGCAAATTTGTATATTTCCCTGTAGACCAGCAGCTGTACTTATAGATTATTGCAGCCTAAAAACTATTTTTCATCCCTTTTATCCATTGATGTTCTTAGCTGCTTCTCTGCTCATCTGCTTTCTTCCTTTAAAAACGAAAACGAAAACAAAAACTTATTTAGTGTTTCTGGATGCCAGAAATTAACTTTTCTGAAAACCCCTTGTAAGTTTTCCATTGTGCTTCATTCCATTCACATGTAAAATCTAGGGTGACTGTTTATTGTTTGTTGTAGGAAATTGAAAAACCAGTAGCTGTGTCTGAACTCTTTACAACTTTGCCAGTTGTACAGGTGGGTATTTTGTTGTTTAAGAAGTATAATACCTGTTCAGACATGCCCAGTTTTACATAGGGTTCTCTAACCTCCTTTGCTCCTTCCTTTACCTGTCTTTCTTTTCCATCAAGACTCAGCCCTTCCATGAAGGATTGTCTTACTATCAAGTCAGTATTCCTTTATGATCTTCTTTCCTGAAGTCCTATAGCCTTTAAAGAATCCCATTGTGTAGTTTAACATATATCTTTATTTCACTAATTATATTATAAATTTCTTGAGAAGAAAGACTAGGTTTTACTGATCGTCCCTATCCTTTATTGCTAGTGCCTTTTAATGACCACTTTCCACTGGTAAAGAAGAAAATCATTCATTTGTATTTTGAGCTTTTTTTTTTTTTTGATAGAATGTTTTTGATTATAGGGAAAATCAAGACCGATTAAAGTTTTAACTAGACTGACAATTATCGTTTCGGATCCATCTCACTGCAATGTTTTGGTAAGCTAATTCTTCTTCTTTTTGGCCCTGTAAGTTGTATTGGTTGATGTTGAAAAGTGTTGGAACCCGGTCTTTACCTCACCCCCTCTGACATAGCCTGCCCTCCAGCGTGACACGTGCCTGTTCTCCCTGTCCTCAGAATTCACAGAGCATAGCAGTCTCTTCTACTCTTGGCACATAACTAAAGGATCCTTGGACAACTGTTGTTCATTGAATTTATATAAACCAGACATAAGGTGGGTGCTAGGGATATTGCTGTGAATAATATAGACACAGTTGTTGAACTTAGGAAGTTTATGGTTTAATTGGCAAGACAGGCGTTAAACAAATAATTAAAAACGTGAGAGATATTTTAAAAAGGTGGAGGTAATAAATAGAGGATGCTCTGGGAGCGTGTAACGGGGGCCAACCTGAGGAAGTTGATATTCCAACTGGGGCCAGAAGACTCAGTAAGTGTTACATAGTGCTGAGCAGAAGAGAGAGTGTCCCCATAGCAGGATGTGCAGGTCCTGGATCCAAGGAGAACATGGTGTGTTCTTGGAAATGAAACAACACCGGTAGGGCTGAGCCTAGTGAGCTGGTTAACCTGAGATGAGGTTGGGGAGGTAGGTGTGGGGGAGCAGATGGAAGCCCTTGAAAGTTTTAAGTGAGGGAGTGAAATTTTGATGTTTTGCATTATAGGGAATGGATCAGAGGGGTTGAGGGGATTTGAGAGGCGCAGTGAGGGGGACGGGTTGACAGGATTTGGTGATTGACTAAACACAGAGTGATGGGGTGGGGGGTGATTGACAGGATTTGATGGTTGATTGGAAATAGAATAATGATCCCCAGGCATGGCCTAAGCACCCTTCTAGGTAGATGGTGGTACCCTTTCCTGAGAAGGGACATACAAGGAGGAGCAGGTGTGAGGGCATCATATTTGGGACATTATTGTGAGGATTCCAGTAGAGCTGGTCGAATACATGGTTGGAAAAAGGTGTGTAGCCTTTGGAAGAGTGGTCTGATTAAAGATACTTATTTGGAAGTGGTCGTCCTATAGAGAACAAATGAAGTGATGGCCATCGATGAGAATCCCTGGTCCAAGTGTGATATATCTAAAGAGAAGTTCTGGGGCACCTGGATGGCTCAGTTGGTTAAGTGTGCAACTTTGACTCAGGTCATGATCTCATAGTTCGTGAGTTCAAGCCCTGCGTCAGGCTCTGTGCTGACAGCTCAGAGCCTGGAGCCTGCTTGATTCTGTGTCTCCCTTTCTTTCTCTGCCCCTACCTCACCCATGCTCTGTCTCTCTCAAGAATAAGTAAACATTTAAAAAATTAAAAAAAAAAATAAAGAGAAATTCTAGGACAGAGTCCTGAGGAACTTCAGCATTTAGTGGTGGAGCAGAGGAGGAGGAGCTAGGATTGGAGACTGAGGAGGGACCGTGAGAAATAGGAAGACGTGAGAAAAGTGAGAAGGGAAAGTGAGGACTGGTCAGCAGCATCTGCGGGCCCCCGCAGTCCAGCAGGAGAAGAGCTAAAGCATGTCTTGGATTTATTGGAGGGGAAGTTATTGGTTGCCTTGGCAAAAACCATCTCCATGGAAATGGTAGGGGAGTGAGGAAGTGCAGATGGCCTGTGATGCTGACTTTGCTTGAGAAACTGACTCCGCGGGGGAGCGGAAGGAGCGGAAGGCGCAGGGAAGTCTGGAGAGAACCTGCTGTCTGGGTTAGGTGGGAGAGGGGAGCATGCCTGCCAGTGGGAAGGATCTCATGAAGGAAAGAAAGCGAGATCTCTGAGAAAGTGAGTTTTATTGTGAGCCGGAATGGACTCCTTTGCCATAGAACGGGAGTCCTCAAGGAAAGGCTGGCCTCCTTTATAATAATTAGCATTGCTAATGAAATTATGGAAAGCTAAATTTGGGGATTTTCTACAGCTGCACGGCAGGGTCCTGGTTTTTGAGGCCCAGGTAGGCATAAAGGAGCTGACTGTTGATGGGTCACAAACATGTTCATTTTCTCTTATTACCCTGAACATCCTGGTGGCCCCTTTTTGTCCCCCTTCCAATTGGGAGAGGCCAAGCAGAGGGCAAAGAATTTAGATCCAGACTTTCCTACAACCAGGAGCTGCCTTGTGTTGGCATGGGTGTGCCCAGCAGCCCTTCCCACCTGCTTCAGCTTCTCTTCAACCCTCCCCTCTCCTCCTCTGATTTTTAGAATGCCTTTTCTTTTTACAAACTAAGAAGTAAGCATTGTAAAGGTGCAAACAGGCAAAGAAAAAATATCACATATTATCCCATCATTCAGAGACTGTGTTTGAATATACATTTGACCCTTGAATAGCACTGAGCTTGGGGGCACCAAGACCCTACCCCATACAGTTAAAAATCCATGTACGACCTTTGACTAATAACACAAACAGTTGATTAACACACATTTTTGTATGCTATATGTATCACATGCCATATTCTTACAGTAAAGTAAGCTAGAGGAAAGGAAACGTTATCAAGAAAATCACAAGAAAGAGGAAATACGTTGATAAGACCGTAGTCTATTTATTGAAAAAAAAATCCATGTGTAAGTGGACCTTGTGCAGTGCACACCTGTCCTGTGTTCAGGGGTCAGCTGCGTAGATTTCCAGGCTTTTCATGTACCTACACACACAGCTTAAGTTGGGGATTTTCGTTTCTGAGCAATAACTCTTTAACTGATATATTCCTCTCCTTCTGTCCTAGAACCATCAGGTGTTTTCTTGTGCATCTAGCATTTCAATTTCTGTTTAAGAGCATTCTCATTGTGAACCTAATGATATCACGCTTAGCGTGTGTATTTCTTGTGTCACAAAAAAGTGGTGAGTTCATCAGGAGCAGAGGTACACCTGAAATGGTTTTATATCCCCAGGGCCCTGCACACAATAGATGCTCACTGTCTGGCAGACTCCTCCACTCCCTCGTAGGAGCAAGAGCTATCCAGTTTGATTCTTCTGTCTCTAGCACAGTTGGTAGGAAGGATAAGGATTGGTGGGATCTGAAATCTCATGTGTTTAGGCAGTCGTTTCTGTCAACATACAAAACAAAACAGAAATGGCACATAAGAAGTATCGCATGATTGAAATGTAAGTACAGCTAAGCCTCGAGTCAAAATTCCGTGTGTGTGCTCTTCGATATTGTACAGTAACATTCTTTTTGTATCACCAGAGAGCAACGTCTTCAAGAGTCCGGCTGTATGATATCGTTGCAGTTTTTCCAAAGACAGAAAAACTTTTTCATGTAAGTAACGGAGAGTGAAAGAAAATAGGATTTGTTATTTTATGTATGAAGTCCGATGTTATGCTTTTGCAGGTGACCTGTTTCACTCCATCTGGAAACTTAAGATTTTTCATTTGTACTTGGAATTCTGGAATTTCACGAGAGGCTGCTTAGGTGGCATGTGGTTTTTTGTTTTGTCTTACTTATCTTGCTGGATAGTTGATGGGCTCAGGTTGAAAAGGTCCCTCAGGCTTTTTTTCTGTTTCTTTTTCTCTGCTTCATTCACTTATCCATTCATCCATTTGAAACTGCTCTTAGGTAAATATTGGTCCGTCTCTTTCTAGCTCAGAAATCACTTCAGTTTCTGCCCTCCATACTGTTCACTGCTGCCGGTGAGGGAAGTACGTGTGAAGTTCTACTATGGCATAAAAGAGCTCATCTCTGTGTTAGCTTTCTCCTTTGCATGTTCCGAGGTGTGGTCCGTATGCCAGCACGATTAGTCAGCCTTTAGTCTTTGAAATCCTTCAGAATCAACCATCTGCTCCTACTCTTCCCCTTCGTGTTCTGAGAGCCTTTATGAATTTAATTCCTTTTGTACTTTTAAAATTGCCATTTCTGTGACTTTTCAGGAGGGAAGGTTGTTAAACATGCATGGTCATTTTGTCAAATTGAGACCAAATACATTGAGTATTTTATTTTATTTTATTTTGTTTTATTTTTTTCACACTGGGCATTTTAAGTGATTACAGGAAAGAAAAAAAATCAACTGTAATATGTTTTTTTCAGGAATATGTTTTACTGTGTGTAATATGTATAGCTGTGTTCAGAAAGTTCTGAATGTTGTCTTCATCTGGATTCGAGAAAATAGCCATCAACCAAACCTATATCCACCAAATGGATATTGTAGGGAAAAAGAATGTACTGGTCTTTGACGTTTTAATTTTACATAGTTAATTTTTAAGCAAAATCTGTTTTAAAATTATAGAAGCTTTCCCTAAGTTTATCCAGTAGATGGAGCTGTTGACTAGGGAGGCTGATGTGTGATTGCATTCAGTTTTTTTTTTTTTTTTTTAATATTTTTATTTATTTCTAGGGGAGAGAGAGAGAAGAGACAGTGTGAGCAGGGGAGGGTCAGAGAGAGAGGGAGATACAGACTCTGAAACAGGCTCCAGGCTCTGAGCTGGCAGTCAGCACTCGAACCCACGAACCGCGAGATCATGACCTAAGCGAAAGTCGGACGCTTAACCGACTAAGCCACCCAGGCGCCCCTGCATTCAGTTTTTAAGACAAGTTATTGGTTCTTAATTATTCATATTCACACAAAATGAATTAGCACAAATGAATGAAATAGCACAAATTATCTATGAATGCCTTTTTAAGAATTTGGTGACTCCCTTCATAAAATGCTCAATTATAGTAATTCTCAAGAATTTTGTTTCAGAAAAAGATGAGTTGGATCAAGTGGTTCTGTTTCCAGAGGTCCTATGGAACTTTTAAAAATCAGGCGAGGTCAGATCTCCCACTACTGGGGGTCTGGGGTTTTGAGTGTTCTTTTTTTCGGGTTCCGCAGAAGACTCATTCGTGTTGAAACCCTAAGGAGGAAGCATGGGTGCCTAGAGTTTCATTAAATAGCAACTTAGTTTTGTTATTAAGTAACAGCAACTTAGTTATAATGTAGACTGAAAGTTGGCTTTGTACCTCATTTTTTTTTGTCCGTTTGTTTGAGTTGATTCTGGAGCACACACGATTTTCATTTCCATAGTCATTTACTGGTGGTTGGAGAGACAAAACACTTAAGAAAGACATACATTTATATATCCTTCCAAAACCTTCTATGTATTTATTATCTTTAACACAACAATCCTGGGAGTAAACTGGACAGATATATTTTATTATCCTCATTTTTTAGAACAGAAAGTTGAGATTTTAGGCTAAGTGATTTGCTGTAAATCTCAGGTAGTATGTAGTAGAGCCAGGACTTAGGGTTTTAGAGTACATTAAAATTTTATGTAGCCTTTTTATCCTACTGCAGTTGATCCTTGAACAACATGGACTTGAACTGCACAGGTCCACTTTGTGCAGTTTTTAAAATAAATATAGTGCAGTACTGTAAACGTATTTTCCTTATGATTTTCTTAACTTTGTTTTTGTCTAGCTTACTTTGTCATGAGAATAGTGTATCTAATACATAAAACATACAAACCTGTTAACTGGCTCTTGATGTTATCAGTAAGGCTTCTGGTCAGTAGTAGACTGTTCGTAGTTAAGTTTTTGGAGAATCAGAAGTGGGAGGTTGACACCCCTAACCCTCACGTTTAAGGATCAGCTATCCTTGTTCTTCTCAGATTATTCAAAAGGGTGACTTCAAAGGCATGAGCACATGCTTTATATTGTGAATAAAACTGTCAGAAGCACTCTGGGAGATGGATTAAAGCTATAAATAACATACAGGGTATTTGGAATTGACTCTACAGATATACTCAACAAGTGACATTGTGATGGGTTTTGAAATTGGAACATCTTCCTCTTCTCTGTCCAGATCTTACCCATTCATTAAGATACGGTTGAAGTTAGCATTCTCCCTGTTTTCCACAGAAAATCAATTTTGAAAAGACATTTCCTTTATTTAATCATAAAACAAGTATATATCATGGTCTGGAGTTGGGTCAGATGCAAGCACTTTGTTGCTTAACAGGTTATATTCTATAAGTGATTTTATTTGTTTGGCTTTTAAGTTGATTAGAATTTAAACAAGCATCGTTGTAGATGTAATATTCTAAAACTACGGTCTCTGAAATGAGTCATAAAAGCAAACACACACACATATGTTAACAATTAGTAGTTTAAAACCTAACCACCTTAAATAGCATTGTTTCCATGGGAAATAACATGTGATTTTCCATTCTGAGTGTCTGGAAGATGTCTCATGGATAAACCCTCCCTCTCCATAGTTACCCCAGGGGATGAGGCAGAGATGAAAGATTGTAAGGGGAGTCCATTAACCAAGGCTTCGTGGGATGGGAGATGGCAGTGGAATTTGGCAGACAGTGTTCTATAGATGCTTCAGGAACTTTTGAGTTAATTATTCCCATTTGAGATTTAAAGTAACTGGAGGAGAGGTGAGGAGAAGTTACTTAGCGCAGTGGTCTCCAAAGTAGTCCAAAGTGATCTCCCTATCGATACTGCACCTTCATCCTCAGTACGTGTATGTTTATTTTTGTAGGAGTTGTTTGTATGTCCCAGTATATCAGTATGATTTATGAAATAATGTATACACACAAAACAGATTTGAGAGAGTAAAAAGTAAATGGAAATAGAAGTTCTGTTTTCTTCTTTCCTCCAAAATCCATGCCTTACCCTTTGAAGAGCAGTGTCGCAAACTCTGCTCTGAACACCTTGAGGAGAGGAAGTACTGTTTGAAGCAGTGCTCTCAAGCTTTAGTCTGACTCCACCAGCTTCAGAATTGACAGGGCTGGTTGTTAAAATGCAGGCTATCAGGCCCTACTTACTGAATTTATAACTGGGAGGAAGGCCTGATAATCTCCATTTTAAATAAATTCTTCAGGGGAGTTTATATACATACATATATATATATATATATGTATGTATATAAACGTGCATGTAAGTGTGTATATACATATGTGTGTATATATGTATATATTTGTTTATGTATATATGTGTGTATGTATATGTGTGTGTGTGTATGTGTGTGTATACCTTCAGTTGAGAGGCACTGTTTATAGACATCTCTCTTTTCCCTGTGTAAGTCTGGCTCTCTCTTGCATGTTATTTGTCATAAAGCACCACCATGTATTAACCTGACACCCATGAAGGGGATCTGGGGTAGACTGAGTCCCTACCCTCCTGTTTCCCTTGTTGTATAGAATCAAAGGTAAATGTATCTATGAGTACTTGCAAACTCCTTGAATCCTTGTGGGAGTCCTTGGGCATAAAAAAGGTGAAGAACAGCTGATATGAATTCATAGGCAACTTGCCAAAACCACTATAATAAGGTTCTTAATTGCAAGTATTCCTTGACCATAATTGAATCCGATTTAATGATATAGAAAGTATTTCATTGTAATGTGAAATTAGCGCTTATTTTATAGTTATCAAAATGTATCAATTGAACATTTGTATTAACAGAAAAATAACAAAAGAATTCGGCCTGAGACATTTTACATTTGAGGGGTCAGAGGGAGCAAATGAACATTTATTATAATACATGTACCTACACTAACACAAGGGATATTTTTGAATTAGCTGCTGTTACGCAAGAGGGGGGAAAGGAGCAATACATAAGTTAAAAAGTAGCCTAATTTAGCTTTATTGTGGGGAAGAATGCTTAACAGACTTTTAAAAAGTGAATCTGTTTCTAAATAAAAAATAATGATAATAAACTCAATACAGGGAGGTCTGCATTGAAACGTACACTTTCTTTCCTACCTAATAGTCTCTGTCCCTTGTGTCCAGAGGCAACCACAGCTAACAGCATTTGTGTATCTTAGAAATAGTTATTTATCTACTTCCTTCCACTCCCTCCTTCCTTCCTTTTTAACACCATACTTCTTCCCCCGCATCTAACAGTGTATATACTTCCATAATATCAATTAGAGATTAGAATGAGGTCATTCTCTTGAAGGACTCAGCATATTCTAATGTTTACAGGGACTATAATTTAAACAATATAGAGGGATATTTAGGTGCATCTCTTATGATTGGTTTTACAGGGACTGTCCTTGTGCTCATATTCTCAAGCATCTGTAGGGCATGTGGCTATAGAATCTATTTCTAGAGGGTCTCTATCGGGTGCGTTCCTACAGGTGAAATTGCTGGTGTGTTGTGTTTAAAATTTTACCTGTTGCTGAAATGCTTTTCAAGATCCCGTACTAATTTAAAGACCCTGTGCATGCCTGTTTATTCATTCCCTTGTTAGCAATGAATTGCTGAACTTTTTGATCTTTCCTATTCTGATAGTTTGAAAACGGTGACCAGAAGCCACACTTGTTTTATCTTCTGTTTGGAGCTTTTCATCCGTTCTTGTCACATTTTCAATGAGTCTTTTATGAGTCAGACAGCTGTAGCATTTGGGACGGGGCAGATTCCTCATGAACCAAATGTTTCTGCCCGAACAGCATTACCTCCCAGGCTTGCTAAGTTACTGTGAGTGTCAGGTCACACAGGCGCTGGTCACTGCTTGCTTCCTAAAGCCCTGCAGTGGGGTAGGTGGGAATTCTAAAGAAAAAAGGAAAGGTGTGACATCCCTGTCATGGGTAGAAGGCCAAGCTGATCATAGCGGGGGACATTATCGTGGGCCCTTTACCCTCTTCCTTGCCCTGGCCTTCCCTCCATCCGAGTCCCCGATGTCGGTTTGCCAGCATTTGCCATCCTGGCAGTCTGAGTTTGTTCATCCAGCCTACACGCACCAGCATTGTCAGCGAGGCTTATTTTTACTATGGTACAAAATAGGCAATTCTGTCTGTCACTGTAAATCGAGTAGTGGCAAGGTCAGAGCCAGGTCTGCATCTCCTAGCAGTGGTCTTGGCCTTAAACTCTTCTGTTCATAACCTTTCCCCAGCTTTATTTTGCTTCCCGTTTATCCTGTTTTCCTTACCTACTTGTTTTGTTTTGTATTTGGTAAGCCATTTCAAAGCCTTGGGAATAAGTGCTGTGTATTGATCAGTAAGTAAGGGCAAAAATGAGAACAAAGGAAAGGGAAACTAAAAGTTGAAGAACGCATTCAGTATCATTTGATTTGTCACAGCTCTGCGTGGACCATTCGTGTAGACTGTTTCTGTTAGACTTTGAACACGGCGCATTGGGAGGGCACGTTAGTGTTCTTCCAGCTCCTCCGCAGACTGATAGGAGCCACAGGCTGGGCCAGTTCCTGGCACAGAAACAAATCTGTGGAATAAATGGGCCATGCCTGTATTCCTTTGGCCTATTTTTTTTTTTCTTTTTCTTGGATTTCAGAACAACCCATTGCCTCTTTCTGGAACAATCTGAACTTACCTTCCAGAAACTGAGCCTCTCTTAGCAACCCATCCTTAGGTAGCAGACCTGGAGTTAGAGGGTGTCTAGGCTGTCTGTGGAAATGGCCCACGGACACGTCACTGCTTCAGCTAGACTACAGCTACCTCGTCCAAACTAGCCATGAGGGAATGGACAGATTTCAACATAGAATCATTATGATAGAATCATTATGATGCCTCCAGAGTGAGGATTTCAACATAGAATCATTATGATAGAATCATTATGATGCCTCCAGAGTGAACCATGTCTGCCTATATTCCTTTAAATCAGGTGTGACCATATTTCTTAATGTGAACCGGTTTTTCTTTTGGCTTTACCTGTTTTTCTCCTCTTGACAGGTTGCTTGTACACATTTAGATGTGGATTTAGTCTGCATAACTGTAACAGAGAAACTACCATTTTACTTCAAAAGACCCCCTATTAATGTGGTAAGTGTCATACTTTCCATTCTGTACGTGAATCTGTAAAAACTTGCATTAACAAACTGGGAAAGGGGGAAAAGGAATTGATGTTCTTTAGAAGGAAAAAGCAAAGGCAGTTTAGAAAAGAGGATTTTGTTTTTGGAAGCTGACCAAAGGTAGAAAGGGAGCTTAAAAACTATCTAGTAAATTATTAAGATGTTTTTAAAAGGCTTTAGAAACCAAAGTTTATGAAGGATATTTCTTTTTTTTTTTTTTTTTTAATATTTTTTTATTTATTTCTAGGAGAGAGAGAGACAGCGTGAGCAGGGGAGGGTCAGAGAGAGAGGGAGACAGACTCTGAAATAGGCTCCAGGCTCTGAGCTGGCAGTCAGCACAGAGCCCGACGCGGGGCTCGAACCCACGAACCGCGAGATCATGACCTGAGCGAAAGTCAGAAGCTTAACCGACTAAGCCACCCCGGCGCCCCAATGAAGGATATTTCTTAAGAGGATAGCCATAATGACAGACACTTAGAGCCTGAACATGGAACATGAGGGGAAAGAAGAGGGCAATTGAGAAAGAAGAGGTAGGGGAAAAAAATACGTCGAGGGTTCCCGAGGCACCAGTGAGCGGGACGGGTAGGAACAGAAAGAAGCAGGGCGTGGAAAGCCCAGTCGACAAAGTCCAGGCAAAATGAAAATCTGCATGGAAGCCTGCTGGTTCGCACGGAAGCCGGGGTTACTTCTATAATCACCTGAGAGGACGGCCATGTATGCAGGGAAGTGTGGGTCCTTCCCCTGCAGTAGAACTTTTCTCATTACCTTTCTGCCTAGCTTCTCCTGTTCTTCCCTGCCCTTTGTCTTCCGTCTGCCACACCTTCTTGTCCGTCTTCTCTCATCAGAAGGGCGGTAGTTCTCACGTCAGTAGCCGGCGGGTCAGCACGCTGCCGGCCATTTCTGTGCACAGCCAGATCCTAGGGAAGGTGAGGACACTATTTTAGAATAGCAGCTTCCAGTCCTGTCTCCCAGTCTCCAGAACTACTCTTGAAGGAGAAAAAGTGTTCAACAGACCGTCCAGATGACATGCCCAGTCCTGTCAGAATTGGAAAATTAAGAATTTATGCACTTTTTCAAGATCGATAACTCCCCTATTCTTTTGTCTCTGTAGAATCCCAGCTTCCTTAAGTTTTGTTTTGCTGTGGCTGCTGCCTGGGAATTGGCTCGATGCCAAGAATAGGGGGCGACAGTGAGAGGAGAACATTGATCTATGTGGTGTGCAAAAATTGAATCTGTGTGGAAAAATTTAAGTTGGCTTATGTTCTGCCCCTAAAAATATGCTACTAAAAAACTTGAAAAGTACTCAGAATTTTGAAGTCATCTGTGTGAAGGGAAGACTATAAACCAGGGCTTCTTTTGATAAATACAGAGTGCTACTGAACGTATAACAGTATTTATTAAGCTCAAATCATTGTTTCCCATGTTCTTACTAGTACTTACAAACAAGTAAGTAGATGCTAAAAGAAAACCCCAAATTGTCACATTTTAGAGTTGGAGATCTATGTTGTTGAGCAGCTCGCTTATGAAATGTGATAAAATGCAGGCCAGCAGGGAGACGCTGTATAGCTCTTTAGTCAGGGGTTGGGACTGGTCTGGTCGATACCCTGTCACAGGAGTCTCTGATAGGCCCCAGCTACCTGTGGGTAGAAGGCACGACCTAAAACAGCTCCCAAGGTGATGGCAGTCTCGTTAGCCTCACCGGAGGTATTGTTCCTCTCCAGAGGTAGCAGTCTCTCTAGAAGTTTGCCAAGGCTTTATACCAGCTTCAACCCACGAGTCCAGTTTCTGTGTGAATGGCACCCACTAGAGTTAGGCGATGCAGCCACTAGCAGTTGCTATTCAGCTTGCAACTGTTTTTACCATTCTCTTTGTCTTCATGAACAAGGAAGGTCATTTTCCAGAGGCCTTTGCCTGAGTAAACCCACACATGGTACTGTGTCCTTGGTTGGGAGGACAGAGTGGCATGTGATGGATTCTTTTTTTTTTTTTTTTTGTAATATTTTTTATTTATTTCTAGGAGAGAGAGAGACAGCGTGAGCAGGGGAGGGTCAGAGAGAGAGGGGATCACAGACTGAAACAGGCTCCAGGCTCTGAGCTGGCAGTCAGCACAGAGCCCAACGCGGGGCTCGAACCCACGAACCGCGAGATCATGACCTAAGTGAAAGTCGGACGCTTAACCGACTAAGCCACCCAGGCGCCCCGGCATGTGATGGATTCTAAGGCCAGGTCCATGGGACAGAGAGTAGTGCACAGCACACAATTCCTCATGTCCCATAACAGTGGTAAGCTTCTTGGTGGCTGTTTTGGAAAAGGCTTTCAGTTGCTGTCATTGTTGTTTTTTAAGTTTATTTATTTTGAGAGAGAGCACATGTGCACGAGTCGGGGGAGGGACATAGAAGGAGAGAGAGAATCCCATGCAGAGTCCACGTTTCCAGCACAGAGCCCCATTGCAGGGCTAGAACTCATGAGCTGTGAGATCATGACCTGAGGTGAAATCAAGAATCACACACTCAACCAACTGAGCCACCCAGGCTCCCCTCAGTTGGTTTCTTTGGAATGTGCTCTACTGTTCAGCCCTGATGGTGAGCCTCTAGAGAGAACCAACTATGGGTGAGGCCTTTTTTAATCACCCTAATATCTTGCCTATAATGGATGCTTGCTAAAATTTGTCAGCGTAATGAATTTGTCTAATATATTCCTAAGGTGCAGCTTGCGGAACATGGACAGATCCTGCTTATGATCAGCCTTGAGCTGGTTGTCAGTATCTGGCAGGAAGCACAGGCCAGGAGGGAAGTGGGGCACTGGGGCAGCACAAAGCGGATGGCGCTGGGGACAGTGGCACTAGGACAGTCCACCGTCCAATTCCATCTGTAAGTTCAGGAAAAGTGTTTGATGGATATTTTTGGCTTAATTCCCACATATTTCAGTTTAAGAATTCTGAAAAGTAAAAATTTGACAAGTGGAGAGGGATATGCAGTATTTAACATAGTGTCTGCTTTTTTTAAAAAATCTGGTGTGAACATTTTACATATGTTGTTTAATAAAAACTAGATGATGGAGTGGAAGGAAAGGCTGTGCAAGATTATTTTTAGTCTTCATCTAGTGTAGAAGTAGGCTGTGGTGTGAATCGGTCAGGAAGCAGAAAAGTCCCTATTAATTTATTCACCACCCATTTTCCATTTGAAAGAGAAAGCTGGAAACACATGATGACTGGTATCTAGCTTATTGTTCAGGGGGAATAAGTTGTATGGATGTGTATGTATTGTTTGTGTCTAATCACATCTATTCTAGATGTGGAGCCATGTGCTTACATCAGAATATGGAGATATGTTCACCATGAATGTATGGAACATGTGGTCAATGTGGGTTAACGGTTAAGTCTTAAGACTTGATCCTTGCATACTTCTTTGGACTTGAGAGTAAACTTGTCTTTGGCCACGAGAAGTTGATAGGTTAGCTTTTATAAGGATCACTTTATGTGGCATAGATCTTAATTTGGGTAGGATTTGTACCATTTTCTTTTGTGGTGGTGAAAAGCAGGAGCATTAAGATATTTTATTCATTAGTTCTTTACCTAGAGGCTTTAAGCCATGTGACAGTTATCAGCTCAAAAGCTTGGGATGCTAGTTTAGAGGGTACAAGTTTTCTGTTATAAGAAGAGTAAGTTCTGAGGATCTAATATACTTAGGTGACTATAGTTCATAATATTGGTGTTGTGCACTTGAAAGTTGTTGAGAATAGATGCTAAGCATTCTTACCAAGAAAAAAAAAATTGACTGTGTTAACTATGTCAATTGATGGATGTACAAATTACATGGATCTTGGTAATCATTCCACAATGTATATGTCTATCAAATTATTGCATCATATACTTTAAATATGTACACTTCTATTATCAGCTATTCCTCAATAAAGTCAGAAGAAGAAGGCAGTTGGGATTATGAAGGAGGGGCTAGAGCAGCACACCAGAGCCCTCCATTTGTACAACTTACAGCTCACAACCCCTCGGTTGTCTTCACCATGTGCTTAGGGCACCATGATATCAATTATGTAATTTCCTCTGAAATCTACAAACCTCTTCTGGAGTCTAGGTAACTTGTATGGGAATCACAGCTTTACCATGTGATAGCTGGCTTTCAAAACAATTGAAATCAGCTCCTCTTGGACAATCAGATGACTTCTAATTACTTGTGCTTTAGGCAGTCTCTCACCTGCTCTAGCCCAGTAGCTGTAGGGTGGGTAGATTTTGATCACCTCTATTCAGATCAGGAATTGAGACTCAGGTAGTATGTGGCTCTTCTCTCAAAAGTTGACTTGGGAATTGTATTCAGCTCTGATTCTAAATCTGCTATCATTTCCCGCTGGGAAATGCTATTTAAAATTACTTTACAGCAGAGCTCTTTGTTAAGCATGGAATAATTTCATATTTCAAAATGTGATCTTAAGGAATTCGGGTTTTGAGGATAATTTTTTTTAAGCAGTGCATATCTTTAGCTTCGCTTTGATTTTCCCCTGCCCCCAGTGTTATTGCCATTCAACAATGACTTCAAGTCTCTGGAGTTATTTCAGTGCTTGTATGTGTTTTACTCTCTGATGTTTTCCTCTCAGCACTTCCTTTAACTGTAATCCATTTCTGTCTTCATGGTCCCATTAGTCCCCACTGAGAAATGTCCAGTAAACAGTGTCTGAAGCAGTGAAGTTGTTCCAGGAATCATGCCATATATACTTGAGTGAGAGCGCTCTCTACACTTCCTTTTTTGTCACATATATTGTGAACCTAACTGTGTTGAGTGCTTTATTGATCCAGTGCTTCCCCCAGTGCTAGCCAACCTGCGGGTCTCGAAAATTTTTGCGTGGCATAAAAACCAGAAAGAATGTTAAAAGACCAATGACAGAGTGGTGAAAATATTTTCATTTATATCAGAGACAAAAGGTTAATCTCTCTAATATATAAAGAGCCCCTTGAAAAAATGAGAAGCTAAGAAAGCCAGATGAATAATCCTGTTTCTAAAATGGATTAAGAATATGAAAAAGACATTTCACGGGAAAGGAAATAACAGATGGCTCTCAAACATGAAAGATACTTCAATTCATCGTAATAGGAAAAACTCACATTAAAATCACCTAACTGGCACGCTCCCAGAGGTTTGATGATACATTGTGTCATAAGGTTGAGGGAAAGCAGGCATTCTCATGCATTGCTTCAAAAAGTGTAAACTGAAGCGATCACTATTGGGAAGTGGGTAATTTGGCAATAACCATCAAAATCCCAAATGCTTTGCATTATGACCTTGTGTATTAGTTTCCAGGGCTGCCACAACAAAGTACCACAAACTGGGTGGCTTAAAACAACAGAAATTTATTGTCTCACGCTTCTGGAGGCTAGGGGTCTGAAATTAAGGTGTCATTAGGATCGTGCTACCCTGAAACCCATAGGTGAACCCTTCTCTCCCTCTTCCTGGCTTCTGGTGGCTTGCTGGCCACCTCTGGCATTCCTTGGCTTGCAGCTGCGCTGCTGCAGTCTCTGCCTTTGTCCTCATAGTGTGTTCTCCCTATGGTCATCATTTTGTGGGACACCAGTCATTGCATTAGGGGCCCACCGTACGCCAGTGACCTCATCTTAACCAATTACATCTGCAACAGTGCTGTTTCCAAATAAGGGCACATTCTGAGGTATGGAGGGTTAGGACTTCAACATACCTTTGTGGGGGTGGAGGGTGTGTGCGGCACAATTCAACTCGTAATACCCAGCAATTCCACCTTAGTGCTTATTCTACAAATATATTGAAACATCCCAGAGTCTATCAGTAGAGGTTTGTTTAATTACATGCCATACCTCTACCATGAAATACTATGCAGCTATAAAACAGAGCTCAAGTTATGAGCTAACATGGAAAACCCTTTGAGTGAGAACAAGAATGTGTTAGGCCACCTTCTGAGTAAGAAGAAAGATAACATAGTCATATTTGCTTATATTTGTGTGAATACACTGTGGAAGAAGACTCAAATTAATAGAAATTATGGGAGGTAGGGATGGGACAGATGGGAGCAGAGGTATAAGTAAGACTTTATATTGCTTTCTTTTTTTTTAAATGTTTGTTTTTGAAAGAATGTGAGCAGGGGAGGGGCTGAGAGAGAGGGAGACACAATTTCCGAAGTGGGTTCTGCGCTGACAGTAGAGAGCCCGATATGGGGTTCAAACTCATGAACCATGAGATCATGACCTGAGCTGAAGTTGGATGCTTAATCCACTGAGCCACCCAGGTGTCCCTTTATACTGCTTTCTAATGTTATTTTCATTTGTGAATTATGTGAACAAATGATCTGTCTTAAATAATGACACACCAAAAGGGCGTTGAATGGTTTTGAATTCAATAAAGCATTTTTATGAAATTAACAGAGAATCTGTATATTGTCCTAGTAATCAACTACCTATTTATTTCCTGTCATCTTAAGCTTTGCTTATTCTTGAAATTTTACCACCAGTATTTCTTGATTCAAGTATCAGACACCTGCCTTTGGTTTGTAGTGTCATCATGACTGTTATTTTTCATTAGTAAAGAAATCTGATCATCTGCCTATTCCAGAACCTTGGTCAGAGATACGAACAAAAGCTGATCAGGCAGGCAATGTCATTCTTTATAAAAGAGGCTCTTAGGAACAATCATTTATTTGATGAGTGTAAGGCAATTTACATTAGAATGGTCTTAGAAGCAGGCCCAGGTAATGAGTCTGTATTTTATCTATCTAAAAATTTAAAATGCGGTAGTGTTATGAAAGAAATATTCACAGCCTTCAACAGCGCATTATGATTTCTGTCTCAGACTTTTAGCTATTTAAAAGTGAACTTGATTAATGTACTAAGAGCAAAGTCAACTTTTTTCTTAGAAACTAATTAAGCTGATAATTGTCACTTTTCTTCCTCCCACCCCTCAAAAGAGGAGTTTTTAATTTTGATCTTATCCCCAGAGGGGACTAAAATTTTAGATACAGTTAGGAATACTTTATCATCTGGTCACCCAGTTGTGTGTATCATCCACATCTTTTATTTCCCCTCTTCTCCATTCTACTACATTGTGTTTTAATTCAGCAAATAGAAGGGTGAAGAAAAAAGTGTCGGTTTCCTTGGCTAACTAGTAGTTCAGGTAAGAGAAGTAACCAGTGGGATTGTTGGGAATCTGGCTAAAGGAAGTGTTTTGGTTTATCCGCTGAATAATTAGGCAAGCTCACCCTGGTTCCTTTTAATATGAATAATCCATAGTGAACAGCATTATCATATAACCTCTTTTCTGTAAGCTGCTGTTTACTCAGAATATAAATACATTAAACATGTTTTATATAAAAGGCAGTTGTGTTTTACGCAGTATCATGACACCTGCTCTCAAGAAGTGTACAAGACGGACAGGAGGAACGAGGAGTCCATTTAACTATGGCACAAAGACTATAACAGACATCATTCCTGGAAATAACCAACACAAGCCCAGGGATTAGAAGTGGGGGAAAAGCTGTCAGAAAAGGGGAGAAGGGAAGGCTGCAGTGTGGAAAATAGCATGTAAATTTTAACTAATAGCAAGTATGTAAGGAAGTCTAAAATAAAATCTCCGAGTCTTCAGGCAGGAGGTAAGTTAAGGGAAGAGAAGATTAGAGGATGGGAGAAAGGCAGTCTCTGTTCAGGGAGAGAAAGTAGGAGCCTTCCATGTACACCTGAATTAAATCAAGGTGAGCTGCCGGTTGTGTAGAAGCCAGGCTTTTCTGTTCCCTGTGAACAACAGGAGTAGACCTCCAGCGGCCCCAGCAGACCACTCCCAGCTCATCCTCTGGGTGATAGAAATTCATTTGCCAGGAACAGGGCTGTATTGTGGGGTTTGTGCCTGCTGTCCTTCCTTTGTTCATTCAGAAGACTGCTGCAACCAAGTGGCTTTGCCATTGCCCATGTTAGCAGCCTTCAGTGCTTCCCACTGCTCAGATGAGTCCTGTCTCCAGTCCTAAGGACCTGTGCACGTGGCCCTTCTCATCCTCCTTAGCGTCCACTCCCACCATAGGGGCCCCCTCACTCTTTCCTCCCCAGCCCACAACCCCTCTCAGTGCTCCCGTATTCCCTCTAACCCCAGAGCCTCTCCATGTACTCCTCCCTCTGCAAATGCTCCTTTCAGGGCACCTGGGTGGCTCAGTCAGTTGAGCATCTGACTTTGGCTCAGGTCATGATTTCACAGTTCACGGGTTCAAGCCCCATGTCGGGCTCTGAGCCCCTGGAGCTTCAAATTCTGTGTCTCCCTCTCTTTCTGTCCCTCCCCTGCTCGGGCTCTGTCTCTGAAAACTAAATAAACATTAAAAATTTTTTTTTAAAAAAGGAAACGTTCCTTTCTCAACTAGTTCCTCAATTCCTTCTTCACCCACTCCTAAACTTCTCCTTGGTTGCACTTCTCAGAGTTGAGGTTTTGTGTTTTTGTTTAATATTTGGTAGTCCCCCCACTAAACTATAAGCTCTGAAAAGGGAGGAGCCATATCAGCTTTTGCTCACCATTCCCACACGTGGTTGGCATAACACATCTGTTGTGAGTGGATGAAGATAACTTACTTGCTCTTCAGAGAAGAGAACAGTGTAGTGGTGGATTTCAATCCTGTTTCCACCCCTTCCGGGCTATTTTCTTACCTGTGGATGCCTATCTATTAAGAATGCCTTGGGGCGCCTGGGTGGCTCAGTTGGTTAAGCGTCTGACTTTGGCTCAGGTCATGATCTCAGGTTCGTGGGTTTGAGCTCTGTGCTGACAGCTAGCTCAGAGCCTGGAGCCTGCTTCGGATTCTATGTCTCCCTCTCCCTGACCCTCCCCTGCTCACACTGTTTCTCTCTCTCTCAGAAATAAATTTTAAAAAACATTAAAAAAAAGAATTAAAAAAAAACAAAAGAATGCCTTATGTAGGAAAGAAGTTTCTTTTTCTCACGTAAGAGGCCAAGCTTGCCTGGTGAGCTGGACAAAATGGTCAAGAACCCAGGTTTCTTCCACCTTTTTGGGGGGGCATCCATGAGCCCAGCCCAAACTCAGGGACTCTGTTAGTAAATAAAGAAAAAGGGGAGAATAAAAACAAAATGTGAGGGAGAACAGATATTGGGGATAGTTAGCAGTCTGTGTCACCAGGCCTGATAAAGGTGTCATAAAGGTTAAATATATGCATAAGACTCTTAGCACAGTGCCTGGCACATACTACTTCCTTTATTCAATTTATGTAGTAATTGATTTACCTGAGAGGTCTTCCCACCCCTGTTCTTTGAGCTCTTTTTCAGCTCTTCATTTCTTTGTCTCTTCATTCTTGGGTCAAATTACTTTTTTTTTTGGTTTTACTATATTTGCAAATAGTTTATCTACCCTAAGTATAGGGGACATATCTCCATTTCCCTTGTACTAATTCATGAAGGAATAGCCCATCTGCTATCCCCCAGGACTTTGCTGTCTGTAGCCTCCCCGGGATTCCTATTCATATAAAGTCAGCTTTTCCACAGCCAAGATAAACTGTTGATCAAACAGAGCCACACACCTACCTTCTCCTGTGGATGGTGCCATTGGGGCGTAAATCCGCCTTTGTTTAAGGTTGTATCTTGACATGCAGGAGGTGGGTGGTGGGGTTGAGGAGATGAGGGAGAATCTTATTGAAAAAATATTTTTTAATGTTTTATTTATTTCTGAGAGAGAGAGAGAGAGAGAGAGAGGCAGCATGAGCAGGGGAGGGTCAGAGAGAAAGAGGGAAACCCAGAACCTGAAACAGGCTCCAGGTTCTGAGCTAGCTGTCAGCACAGAGGCCGACGCGGGGCTTGAACCCATGAACCGTGAGATCATGACTTCAGCTGAAGTCAGATGCCTAACTGACTGAGCCACCCAGGCGCCCCATAATCTTAATGAAAATAAATTTGGACTGTGTGTTTTTATCCTGGATGGTTTATTTTCTTTATTTCTTGTGCAGGCAATTGACCGAGGTGTGGGTTTTGAACTTGTCTATAGCCCAGCCATCAAAGATTCCACAATGAGAAGGTATACAATTTCCAATGCCCTCAATTTGATGCAAGTCTGCAAAGGAAAGGTATGGTTCCACAATCTTAGGATGTTTTTCAAATCTAGCAGTTAATTTTTACTAATACACTAGAATTGTTTAACTAATTCCTTTTCCCTAAAGCAGAAAGTTCTTGAGGCCCAGAAACAAATTCTCCCATGTCACTGAGCCCTGCAAATTTTTTAAGGGAAAGAAAAATATCAAAGGAAGAATAATATGAGGTGGGGTGGGGAGATGATTTAAAACCCTTTATCTTCCAATAAGGAATTTGCAATTTACCTACTGTGAAAAAAATGGTCTGGATAACAATTGTTTGTCATCAGTGAATTGAATTAAGATTATGTGACCTTTTCAACTAGTTTTTTAAACGAATTTATCTTTTCTCAGATCTGGTGGGAAGGCTTATTCTATTTCTTGTCATATGTAGGCTGCTGTTGATCATAAGGTCTTTCATTCTTTGACCCTGATTCTTTACCTTATCTTTGAAAGAGGTTGGTATTTGTAGAGCCTTAAAATGTTGTAAAGTGATTACTGGTTATTTGTATTAGAAGACTTCATTTTTTTTTTTTACATCTATGTAAGATGAATAATATTGATAACTTTCTGTTTTGTAGAATGTAATTATATCCAGTGCTGCAGAAAAGGTAAGTTTGCAATTGAGTGCTTTGTTTTCACTTTTCAAGTTAAAAAAAAACTTTGAAAAGGGAAATTTAAAATAGTCATGAAATGAATCCTTATTGCATATTTTCATTTTGAACTGCATTTGCTTGTTATAATTGCTAAAGAGTAAAATGTATCCCCATTCCTTTGGGCTGTAGTTTTTGTTTTTATGAAATTTTGTCTTTATGCCGTTCTAAAAGCTTTCAAGTATCTTTTAGAAACTTTTAGCAACTTAAGAAAACCATCAAAATTATAAGAACTGAAATTTATGCAGTTGATTATTTTTGGATACTTAGGCATCCTGTTGATTTACTGCAGATGAAATCATTGAAATGTTATGAATAATTTCTCTCCTATTTTTTGTTCATTTTATTTTAGCCGTTAGAAATAAGAGGCCCATACGATGTGGCGAACTTGTATCCTTTTCTGAATTAGAAATTGAAGTGTTCTTTTAGGAAATTTGAAATTTGATGTGCTTGTAATAGCACATCAAATTTAACAAAATTATTTTTTAACCTTTTACCCTAAGGTTATCAATTAACAGCTTCAAAAACAAGTAGCATCAGGCCGTAGAGAACTTCATCCTTTTATTTTCTGGGTCGAGGGTGAAGTAGAAAAAGGGGAACGAGGGACTCTTAAAGCTTAGAGCGGATCTCGCAGATGCCTGTTCCGTTCAGGCCAAGAGCTGCTGTCTGAGATCTCTCGCGGTGTGAGCAGGTTGGGCTGGCCTTGGCAGTTTTATTTCTGTTGTCTCCTGTCTTTGGCTGCCGCTGGGTTGAAAGCTTTAATGGCCCCGCCAGAGGGTTGCTGTTCGGGCTGTCCGAGAGTGATGCCAGGGCAGCCGTGTCCACCAACTGCCGAGCGGCGCTTCTACATGGAGGTGAACAGGTTCTTCCGATAAACACACCATATGGGCATTGTAGGAGCCAATCTTTGTTATTAGACAGCGGAGCTCTGTTTCCTTTACTGTCCTGCTCTGTAGACTTCCTTGAGGGTCGCCACCGCTCAGCCTGTTTTGACTACCCCGCAACACTTTCCGCCCTTCCCTTCAGGCTTTACTCTGTGTGATCCGTGGAATGAATATAGCCTGCATTACAAAAATGAGTACTGAATGTGCCTTTCAAGCCCTGTCTACATTTTGATAGGCTTCTAGTCTAGGCTTTCTCCTTGCCTCCTCTCCGGAGGGGCATGCTTCCCCTGCCGAAAATCACCACTTTTGAGAACCGAAACATGAAAAATTGATGTTAAGCTATTTATTAAGAACCCAAAACAGCAGATACATTTAAAAAACCCAACTAACAAACTCAAATAGTCATTTTTCATGTGTATTACAACTCGTGATTCTTTTTCTCATTTTTTGTTTACATGCTCACCTGTGTGCACACTGTATGCTCTTTACTCACGTTTCGTTTACGTATATCTCCCTCCTCACCTTAATGCCACTACTTGAAGCCACTGAACTTCCTGTTCATCAGATGATAAAAATTAAACCACGAGTATTTGATATTCCAAGACTTTCGAAAATGAAAGTGAGGTTTTATTAAAAGAAAAAAAAATGCACACTTTGGATCTGCTGTCCTGTCTCCGTTCTATGATGCTTAGCACCAGCTGCAGTGGTCATGAGGCAGTTTACTGGATACCACTTAGATGAATTTTAACCTTCAGAAAAAGGGTGCTACACATAGATGAGGTTATGTGGCATATGAATAGGTGAGTTATTGAGGCCTGTGTTGTGTCTAGATTTTAATGGTCTGATCTCTACTTGAGAGAGCTGGGTACTGTATTGACTTACCATGAACTAGATGATTTTCCTTCTGTTTTCAACATTTTTAGTTTGAGATTGTTATTAGCCTAGACTCCGTCACATAAGCTCTGGGATTGGCCAAATTAATTAGGACTTCATCAAGATTTTCTTGAAATTAGGGAACAGTTGGTTCATGCTTTCGTTGTTCTGCCATTATTTTTGTCTGTTTTACGTGAACATAAGGAATTCTTGAGATTTTGGATAACAATTGGTGTTCCAAAATAGATTAAACAAGAACAGGAGACTAATAAGAACATATAAAGGGGAAAATATGAAGTTCTTCCTTTGACTTTAAAAAACTCAACTGTTCAACATAGGACATATATAAAGCTACACTTTTCTAGAAGCTAAACTAAAGGAAGCCTTATGGACTTTAAGGTAGCATTACTCTTCACCCTAGTGACAGTCCCAGTGTATGCCCGTTGTCCCTGCAGAATTAACAACATGTCTAGAGGATGAAGTATGGTTACTCAGGTGTTAGTTGACATTGAGATTAGTATTAGATTGTGGTGTGGTGGGTTCCTAAGATTGCTAATTCAGCCTCAGGTTACACGAGAAGAAATAAAAGAATCTGAAGCAAGGGGATTCAGGATTACCCTCTGCATTGATGAGATCTCAGCTGGCATGTGTATCATCCCGAGTGCCACATATCAGAAGGGCAGCGTGCACAGGATACCTTCCAGAAGATGGCCAATAGGTTCTTAAAGGGCTTGGAAACCTGCTCATGAGGGAAAGTGATGAAAGCAGTGCTGGAATGGATACCTGGAGAACAGAAGACTGAGGACACATAGTAGCTGCCATTCAGTGTCAGAAGGCTTGTTATGGGGAATCAGAATTAGATGGGTCCTGTGGGGTTCCAGAAACTGGTGAATAGCTACTCTAAGGAGGTTGTAGAGAAGGGACAGAGGAAGTAGGCATTTAATGACCTTGACAGTTCTATCCCTTTTATAAATTCAAATGTTTTAAATAACTAGCAAAGATCTAGGAGACCTGGTAAATTAATCCTGATAAATGAGAAGGTAATGCTTGCTTAACTCTTGAGAATTAACTTTTATTACTTCAAGCAAGAAATAATTCTTAACTAAATTTATGTTCATGAAGTTATTTTGATTCCACCTTCTTTGCTGCTAATGGATCTCTCTCCTCCCTAGTCCTTCCTTATTTCATCAGGATTAAATTTGGATCTTTGTTTTCATGGCACTATAGTTCTTCGCAAGCTACCTCTCCTTGCCCTGCTTCCCCCTAATTTTTTTCACACTCCTCCTTCACACCAGCTTATTGTTCCCTAAACATACTAGGTTCTTCTTACTTCTCTCTCCTTGCTTTTGCAAAGAAATCCTTTCCTCTTTCTCTTTCCCTTTCCTTTCCTTTCCTTTCCTTTCCTTTCCTTTCCTTTCCTTTCCTTTCCTCTTATTTCTTTTTTGGATTTCTAGTGTTGTTTCTGTTACAATACCTTCCTGATTGATCCAGGCAGCTGCATCTTCTTATGGGCACCTCTATTCCTGTTACATTTGCCCAGAATGTGCTTATCTCAGTGTGTGGTAGAAAGAGGCACTAGGTAGGCATCTCAGTACCCTTTGTAGATGACATAGTGCCTGGCCCCATAGTACATTTTTAGCCGAAATTGAACAGATTTAAGTTGAACTCTGCTGCCAGCCTGACCTAACATCTCCTAATTCCCATTCTTTGTCTGTTGTCACCAATATATGAGAGATTGAGAAATGCATGAATTTGATTTTCTTCATTCACTCAACAAGTAGTTATTGAACACCTGTTAGATAACAGGTATTGCTGGGTGTTTGACAGTACAATATGATTGATTCTTCAGAGGTACACTGATGACCTAGTGAGGGACCCAGATGTGGTATATGCTGTAAAATGAAGTGAGCACACATAATCACCATGGGAATGACAACAGTTGACCGTTGACCTCGTGGTCTGGATTCATTTTCCTCCCATACATAAAGTGTCTGCCACACCAAGGTCTGTGACTTGGGTCCTGGCTACATAAGATGCCAGGGACACATTAAAGAGAACCTGCCCTGCAGTTTTATCCTTGAGTAATCCCTTCAAAATGAATTAGATGTAAATAATATACTGATGTTTATCTACATTGTGGGGAGAAGGTAGTAACAGTGGATGGCATCAGAATCCATAGCTGCTCATTCTGGTTTTATCATTTACAAATACTGTTAAGTCAAAGTAACATGGTGAAACTTGTTAAACCACCTGTTTTTCACTCATGTCTTAACTCTAAGCACTATGGTTTCCCTGTTTGTTTTACAGAAACTAGAAAAACTGCTTTTGGAATTATTTCCACAGTGAAGAAAGCTCGGCCCTCAGAAGCAGATGATGATTCTCTTCCAGCTTGCAAGAAAGCCAAGTGTGAGGGCTGAAAAGAATCCCCCAGTCCTTGTTGGCACCCCCTCCTCTCTTTGGTAGTCCATCAGCCACGACAGAAATAAAAGCTTTGTATGCTTTGCTGTTGTCATTCGGAGCTAGGAATCAGTAGTCTATAAAAACAGTTTTATATTCAAGCTATTAAAATAACAAAACCTAGTGAAGTAGTAAAAAGGAAGACCACCAGCTTAATGAATTTCGATATACTTTAAAAGGAAAACAGAGACTGGTTAATTTATTATTTGTATTAAGTAATAAAACAGGTATAATTCAGATGCTACAATATTTCGGGGCACTTAGGTGGTTCAGTCTGTTGGGCGTCCGACTTTGGCCCGGGTCATGATCTTATGGTTTGTGAGGTCAGGCCCTGTGCCGCTGCTCAGAGCCTGGAGTCTGCCTCGGATTCTGTGTTTCTGTCCTCTCCCACCCCACCCCACCCCCCACCCCCCCGCAAAAAACAAACATAAAAAAAAAATTTTTAAGATGTTCTGAATATTTCAAAACTCTTTAAAAATGTATTTTCATTTAAAAGTATATGTTTTGCTGCTTTAGATGATATACATGGCTTATTATTTTTCAGTCGTACTAAAAAAGTGATTATTTTGAGGCCTATTAAGTAAGACATGCTAAGGGGTTGGCTTTTAGTCCATCTATTCTTGTTGTAAGCCTTTCTTTCATTATATTCATCAAGTCAGAGTTCTTTAAAAGAAATTTCCATAAAAGTTGTGGAAGGAGAACGTGCATGTAAAATCACCCTTGGCCTCTTCCTTTGCTGGTTCTTACCTCCATGATGTTCTTGAAATAGAATTCCCTCCTTCGAGTTGAAAGTTCCTGAAAACCTAATATTGATTTTCCTAATAGCACTATTAAAAGTATCTAGCCATTGTATTCAGCCAACTTTGGAAATAATTTTTTTTAAGTAGTAGAATTATTATGTTAAATAGAAGTTGCCTTTTTTGCAAGTACCTGCATTTATGTTATATTGATATGAAGAAAATAAGTGAGAAAAAGGACACTCTTCTGAGAGAGGAAAGATACTTTTAAAAAAAGCTTTCGGGTTGCCTGAGTGGCTCAGTCAGTTAAGCATCCGACTCTTGATTTTGGCTCAAGCCATGATCTCTTAGTTCATGAGTTTGAGCCCCACATTAGACTCTGCACTGATAGTATGGAGCCTGCTTGGGATTCTCTGTCTCCCTCTCTGCTCCTCACCCACTCATGTTCTCTCTCTCTCTCTCTCAAAATAAACTTAAAAGAGGAAAGCTGTCGGTCTCACTTATGAATATAGATGCTTAAATAAAATACTGGTAAAGAGAGACTATTAAAACAGTATATGATGGCAGATGAGATTTTTTTCTAGGAACGTAAGGATATTTCAGTGCTTTTTAATGTACTTTATCATATTTATTAGTCAAATGAGAAAAATCAGAGTTGTCTTAATGGATGCTAGAAAGGCATTTGATAAAACTTAAAACCCACTGCTGATCTTGAAAATAAAAAGCATGGCAAAACACAAGTAGAAGACTATTTTGCACACATACATATGTATGTCCATGTATATTTATATATTGTATATGTTAAGTGTGAAGACTCTAAAACAAAGCATTTTTGTCTGACTTCCACGTGAGCAATTTGATGGATGAGCCGCCTCCATTCCCGCTGTAGAACCGACGGCTGCCGCCGCGGGGCCCACGCGCCACAGTTGCCCTCTTCTCGGGCGCCAGCTTGCTGCTGCCTCCACCCCACTTGGATTCTCCAAAAGTTAGGTGTGTGTTTATTCACGAGCCTGTTTATGCCACTGTGGGTAGCATCGTAAAATTAGATGCGTTAACCAAAAATTATGGAAACTATTGCACTGTGAGGGACAGGAAAAGACTTCCCAGGAAATCCGAGGTGATGCTTTCCCAGGAATTCTTTTTTTGTCTCTCATAGTGCAGCAGTTATCATAATTTTTAGTTAACATATATAACATGACATACGTAACATAAAAGATGAGCCACTAAAAAAAACCTGTCAGGGGTGCCTGGGTCGCCCAGTCAAGTGTCCAAATTCGGCTTGGGTCATGATCCTACGGTTTGTGAGTTCAAGCCCCACATCAGGCTCTGTGCTGACGGGTCAGAGCCTGGAGCCTGCTTCGGATTCTGTATCTCCCCCTCTGCCTCTCCCCTGCTTGTGTGTGCTCTTTTCTCTCTCTCCCTCTCATAAATAAATGAACATTAAAAAAAAAAAAAAAAAAAAGCCTGTTAAAATAGGTGTGAACAAGACAACTAGGATTTGGGAGGACCCAGTGAACACTCCACACTTGGATGGCTTCACTCAAGTCTTAAGTTCTCTTTCTTCTTTAAAGAGGCATCGGAGGGCCCATACTCCCAAGAACAGGCAGGTGTTCATCTTTACAGATCAGCACGTGAGTGTCCATTTATGTATTTTAAGCTCAAACTATTTAAGGGGACATATGTTCAACTTTTTTTTTGATGCCCCACTCTAGTCTACTTTATCAACCAGTTATATGTGTCTATTTGCCCCAGTTGCACCAGATATCATATTGAGGAACGTTATTGCAGATGTGACTGTCATCTTCATAAAAGAAGCAACTGGGAAAAGATAAGAAATACAGGTACTTCTTCATTTCTGCACGTTTGTTATGCCTTTGCAGTCGTGCCTACTCTTTATTTATGCGTAGCTGCTCATCCTGTTGAAAAACGGGGGCATGATGGCCAGCCCTGCGGGAAGAGCCACAGGCAGTTTCCTTCTGATGTTTATCTTTGTTAGGACATGACACTGTGCTGATTTATTGCAACAAAATGACAATACCATAAATAAAAGTTCAGCCAGCAGTCAGTTATGAACCAAATACACCAAAGGTAATAGTTTTAGTAAACAATAAGTTACTGTAAAATGTCATTTTAAAAGATGCCTCTATTCACAAAGATGCAGATTATGTCTACTAAAAAAAAATATGTCGGACCTCTGTGAAGAAAACTCTTTAAATACAATTTTGTTCAAGTTTTTGAGAGCACACGCAGGAGGGGGAGAGAGAATCCTAAGCAGGCTCCGCACTGTCAGCACAGAGTGCAACCCAGGGCTCAAATTCTCAAACTGTGAGATCATGACTTGAGCTGAAGTCAAGAGTTGGTTGTTTAACTCACTGAGCCACCCAGGCGCCCCTGAAGAAAACTCTTAGTAAGGGAAATTAGAGAAGACTAGAAGACATGCAGGAAGACACTGTGTTTTTTTGCATGAGGAGACCTTGCTCATCAGAGTCTCCCCCAAATTAGGAATTTCATAAAATCCAAAACAGTGTCTGCATATATTTGCTTCTGTATATGTTTGGATTTTAAACTACATTTTGAAAGAATAAAGATGAGAACAGTTAGGCAGTTTCATAGGAAAACACTGGGAGGGACTTGTACACCCAATATTAAAGAGTACAACATGACCCTACTAATTAAAACTACGTGACTGGTGCAAGTATTCATATAGATCAATGAAAGAGTTGGGAATTCAGAATGACTCCAGTTATAAGAAGAAATGAGGGATTTTTCAATTCAGTGGCATTGGTACAACTGGTTACCTGTGTGGGAAGGGCAGCACCGCGTACCAAGTAAGTGCAAAGGTTAAAGACCTTACCTGTGTTAAAAGCTGAACTTGCTAGTACTTAGTGCCTGGGACCTTGTATAAATCACGTAAGCACTCTGGGCCTCACTTTCTTCATCTGTTCTCCATACGTGTTGTGGCACTACTGCAGAGGTTAAGGAGAGTGATGTTTGTAGAAGGCCCAGGAGGCTCGGCCCACAGAGTGTACCTACTCTAAGGATCAGCTGTTACTCTATCATTTAGGAAAAAAACAAGCCTAATCCCTCTTCTACCCAATATAACCATACTAAGTTCAAGAGGAGTAAAGAAATAATAATTAAAAAAAAAAAAAACTTGTAAAATACTCGAGAAAAGGTAAGTACATTTCTTTGTCTAAAATAACCTCGGGTTGGAAAAAACCTAAATGTGGTCATCAAAGCCAGAAATGCGAAGCTTGATTGATTTGCCTCTATAGAAATAATGTTGTTAGAAAAGTACCAACAAGTAGGAAAGCACATTGAAAGAACATATGCAACATGGTAAATGCTGTTAGTGTCCGCCAGGTCCCTTTGACCAGGCTGCTCTACCCCTCCTTTGGCTGCTTCTGATTTGGGTACTAACGGTTTGTCTTCACTCTTCCCCAGAGCATTGCCCTTGGGCCAGTGGAAGTCACCTCACCCAGAGGTGCCTGGGTGGTTTCGCCCCCACCCTCTGTGGTTGGCCTGTGGCCCGTGCCTAATGCGGGGCATTCTTTCCCGGCTTTCTGGCCTCTGTGGCACGATTTGTGCTCCTGAGCTGGGATGAGGCCGAGGAGAGACTCCTGAAAGTACATCCTTGCCTGTGTCTCCCCCCGCCCTGTCGTGGTTCCGTCGTTGCCTCCCAGAGCACACTCAGTAATCACTGACTCGAGAACTCTCACTCCAAGTGCTGCTTCCAGGGACCCTTACTTAATAGACAACTGGGCAGATTGACCTGGAAAAACGCTCAGTGAACTTGAAGCTGCTGAACTTTTTTAGTAATCAAGGAAAATCCACCAAAAATAGATCTGCTGATCAGGTTGAAAGGTAAAGAAATTTAGGGGCTTCTGGATGGGTTAGTCGCCTAAGCGTCTGATTTCGGCTCGGGGCATGATCTCACAGCTGGAGAGTTCAAGCCCCGTGCCTGGCTCTGTGCTGTCAGAGCCTGGAGACTGCTTCGGATTGTGCGTCTCCCTCTCTCTGTCCCTCCTCTGCTTGCATCCGTCTCTCTCTCTCTCAAAAATAAACAAAAAAATGTTTTAAAAAGAAAGATTAAAAAATGTATAATATGAGACTTTTCATGATTTGGGGGAAAGACAGTAACATTATGGAAAGGGTATAATTTGATAGCAATCGTACAGATTCTTCTACAAATGGATTTCTTCAGAAATAGCTGTTTAGGTGTAAAGGGTGCTTGTGTGAGGACATTTATTGGATAATGTCTAAAATAATGGGAAACTCGGGGCACCTGGGTGGCTTAGTCGGTTAAGCGTCCGACTTTCGCTTAGGTCATGATCTCGCGGTTCGTGGGTTCGAGCCCCGCGTCGGGCTCTGTGCTGACTGCCAGCTCAGAGCCTGGAGCCTGCTTCAGTCTGTGACTCCCTCTCTCTCTGACCCTCCCCTGCTCACGCTGTCTCTCTCTCTCCTAGAAATAAATTTTAAAAATTTTAAAAAAATAAAATAAAATAAAATAATGGGAAACTCTCTCTCTGCCCCTCCCCCACTCGCACTGTCTCTCTCACTCAAAAATAAATAAGCATTAAAATAAAATAATGGGAAAATGGAAACAACCTAAATTCCCAGTAATAGGCCTAGTTAAATGATCCATTGTAAATTGAAACATAAGAATACCGTCTAGATGTCTAGAATAAGTTGTTCAGTTGAAACCAAAGTTACAGAACTAAATGTACAGTGTCTATGTAATGTGCACAGAAATAGTAGCACGAAATAAGGATTATTGGGGATGTTTGCTTTCTTCATTATTCACTTCTCTGATTGGCTTAATACGTGGTGAGTAGGTATTACTTCCTCAAGGGGAGAGAGATCTTTTTCCCTTGGCAGGGAAAGGCAGCCCCATAGATGTAAGACACCGCTGGACTAAAAACAAAGTACAACAGGAGCACATGTAAAGGTGGGGGACTCACAGTGTAAGTAAGGGTCAAGGGTGACTGTGTGGAAGGAAGGCAGCTAACCCGAAGTGGAAGAATGAGGAGAAATTGTGGGGTAGGGTGGGGTGCGGCGGAGAGTCTTCCAGGGAACTGGCACAGTATGTGAAAACAGAAAAACAAGTGCCTGGGGTTTGTAAGGAACTGAAAAATTCCAGAGTTGAAATTCAGAATTTAGCTAAGAAAATGATGAGAAATAGATGAGAATAGGGAGTTAACAGCAGTCAGATTTCAAGGATTTTTGAAAACGTTAAGGAGTTTTCATTTCCTCCTAAGGGAAATGGGAAGCCACTGAAGAATTTTAAAGAGGAGAATTACTTGATCAGATTTGCATTTTAGCAAAATCACTCTAGCTGCAACTTAAAGAGCAGACTAGAGGGAAGAGAGCCAGAGGTCAGGAGCGAGCAACGGCCGTTTGAGTAATCTGGGGGACACTGTGGCCGTCTGAATATGTGGCCCCTGGGATGGGGGAATGGCATACTGCTTAGGGAGGATTCTTGGTAAGAAGACTTGGAGGTGGGTTGGAAGAGTGGGGTGAGGAAAAGAGAATCAAGAGCTACCGGCAGTCTGTTGGTCAATAGGACAGACTGGTCAATAGGACGTTCCCTTCACGGAGGAAAACAAGATGAGAGACAGATTGTGGGCAAGGAGCTAGTCAAGTGGGAAGAAGAGGAGCTTAAAAGTTAACCACCCGTGTGACTGAAACTTGAAAGTTTTGCTTTAAGTGTTTATCTTTTCCAGTAACAGGTGACCAAACTGGCCTTGTTTTAATGGGACTTACCCTGTGATGTCTCTCATGCTCTCTACCTCTGTGCTACTGGAAACCTCGGTATGTGGGGACACGAAAGTGTCTCCGCCCCTTCTCCTCTTCTCCCCTCCCAGCTCTGGCGGGGAGGGGGACTTGAAGAAAGCGTCATAGAGAACTTGGTCACATGATAACTCACCAAGTTATGCTGTGGGAGGCACCGGTACCAGCAAGAGAAATGTTACTCGTGTTGTAGGTGCTTTACTAGGAAGAAATGGGAAGACCCTGAGCCTTAAGGACAACACTAGAGCCAGGACCCTAGCAGGAGGGCAGAGGGATGACAAAAGGGGATTGATTGAGAGGGAGGGAGATAGCAGAGGGAGTGAAGCTCCTGATGCCCTTGGGAGGTTAGGAAGCTAGATACAAAAGGCTCAAAAATATTTCCGACTATCCTCGCAACTTGCGTGCCCATGACCGGCTAAGTGACACCTTCTGGTTATGGACCATGCCTCTCTGCAGTCTCCAAATGTTAGAGGCAAAGCTAAGAGGCCATGTGTTAATTATCCCATCTGGGATGAACTTTGACGGGAGGGGTACCAGTGCCAGTGTTTCACATTGGCCTTCATACATTTCCTAAAAGTGCCAGACTTTTCCCATGACCTTGCCCTTGCCTATGGTCTCTCTGCTGTCTGGAGCACTGTGCTTGAATGGTTGTCTATCCTTAAGACTACCCTGAAAAGTCCCCACCTCAGTGAAGTCTGTAGACATCCCTACCCTTTGCCTCTGAGACTCTCACAGGACTCTGTTTTTTACTTCATTCTATTTACCTCAGATCATTATTACATATTTATTTCTGGGATTTTTTTTTTTTTTAATATTCATCTGTTCCAGGAAGGCAGGTCAAGGACCATCTGGTTTTCTCATCACAGGTCTTAGCACCTGGTCCAGCATCTGGCAACAAAACGGCTCCCCTTGGAGGCCAAATATCATTGGCCAGGTGTGTTTTCTCATGGGCACGCTCTGACACCAACAGCCTGTGTCCACAATACTCACTAATCCCCAGATGAGCCCTAATGGGAACTTCCTAAAGAGCCCTTGTTTAACTTGCAGTAACCACTCTGCCCACCAGGGGTCTCTTTCTCCCCATCGCTGGGTCCAAAAGAACTCGAACCCCTCTGTATCTTGATGGTTCTCACCGCCTTGCTGCTCCCTGTGCTTGTGGTGTACCCCCACCTCTACATCACCTGGGAGCTCATCAGAAATGCGGAGTTCCAGGCCCCACCTGAACCGGGACGGATCAGAATCCACATTCTAGCAAGATCCTCAGGTGGTCTGTTTGCACATTAAACACTGAGAGGTGCTATTTCACAGGACATTTCTAATCTGAAAAACTTGGAAGAGGAAAGAACACTTCATCGAAATGGCCTTTGTTATCCGGTTATTTCTCAACCACATTCATAGAAGTACTTATTAGAGGTTCAGCATTTGCTTTTATTATGAATATAAAATAGACATACAACATAATATACATTTACACATTTACACTTTGCAGTCCCTTTCATCTTTTTCAAGCAGATTCAGCTCTGCACGGCTCAGCAGTCCACTCCTGCCACTACACCCTCCTTACACTCACAACATTCTCTTCACCTTGGTACAACGCGTGACTTCGTAAGAAATACCAGACCCGGGCATAGAACGATTGGCTTTACTGTCCTTCTCACAGAATCCTTTTCATTCTATGGTTTCCTTTCCTGTCACCGCATGCCTTCCATTGCCTTGAACTTCAGGGTTGAAAATTCAGGAGAAAAGAGGGCTGCGATAATCACCCTTGTCTTTTAAAAACACCTTGAAGTAGCTTCCGTGAGCGAGGCGCACATAAGTAAACACCACATTGCTCGTTAATATGGTTCAAGATCTGCAGGAAGGGTCTGCAGTGTTCTATACAAATGAAGCTTTGCTCACCAAATGGATGATTGTGAAGGATCTGAGTATCAGTGGTGTCGAAGTAAATAAATAAATAAATAACCAGGAATAAATAAAAATAGAGTGCGCTTCGCTAAGGGACATCTCCATACCTCTATCTCCGTGCTTTCTCAAAACCTCGTTAGGTGCAGCTTTACAATAGGTGGATAGAAGCTGGGTTTTATGACTAGTTGCTCTTCTTGGGGGCTGTGCCCTCAAAATGCCAGTGAAGAACGGCTGATGAAGAGATGTGGTTTCCCTCAGAACGAGGCCAGGCGACAGGTTTTGTAGGAGTTCTCCTTGAGGCTGTCAAATATTGCTTTGGTTCCATTCTGCCAGTGTAGCACCAGATCCATTGGGGTCTTCCCAGCCTAATCAAAATACATGAGGAAATTTGACTTCCAGATGGGAGGCATCTATAAATTCACATCCTCTGTGTGTGTTTAATGAGGTAATGGGTAGGTGTATGCTTTATTGAACTGTTTTATGCTTTCCACTATGAGTGATTTGCAGTTTATATTCAAATCAGCTCTTTACTGTTTCTCACCGTAATGCCTTTGGCGTTTCAGAGTAGCACTGTTTGTTGTTGTTGTTATGGTTGTTGTTGTTGTTCTTGTTCTTGTTGTATCCTGGGACTATCCCAGGTTTGGGTAAAAATCCCTGATCCCTAGGTAATAGATGGCAAGAGCATGCAAAGTCATTTCTAAATTCACAAAATGTCTCTCTGCACCTCCAGAATCCTACAGAATGGGTATGGGGAAGTAGTAGTCAAGAACTAGTTCCTATCAGTTTGGAAAATGATTCCTGATTGATAAAAACTGGTAGTAAACGAGCTGCTTTGACACCCTGGCTGACGTCCTTGGGCACCCTTCAGAGTGACTATTGCTCAGAAGGGTAGAGTTTTCACAACTGCTCAGAAGTTACACTGGGATCTCCCAGGAAATTTCATTTTTCTTGGAGGTGGTGTCAATGATGTGTAAGTCATTTTTGAGACCAGAATTCGTTGCCCCTTATGCATGTGTCTCAAGACATTTATAAAAACGAAAACCATGTCACCTCTCAATCCTTGTCTTTAAGTATGAGAAGTCTTAAACTTTTTCACCTCTATTCATTTGGAAGTCTCTTTAACTCAAGAGACTGCAAACTGGCAGCTTTGAGATGCAAATCAGTCTAGAGACTTGTTTTGTTTGGGCCCAACCAGAGCTTAGATTTTTTAAAAGTTGGAATTAATTGGCAACAGTTGGAAATTAGATTTCCCAGCTGTCTTTGTGGGCTCTCTGAAGAAATCAGGAGAGTTGGTAGCATGATCCCTGTGGATCCACAGAGCAGCAAGGGACTGGGCTAGGGAAGGGCCCTTTAAAAGTTTTGTGTGCAGACCCCTGCTGCCACCATTTAAGTAATTTAGGTGTTCTGCCTGCCATGCGCTTACTTGAACTAGTGGCCCTGTAACCTTCATTTTGGAGCCTCCCACCTCTGTAGCATCTTCCTTGAGAATCACTCATCAGGATCCATGATGACAGAGTTTTAGACAACGATAGAATGATGTATTGTGTGTTGTTTCTGGTTCCCTTCAATATGGTGTCCAATGGCTTACAGGTCCAGTGGGGAACATCCAGCCATTGGGTCATTGACATTAGTAGTTCCTGGACCCCTATGCTATGGTCTCATCGTTCAGAACCATTGGTATATTTTGGGCTGTTCCTCCATGAATTCCTTCATCTCTGTTAGAATTTATCTCCTAATTTTCTAGCTACTTACACAGTCTCCCCAAATATGTAAGCTATTTCTTTCCGCTGCTAGTGTCTCACTGCCTAAAAGAAATCATATTTTCTGCAGTTTTGGAGATTTCATTAAATCTACTCTTTCTCTGGTAATTTATTTAAGTTATTAGATAAGATCCATTTCACTATCAAGGGACCCTACTATTAACACTTTTCCATCCAAGCAGTCTCTATTTATTGCTTTCTTCTTATCACTGAGACAGTTTTGGTGGGGGGGGTTATGATAAAATATTACTCTCAGTCTCGTAGTAGCACAATAAGGGGAAGAAATTATTCACCGTATACGATGACTGGGGTTTTCTTTTCCTTCTTTGTAAAGTGATTCTCCACCAAATCTTTCAAATTATTTCTTTAGTAATTTATATCCATTCCTCTCAGTGATATTTTTAAAGCTTATATTAGATGATGTTTGCCTGGGAATTGGGACCATGAGGAAAAGTTGGTTCTATTCCCTGGCTTGCAGATGAAGCTAAATTAACACGTACTTGTAGAAGGGACTTCTATGAGCATTTTCAGGGCCTAAATATAGGAAATTATTTTGAGGGATATGCAGATAAACCAAAGTGGAGAATGGATAGAAATTATCTCAAAATATAGGCAACAGCATGTGTAGCCTTGGAAGAAAGGGGTAGTTGCATGTCATGCTGTTGTAAGGGGTAGGGGGAGGAGTACTCAAAATTACTCGTATTAGATATTGATTAATTTCAGTGCATTGGCTCTTGGCCACATTGACCGCCGTGGGATTTTATCACTTCAGGAATGGTGCCTGTCTTTATTCCTGACTACCCCAGGCTTTGCTCAGCCAGGGGTGGCCAAGGCAGATTATCCTTGGACTTGGGAAGAGGTGCAATTTGACCTGTATTTTCAAGACTAAATTTTAAAAGGATCACTAGACACTAAACCAGCGCTGAAGCCATAGCAGTCACGTTGGGCTACACCTGCCTCTGACCAGGTGACCTTGCCAAGGTTAGCAACATCGTTATAGGGACAGAGGCATTTAAAGCATCAAAAGGCTGTCCCCAACCCTGAAATCCTACTGCTGTGGGACTATTTTCAAGATACGCTTTTGATAAGAACAAAGCCTGCAAGCAGAGACTACTTAGTTGGGTTACTTACACAATTCTTGATGTTGAGGTCAGCCCCGTATGTAATTAGGAGCCTGATCATCTTGTAACGGTTCAGCCTCACAGCATCGTGCAGAGGGGTGTCTCCTTCCTAGAGAAGCAGAGTCAACAGGCCAAAGGTGGGTCTGAGGACAGGAAGTGGATCCCATAAGGGTACCAGGTTTGGGGAGGGATTTCAGATTAAGTGAGGGGTGAGGCCGCAGGAGGCAGAGCTTTGCCCAGGTACTCACTCGGTCTTTGGCGTTGAGGTCCGCCTCACAGGCGATGAGATGCTCTGCACACTCGTAGTGGCCAGTCCTCACCGCCACATGCAGGGCTGTGCTGAGCAGCTGGGAAATTGAAGATTGCAACTGATTTGCTGGGTTCGGGGGCAGAGGCTGTCCCGGACCCCAAAACATGTGTGAGAGGGACAAGTGGCCACTCTGGTGCCCCACACGGCATGAATTTCCTGCTGACCCAAATGGTGAGGTGGCTTTGCGAGAGAAAGGGGAAGGGGAGGAAGAGGCCAAGGAGGGGGAAGAGGCCAAGGGTGGTGGAGGGGAGGAGAGGAGAGGAGAGGAGAGGAGAGGAGAAGAGAAGAGAAGAGAAGAGAAATACCTTATCCCGAGCACTGATTTTTGCTCCTTTATTCAGCAGCAGTTTTAAGACATCCAGGTTTCCTCCACGGCTTGCCCAGTGGATGGCTGTGGATTCAAGCTATAGCAGAAGGTAAACCGGCATAAAAAGGAACTGGTCAGAGGAGTTAGCACTTGGTTTCTGAGGCCCAGGAATACCCAATTTGCTAGGGCATCCACTGTGACACTGGGTTGTCCCCCTCTGGATTGCTAATTCTAATTATCGTAGCTGAAGGCTCTGGCCAGATGCTTTAGCTAAACTAGATATGTGTGGACGTGAGCATATGCGCTCCTGTGTGTGTATCTGTGTGCATGTATTTGCATCATTAAGAAACTCAATAAATCTAACAAATCTTTTTTTTTTTTTTTTTTGGTAAAAGTATAAAAACTACAACTTACAGAGAATTTCCACCTGCCAGCAAGGTGCTACACACTTTCAGTGGGTTGATCCCCCCAGCAGGTGTGACTGCCCTCATTTTGCAGGTGAGAAAACCAAGTCTGCAAAATAGTCAAGTTTCTTGTCCCAGGCAACGCAGCTAGTAAGTATCAGAATAGATATTCAAACCCACATCTGCCTGAAACTCTCAGCCACTTTTGCCAAATAGACTCAGAAGTTCTAGACAAATGCATTTTAAAATTCTGGCAGAATACAAGTAGTCCCTTCCAAGAGATTTTAATCTGGGGCTGCCACCTCTTCCTGTGTCCCTGTTGTTTTTGTCTCATCTCTTGCTGGCTCTCTGCTGTCATCTGCACCAGCACAGCCTCTGTACCTCAGCTGCCACCGCCGGTCGTCACTGCACACTGACTGCCCTTACTCTTAGGAGCTGCCGTCTTCCCTGCTCTGGTATATTCCTACCTTCCAAATCACACACTCATGGATTTGAGTGTCTTTTCATGCAAACTTTATTTATTTTTTATTGGTTTTCTGTGTGTTTGTCTTTTGGGTTCAATTTCATTCAAGTTCTTTGGACTTTTTTTAATATCCCTTTTCCGCTTTGTCATAAAGTCAAATTGAGCTGCATTTAAATAAATAAAGCATATGCCCAGCTCAGTCTGCAGTTCACAAAATACGCTGTATGCTGGCCTGTGTAGAAATCACATTGGTTGAATTATTGAGGTCTGAACAGCAACTACTTTCCATAGATGCAATTCATTCCGTAGGCAGTTTAGCCCTCAACCTCACTGATGGCATCTATCACATAAGGTGTACAGCTAGAGAATTCTGACACATGGCTGGCAGCCACGGGGCCACGAGCAGTCTGTCGTGGATAATGGAAGGACAGGGACACTGAGAGGCAAGTGCTGACTGTATTACTTCTCAGTAATGCTACTGACTTGATACTGACCCAGCTCTCTGATGAGGATATTGAATTCCATGCAGAGGCTTTCACTTTCTTCTTTTCCGTGGAACACTCCTCTCCTTTTCAGTATGTATGGGAAATACTTTCCACATGACCTAGTCTCATCTCCCAACTTCCCTTTGTATGGAGAAATGAGCTTTCGCCCTGTTCTCTTAGATCAATTTTCAATCCAATCAACCCCATGTTTTATTGTAGGTTTTCTCAAGCTTCATATAGTCTACTTATTTTGGCTCATTGCCAAACAAAGAAATATATTTACCATATCGCGGAATTCGATCTGGGCTCCAGCTTCCATTAACTTCTCTACAATTGCCAAGTGTCCTTCTAAGCAGGCTCTGTGAAGGGCTGTTCGTTTATACTGTCAGAATAGAGATTTAAAAAGAGATAGCAATGCATATGAAAGTGAGCATAAATGCTTTCTAAGGGGTGTGGAACTGGGGACTCTAGTGACCTAATTGATAGAAACTCAAGTGCTTATTTTGGAATCAGAACTGCCAAATTTACTGACATTGCAGAACTAGAACAAATATCCTACAACTGAGGTTTGAGTTTCCTGCAAGCACATTTCTAAGTGCTCAGAGGTCTATATGGAGGGATGTGAATTTAAAGTTTAAAACTATCCGAATGCTGACATTTCTCTTTTTTGAATTCTGTGCCTTCATTATTTGTGTAGAATTTGCCATGCAGCTCGGATGGCTTTCTTCCATCTGGGACTGTTGCTAGGTTGAATATTAAAAAGTATTCAACTCTTTTTTTTTTTTAAGAGAATGGGGGAGAGGCACCTGGGTGGTCCAGTCAGTTAAACCTCTGACTTTGGCTCAGGTCATGATCTCATGGTTTGTGGGTTCAAGCCCCGCATCATGCTCTGTGCCAACAGCTCAGAGCCTGGAGCCTGCTTGGGATTCTGTGTCTCCTTCTCTCTGTCCCTCCCCCTCTCGCGCGCTGTCTCTCTCTCTCAAAAATAAACATTATAAAAAAGAGAGAAAGAGAATGGGAGACTCACTTTTAGTTCACCTTCTAAAATGATTCTCCAGCCAGAAGAGGATACAAAAAGGAGTAGAAGAAGGCTTTGTCTGAATGGATCAATAGACTCTCTGGCCTAGAACAATTGTTGGCATTATTCACTCCAGTATGCTCTATTTACAGATAAGGAAACTGAGGTCTAGAAAATGCAAATGAGCTGCTAAAAGTCAAACAGCTAAGTAGTGACAGGCCACCACTTGAATTCCAATCCACAGATTCCCTGTGTAACGCCAATGTGTGTGGGTACGATCAAGGATGATGCTGGGGTGCCTGGGTGGCTCAGTCAGTTAAGCGTCCAACTCTTGGTGTCTGCTCAGGTCATAATCTCATGGTTTGTGAGTTCAAGCCCCACATCGGACTCTGAGCTGACAGTGCAGAGTCTGTTTGGGAATCTTTCTGTCCTTCCCTGACTTGCGTTCTCTCTCTCATTCTCATCAAAATAAATAAATAAACAAATTTTTTTTTAAAAAAAGATGATGCTGTTATGTATTTCTCCAAAAGGGATTTGTTGGCTCTGCCTTATTAGAAGTCTATCCCAAGAATATAAAAAGTTAAAGACAAACTGGAAAATCAGCCAGAGGTCCCCCAAAAATGATGCAATCCACAGCACTAATTCAGCCTCTTTTTTTCTGGATGGCTATACTATCCTAATACGCTACCGGCATATGTGGTAACAGCTGGGGAGACTGTTTCAGATGGACTGGTTTTTGGCACCATGTTAGCAAGGCTGAAGTTAAGCATAAGAAACACAAAATTAATGAGCTGGATTTTGCAGTGCTTTGTATAAGCCTTACCTCATCACAGACATCTGGATTGTTCTTGTCTGACAAGAATTTTTCTACTACTGGCAGCTTATTCTCCAGGGCAGCCTTCAGGAATGTAGGTACCTCCACAGGTTCTGTCTAAAGCCAAAAAAAAAAAATCACACGAGAGTTACCGCGAGCTTTCCAACATTCAATGAAACCCTCCACAGATCTTTCTTCCCCTGTAGCCTAATGCTGGACGTGTAGTACCACAAAAAGCAGGCGTTCTTACAATGATTTCAGGTTCAGGTTCCTTTACGACCGAAACTTTAGTCTTCCTGTATTTTTTCCTTTTCTTCAGTTGTATGATTACTTCAAGGTCTTCTAAATTTTCAAGCTTTGATCTTTGTTCTAGTTTTTTCTTCTTGAGCTAAAAAAGAAATCCATATTTCAAAATATGGTGTGTTCTACTGACAGGCAATCTGATTGTGTCTAACCAAAAATCTGCAAGGTCTGAGAGAAGTATGTGAACAGTTTGAGAAAGAAAGAGGAAGGGAGGAAGGGAGGGGGGGGGAGGGAGGGAGGAAGGAAGGAAGGAAGGAAGGAAGGAAGGAAGGAAGGAAGGAAGGAAGGAAGGAAGGAAGGAAGGAAAAGAAGGAAGGAAGGAAGGAAGGAAGGAAAACAACTTTAAAACTAATCTTTGATTTTGACTTAGTGACTTCTTACTCAAGTATTTAGGAGTCTAAGTTTTCAACTAATGGCCTTTTTCTTCACTTCTCTTGCTTGTAGCATCAGCTTTCGACTAATTGGAGATAGGATCTAGTTTGTAAGTGATGATCTTGTAATCCTTTCCATAAACAAACCCCAGATTTCTGTAGAATTTATTATTTAACTCGAAAGAACCCAACAGTAAGTATTAAGCTCTGAAATATCAGTGCCAATCTCTTTCAGGTGGCTTACTAAGAAACAGATTGTCCTGGGACTACCATTAACTAATGCATGTTTTATCTGTGATTAGTAAGCAATGCAAATTCACCCGGCAACACAGAAGTTGTCAGCACAGATAGTGAATCCAGCCCAGCAATGATTCACAGACCACAAGCCACATTACTGAGAAAAAGAGGTCTCTCTTGCTTTGGATTAACTAGACCGTGTATGACCTCAGAGAGTCACTGGACTTGTGTCTCTTTCCAAGTCTTCCAATCAGAAGATGATCATAGAACAGTCAATCATTGATTTGGAATCCAGAGGTCATAGTTTTGTTAAAGAATTAGTTCCTACAACCCGCCCTATAAAAGTCGCTTCTTATGGGTTTGAATTTGGCAGAGAAACATCTTTGGAATGGTTGCATTTATTTTGGTTTTCTCTTTTCTCCTTCCTGCCTGGCACCTCTTTGCCTTGCCCCACCCCCAACTTCCCACTAGTGGATTCCATGGAAGCTCCTTACCTCTGCCTCTCGCTCTTTCTCAATTTTCCACTGCTGCTCCCCCAGGCTCAGGGAGTGGGCTGGAAGTGTTTTCAGATCCTCTTGCTTCTCTACAGTAACAGCAGCTTCATACTCCCCATCTCTGAAATCCTCAGGGAGGAACTCCCCAGTCTCCCCACTGCTATTCTTCTTCCCTGTGACCTAGGAGGGAAGAAAATTGTAGGGTCAGAAGAAGCAGGATCTGTCCTGGGGTCATTCTCCAAAGAGGATGCTGAAGGAGGGCTCTGGTCCTCCCTGGCTGGTGACAGCCACCTCTGCGAGGTGTGCTCTCAGATCCCAGGCTGGGACACACTACGGCCATATCCCAGGATTACCTTCAGGTGATCGTCCTATTCTTTAGGTAAATCAAGGCTTAGATTAGGTTGATATGTTTACATCCACATTTAATCCACCAAATCATATTTCTCCTAGGAAAATTGTAACCCCTCCATGATTATTTAAGATTCTTCTATTTAAGGTACTTTTGATGATACTTGGCCTTGAATTATAAAGTTTCCAGACATATTCTCTCAAAAAAACTTCTTCCCTAGGGCATCCTCATACCTGCCTGTGAATCCAAGCTTTGGTAAGAAAACCAAAGGAGAGGATAATAAATAGGAAATATGGAGAGAACCCATTACTACCAGCTCCATTTTTCCAATTTCACTTATTTCATCACATACGCCAACCATTTTCTATAGATGACCTCAGAGTACCTGTGCATTATGCCTGAATAAAAGGACATTTCCATTTCCAAATACAGATCAAGACCGAACTGGTTTTCATTGCGAAATGATAATGTGTCTTACGTACCAGCTCTTCTACCTTCATCACCATCATGTCTGCCTGAAGTTCTGTTCGTCTCTGTGTTTTTTCTCCTGTGGAATGAATCCCTTGAGTCGGCCCTGCTGAGCCCCTCCACCCCGGTCAGCTTATATAGCTAGCACTGGGTGAGATAATCTTCCAACCTGGGAGCCTAAGTAACACCCCCGCCCCCACCCGTGGCCAACTCAGAGGCAGGTGAATTTTCATTCCAGACTCAGTGTCTGGGAAGCAGAAGAGGGAGGGGATGACAAGTAACCCCACTTAATATGTGAATCAGGAAGAAATGTGAGAGGGCCATTCCTTTGGCGGTGACCACACCGCTCAGCAATGCAAGTCATCTTTTTATCGAGAAGCCAGGGGACAGCTGTCTGTTGCTATTGCACCACAGCGCTGCCCCTGTTCCTTCTTTGTCAGCTTTCATATGACTAACCCTATCAAGAAAATGTAAATACCCCACATATCACACTGCCAATAATATCTTGCTGATAACCAGACTTATCAACACTTCACTTGGGGGAAGTGTTGCTTCAGGACATCCTATTCGTGGGTAAACAGTCTGAGAGGAAAGGATATGGGGTCCTAATGGCCCTTGTCTATATCTGTTTGGAATTCTCTGGACTGATGTCTGGGGCTAAAAAGGCCCCATGACATGCCATCTTACCATCATTGTAAGAAATTGAAAGCATTCAGTGATGCACTTTTATTTTATGGTGTCACTGGCCATAATTAGCACATTACATGCTCACTGTCATCTAAAACTGCATACTTACCGGAGCCTTTTTGATTCAGAAGGTCCCAAGAAAGATTATAGGAGATCAGTTATTAGCAATGGCATGGTGTTGATTAGGTCACAGAGCCAAAGTTCTCAGATGCTATCGGTAAAACACTCGCCTGTGGAAGCTTGTCAAAAATGCAGATCCCCTGGCCCCACTCCAGGCATTCTGAATCGATTTATGGTGGGTCCTTGGAATCTGTATTTTTCAAAGCACCCACATAACTCTGATGCATTGGGGTTTGACCCACATTGCTAGAGGAGCAGAGAGCTTTGCTCTACAGAGGGATGAAGCAGACCCCTGTTTCTGGTTTCTCATCTGAGGTGTTAAATCATGTAAAAATAGTTAGGTATTATTACAGTTCAAGAAGAAACTAGGATTGTACCTTCAAAGCCATTTAAAACCTTAATGTTTTCAGTAAGAGAGAAAAAAAAAAGGGAAGAATGAGAGAAAAGGAGTATTAATGGAAGGGAGTATTAGGATCTATGTTGACCTTTCTGGATCTGTCATCCCTCAGACTTACTCATCCCACAAAACATGGCTGCCATTCTCTTCTCCCCTTGAACTGATCAGCCCATGGACATTCTCTGCAACTGTCAGAATGAGATATTGGCCCCCAAAGAAAAATCATAGGTAAAGAAGAACCCTCCTAATAACTCCTGTATCTGTTCTGGTCCCCTAATGTTCTTTCCTAAAAGGAGTTTTACTTAAAGGAAATCTGGTTGAGGTGGACATAGCTGTTACTTCATTAGTTTCTTCATCTAAGTAAGAAATAGCCATTTTAGCTTTTCCTACCATTTCTTGTGGCTTTTTGTTACAGGCTTGACCCAAACTGAGGATAGTATTAGGACATATCTTTGGGGAAGTGTCATGGGTTGTTTAAGGGTCTTTAAAAAATTTTTTTTTTAATGTTTTATTTATTTCAGAGAGAGAGAAAGAGAGAGAGACAGTATGAGCAGGAGTGGGTCAGAGATAGGGAGGTACAGAATCTGAAACAGGCTCCAGGCCCTGAGCTAGCTGTGAGCACAGAGCCCGATGTGGGGCTTGAACCCATGAACCGTGAGATCATGACCTGAGCCATCCAGGCGCCTCTGTTTAAGGGTCTTGAATATGGAATTTCACAGCTGTTAGTGCCCTCAAAGTTTGAGGAAGACCAGTGCTTTCATTTTGCAGAGGGTGGTGAGGCATAGAAATGTTGAGTGACTTGCTTCAGATATACAGCTGTTTGGTGCATACTAAGTTGAAGAGTTTTCATTCCATCCAATAGAAGCAGAGAATCACTGAGCACAGAGCAGATTTTCAAGGGCAGGTCGTACCTAGAGCCACTCAGGGCCCTTCATACCTAGACCCACTCAGGGCCCAACCCAAACTGGTAAAAGGCTGTTCAGTGTTCAGATCACCTCAAAAAATGCAAGTGGAGGTGGGTTGGATGGCTCATCAAGCCCTGCTCTTCCTCTAGTCACTGAGTTTTCCCTGCAAGCCTGGCTGATTCTGTCTGGAAGGCTCCAGGAAGTCTTGAAAAGAACTTCACAGAGGCTGACAGCTGAGGATGGCTGACGGAATGGGCTGAACCTAGAGAAAGGAGTGAGTGGGAAGGACCTCCATTATTGTCAGGTCAGCAAAATCCCTGTCACACCTCCCCACTCCTCTTTCCCCCATGTTGATCCAGGCAGCATTATAAAACCACATAAGATTTGCTCTTCAAAAAGCGATTCTAGGGGCGTCTGCGTGGCTCAGTCACTTAAGCCTCCAACTCTTGATTTCAACTCAAGTCATGATCTCACAGTTCATAGACTGAGGCCTGCATCAGAAAATTCTCTCTCTCTCTCTGTAAATAAATAAGTAAACATTAAAAACAGTGATTCTGGATACATTTAGCTCCCTAACAACACATAAGACAAAATTGCAGTTTCAAATCATTCTTATTCATCAAAATTGAGAACAGAACTTCTCAATGAGAGGCAAGTTCTCTGTCATTTGTTTTTAAAGAATCCCCTTCCTGTAAAAAGTTCACCTAGTGGAGTAAATTCTGAAAAGTGTATATTTGGCTGGATCATACTCTCAAACTAGGCATAACTTTTCCTGCCCAAGGTGAATTAAGACCAAAAAAAATCTCCAAGGTGGTTCTACAATTATTTAACAACCCAGGGAAATTGTTCCTGAGCTTTACCAGAATTACCCCATGATCCTTTCCCCCAGTTTCTGCAGTCTTTATGCATTTTCAGTGAGACCAGAATTATAATCCTGTTTGTGGAGAAAGTGAGGCAGAGGAGCAGAGCCTATATAGCACTTACTGTCACCCAGGGTTCCAAAGACTTGCCCAGACACCACCCTGGTTATGATGCCAGAGCTCAGCTCCAAGAACAATTTCATCTCTCCAAATTTTTGGACATTGTACTTCCATGTACTTCATTATATGTCTACTAAGATTTTTTATTATATTTTCTCAATTATGTAAGTAATATATGCATGTAATTGTTACAAATTAAAGGTGACACAGAGTGTTGCTTAATTGCAATCTCACTGAGTGTTGATTTGATACTTGATTTTTTTTCACTCGATAACATGTCTTAGGGATTGTCTTCTACCAGCGCAAACAAACCTGTTTCATTATTTTAATCAATTGCATCTATTTCCATGTGTGGACACACCATTGCTCATTTAGCCACCTCTCCTATCTATGGATATTTCGGCTCTTTTTCAAAACAGTCACTTTTATTTGCTACAATCAAAGGCATTTCATGGCACATAAAATTTTATTGTTATTAACACTTCTTGTCCTTAGAACCCCCGCTTTGATACTAAAAGGAAGCACTCCAAGGACTGTGGCCAGATTCTGGCTCAGAAGACACCTTGTTCCACTGTCACACTTACAATTGCTCATTTTGCCGTCTCTCTTAATAGCCTTCCCGGGGCCAGCTGCTACTCACCTCCCCTGGCTCAGAGAAGTGGCTGACTTTGCCTAACTAGGAATCCAAGTGTCCTTACAGCCAAGCCATGGCTCAGTTACACACTTGAAAATGCCAAAGGGAGGTCACAAAAGTGAAGCAAACATGGCTCAAGGTTGTTTCCTCTCCACCAACAAGGAATGGAATCACCTGTGTTTGAAAAGCTGAACACACTGGAGACATTGTGAGCAGGACTGTGATATCTGCCTTCATCTCCTCTCAAAGGACAAAGCCAAGAGTAAAGTCCTCTTCTACCCAGGGCTCTGGATACAAAGCGCAATGCACACTGCTGTAAACCACGGGGCACAGGCTTCCTTTTTGCAGGGATCAGTGGCCCCTGGTGCAAGAAGTAGGTGAAGGCTGTAGTTCTCACTGCCAAACCTTGGAGCAGGTGCTTTGTTCTAGTTCATTACATGCCTCAATTCAAATGCTGCCCCACATATGAACCCGTGTCAGCCAACAGGTGCACAGAGCCACATGGACTGTCCTGTAACTCAGTGAAGCCAGTCCCAGCTTAGGCCCTCATACAATAAACAACATAAAAGGTTCAGCTGAGGCAAATGAAGCCACACCCTAGCACCACATTTCGGCTGATTTTCTGGTCTAATCAAATGACAGAACGTTTCAGGTATGGCCCAATACATGATCTGACAGAGTCCCCGTACTCACTGTGGGTCTAGGTCTCCAAAGGCCATCACAGAACGTCTGACACAGAGCAGCACCAAATATTTAGCTGACTCCTAGCAGGACCACTACATGCTTTTCTAGCCCAAACCGCATGTTTTGAATCCTCCTTTCAATGACAAATAATCTGCAATATGCCTAATGCTAATTAACAAAGAATTCTGCAGTACTAATTAAATGTAAAGAGTAAAGACAGTTAAAGTGCTTGGTGGGGGGTGGAGGGTAGCCTCTTCTGGAACATGCACAGCTGATTGGCATCTTATAAATCCTAACCACAAGTGTAATGTGCCAGCCAGGGCACCTCGGATGTAAATTACTATTTCCCAGTGGTTCTCAGGGCTGGGTGCATCTTAGAATTGGCTATGAAGCTTTTAAAAGATGCTAATACCCCAGCCTCACCCTGCGTACATGAAATCTGAATCTTTGCTCTAAGTTCCAGGTATTGGCATTTAAAAAAAAATTCTCCAGTTGATTCTAATTTCCACCCAGCATTGAGAATAACAGCAAAGGATATAGATTCAAGTGAATGTGTGTGTAAATATACGTACATACATTTTTAAAAATTAGTTAGCATATAGTGCAACAATGATTTCAGGAGTAGATTCCTTAATCCCCCTTACCTATCTGGCCCACCCCCCTCCACCCCTCCACACAAACCCTCCAGCAACCCTGTTTGTTCTCTGTATTTAAGAGCCTCTTAGGTTTTGTCCTTCTGTTTTTATTTTAATTTTGCTTCCCTTCCCTTATGTTCATCTGTTTTGTATCTTAAAGTCCTCATATGAGTGAAGTCCTATGGTACGTCTTTCCCTGACTAATTTTGCTTAGCATAATACCCTTTAGTTCCATCCATGTTGTTGCAAATGGCAAGATTTCATTCATTTTGATTGCCGAGTAATAATCCATTGTGTGTGTGTGTGTGTGTGTGTGTGTGTGTGTACCACATATTCTTTATCCATTCATCCACAGATGGACAGTTGAGCTCTTTCCATACTTTGGCTATTGTCAGAGGTATGGCTATAAACATTGGGTTGCATGCGCCCCTTCGAAACAGCACACCTGTATCCTTTGGATAGATACCTAGTTGTGCAATTGCTGGGTGGTAGGGTAGTTCTATCTTTAATTTCTTGAGGAACTTCCACACTGTTTTCCAGAGTGGCTGCACCAGTTTGCACTTCCACCAGCAGTGCAAAAGAGATCCTCTTTCTCCGCATCCTCGCCAACATCTGTTTGTTGCCTGAGTTAATACTAGCCATTCTGACAGGTGTAAGGTGGTATCTCATTGTGGATTTGTATGTATTTCCCTGATGATGAATGATGTTGAGCATTTTTTCATGTGTTGGCCGTCTGTATGTCTTCTTTGGAGAAGTATCTATTCATGTCTTTTGCCCATTTCTTCACTGGGTTATTTATTTTTTCGGTGTTGAGTTTGATAAGTTCTTTATAGATTTTGGATACTAACCCTTTATCTGATACGTCATTTGCAAATATCTTCTCCCATTCCGTCGGTTGCCTTTTAGTTTTGCTGATTGTTTCCTTCGCTGTGAAGAAGGTTTTTATTTTGATGAGGACCCAGTAGTTCATTTTTGCTTTTGTTTCCCTTGCCTCTGGAGACTGTTGAGTAGGAAGTTGCTGCCAAGGACAGAGAAGTTTTTGCCTGCTTTCTCTTCAAGGATTTTGATAGCTCCCTGTCTTATGTTTAGGTCTTTCATCCATTTCGAGTTTCTTTTTGTGTATGGTGTAAGAAAATGGTCCAGGTTCATTTTTCTGCATGTTGCTGCCCAGTTTCTGCATGTTCGTGGATATCTATAGATATAGGTTACTCGGTCTAACTCGTCCTTCCCAGGACCACTTGCTGAAGAGACTTTCTTTATTCCATTGGATAGCCTTTCCTGCTTTGCCAAAGATTAGTTGACCATACATTTGTGGGTCCATTTCTGGGTTCTCTATTCTGTTCCATTGATCTGAGTGTCTGCTTTTGTGCCAGTACCATACTGTCATTTTTAAAAAATTTTTTTTAATGTTTTATTTATTTCTGAGAGAGAGAGAGACAGCGTGAGCAGAGGAGGGTCAGAGAGAGAGTGGGTCACAGACCAAAACAGGCTCCAGGCTCTGAGCTGGCAGTCAGCACAGAGCCCGACGCGGGGCTCAAACCCACGAACTGCGAGATCATGACCTAAGTGAAAGTCGGACGCTTAACCTACTAAGCCACCCAGGCGCCCCAGTACCATACTGTCTTGATGATTACAGCTTTGTAGTACAGTTTGAGGTCTGGGATTGTGATGCCTCCACTTTGGTTTTCTTTTTCTAGATTGTTTTGGCTATTTGGGGTCTAACTAGAAGTTCCATACAAATTTTAGGGTTGTTATAGCTCTGTAAAAAATGCTGGTGTTATTTTGGTAGGTATTGCATTGAATATGTAGATTGCTTTGGGTAGTTTCGGCATTTTAACAATAGTTGTTCTTCCTATCCAGGAGCATGGAATATTTTTCCTTTTTTTTTGATGTGTCTTCTTCAATTTCTTTCATAAGTTTTCTATTTTCAGTGTATAGATTTTTCACCTCTTTGGTTATATTTATTTCTATTTTATGTATTTTTTTTTTATTTTTTGGTGCAATTATAAATGGGATCAATTCATTGATTTCTCTTTCTGTTGCTTCATTATTAGTGTATAGGAATGCAACTGATTTCCGTGCATTGATTTTGTATCCTGCAACTTTGCTGAATTCATGGATCAGTTCTAGCAGTGTTTTGGTGTAATATTTTGGGTTTTCAATATAGAGTATCATGTCATCTGCGAAGAGTGAAAATTTGACCTCCTCTTGGCCAATTTGGATGCCTTTTATTTCTTTGTGTTGTCTGATTGCTGAGCCTAAGACTTCCAATACTATGGTGAATAATAGTGGTGAGAACGGACATCCCTGTCTTGTTCCTGACCTTAAGGGGAAGACTCTTAGATTTTCTCCTCTGAAGATATTAGCATTGGGTCTTTAAAATGTGACTTATTTGATCTCGAGGTATGATCCTTCTATCCCTACTTTCTTGAGGGTTTTTATCAAGAAAGGATGCTGTATTTTGTCAAATACTTTCTCTGCACCTATTGAGAGGATCACGTGGTTCTTGTCCTTTCTTTTATTGATGTAATATATCACATTGATTGTTTTGCAGATATTGAACCAGCCCTGCATCCCAGGTATAAATCCCATTTGGTCGTGATAAATAATTTTTTTTAATGTATCATTGGATCTGATTGGCTAGTATCTTGTTGAGGATTTTTGCATCTGTGGTCATCAGGGAAATTGGTCTATAGTTCTCCTTTTTGTGAGGTCTTTGTGTGACTTTGAAATCAAGGTAATGCTGGCACCATAGAAAGAGTTTGGAAGTTTTCCTTTCATTTCTATTTTTTGGAACAGCTCTAAGAAAATAGGTGTTAACTTTTTTAAAAGTTTGGTAGAATCCCTCCAGAAAGCCATCTGGCACTGGACTCTTGTTTTTTGGGAGATTTTTTTATTATTAACTCGATTTCTTTACTGGTTATGGATCTATTCAAATTTTCTATTCTTCCTGTTCCTGTTGGTAGTTTATATGTTTCTAGGAATTTGTCCATTTCTTCCAGATTGCTCATTTTATTGGCATATAATTGCTCATAATATTCTCTTATTGTTTGTATTTCTGCTATGTTGTTTGTGATCTCTCCTCATTTATTCGGGTCCTTTCTTTTTTCTTTTTGATCAAACTGGCTAAGAGTTTATCAATTTTATTAATTCTTTCAAAGAACAGCTTCTGGTTTCATTGATCTGTTCTACGGTTTTTTTGGTTTCAATAGCATTTATTTCTGCTATACTCTCTATTATTTCCTATTTTCTGCTGTTTTTGGGTTTTATTTGCTGTTCTTTTTCCAGCTCATTAAGGTGTAAGGTTAGGTTGTGTATCTGAGACCTTTCTTCCTTTTTTAGGAAGGCCTGGATTGCTATATACTTCCCTCTTATGACCCCTTTGCTGTGTTCCAGAGGTTTTGGGCTGTGGTGTTATCATTTTCATTGGCTTGCATGTACTTTTAATTTCCTCTTTAACTTCTTGGTTAGCCTATTCATTCTTTAGTAGGATGGTCTTTAGTCTCCAAGTATTTGTTTCCTTTCCATATTTTTTCTTGTGGTTGATTTCAAGTTTCATAGTGTTGTGGTCTGAAAATATCCACAGCATGATCTCAATCTTTTTTGTACTTGTTGAGTGCTGATTTGTGTCCCAGTATGTGATCTATTCTGGAGAACATTCCATGTGCACTGCAGAAGAATGTGTATTCTGCTGCTTTAGGATGAAATGTTCTGAATATATCTGTTAAGTTCATCCAGTCTAGTGTGTCATTCAGAGCCATTATTTCCTTGACTTTCTGTTTAGATGATCTGTCCATTGCTGTAAGTGGGGTGTTGAAGTACCCTACTATTATGGTATTATTATCAATTAATTTCTTTATGTTTATGATTAGCTGATTTATATATTTGGGTTCTACCACAATTGGAGCATCCATGTTTACAATTGTTTTGTCTTGTTGGTGGATAGACCCCTTAATTATGATATAATGCCCTTCTTCATCTCTTGTTACAGACTTTATTTTAAAGTCTAGATTGTCTGATGTAAGTAAGGCTTCTCTGGCTTTCTTTTGGTGACCATTAACATGATAGATGGGTCTCCATCCCCTTACTTTCAATCTGAAGGTGTCTTTAGGTCTAAAGGTGTCTTTAGATCTCCTGTAAACAGCATATAGATGGATCTTGTTTTCTTATTCATTCTGGTATCCTATGTCTTCTGATTGGAACATTTAGTCCATTGATGTTTAGAGTGAGGACTGAAAGATATTAATTTATTGCCATTACCTGTAGAGTTGGAGTTTCTGGTGGTGTTCTCTGGTCATTTCTAGTCTTTGTTGCTTTTGGTCTTTTTTTTTTTTCCCTCATCCTTTCTCCCCTCAGAGAGTCCCCCTTAAAATTTCTTGCAGGGCTGGTTTAGTGGTCATGAACTCCTTTAATTTTTGTTTGGGAAACTTTTTATCTCTCCTTCTATTTTGAATGACACCCTTGCTGGATAAAGAATTCTTGGCTGCCTATTTTTCCGATTCAGCACATTGAATATATCCTGCCACTGCTTTCTGGCCTGCCAAGTTTCTGTGGATAGGTCTGCTACAAACCTGATCTGTCTTCCCTTATAGGGTAAGGAATTTTTTTCCCTTGCTGCTTTCATGATTCTTTCCTTGCCAGAGTATTTTGTGAATTTGACTATGATATGCCTTTTTGATGGTTTTGTTGTTGTTGCTGTTTAATCTAATGGGAGTTCTCTGTGCTTCTTGGATTTTGATGCCTGTGTCTTTTCCCAAGTTAGGAAAGTTTTCCACTACGATTTGCTCACATAATCCTACCACACTTTTTTCTCTCTCTTCATTCTCTGGGACCCCTATGATTCTGATGTTGTTCCTTTTTAATGAGTCACTGACTTATCTAATTTTTAAATCGTGCTCTTTTGCCTTAGTCTCCCTCTTTTTTTCTGCCTCGTTATTCTCCATAAGACTGTCCTCTATATTGCTGATTCGCTGCTCTGCCTCATCCATCCTTATGGCCATAGCATCCATGTAAGACTGCAGCTCAGTTATAGATTTTTTTCTCTCATCCTGACTAGATTTTACTTCTTTATCTCCACAGAAAGGGATTCTAATCTATTTTCAACCCCATCTAGTATTTTTATTATCATGATTCTAAATTCTGGTTCAGACATCTTGCTTGTATCTGTGTTAAATCCCTGGCTGTCATTTCTTTCTATTCTTTCTTTTGGGGTGAATACCTTTGTTTTGTCATTTTGAAGGAAGAAAAGAAATTAAGAAAGTAAGAAACATTATAATTAAAAAATTTAAAACAACACACACACACACACATCAAATAAATGATGCTAGATCCTTGGTGTGTTTTTGGTCCCGTTATTGAAAATAGCTTGATATATTAGAGAAAAAGGATAAAGATAAGAAAATGACAAAAAGGGAAAAAAAGGAAAACGTTTGAAAATTTGAAAAAAATGAATACAAATAGAATAAAATGAAATGATGGAAGTAAAATAGAATTTGAAGAATTTATAAGAAAAAGTAAAAAATATAGCAGGAAAAAATTAAGGAAAATATTTTTAATAAAAATAAATTTTTTCTTTTTCTGTGTTCAAGAATAAGAAAAGAAAAGAAAAAGAAATAAATTGAATAGCTAGACCAGTGAACAGGCTGAAATACGATTGAAATTACATTGGTTTCACTTAGAAGTCAAACTATGAGGCACTTTACAGTCCATAAACTAAGTAGGAAGAGACACTTGGGGTGCTCCTAAAGAGTTACGTTGGCCCCATTGGGTGCGGCTTAGTGTAACAGCTCCATTCTCCACTAGATGGTGCTGCTTAGCTTACTGGGGTAGTTTGTTTTGGCACTTGTTGGTGTGTGTACACATGCACAAGAGGGGTGAAAATGGTGTCACCCAGCTACCCAGTCTCTACTTTTGGAACTCTATTCTCCCCAACCAGTAATCATGCATTCCTCCTTTGTTTCCAGCTTCGGTCCATTCCCCACTTTTTTTTTTTTTCTAGGATAGAGAGAGAGACAGCGTGAGCAGGGGAGGGTCAGAGAGAGAGGGAGTCACAGGCTGAAACAGACTCCAGGCTCTGATCTGGCAGTCAGCACAGAGCCCGACGCGGGGCTCGAACCCACGAACCGCGAGATCACGACCCAAGCGAAAGTTGGATGCTTAACCGACTAAGCCACCCAGGCGCCCCCCATTCCCCACTTTTACACCATCTGTGACCAAGCCTTCAGGTTGTCAGATGGCACCTCCCTCCTGAGTTTTGTCTCAGATGCGGCTGTGTTTCCCAACCCCTCACTTCTGAGGGACTACAGTTTTGACCCATTCTGACTATCTGGGAGAGTGTCTCACCGAGCAATGGCTGGGTGCCTGCCTGCCCTCAGGATCATTCGTGAGACTATGATGCTGCCAGTGCCCAAAGACTGTGGCTGGGTGCCAGCCTGCCCCAGGAAAAGTTCCTGCAATGGTGTAGCCGCAGTGTTTCAGGGATTATGGAAAATCACAACACATATCTGGTGCCAAGATTCCCACTTAACATCCTTGTTCCAGCACCAGCGAATGTGGTTGTTCTCCCACTGGGACCTTTGCCTGTGTGATGGCCACACAGCCTCTACCAAATGTCCTCCCAGCAAGGGAACTGCCTCTCCCTGTGTGGCCCAAGGATCCAAAGGACCTTGCACTCTGCTTTTGGGGATTCGCCCTTCCCATCAGAGCATCACCAGGCATCAAGCTGTGGAGTTTCAGACTCTGCGCTCCCCCTGTTTAAAGAGTCTTAATGGAATTTAAACCCTCTCCTTTCTCCTTTCTCCTTTTTTTTGTTCAGTCCCTTGCATATTCTTTCTTTTCTCTCCATATGCTTTTGGGCAAGGGTTGGGGATGCTTTCCTGTCCTCCCCCCCCCCACCTCTGTCCTCTTTCCACTAGGAAAAACAGCTCCCTGCCCTTTATGGCTTCTCTCTTCCCCCATTCACCTCTCCACACCATGTACCTGCTGAATTCTGTGGTTCAGGTTGTGCAGATTGTTGTGTTAATCCCCAAATCAGTTTTCTAGGTGTGTGGGATGGTTTAGTGTTGATCTGGCTGCATTTCAGGGATGAGAGATGTGAATAAAACATCCATGCTGTTCTGCCATCTTGGCCTCTTCCCCTATGTACATACATTCTTGAAAGCGGAGGAGGCAGTTAAACCATCCTTATACCAGTCTCTGAATTTTGTGGAAGACTCTGCCTTTACTAAGACTATGGAAGACACACACACACACACACACACACACAGTTTATTCATTGAACATTTATTTAGCCCTACTATGTGTCAGACATTTTTGTAGAGCTGAGATATACCAAAGCTCACAGCAGACAAATTCTCTTACCTTCCTGGAGTTTTTACAGTTTTACTGAAATATTTAAAGGAAACTGCAGACCATATAACATGATGCTTCTGCCGAAAAGTATGGAGGATGTGGGATGGGGGAATAGGGAGGCTGGCTTTTAATCCTGGTCCTGCTCTGTGTCTAGTTGATCAAGCCCTTGCACCTCTTAAAATCTCAAATCCTCTAGTTACCAAAGGAGAGCTTTGAATGAAATGATCTCTGGGGCTCTTAAATTTTATTGAGGTCTTCAAACCACTGAGTCAAAAGGTAGAAGAAATATTCATTCATGACTGCAGCATTCTATGCAGATGGCGGAGTTGATTCTCCAAAGCCTCTAAAATAGGAAAATGGTTCATTAAGCCTTCACTAGCCCCAGGTATTTCAGTCATTTTAACGACATACCCCCATTTGTTAAACATAAAAATCTCATACTTTCTGTTAACATGAATAGAAATGTCAAGATCAACTTGGGTCCAAAACCAAATCAAAGCAATAGTAATTTGGAATATGCTTTCCCAATACTCCCCAGACATTAGAGATATTCGTAAAGCTTCTTCCCTCCTTCTTCCCCTCCAAGAATCCCTGCCCAAATTCGTGCCTTTGCTGGAATCCATGTAGAAAAAGGACTGAAAAATGGACAGGAAGGGCTGTCTGAGACTTTATATTAAAAGTCTCATTTCCCCCAAACAGTGGGTTCTCTTGGAGGCCCCTGCATTAATTTCCATAGTCTTAATAGGACAGAGCCTTTAACAATCAAACTCTTAGAGGGCGATAAGGCTGAGGGGACTGTCTCTCACTTGGGGAAGAATGGGTGTGTGGGAGAATCAGCTAATGTGAATGTATGATTCCCCTTCCTGCCCCTGAAGTTTCTGAAAAGCTAAACTTACTTCATAAGATGAAATTTCACTCAGTGGACAGTGGGATGGTAGAGTTTGCATTGAAGTAGTTTTGAAAAAAAAAAAAAGTCTGATTGTCATAGTAACACTCTGAAAAGATTTTGATGCAACTTTGGAATTACTTCACATCCAATTACCTAGGGCATCCACTTGGGGTGAGAGATAAGTGCTTCTGTGACCACAAACATAGAAGGAAAATCCATTTAACCTTTTTAGCCAATTTATTAAAGCAGGGGAGAATTATTTTTTAAATGCAATTTCTGACTTCAGGTAAGGGGTATTGGGGAAAAAAATGTCTTGTTATAGTTTGGAGTTTCCTAATAAAAGAGAAAGTCCTGCAAGACATCTGAAGTATGGGTTCTTTGGGAAGCAGAGAAGTTTAGTGAAAAAAAAACAGTAAAAGCACTGACTGATCACTGAGTTCACTGTCGGGCCATCATGAAGGGCCAGGCTTAGGTAGGCAGGACCTTCATATTTTAAAGACTAAAACCTCCCTTTGACAAAATCTCAATAATTACAGTCTCAGTGCACATGGCTCACTCATGGCTTACCTAAATCATGGCAGTTTTGTCTGTTTATCTCATTCTAGCTTCAGAAAAGACCATCACCAACAAAAACATTCACTGAACACATTTCACAATGAGTTTTACTAGATCAAGGGAGACAGAGGTAAAGGATGAAGGTCCTGTCACTGAAATCCTACAGGAACTAATCCCCCTCCCTTGGTTCAAAACCCTTCTTATCACTAGGTATTGTTAGGTTCTTCTGGATACTGGATTTTGGAATGTAGAGAAGACTTCACTATTGTCTAGCCAGTCCCCTAATTACATACCTTGGATCAAGTGATACCTGAAGAAGTGGCTCATCCCAAATTGCATGCAGGGGCAGGATACAAATCCAGGTGTCCCTACATTCCATCCTCAGATTAAACATATTTCTCTTCACAAAGATATGTTAGGTGATATCTGGTGCTCCGTTCTCTTCAAAGTTAATGCCCACATATGTACTACTTCATGTTTTCTGCTTCATGTTTTCCATTGGAAAATTGTGGCTTCTCCGTCCAGAGGACATATGAGGTGTCCACACACGTGTGTGTGTGTGTGTGTGTGTGTGTGTGTGTGTGTGTGTGTCTAGGCTCCCATTCCATGGGGTAATTGCTGACTTCAGATTTGGGACAGGGAAAGTACAAGATGAGCTTAGATACTCTTTGCCAGAAGGTAAGCAGGTACTCATGGACTATGTTGGACTTGTCAGAGGAGCAACTAAGGGGCTCCTGCATCTGAATTTGGGATATGTTGATGGTAACTTATGAATGAGAAAATCTATTGGGTCCATGGTGATATTCAATAAATGAATGTTTCTATATAAATATATAGACAAGTAATTAGAGAAAGGACAGGAAAGGGGAAGCTCTTCCTTATTGCAGAATGCCAGCTAATTAGTGTAGAGAGAAGGGTAAAATTAGAAAGTTCACCCCTGTAAAATAATTGATTCAAGCAAAAATCATCAATGAATGCTAAAACGATTTTATGAAAGGTCACTGGGCATCAGGATATTCTCATAGTACTAAAGGATCACAGAGATTATTTATTAAATAATAAGGGGCAAAAAGCATATTTAAAATGGAGATACCACTTTCACAAATGATCAAACTTATTATCGAAGGAAGTGCTAGGGCTCGGTATTGGTAAATTTTAAACTTTCCAGCTGATTCTGTTCTCCAGTATAGAGTTGAGAATACCATCCTAGGGTTGATATTTACATGAATGTGTGTGTATATATACAGATACATGTATTTTTGAAGTTGTAGTAAACTTAAGCCATCCTTATCACAGTCTCAGAATTGTGACAGTAAGACTCTGGGAAAAATGCATCTTTTATGCAGTTTATGCATTCAGTGTTTATTTGGCCTTATGCCTGTGGGACAACCTGACATTATGCATTTCCTGAAGTGTTGCAATAAAAAGTGCACACTATCACTTATGTAATATTCTTACTAAAAATGATTAACCTGAATCCAATCATGAGACAGTGTTCAGACAAATCCAGAATGTCGGACATTAAAAAAAAAAAAAAAAAACAACCAGTTGGGCTCTTCAAATAGGTCAATGACTTGAAAAGCCAAACAGAAAAGCATTGGGTGTTCTAGATTAAAAGAAACTTAAAGAGACATAACAATCAAACAAAATGCATGAACTTTGGTTGGATCCTGTAATTTAAAAAACAAAAGCCATAAAATGCATTTTGGGGAAAATTAAAGAAATTTGAATATAACTTGTATTTTAAACACTATTAATGAGTCATTTTTAAAGTATATTTATTTGTTTTTGAGAGAGCGCACAAGCAGGGGAGGGACACAGAGAGAGACGGAGAGAGAGAATCCCAAGCAGGCTCCACACTGTCAGCACAGAGCCTGATGGGGGAGCTGGATCCCACCAATGGTGAGATCATGACCTGAGCCAAAATCAAGAGTATTCACCGACTGAGCTGCCCAGGTGCCCCTAATGAGAGTATTATATGCAGTAGTGGTTTTGAGGTAATGTAGGAGGGTGTCCCTATATACTCTGAATTATTTAGTGGTGAGGTGTCATAATACCTACTTCCAAAAGGTTGCAGCAAAAAAACCAAAAAACAACAACAGCAAAAAACAAACCCTCTATGTGTGTGTATATGGATGTATACAGAAAAAAAAAGCAGAGAAAGAAAAAAGAACACAACTGTAAAATATAAATTGAATCTAGCTGAAGCATGTACGGCTTCTCGCTGACTGCTGTTCTTCCCATTTTTCTGTGCCTTTGCAAATTTTATTACTTTTTTTAAATGTTTATTTATTTTTGAGAGAGAGAAACAGAGCATGAGTGGGAGAGGGGCAGAGAGAGAAGGAGACACAATCTGAAGCAGGTGCCAGGCTCCAAGCTGTCAGCACAGACCCCGATGTGGGGCTCAAACTCACAAATGGTGAGATTGTGACCTGAGCTGAAATCGACACTTAACCGATTTAGCCACCCAGGTGCCCCAGTACCTTTGCAAATTTTTAAATAAATACAACCTTTTAGTGAAATAAGAACCCTAGAACTTTAGCTCCATGAAGCAAGGGATGCCTCTTTGCTTGTTGGTCTCACTGATCTATGCCAGACACTTAGAGCAGACCGCCGCACATAGTAGGCACTCAATAAACCTGTGTTCAGTGCGAAGCAAACACGAAGCAGTAGGCAGGCTTGGGGTCCAAGGGACGGGACCAAAGGGACGAGCAGGCTGCCTGCGGGCACTGCGCCATGTGCATCAGTGTCTTGCAGACCTCCAACTTCAGGAATGCCCGGCACCGGAGCCTCTGCGGGTGGAGCCCTCTGCCTGCATCTGCTTCCGAGCAGCCAGCTGGGCAGCTGGTTGGGGAAAGAGTCACTCAGCCAGAATGACTTGCCCATGACCCACTTTTCCTGCCACCGTCCAGCTGGCAATGGTAGGGAGATGTTTCTGATGAGAGATTAAAAATGTGGCGTCGTCAGCACACACCTGCTCAGGGATCCAAGGGAAAACTTTGCATCTGTTGAACCTCAGGGGTCTAACGTCCAAGAGCCCCTACGAAGGTGGTGAAATTGAAAGTCTTAGGAGAGGGCAGCAGCTGACTTGTCTCTCCATATGATCCCCTTTCCTGCCACCAAAACAGTATTGTTTTCAAAAGATGAGTTTTAACATTCGCCCAGCTAATGACTTCTTACTTCATTTCCAAATTCTGGGGTTGAAAGTGTACTAATGGCTAAAATGTGAATAAAACAAAAATGACCCTGGAGGTTCAAGGAGGAGGAGAGTAGCTGGCGGTGGGGAGGGACTCAGGTGTGCAGCGCAGTGGTTCAGCCCAAGGATGGCAGCTAACAGTTTCTTTCCTTCCGTCACCCCTCCTTTCCCTTCTGACCTTCCTTCTTCTTTTCTGTCTGACTCTCTGTTTCTGTCTCTCTCAAAAACAACAGGGACTGAAACTAAAGGCAGGGGTGAAGATCAGATGGCCCCAGACTCCATCCCCTACCACCTGGTAAGTGGAGCCATGTCCCTCCTAATAAGTGAGTATTTCAGAAAGAGGTTCAGACCCTTTTAACTAGAAAGCTCCGGCCTCAGGCATGGCATCTCTTTCCTATGCAGACCTGCAAGCTAGGTGATCTTACCTCTCCCACTTAGAAGGAGCCTGGCAGGGCTTTCTGAACTGAATTCCCATAAGAAAGGGAAGAGCCTGTTTGGAAAAACACATTCTTCTGCTGCCAACACAAGCAGACCTTTTAGGGAGGAGGGAAATTGTAACCCCTCCAAGATCTTTGCTCTCCTTCGGAGCCCGGGCTCTCAGGTTTCACAAAGGAATTTATAGAGCAGACTGACGCCTCTGGGGTTGGAATCAGCTCAGGACTGAATGGAGAGCCATGAAGAGGGACAGGCACCCTTCTTTGCTTTGTGAGGGCTGGGGATTGTTTACCAGGGGATGAAAACGTCCTCTCACTGAAAAGGAATGTTTGGCAAGGAAATGACCTCTGGAGCCACAAACCAATTGCTCCCTGGGGACTCAGTTTGAGTTGGTAACAGATCAGAACCACCAACCTGAACAAAGTGCTCTGGGTGGGGCAGGGGAGGGGGCTGAGGTTGCAGGAGCTTCAAAGGACAGCTGTCCTCTTTTCGAGGTAAATTCTGCAGAGGAGATGAAGGAAAAGGAAAACATAATGAGACGTTAGAAATCATATATCGAGAAATACAAGAAATGTTTGACTTGCTGGTGAAAGTGTTCCCTACTGCCCCACTCAGCTCAGAGCCTGACCTAGGTCCTTTTGATGGGTTTTGGGGTGACAGTGATGTTCGGAGCTGATGGCCAAGAAGGAATTCTTGAAGATATCTTTGGTGCAAAAAGATGATTTTATTAAAGCATGAGGACAGGACCCATGGGCAGAAAGAGCTGCACTGGGGTTGTGGTGGGTAACTGATTATATACCCCAAGGTTGGGAGAGGGTTAGGGATCGAGTAAGTCCCTAAGGAATTTTGGAAGCAAGGTTTCCAGGACCTTGAGGGGCTAGCTGTTGGTAGGAAAATGCCATTTATTACTGTTTAGTAAAACCTCAGTCATGAGACCCTTCAGATATATATCAGGGGGCCATAAGCTTGGAGTATGATTGCTAACATATATCTTGAGGGAGTTGAGATAAAGGACATTTCCAAAGGAATTTTTATATATTAAAATAGACTTAGAGGATCCTGGGAGTCAAGATAATGTTAAGTAAAGATTCCCTTTTGCCCGTAGCAAAGTGTCACTATCGAAGCAGTTGAGCTCCTAGAGGAAGGTCACTCTGCCTGTTTCAAGGACTTGTCAATGGGCTGTGTGCAGTAAACAAATTTAATTTTTCATTTGCCTCAGTTTCCCACATCACCATGGCAAGCACTTAAATCCCCTCACAGCTTGATGAGGGTGATATTAGGGTTCCAGGAAATAGAGTCTGTAGGTTTCTGGAGATGAGGCTGTGGATAAGATTGCTTTTTTCCTACAGTTTACCAAGTTATCCGTAAACTGAAGGAGACTCCTCTCCTGCATGAATGTGATCTCTATCAGTCAACCATTTGTTTTCTTTCCTTTCCCCTGTTCTTGGGCAGCCAGGGGTGTCCGAGAGATATTATACATATCCCACCTGGTGGGACATGGGTGCTATTAGCCTATACTTTGCCCTCAGCTTGCCCCATACTCCACTGTCACTTTCAAACCCATGTTCGGGGGATGCTAGATGTGGGGTGTGGGGTGAGTCGCTTGGTGGCTGACATCTACACTTGGATAAAGTGGAGAGAGAAGATGTCCTTCCTTATTTGGTGGCTTAGAAGCCACGTTCCCTCTTCATCTCTCTTTTCACAAGGACCTGGCCCTGGTCAGCAGAAGCCCAAGCCATTGGGCAGCCCCCACCCTTGGCACTCCCTTATCGCAGAGTCTTCGCTGTGGAATTCTGAGGCCTACCCCCAGTGTGCTCCGGATGTGCTTCAATCCATGGCCTGCCACTTGGCTCCTCTTGTGATGACAAGCAGATACCATAGCTCACATGCCTTCTCCTTTCCTGCATACCAACCAGACCCCAGCTCTGAAAAGGAAATGCACCACAAACTAAGAGAGTTTTATTTTTATAGAGACATTGTTAAGATGGCAGTAAGCCTAGAATTATGGAAAGCGCTTCCCCTTGTTGTTCCAGTAAATCTCCTCAATCACCTCAAGATTTTTACAGATGGGGAAATTAGTGGGTGCAGAGGCTAATTAAATATCCACAGTCACATAGTAAGCATGTGTGTGTGTGTGTGTGTGTGTGTGTGTGTGTGTGTGTGCACGTGTAAGGGGACCATGCAAATTCAAAGCCCAGGCTGACTCCAAGTCCCAAGCATCTTTATTGAAGTTACATCCTATCAGAGCTAAGCCTGTCTCTGAAGGTAGTCACCGTCAAGATTTGCCAAGTTCAGATATCATTAACTTTGAGACAAGTATTCCTTCTTCAAGGCATGGTATCAAAAGGTACATTTCCATTATTCATCAACATCACTGTCGTTACACCATAACTCATGTACGATTGACAAAGCCTCTGTATCTGAGAAACAACAAGAAAGCAGAGAAAATATTTGCTAAACAAATGAACGGGCATAAATATGAAGTACAGTGACAGGAGATATGTCCAAATTGATAAATATGAATGAGTTAAATGCCTCTTTTAAAAGACAAATACTCTTATATGGGGTGAAACAATACAAAGCAATCTATCTGCTGTTTATAAGAGACATATGTATGCCGGAATGAGATTGAGAGGGTGAAAATAAAGGGATGGACAAAGAGATCCCATGTAAGTGCTACCAAAATATGCAGAAGGGACAATATTAATACTAGAAAAAATAGCTCTGAAGAAAAAAGCACCAAGTGGGAGAAAGAGAGATGAAAACTACCACCCAACAAGAAGTTCTAGCAATAATTAAAGTTCACGCAGTCAACACCATAACACTGGAAATGTTGGAGGACCATATCTGTGTACTCAGTCATGCTAAAAACAAGTACACATAATAAAAAGTTCTGGAAACTTGCCATCTCTTCCCGTGGCTAATGTGTCTGCCATGTATTTAAAGCAGGGAACTTAAGCTCAGACTTCCAGATTGGAAAGACTCAAAGTATTTCAGGGAGAGCTTATTTATGATGTATGAGTATTTTACGTCAGGGAAGCATTATGACAAATAGACCATGAAAATCACACCACATCCTAAGGAAAAACAAAAAGCCACAGAAGATTCTTGGAGTGTCTCTTCAGGAAATCCTCAAGCACTCAAGGCTCTTGGCAGTTAGGGTAATGTGTTCATAAATTTCCCCTAACAAACTCATTCCAGCATCAGAACATGACAAATCAATCAAACTTTAGAGGATTGATAGCTAAACTCTTCCAGGGCTGTGGGCATGAATCCAGGAAAGGAATTTATGCCAGACTATTGAACCCCTTCCTGCCAAAAATGGAAATAAAGACAGAAAGAAAACCAGTTATGTTCCTTCAATTCATATCTACCACATTTTGGGCAAGAGATTAAAGATTCAGTTAGCACTTCTCACAGGTGAGATGAAATTCCTATTCCTAGCAAAAGTAAGGAACTAAAGCAGTCGACTAATCCTTAAATCTCATCTTCTCCAGCAGGGTGCAGGGGAGTGGAAAGGGGCCAAGAAACTAAGAGAGAAAAGGATGTCTGTGGACAACTTGGGCTTCTAGGATTCTAAATGATACCTTTTGAAGGGATGCAATTTGAGCTGATACTGAAGAAAAGCCCAAGAACTAGTTTGTTTTAATCTAGAGTTCACTTATTCTGTTAGGTATAAATTAGTCAAGAAATTGGTTAGAAATGCTGATAGTTTTCAAGAGAAGAGGGCTTTTTCTTCCTGATCCTGAGATCCCTTTACTTGAAGGGGATTTGATGTAGTTGAGGTTACTAGTACCTTATATTCTACATCCAAGCTAAATGAATACCTCTGAACTCTGTGGGAACATGGATCCGAGATCCTACTGGGTCATTGACCAGCAAGGTTGGCTGGTGTGTGAAAGAGTTAACTAAACATACACACACGTGTATATATTTATATATATAACTTTAGATAGAAAGAGAGATAAGGATGCCTGGTGGCTCAGTTGAGTGTCTGACTCTTGATTTCGGCTCAGGTCATGATCCCAGGGTTGTGGGATCGAGCCCCTCATTGGACTCTGTGCTGACAGCAGGGAGCCTGCTTGAGATTCTCCCTCCCTTTCTTTCTGCCCTCCTCCCATTCACACTCTTTCTCTCTCTTTCTCTCAATATAAATAAAAATTAGAAAAAAGAAAGAAGGAAGAAAGGAAGGGAGGGAGAAATAGATATCAGCTTGGGTCTCTTTCTGCCTCCTCTCCATTCCTTGCCTCCTCTTTTTTCTTTCTCCTCCCTGGTCTGACTCTGTTTCATTTCCTGTGTGTCTGCCAGTAGGTAGGTCTTGTCTCTGAGTGTCTCTCCATGGGGCTCGGTGTATTTCTCTCGGTCATTGGCTGTCTGCCCCCCTCTCTTTCTCTCTCTGTTCCCCTCCCTTCCTTATTCCTGCCTTTTGCTCTGGCTGTGGCTGCTGCTCCTGCTGCTATGATGTGTTTTCTATTGATGGAGTGAGCATTAAGGATGCCCAAATATGGTAACGCTTTCAGTCAGGGTTGAGATCATGGTAGCCAGGCAATGCTCACACCCTGCTCAGGCAGTGCTCAGGAAACTCAGGACTGTCACAGCCACGGGCCCACCTTCTATCCAGCCTCCTGAGATCAGAGGAAGCAGAGCGATGCAGCCAGACCCTGGTCTATAAAAGGCAGCAGGGGCTTTCTGCTGGCAGCTGCCACTTGTTACAATTCAGTCAATTTTCCATCCCAAAGCAATTTACATTCATGTCTCTGTTATGATCACTTGGCTGTGCCCTTACTGGAGGGGAAACCATCTTTCCTAGAATCATTTAGATCATTAGAGTAAATCCACTGGAAGAGGAATGCTCAGATACAACAATGAAACTATTGAAAGATTTTTTTTTTAATTCACCCTCCTTTTAAAAGAATGTTCAAAGAAATTGCCACATCAGAGTTCTGAAATGTCAGGAATTCCTCTCATTTTTTGCTAGAGTGAATGCCAGGAACATTCTAGAAGACTGCAATTGCTCATTCCTTACAATGAAGGATAGAGGACTGTTTGCCTGAGTTTTAACCCACCTGAGAAGTATTTTTCCAAGGTGCTCCTCAAGGTCAGAGCTGGCTGCAAAACTTTCAAACCAATCTATGGGGGAAAAATCTTTTTTTATTAAAGAGGTGTGCTTAATCAAGCATTTTAGGGATTTTATTTTTACTGAATCCTTCTAGAACATGCAGGAAATTTCCAAAATGGACAGCACCAATTTCAGCTACAGAAAACAGCTCCAGTGAAGGTCAGGGGAGACAGGCAATTGTTAAGAATGTAAAAGGTACAGCTCCATTTTTCTATTATTTCCCTTTTGTGATTTTTTTTTAATGGGGAGTCCAAGTCAGAAAAGCTGGGAAGCCTATCCCTTGAATTCATGGCTCATGAAATTGATTAGAAAAGGCTTTTAAAGTCTTGTTGAAGGGCTAGGTGGGGTGTGAACATTTCCACCTAGGACAAATTCTGAACTGTATGAGGGACTTTCCCTTAACCCAACTTATTTATTACCATTTATTGAGCACTCACCATATGCCACGCCCTGGGATAAAGGTTTAATTAGTTCTTATAAATCTCATAGCCATTTTAAATACAGATATGATTATTTTACCTATTTTATAGATGAACACACTGGGCCTGATGTGTTAAAGCCATTTGTTTACACAGCTAAGAAGAAAGAGATCGGAGATTCAAACCTACATCTGCTGACCTTACAGTCTGTTTTCAAATACCTGTCTCATGGCCAGACTCGCCACATAAGAGTCCAGATATGGAGACAAAATTGGCCTTGAGTGCCAGTGGCAACAAATGTCCCAGAGGGGAGCCTGCTCACCCTCCCTAGGCCTGTTCAGTAAATCTCAGAATGTTATAGGGATCATCGTAGGAAGAACTACCCAATCATCAACCCTATACCACTTGCAAAGCCTGATATCTGTTATCTCAGATGATCTTTCCTAGAACTCTGTGACTTAGGGGTTGTCATTCCTGTTTTAACAGAAAAAGAGACTAAGACCTAATGAGGTTAGGTACTTGTTCAAGGTCACCTATCTGGTAACTGTAGAGCCAAGACTTGGCCAAAGTCCACCTAAGTCTTTTTCCAGTGACCTTTGACTGGCCTGGGCCAACTCTAGTCAATTGATTATGACTTACTTTGAAATATTTTGAAAAATGGTCCCAGGATGGATCAAAACTTGGTGAGAAAAAGTGTCATGATTGATTAGCCATGTCTACATGGACACTAAAGTGAGGAGTGTGCTTGCCATAATTATGTCATCTCTGATCTATTTTGTGCAATCTCAAATCTTCCAGAAGAAAGAATAAAGGCCAATCTCAGAAATTCTGAGAATACTCAGAATTTGAATTGAGTTGAGTCCAGTTGAACTGGAACAGAATTGAATGAACTGAAGTGAAAAACTAATGTACCTGGTCCAAAATAATAATGTGAGGTCTGGTGATCAATATATTATTACACAATGGAATATTTAAATAAAGAAGGGATGAGCTAGACTTAGTGAGAAAGAAAATACAGAGTATCTCCCTACCCCACTTTCCCAATCTCTAGAAAGTACCAATAAATTAATAATAGTAAATTGTATTAATTAATTTACACCTATAATAAGATGTCAAGATTTAGTGTGTATGACCTATGGCTGAAAACTGAGGTGAACGTCTGCACACTGTAAGATTTGGGGCCCAAATCTCTACCACAGAGAAGAGGTGGTAGAACCAGCCTATAGACTCCCCATTACCTCTCCTCCCAGTGTACCTTGTCAGTCCATCTGAATGGCTGTCAGGTCCCTCGGACAACACACGTCCTTTAATAACAAATAGTATGTAATGCCAATTTGCCATCACAAAATGTAATTGACAGATATCATCTGTTTATACATATAATTCCCCCTAAACACCTAATATAATGCCCTAACTTGGCAGAAATAATATAAATAAAAGGGACATAATTTGTAATTAAAGTAATATCTACAGTTATTTGCTGGGGCACAATAACACTAGAAGACGTAATGAAGTAGTTGATTGCTTGGCCTACTTATAATGAATAAGTTTGGATTTAAGAAAAAAGGAAGCCAATATAAAGTTGAATACTGTTAACACCTTATCCTGATATTTAACATATTGAAATAAATCCTAAATAAGTAAATTTATATATATATAATAATAAATATATATATAAATAATCTATAATAAATATATAGATTTATTCTCAGTGGAACAGATAAAAGGTAGATCGCTAAATTGGCAGTTTAGGCAGTACAAATCGCCTTGCTGTCAGTGATTTTGATTGTCCAAAATTGTCAACAGTGCTTGGTAAAATTCCAAAACAATAAGCACTCTATAATCTTCCCTTGATTCATATGGTATTTACATTTCTGGAAAATTCAAGGTCTATTAAAGCTATATAAAAATACTTTGTAGTTTTTCTTTAAAATGGAATTAGGTTCTAGGCTCAGGTAATTATAAAATGTCTTGCAGGGCACCAGAAAGACATGCTGGTTATGAGACTTGGTGTGGAATTGTCCCATGCATTCCTAGCAGTGTGGAATCCCTGGCCTTGCCCATTAAGTGTCAGTGCAGTCTCCCATTTACTGTGTCAACCAATAATTGCTTCACATATTTCCAAAGTTCCCCTTGGAGATGGCATTACCCTTGTTGCAGACGTTGTCCTCTATAGAGGAGACTAAGAAAGAAATCAAAGTCTAAGAAAGTTTTATCAGGCATGGCTACTATTGCATATCCCTGGATGAGACTGGGGGAGTGGCTTCCCACCTACGCCAAGTAAGGGGAGCTGGAGGCATCATCAAGAGAACTGGATAGAGATTAGAGCTTCCACTATGAAAAGGAGACTGACATCTCCTTCCCCGGGTTGGATATTCACAGCAGACTAATTCTTCTGCATCTGTGTCAAGGAGAATTAGAGAGATGTGAAGGGTACAGAGAGATTGTCCACAACTTGGAGCGGCTGCATGCCCGCCCACCACTGGGCCTGGCAATGAGCTTGAGTTTCCCATGGGAAAGCTGGACACAGAAGATTGCAGGGATTTGGGCTTGAGCCATTTTGCTGTTATCTCACTAAGAGGATTATCTATTGCGCAGACACCCAACAACAAGTTGATGTTGCATAAGGCATCCTTGGTGGAAACTGAAGTAGAAGGAGAGCCCAAGAGTAGACGTAGAGCTGGGGCAACATCTTCTAGCCAGAGATTTGTAAAGTAAGAGGAGGGAGAGGGGGGAAGCTCTTCATGAACATCTGTCATACTGGAGGTGTGGTCATTGACTATTGACTGACATGAGCTGGATAGTTAGCAATACAGTGAGGGAAGACATCAACCAGTTAAGTTTGCCCTTTCTCCTTTTCTCTTTCCCCATTTGTGATGGTTAATTTTATGTGTCAACTGTAATGGACAGGTTGCCCAGATATTTGGTGAAACATTATTCTGGGTATATCTGTGAGGTGTTTCTGGGTGAGATTAACATTTGAATCAGTGGACTGCGTAGAGCAGATTGCCCTCCTCAGAATGTCTGGACCTTATCCAGTTCATTCTTTGATGGTCTGAATAAAATACAAAGCTAAGAGATAAATTGAACTCTGTCTGACTGTCTCTGAAATGGCATATTGGTCTCTTACCTTCATACCCAGACTCAGACTGGAACTTACACAATTGGCTCTCCTGGTTCTCGGGCCTTTGGACTTGCACTGGAACTTGAACTGAACTTCAAGCTCACACTCTTCACTATACTCAACTCTTAGTGCTGTTAGAGAGATAAGGAAATATTGACAGCACCGTCTTAGCCTGAGTGCCCAAGGAGGGGAAGCTCTGGTTAACAGGAGTGAACGCACTATTCATATCTCATAGTTCTGGAAAGGCAACAGTGGTTAGCAGTGTTTGAAAGCTCCACCTGGCATGGGGTATGCTCAACAACTAGTTGGTCTTTCCTATCACAGGGTGAAGACTTACACCATTCTCACCACATTTAGGGCAGGAATTTGAAAAATATATATGTATTTTTTTTTTGAAGAAAGCAGAATATTGGTTTAAGAAAATAGTGGCTCACAGGGGCACCTGGGTGGCTCAGTTGGTTAAGCATCTCACTTCAGCTCAGGTCATGATCTCATGGTTCAGGAGTCTGAGCCCCACATCAGGCTCTGTGCTGATATCTCGGATCCTGGAGCCTGCTTCAGATTCTCTGTCTCCATCTCTCTCTGTCCATTCCCTCCTCATGCTCTCTCTCTCTCTCTCTCTCTCAAAAATAAATAAAAATTTAAAAAAAAATTTTTAAAGAGAAAAGAAAATAGTGACCCACAGAAACTTTTATACTAAAGTGTTATTTCACCACTTAAGGCAAGGTCTGATTTCCTCCATTATGTGAACCAATTGGCTTTGAGTTCTGATACCTTTGTTTAGTATTAGGTAGACAGCTTACATGTAGTAGAAAGTGGTTTGAATTTGGAAAGAATTTGGACAGTTCAGGTTCTGTCCACCTAAATTGATTATCTTGAGTGATCTTGAGCTCCCATTTTGTCATCTATGAAACTGATATAACAAATCCTACCATTTAGGACAAAAATGAGAATATATATATGTAAAAAATATTTTTAAACCCTAAATTTAAATTATACAGTATGATATTTCTGTGTTGAATTCAAACAAAGGAGGGAGGTAGCTGGCTGGCTGAAAGAACACTTGGTTAAGAATAAAGGGATCATGGTATTTACATAGTGGGTCTCAGTAAGTGACCTAGCACTCTAACTTCCTGAATTTAGATGAATCATACATTTAAAAAAAAAAACTCAATTTCTCTCAACTATTATGAAATTAATTAAATCCTGCCTTATGATCCCTAAATATTTTGGGGTTTGATTGTTGGTTTGCTTCAATTTATGTTTCCATTTTTGTGTAGGAATATAAATTAGGATTAGGAATATTACTGCCTGGATTTCTATTTTGAAAAAGTGTGAAATGTGAGGACTTCCAAACCTTGGTATTTGTAACTAACACATGTAAAATCACTCACAGTGACTTTTGGAATATTTTTACCTGTCAGCAGATTTGGATAGAGACATCGAGTGCCGAACTTCAAATCTTCAACGTGTTATAACCTCTCATTACTGTTTTAGTTGCAGTTTCACTTCTTGGAACATTGCCTTTTACTTACAGTTACTGTACTTGTACCCTAGGGCTGGCATAGCAAAGTACCACAGACACGGTGGTTTAAACAACAGGGCTGGCTCCTCCTGAGGGATATGAGGAAGAATCCGTTTCATGCCTCTCTCCTACCTTCTGGTCATTTGCTGGCTATTATGGCTTGAATTATGTTCCCCCCAAATTCATAAGTTGAAATCCTAACCCTCAGTTCTCAGACTGTAACCTTATTTAGAGTTGGGTCTTTAATCAAATTAAGAGGAGGTCATTAGGGTGCATCTTAATCCAATAGAGCTGGAATCTTTGTAAGAACAGGGATTTTGACACACACTCATACGGAGGTGATATGAAAACACAGGGAAAAGAGGTCTACAAGCCAAGGAGAGAGGCTTAGAACAGAGCTTTCCCTAACAGCCCTCAGAAAGAATCTAACTTGGGGGAGCCTGGGTGGCTCAGTCAGTTGAGCATCTGACTTCAGCTCAGGTCATGATCTCACAGTTTGTGGGTTCGAGCCCTGTGCTGACAGCTTGGGGCCTGGAGCCTGCTTTGGATTCTGTATCTTCCTCTATCTCTGTCCCTCTCCCACTCATCTCTCTGTCTCAATAATAAATAAACATTAAAAATTAAAAAGAAAAAAGAATCTAACTTGCCAACTTACTGATGCCTTGATCTAGGACTTCCATCCTCTAGAACTGTGAGACAATACATTTCTTTTGTTGAAGCCACCCAGCTTGTGATACTTTGTTATGGTAGCCCCAGGAAACTAGGAGACTCACAATTTTCACATTCTTTGGCTTAGAGACACAACACATGTCTCTTTCTTCATGTTCACATGCCATACTCTGTGTGTGTGTGTGTGTGTGTGTCCAAATTTCTCCTTTTGATAAAGAACAGTAGTTATATTGGATTAGGGTCCAACCCCTGCTCCATCATGATCTCATCTTAACTAATTATATCTGCTAAAACCCTATTTCCAAGTAAGGTCACCTTCTAAGATACTGGGTTTAAAAATTCAACATACAAATTTTGGAGAGATGTGATTCAACCAGTAACAGTTATTTATTGGGAGAGATCGAAAACCATGGCCACAATATTTTACAGCTCCTCTCGTCAAGAGATGAAGTTTATTCTTACATCCCTTAAGTCTGGACTTACTGTGTCTAAGCGAATATAACGGTAATGACACTATGTGAGGTGTGGAGCATGGGCCTCAAGAGTCCTTGCAGCCTCTGCCTTCTGCCACTTGGACTGCAGCCCTGAGACCACCATGAACAGATGCTGAACCAGCTTCCTAAAGGAGAAGAAGCCTTGTGGAGGGAAACCGAAGTTCCCCTGATGACAGCCGCCAACAACTGCCAGACATTGAGTGAGACCATCCCGGACCTTTTAAATAGGAGTTGGCAGACCATAGCCCATGGGCTAAATCCATCCCAGCTATATTTGTGTAGCCTATGAGCTAAGAATGGTTTTAGCCATTTTAATGGGTGGAAAATATCAAAAGAAGAGTACTATTTTATAGCACATGGAAATTATCTGAAATTCAAATTTTAGAGTCCACAAATAAAGCTTTGTTAGGACATAGCCTCACTCACTTGTCTGTATATTGTCTGTGGTCGCTATTGTGCTATAATGGCCGACTCAATTATTTGTGACAGAGACCCTATGACCCTTGAAGTCTAAAATATTTAATATCTGGCCCTTTATGGGTAAAGCGTTCTGACCCTGGTCTTAAGTGCCACTGAGTTTCCAGCCAGATGCAGCTGCGTGAGTGAGCCCAAAGCAAGCAAGCAGAGGATCTGTCCAGCCTACCCACAGGGTCAGGGAAACAAATCCTTGTGTGAGTGTAGCTTGTTATGCAACAATAGATAACCAAAATAGATAATCAGACTTCCAGTTAAGTGGAAAATAATTTTAAAATGAAACCAAAACAAAACGTGTCTGTCTTTGCAAAAGCCAGCAGGGAACAACAACAACAAACCAATCTCTTAACACACTGGGAACCTGAACCAAACTTCTCAAACCTTTTTTTTTTTTTCCACATGCACGGTTGTAATTTTTCAGGTAATTATTTTTTTAACTCACGGTACAGGGAGCAAATAATTAGTCGAGTCAAAACTCCTCACAAAACTATATTAAATGTTCTCAGGTTTACATTGGATTTCATCCTAAACCAATTTTCTGAATTTCATAGTATCTGACTAGTAGCCTATGGTTCTGACAAAAGTGCTTGAAAACAGCAAACAAAAGCTCACCCCTCCCTTTGTGTACTCCTCATTGTTCACAGAATTGAACTGCTGCAGGACAAATGTAGACGAAACACCCTGCATCAGTTTGCTTTCTGAGGACTGCCATGGTTAGCTGACTTCCTGTGCAGAAGACACAACCATAGTCTAACCACAGAAGCAGTTTCCGGCCTCTAACAATGAAAGCTGGGACCGTGAGATCTGGGAAAACCTGGGTCTGAATCTTCCCACTTAATGTAGAGCTCCTGCCTTGACCACAGCAGCCAGGTTCCCACAAGGTTATCAAAAGCATCACTAAGTTAAGAGTTATAAGACGTAGAGGTGCCTGTTAAGTGTCAGTCTGTTAAGTGTCCAACTTTGGCTCAGATCTTGATCTCACAGATAATGAGTTCAAGCCCCACAATGGGTTCTTTGTTGACAGCTTACAGCCCGGAGCCTTCTTTGGATTCTGTGTCTCCCTCTCTCTCTGCCTCTCCCTCACCTGCTCTCTCGCTCTCTCTCTCTCTCTCAAAAAAAAAAAAAAAAAAAAACAAGCCAACCAACCAACCAACAAACAAAACATTAACAGTTAAAAGACCTAGGACGTCAGTTAAAAGACATAGGTTCTCACATTGTGCCACCTTAGGCATTTTCTTCTCCACAGATGAAGAATATAATATTAGGTAGCATGCCACCTGGCAATGGTGGTACCTAGTAATACCTGACAATGACCTAGCGTTTATATACTGAATGTTAACAATGTGCCATGTATTGTTCTAGGGAAGAGCGGTAAACAAAATTAGGTGATTGCTGTCATGAAGATCCTCATGAAGGAGATAAAATTCTACAGTGAGAGAAGATAAAGAATAAACATATCAATAAGCAAATACGTAGGCTGCATGTGCCATGCAGAAAGTCCATATGTGCCAGGAAAGAAAATAAAACAAGGCTAGGAGTTGCTACATTACACAAGGTGATCAGGAGAGGCTTCACTGATAAGGTAACAGCTACACAGACGTCTGTGTAGGAAGATGGGGCCATAGAGGTATCTGCAGGACCTGCTGTTTTCCAGGCAGAGAGAAGAGCATGTGAGAAGTCCCTGAGGTAGAACTATGCTTCGCATGTTTAAGGGATAGCAAAGAAGCAGTGTGGCTACAGCCGACTGAGAAAGGCAGAGAGGTAGTGAGGGCCAGATCACATGGGATTTTGTAGACCGCAGGCAGTATTTGGGATTATTCTGATTGAGGTGAGAAACCACTGATGAGTTTGCGCAGAGTAGTAACAATTTTTGACACAAGTTTTAGAGGGAACTTCTGTCCACTGTGGCAAAGGGTAGATTGTAAGGGGGCAAGGATGGAAGCAGAAAAATTAATTCAAAGTCTATTGCAGTAACACAGGTGAGAACTGACGGTGGCTCGGTAGAAGGAGAAGTGATAAAGGGTGATCGGATAATGGATATGTTTGAAGGTAGGACCAACCGGGGTTTTCTGGTGGAGAGGTGGTTGAGTGTGAGAAAAAAAAAAGGATCAGTGATGACCCCAAGGTTTTTCTCTGACTAATTGGGAAGATGGAGCTACCATGTACTAAAATGGAGAAGACTCTGGCTAACTGTGTTTTGAGGGAAAAGGAATCAGGGTGGGGAGGTGGGAGGGCGGTTGTTTGTTTTTTGTTACTAACATGTTGAGATTTTCAATTAGACATCCAGGAAATCTGTAGGGAAGGTAGTATTGACAGATATTTGGAGTTCAGAGGCATAGTCCACTCTGGAGATACATTTGAGAGTTAGCATAGAGATTTATTTAGAGTCACAAAATTGGCTGCATTATTTGGCTTGTTATCATTGTAGGCAACTAGGCCCCCATTGTGCTGAAAGCACTTTGAGTAGCTATGTAGAATATGCCTCAGAATTGTCTGTCTGAGATGTGGGATAGAGGAAAAGCCAACAGGTCTTAGTCCCCATTGTTCAAAAATTGCTCCATAGGGTGTTAAGTCCCTCAAACTTCCAGATTTGTGTATGTACCAGAATGTCAGAGCAGATTTCCTTAGACATTGCACTATGATGGTGGCTATAGTAGGTTAAATAATGGCCTCTAAAGGTATCCAAGTCCTTACCTTAGGAACCTGCAAGTGTGCCTTATATAGCAAAATGGGGCTTTGCAGATGTCATTAAGTTAAGGATCTTGAGATGGGAGATTATCCTGGATTGCCTAAGTGGGCCTTACATGCAGCACAGAGTCCTTGTAAGAGGGACAGTTGACTACACACTGGGAAAGAAAATCATGTGTTGCATATGTAACAGAAGATGTTACATAACTGGCTATGAAGATGGAGGAAGGGGCTACAAGCCAAGGACAACGAATGCAGTTCTAGAAATGGAAAAGACAAGAACATAGGTTTGTGGTAATTTGTTACAGCAGCCAGAGGAACTAATAGAGTGGTAGAGAATAGGGTTTTGGGGTTATACCTTTAGACTGCGGCACAAATGACTGGAGTATAAAGGTGGGCCAAGAGGATGTAAGACGAGGAGCAAATCTGGACCAATACAGTCCACTGCTTGGATCTGTTTGTGGACTATGTTCAGTCCAGCCCATCAGAGAGCTTACAAAGTGGTGACCAGTCTCAAGGCCTATTAAATACTCAGTCCAGGAAGATTAAATGTAACAAGCTACAGTCTCTGCCGCTGCAACTGGTCCTCCACTATGGATGATAAGTAGTTATCCTTTTCCTCCTCCACCATTCTTTTCATATGTCTCTTACCTTCAGCTCCTCTACAGTAGATATAGGATGTTTGCCTGGTGGGGTGGCCCAGAACTTCATCTCTGAGGAACTAGAACTCATAGTTGCTTTATCCTTGTTGGATCATGAAGCCAGCAATTGCCCATTTATGCTTATCCTGATCAAGGCACTAAGAGGCACTAAGAAACACCCCTGATCAAGACATACTCCTTCTGACCCTGATTATGTAACAGTAATTCCAGAGTCTCATGATAGTCAGGGAAATGAGTTCATATGGTGATTCCTGACTCTGCCTTTTGGTTAATTGGCTTAAGAAACCAAAAATAGCTAGAAGCCAATGATAGATTCACTTGGTGAATCCTCTTGTGAAAATATTCTTCTCCTACCACTGATGGGGGAGGGTGTGGCTGGAGGAAGGATTTCTGATACAAAACAACCTACGATTAAAGGGATAGGAAGTACAAATTTTACAACTGGGTCTTTGTGAATTATGATGAGAGGGGACAATCCTACTTTCACCCTACTGGTTCTTAGAATCATATATTCTAGCTGTTGGGGACACAGCACCATATATCAGCTATCAGTGCAGTGCATATATTGCATCCTGGAGGATAGTCTCCTAATTCTTCAGGGTGTTTTTCCTGAGATGATGCCATAGCTGAGTCTTTAATTGACCATTCCGTTATTATATCATGCTGGTGCTTTCCAGTTGATTTGATATATACTAGAAAAAATGAGTTTCATAGTTATATGCCAAATGTCACCTCTCTGTCACTGTAAAATAGATCTATTGATCTGATACAAAGTTATGTAGAGATCTCATATCAGTAAATCAGGCATTTTATAAGACCTTGGAGGTGGTACAGCAAGAGGTAGAGCAGGCAGAGAAGGCAAACCCATACACAGAAAACGTAGGTATCAATTCTGGTAAGGATGAATCTCTGCTCTCTCTGGGGTAGAAAGAGACCAACCTAATCCCTTTAAGCAATCTAGTGATCAATAATCAATAATCATTAATTAGTGCCCCCCACATGGCCAGCCCGTTTCCTCGAAATACAGTGCCATATCAAGTATTCAGTGCCAGTATCTTCAGCTGTCAGGACAGAAATTTATGAGTTCCAGTTGATAGAAGGGCTTTAATGAGAAGAATCCCATGATCTTAGGCACATTTAAAGCCCCATCCCTGCCACAAGGGCCATTCATAGGCACATTGTTGGAGCCCTGGGATGACAGAGAGGAGAAGGTGGCAACATCCAGAGGGCAACTTATCCTCTCTTCTTATAGTGGTGTCTCCTCTTCAAAGACACAAGTCATTTCCACATGATTTGTTCCCAAACTACTCTGGACTTCGAGTCTTTCTTTTCCTGAGTCCTGACCTTCCAGCCGTATCATTCTCCGCGTCTCCTCAAGCTATTCACAAAGTGCATGACCAAGTGCACTGCTAACTGGGAGGATTTTCTTTCAGCACTGTCTTTTAGAACTCCTTCTGAGTGGTGGTTCTAAAACGTTCACTTGGCACCCATCTGTGAACCAGGCTGGAGTTTGCCTCTCCTCTGTTAGTTGGCTGCAGGTGCCTCCCCATGAGGCCATAGGTGAGAGCTGAGGTGAAGGCACTGGTATAATAGATGGAGGTGACATGAAAGTCTTTGTTACCTTTAGGGTAACAACTTACTTGTTTTTACCTTTCGGGTAAAACTTTATTTGTACCTTTGGGGTCCTTCTTGGATCTGAGTCTGAATGTACTTTTCCATCAAATGATGGATTGCCTGACCTTGTGACTTGGTGGATCTGATAATACCTACTTCATCATTAGTACCTTTATGTTCCATGCTCGGTGCTCAATCTCTATGAAGGCTCAGTACTACCACAGATGTTGCCTTGCAAATGGTAATTAGTTGTCTGCCATAGATGATGTGGCTGGGCTCTGTGCTGTGACTCTCCTATTGGGCTTTGGCAGAGACTCCACACAACATTGATATCTACTATAACTATCTCTAGCACTACTGAGTTTAATGGGTCATAATGGCCCAAATGGCAGGGCACTTATATCGCAGCCTGAATCTCCTGAAACTCTCTTGCTCTGGGTCCCACTCAAAATGGCAGCCATCTGAGTCATTCAATAAATGTGTTAGAGAAGTATCCCCAAGCGGAGTACATGTTACCTCCAAGATCCAATGAAACCCACTTAGTGCCGTGCCTGTCAGTAGTGGAAAGGAATGCAAAGTACAACTTGCCCTTTATCTTGGAGGGAATGTTCCTGCATAATCTAGAATGTTGGACCCCAAAACTAGGCTGACGTGCAGAGTAGCTAGGTTTTCACAAGGCATAGCAACCTTTCTCTAGCATATATAATTTTTACAACAGCATCCAAACTACTTGCCACCTCCTGCTTACGGAATCCAATCAATATAGTGGGTCTGGGTGAGGTTCTGTGGAATGTCAAGGTGATCAAGGCTCTTTAAATTATATTGTGACAGAAACTAGAAGAGATTCCTGGGATATAATCCTAGAACAAGACAGTGGATGTGTACTGCTCTCTGGTGCAAATGAATGCAAACTATTTTTTATCCTCTTTATTGATGTTAATTGAGGAAACTTCTGCTGGATTAATAGCAGGACCTAGTATAAGCTTTATTTTGACTTTATAGGTGAAGAAACAGAAGCTTTATGGGGTTAAGAAACTTTAGAAAGGGTGGTTTGGAAGTCATCTAATCCAATCTTTCCCCTGACACATGAAGTCCCTCTTCAACAGTCTCCAATATGAGGTTATGAGTTCAGGAGCGAGAGGGAGGAAAACAGACAAGTTTGCAGTTAGAACAGCAATACACTACTGATGTGTAATAAGCCACCCTAAACCCTGGTAGCTTAATAACTTCTCAGTTTCCCTAACTACAAACTAGCATCTATCTCAAAGGCTATTGGAAAGATCAAATAATAAGATGTATGTAAGGTGCCTAGTATAGTGTTTGGAACATGAGGGACTTTAAAAAATTGATGGCTCCAGTTATGAAGAGTATATCTGGGCTAATAGGCCTTTTGCTACTTATAGTCAGGACGCTCCAGGGATGACCCCCTGAGGTAGCCCAAAGAAAACCGATCTTCCTGACCACTTGATCTTGGGGTTAGCTTTTGAGGATCCATACTGACCATATCTAGAGGTCTCACAAGACTTGGGGACTTGTACCTTAGCATATCTCTCAGATGCAACATTCTACAATTCATTGGCTCCACTCTGACTCAGTCACCAGATGGAGAAGATGAGGGGAAAGCTCTGTGCCACCTTCTGAAAAAGGCAGTAGGAGTATTTGCTAAGAGTCAGACCAGTGTTCAAATTTTGACTTGGCCACTTACTAGATGTGTGATTTGGGGCAACATACATAATGTCTTGAGCCTCAGCTTTGCCCAACTTCACGAGTCTGTGGTAGACACTACCAAAATGATATGTTTGGGATAATGGGTTTCCATGGATGATACACATGACAAGGAATGGAGGGTGGGAGGAAGAGGTAATGATCAGGGACACTTGGGGCACGAATTCTGTATAATATGTGTGTTTTTCACCACCACCAAACAATTAACTCAATTCTGACACTCTACCTGGAGAGAGCATCAGATCTCACAAGTTAAGGGCTCATTCCTACAAGACACATCCCTACTACCCCCTGCCACTTCCACCACTTTAGTCTAGGTTGTTACCTGTGCTTCTGAATGACTTGCTATAAACTGGAGGTTTCAATGACCCCTTCCTAGGATCTGATTAATTTGCTAGAGTGACTCACAGAACTCAGAGAAACATTTACTTACTAGATTATTGATTTATCATAAAAGAATGTAACTCAAGGATAGCCAGATGGAGGGTGCCTGGGTGGCTCAGTCAGTTAAGTGTCCAACTTTGGCTTAGGTCATGATCTCATGGTATCTGAGTTTGAGCCCCAAGTCGAGCTCTGTGCTGACAGCTCAGAGCCTGGATCCTGCTTCAGCTTCTGTCTCCCTCTCTCTCTTCCCCTTCCCCACTCATGCTCTGTTTCTGTCTCTCTCTCTCTCAAAAATAAACATTAAACAAAATTTTAAAAAGCTAGAATTTTAAATAGCTAGAATGAAGAGCTTTTCAGGTATAGGGAAAGGGCACAGAGCTGCCATGCCCTCTGGATGTGTCACGCTCCCAGCACCTCTGTGTGTTCACCAACCCAGACACTCCCTGAGCCCCATCCTTATGAGTTTTTATGGAGGCTTCATTCTATACACACAGCTGATTAAATCATTGTCCGCTGGTGATTTATTCAACCTCCAGCCCATGTCCTGTCCCTGAAGGTCAGGGGGCCTGGGACTGGAAATTCCAAGCTTCCAACCACAGGGTTGCTTGCCCCGGCAACCAGCCCTCATCCTTAGGTTCTTTCCAAAACCCACCTCATTAACATAAACTCAGCTGTGGTTGAAATGGATTTTATTGTAAATCAAGACACTTTTATGACTCTTATCTCTCAGGTAATTCTAAAAATTTTAGAATCTCTGTGCCAGGAATGGGATGACTACCAAATATATATTTCCTATTTTAAATCATAATATCACACTCTTGCTTTTTTCCCCATGTGGCCTGGCTGCCAGCAAGTTTAGTCAAGAACCAGAAGAACCCAATGTCTGTAAATATTTTCTTAAATATAAACATATAGATATAAGTGCCAGTTTTTCCAGAACAGTAATACAGTCCCAGGTGTGGAAGGGCAATGTCAGAGCAAGCAGTGATCTTCTCACATCTGTTAAGACTTTGCTTTGTGTAGATAAATGTCACCAGAAGCTCAAGGCCTTTGTTAGAGCAGGAGCAAATCTATTAGTATAAACTGCATCTGATCATCCCCTGTGGAGCTACCTGCTTCTCAAAGTTCCTGGATCCTTGGCTCAATAAATCAGGCATATAATAGAAGCAGATAGTGGGTTTAAACCTATTTTTTTCTTTGCCCACCAGTCTATAAACCACTATAACTGCTGCAGCCCATTAAATACTTAACAGTGTAAAGCCCATGAAGCACCCTCAGGAAATAGCAGCTCCTTCCATCTGTCCTTTCCAGCCAGTTAAGAATATCATAGTTTGATTCTGTACCTTTCCATCACTTCCAGTCTTCAAACAACCTCATTAGACAGGTCCTTGAAACTTGGACCATTAATTTTAAAACATCCATACATGTCCAATTTGAAGCTCTCTTGCTCCCAAACCTGTTGCTCATCACAGGCTGCTCTGGTTGTCTGGAATGGGGCAGGGGGGGCACTGAGAGGATGATCTGCCCTCTTACTTCTTCTCTGCACTTGCTTCTCTGGTATTGGGATGTGGCACAGGGAGATGAAAGTCTCCAAATGTGGCTGCTCTGACGACATCCTCCCTGGATCTGGGCCCTTTCTCCATGAACTAGAGAAGTGGTGGGCCCATGGACCCCTGCAATATGCAGTTATTCAGCCCCAGGTAGCAACCCCAGGCATGAGTAGCCCCTTGCAAAACTCCATTTCCTCCACCATCTGGGGACCTCATGCCACATTTCCCAGGGGCACGCACTTCTGTGCCCTTAACTATGGTGGTCTCTGCAATGAACACAGCCCTGCTCTTCCTCTCTGCCCAATCTTATCTACTCTTTGGAGACTTTGGGAACAAAAACTCATTTTATGTGCCTTTACGGGAATGAGAACTTAAGGGTGAAGTCATTAACCTTTGCCTCCATACCTGCCTCTGCTCTCCCCCCAGGGCCCACACAGCTCTGAGGTGGATCTGGAAATCAAAAATATGAGCAGACATTCAACTAGGGATTGAAATGGCAGTATACCCCCAGAGTTTACAAGACAGCTCTCTTGGGTCTCACTACCATAGTTCTAGGGAGGGACTATTTGGTGGCCTTCTCCCTGAGAGAAGAATATCCTCTCTGTGAAAATGATGGGCTACCTCAAAGGCAACCTCCTTCTAGATTCCTGTCTGTTCTTATATCTCTTCTCTCCATGGCCCCAGGGTGGCCTCTCTTGCACAGGTGGTGGGTGGTGGCAGGTGAGAGGGGTGGTCCTATAGCCAGAGTGGGGCTTTCTTTGAATTCTAGCAGCTCTGAGAACTTATTCAGGTGTCAATAGTGTGTTATATCTGCACCATAAAGCAAAGGAGCAGGTAAAAGGCCTCGATCAATTCTTCACAACATCCCATTACAGGGGATGGGTTTTTGCAATAAAGAGACCCCTGTCTATTGCTAAGGACTTACGTCACAGATGAGGGACACTGCCCAAGGCAACTAGGGAAACTCCTACCAACAGAAAAGATGTGGAAATATCTGTTTCCCACTAACGTCAAGGCCAGCGATAGGAATCCTGGCCTAAAATAACCTTTTCTGAGCCAAGCATCCAAATGGGATATTTAACCTCTCTAAGACTCAGTTTCCTAATCTGTAAAATTAGAGTTGAACTAGCCTGCATGGTTTTCCCAGATCAGATTTGTAAGAGTTAAGATGACGGAATGTGCTGGTGTTGTATAAATAAAAGAAACAAGCATTTTTTTTAAAAGCTATTTGGAAATCCCCTGTGCAATTTGTGACTAGAGATAGAATTCAGATTTATAACCTAAAATAATCTTTTTCTATCTCAAATATCCCCAATTTACTCTCTGGCTTACTGTTATATTCCATTGTGAGTTAAGCCAGATCTATTTTGTCGTGATTAAATAAAATGAAAATCAAGTAAGTACTTCAAGCCAGTAAGTAAACTCATGAAATTAGAAAGGCATGGCAAAGACATCCGCTAACACGGAATATGTTAAAGAAGTCTGGTGACAAATGGATAAGGAGCAAGAAATGGTATCTTTTATCCATTTAACTGTGCTTTATCCAGCACAATTAAAATGATCTGAAGACTAAGAAGTGGCTTTGTTGGAAGGACATACGAGGAACTCCTGGAACCTGAGGGCAGGCAGGACAGGAGACTCCATAGGAAGGCTCCCTTCTTGCCAGTGATCCAGGCACATGGACTCTTTTCTTGGCCCTTCTCTGTGTATCTACCTCCCTCTTATTGAAGAGGGATACCTAAGAAGCTTAAGTTTGGGGTGCCTTGGGATCACTAGTAAGGAAACCAAAAGTGATAAAGCACTAGATAAGGAGAAAGGGAGAGTTGATTGAAAACTGTCAACTCCCTGAATGATCTAAACAAGGCGCGGAGCCTCCCATGTCCCTAGTTCGTGATTCTGGAGAGAGTTGACCTGTTGACTTAAAGATATCATTAAAAAGGGTGAGTTAGAAATAATGGCAGCATCAGAACCTGTTATCCACGTTAAGATCTGACAAAGAGTTAGCTTTCAAAAAGAAAAAGTGAACCTTTGCTTAGCACTCAGACATCTTTGGCCATTTTTTTTTTTTTTTTTTGGAAATAATTTCCAGACCTCACAATAATTTGAGCCAAAAGTTAGAGTCCCAGATCCTAATCCAGGCTTTGACACTAATTTTTCAGAAACTGTTTTCCTGGAGCCTGAAGTTTGATGAATGGCACAGAATTCCTTCCCTGCTGCCTTCAGTGGCTACAAAGTTGATGTCTTAGAAAGGGCTAGAATGCTGGTTCCATCACTTACCAGCAATGTGCCCCTGGGAAGGCACTTAACCTAAGTTTTTCTCATAAAGACTTAAATTGTTAGCTTTCTTGTGATATGTCATTTTTGTTCTACTTTTCTCTCTTCAAAGGCAGTGTTTCTCCCCATATAATACTTTGTGCCCCCTGCGCCCCTGCTGACAGGGTGCTGAGCTGAGTGCCTGTGCTCAATAAATGTTTATCATTTTCTTGACTTTGGCAAAATATTAATAGTCATTTATTAAAGTTCCACTCTGGGTAAGACATTGAGGCTTGTTACTTTGATAGAGGAGCTGCAAACGTACCTAGTCGTTCTCCCCCCTTCGACCCCACAACATGGGACTCTAGGGACCCATTTAGGAGTGCAGACTGTTGGTGACAGAGCTGTTGTCTAGAGAGACAACACTGGATTTCTGGTGGCCACGCAGACACAGGCAAAGGATGGATTGGCTTCTAGATCTGAAGCAGGAAGACCAGGAATTCTGGTTCCAATGACTTGTCTAAAGCTACATGGAGTGCATGGTATTACCATAGCCAAGAAGGTTCAGGATGGTTGGACAACGGTAGCTCTAAGAAAAGGAGACAAGGAAGATAGCACCTGCAGTTTGTCTCCAGACAGTGGTCTGTCTGTTCCTAGTTGTGCAGACAGATGATTCAGCTCTCAGAGGCTGGAGCCATAAAATATTTGTATCACACATATGATTTCCATTGTTCTGATTTCATGCTTATTGGGCAACTGACAAATTACAATTTGATTGCCTCTGTATTTATTAATACCCCACTTTGATCTAAAAAAAGACATTAAAGGGCTTACAAAGATGCACATGCTTCAATTTAAAAGATAAAATTTGACAGGCACCTGGCTGGCTCAGTCAGTTCGGTGTCCAACTGCAGCTCAGATCATGATCTCATAGTTTGTGAGTTTGAGCCCCTGCATCAGGCTCTATGCTGACAGCTCAGAGCCTGAAATCTCCTTGGGATTCTGTCTCTCTCTGTTTCTCCCACACACATGCACTCATTCTCTCTCTCCCTCTCAAAAATAAACATTAAAAATTTTTTAAAAAGATAATTCTTGATATAAATTGATACAGTGAGTTTTTTGGGTTTGCCTGTTTCATAACCCTTTTAGCTATATTGTTTCCCATTTTCTTTGGGGGAACAAGCTACTTCTCGGATGGAACTGGCACCATCTCAGGTTCAAGAGGATGTGTGACCCACACCTGGCCCATCTGAGAATTCCATCCACCTGGTCTCCATGGCTTGGTCAAGTCATCATGGAAATTTAATTCCGGGAACTATGCTGGAATCATGGGGAAAGAGGAGCTCTTCTTCCACTGGTACTGCTCTTTGTAGGATGATGTAAGCCTGGTGGTGCCAGGAGTTGCCTGGTAGGGAGGCAGGAACCTGAAAATAGAGGCTATAGCAAAAGAGCAGAGCTGAGAGATGGAAGGACACTGAGCACTGCTGGGACACCTTGAATTCCTAGATGGAGCCATGGCTGAAGCTAGACCAACTTCCAAACTGTGTTTTAATAGACATAATATATTCTTTTTTTTTTTTCTGAATTGAATTTCTGACCAATCTCAACAGAGGATTCTGACTAATTTGGTGAAGGAGTAAAGTGGAGAAAGAGAAAAAATAAGGAATAGAGGAGAAACAAATGAGACTAGTAGTAAGGCAAGCACGCCCTCCCTCTCCTTCCCTGCAAAAATATGTTTGCAATGAATTTGGTGCACTTGCCAGCACGGGGCCACCAAGTCAACCTCCACTCAACAGTCAACGCAAACGTGTAAAACCTGCTCAGTTACATTAATTAGAGGACTCAGAAGATTAAAACTAAGCAAGGTGCTCAGGAGAAATATTGCCCTTCCTGATTATTAAAATTGAAACGGATTTCTACCTTGAGCTCTTTATAAAAAAGATGCTGTATAAAATACTGAATCACAACCTCAATAATATCCTTATAGTAAGTACAATAATGAATTCATGAATTGCATAAGACTGTTTCTTATAAAATCTTGCAAAGTGGACTGTAATGTAACACCAAAGCACAATCCCACTAGAGCAGCTTTAAAGTGGGGGAAATGGTGTCGGTCCCATATGCTGCTCTCCACTGGAATGGCTGAGTAACAAGTGACCCCAGCAGAATGAACAAGCTACAAACTGTACCTGTACGTGATTGAATGGTTTGGGCTATAAACCAGTTAAAAATCCTTTGCTTTGGGAAGCTAATCTGTTTCATTAGTATTTTATTGTATAGTCATAAGATGAATCCTTGTCTATTAAAGCCATTTTTACTAATCCCATAAAGCCATGTCATATGCAAAGAAGAGAATGTTCGTCTTTCCTTTCTTTACGGGGAAGTGGGCCATAAAGGTGAAGAGTCCCACCTAGTTTTCCTAGAAGGAATCTCTTTCTGCATTAAAGGAACCTTCCTGCCTGCAATCTGACAGAGACGTGAGGTTGGGTTCTTTCTGGTTTGTTTTTTCTAATTAATTTCAGCACTGAAGAAGGTACTGTGGACTTAAAAGGCATTCAGACAGCACCTGCTTGCTCGCAGAGGGAGGTTCTAAACATATGTGAGTGAAATGTGCGATAGTTGCACACTGAAAGTATGTCTGCTAAAGGTTTTCTGTTCCTATTGAGATGGATGCAGCTATAAATTCCCTAATAACACTTTCTTTCTAGATGTAATCTGGGAAGCCAGGTTTCTAACATTTTGTATGTCGAACCAACTCTTTTCATTTATATGGCTGTTATCCATTTTTAGAATGTATGAACAAGTTCATCTCTAAAAGTCACAAATTTTAATTCACTCATTTTCCCCATTGACTTGTATTTCTCTTCCATTTCTTCCATAGAATTTCATTCCAATATAACATGCTTTTATATCTGAAAGTCTTTTATTGATATTTATCTTGAGCAAATACACTTTTGTAAACTGAAATTAGTCCTTTTCATTCTTGTGACTATAAAGTCCCTATAGTTAAAAATTTCATCTGGATTCAGAAATTGCCTCTCTACAGATATCCTACCCATAGTATTATTGAAGAACTGTTAGCCCAAAAGTACCATTATTAGACTGTTGTGTTATCGTGTTGTTGCAGAGTAATACCCACTGTCAATCACCTTGGGAAGAAGTAGATCTTCAGACAGGAAATAATGATTGAGAAGATAGACTTCAGACTAGAGAGGAGGAAATACTCCTTTCTTTCTGTGGGCCTCAGGTGATATACCTGGCTATGCTTTAAGTACTTCTAGGGGGGGAGCATGAGTGACTTCTTTGTAGGTAGATCAATATTTAAGCAACTGTAAGACAGTAGATTAGCCTGAAGATTCAGAGAACCCATATCTTGTATTAGTTCTACATTCTCTTCCCGTGCTTCCCTAAACTTTGAGTCAGGTTCAACCTAGGCAAGGTTGTGGAGAAAAACCATTCCTGGGACAGGTTTGGGTTCTGGTAAGAAAGGACAGAGCAGAGCCTCTTCCTGAGGCCAGAGTGGTGAAAGAATTATACTAACTGACATGTGCCACAACATAGTGATTTCTCTAGACCACAGACAGGGGGCATGATGGCTTTACAAGGAAATACTGTTACTCTACACAAGACATTAGTCATCCTCAGAGGGGATTCTCTGAAGCCACTGGGAGAAACTCTATAGGAGCAGGTAATGGCCAAAGTCATGGTTAGGCAATTTCATGGAAAATTTAGGGGTTTAAGTAGGTCATGATAAATCAGTCCCTTCTCCCCTCTCTGAATTTAGAACCAATAGAAGTTTAGACACAGGAGTCTGAAGATGAAAATATCAGTTTTATTACCAGTAGCACTGGCTTGGACATTGCCCTCAAACATAGTAAATGACCAGACAGCAGACCCCTAGCTCTACTGGGTCAAAGATAGAAACAGCAGCAGGTGTGCGTGTCCCCACTCTCTGCTCTGCTGGGGCAAAACAAAGTGATCCTTTGGGCCAGACATCAGATTCCAGGAAGTGAACCCTAACCCTTGGGCTGTGAAGTTTTAAAGCTACATTATAAAAGAATCACTGAGCCCTCCTCCGGAGTAATTAGTGGTCATAGCACAATACAAATTATGGCACGGCAGAACCTTGGCTCCAGCCCTATCCTGCCTGCTCTTGGTTTTCACCTGAGGATGGCTGGCCCCTCCCCTAGATTAAGCAGGAGGTGGATCCCAGTCTTACCTTGGCAGCTGTATATGTACCAGGCGCCATCCCCCCAGCATTCATAATTGGGGAAGTACTGCCTTTATTCTGCACTGTTTAGGAGGCTGGGTCAAGCCTAGAGATTAACTTGGATTGACTGCCTTCAACCTTGGGCTGTAATTCACTTCCTTAGAGATTTGCAGCCAACTACTTTTCTAGAAGGCTGATGAGGAAGAGTCAATCTTGGACAAATTATGGCCTACCTTTATGAGCCTCACCCAAAGAGCTTTCTACTTCTTCCTTCCAAGTTGACCTCACTTTGCCAGAGCTATAGGCCTTCCCATTTAGGGTCAGAGTCTGCCTGGGTTTACTGCCTGGAGGGACAGAAAATGCATGTGTCCTGAAGCAGGATGCTACAAAAGAAAAAACCCAGGAAAAAATTGAACTGCAGACCTCCTTCCGAATCACCAAGCAGCTTGGTGATTCACCTATACTTGGGTAGGAGAAGTGAAGGTTTAAGGAGTCTTCAGGAAAACACTCCACTGATATTTCCCTTCTGAGGAAGGAAACACAAGTTTCTTGTCCTTTATGGAAATGTATGGCAGTTCTGGATCATATATGAACTGCATCTAAATTTCTGGAGATGGCTGGTGGTAGTTCTATAACAGTGTGAACATATTTAATACTACTGAATCATACACTTAAAAATGGTTAAAATCATGGGGTCCTTGGGTGGCTCAGTCAGTTGGGCTTTGGCTCAGGTCATGATATTGTGGTTTGTGGGTTCAGGCCCCGAGTCAGGCTCTGTGCTGATGGCTCAGAGCCTGGAACCTACTTCAGATTCTGTGCTTCTCTCTCTCTCTCTCTCTCTCTCTCTCTCTCTCTGTCCCCCCCAACCCTTCCCACTTGTCTCTGTCTCTCAAAAATAAAGAAATGTTAAGAAAAATTTTTAATGGTTAAAATGATACATTTTATGTTAGGTATATTTTACTGCAACCAAAAACAAACAAACTGGGTCTAATCTTGTTTTTGGTTTTATTTTGCTTTGTTTTGAAGAGCTAATACATGCACATGGTTTTAAAATTTAAAAACACAATGGCTTCTCCACAGTCTATTCCCTAGTTAATCCATTTTCTTTTCTAAAGGCAAACAATAACACCAACATTTGGGGGAATATGTTACACAAAAATAAACAAATATATTTAAACTTTTTTGACAAAAACAGTACCAGATTTTACACACTTTCCTGCAATTTGCTTTTTTATCTTATTGGACTTTCTTAGAGAATGTTCTGTATCAGTATATCAGACTTCTAGGTTTGTATCTACCTATTTTGCCAGTGTGTGGATAGCCCATAGTTGACTTAACCAATCCCCTTTGTGGTGCAAGTATAAGTGTTTTTGATCTTTTGCTCTTTCAAATGGTGAATAGTCTTGAATATGTATCATTTCTCATCTCTGTCTACTCATAGGATAAATTCCCAGGCATGAAACTCTAGCAGTTGTCCCAGTAGTTTCCAACACAAGGAACACTAACCCTAATACTGTTGAGTAGACATTAGAACTGAGCAAGATCTCTGATCTCATAAGCTAGCCAGAAAAGTGATGGTGTGTATCCCACACATAAGCCATTGTGTCACACATTGCTGTGTGTACTAAAGTAGGAAAACTATTGAATGAATCCCCCCAAAATAATGTCCATTTTCAAAGAGCAACCCCTTCTGGCAAAGGTCTGGTCAGTCCCTCATGCATAACTACTTGACTCTCAGTGAGTTTTCTTTAAATAATTCCTTACATTTTCCCCAATCGAATTTACCCATGTTTCTACATATAATATCTTTTTTATAATGTAACTACAGAACCCTAATAAATTAGCCACAGAAAAGGATATTACCTGCATATGACAGGTGAGGAAACAGCAACAGAGACCAAGAGAAATTGCAGCTTGTTTGATAAGCAAGTTAGTGGAAGAGTCTGGGTTAAGATCCAAATCGATAACCTAATTTTGTACTTTTCCCACTAATCTATGTTGTCCTTTCTCTCCAGTTCTCAAAAATAAATGAACTGTTTCTAAGTCTACCAAGTCCAGGAGAGGTCTCAGTTTGTGGACAGCCAGTGACTGTCTTGCTAGTTGGAATCTGTCCTGATGCTTCACAGATGTTGAAGATAAACAGAAGGGACCTCTCAGGCATTAAAAATTGTGATGCAAATCTAAGTGTTTCTGATCTTAGATTCAAACAAGTGGATCCAGGAAACCTGATGACTTCCAGTCTTACCTACAAGCTTACATGGCTCACATGCCAAAGTGGGAATAGTTAAGGCTGATACTTTCTCCAGGAGGAGCCAGAGGGGAATGGATTTTATACAATGGGAACATTTTTTCATATTGTGTGCACAAAAAAAAACCCTAATGAACTCTTTAAAACCCCTCCCATGCAATGCAACTCAGGGTAACGTAGAACAGAATAGAGAATTCCACCATTGTACACAGAGAAGCCACTGTAGGAAGACTGGACAATAGGCATTATATTGATGAAAGCAACTCTGGTTATATGTACAGTTAACAAGAAATTTACTCAAACCCTGGACTTAGAGCCATAGTAGACTAAAAACCAAGAATTCTTGAAAGCTAGTACTTCCAACCTTGATCTATGGAAGAATCAGTCCGGAATGCTGTAACAAATCACCCTCAAATATTACTGAGGCAACACAGTGAAGTCTGTTTCTTGCTTGTGTCCTGATCCGCTGGTGGGACTATGGGGTAGGGACAGTGGGTTCTGTGTTCCATGCGGTCACAGAAGTGGCATCCAACACCCCTGCCCAAAGTCCACTGGCTCTGATGCAAAGGATTCCCATTGCTTGGGAGGGAGGTTGGGGACTCTTCCTCTGTGCTCAGGAGAAAAAGAAGGATCTGGAGTGAACACATGGGAGTCTCTCTGCTCCATCCACATAAACAGGTTCAGAACTTAAATGGTAAGGGACACAGAAGTGGGCAGTAAACATGAGAACTGGGACAGTGAAAGGAAAAGAGATCTGTACAGGACCAGATAGAGACATCTGCCTATACGAAAGGATGTGGATATAGGTTCTAGAACTATGCTGTCTATTACTTATGGCTTGTGGGGCATAGCAATGTGTTAAGGTTAACTGTGTAACAAACTGTACGTAATTCTCATTTCATAGATGGAGTCAGTCATTCCCAGTTGGCCTTTTTTTTTTTTTTTTTTTTTTTTTTGCTGTGTTTATAAAGCCATGGGTTAAAGAACCCTACAGGGTATTTCTAATATGAGATGACTGGGCAGGGAGAGTCTTACTGACAGTTGATGTCAAGATTCTTGGTCTAGGGGCACAGGGCATGAAGGAGTTTGCCTTAAGAATGGCCACCCTGGGTAGGCTTATTCCTGTCTGGTATGCCACACATTTCTCTTATGCCCTGGAAAAACTAGTGAAGGAGCCAGTGTTGACCTCAAGGTCCCTGGCGGGCCTTTTTTGAAACCACACACCATGACAAATCTCAAGGAAGTTAAAAAAACAACAAAAACAATCATAACCAAGGCAGCCCAGCTATTTTTAAAAGAACTGGAGCTTCATGACTTCAAACCCGAATTCCTGTGAGCTTCCAACCACCCTAGTCTAAAAGGAACATCCCTTTACCAGCCATAATGTTTAGAAACATAGCTAAGCTCTCTTAGCTGAAGACTGAGCATTTTTGAACTCAGAAATGTGAATGTCTACTCGGGAGGGCCCGCGAGGGTGGATGAGGAGGATGTGTGTGTGTTAGAGTATGTCTAGTTGATTATAAGTATCTGTGTGACTCTGTGAGTGTATGTGCCTGTGTATGTTTGTGTGAAATTCAGAGCAAGGCAGGGGAAGGCAGTTCACGTAGATCCACATTTTACCTTACATTATGTGAAACTGTAGATAATAGGCAGAAGAGAAATGGGAACCCACAAGTAACTGATGTTAGGACTGTTAAGAACCTCCCAGAAGACCTAACTTTTACTGGCTGTGTATTAACAAGCACCTGCAAAGCTCTGCCTCGCTAAGGAAAGACCAAGATGCACCTGCCAGCCAACACCTGCCTAAAGGAAGGAAAGACAGGGCTTCAACCTAGAGCAGAAGAGCGCCGGCCTCTTCTTTATGCTCAGCTGTCACGCTCAGTTGCACAGAATGTGGGTCTGCCTGTCAGCCTGCGCTGAATCCTACGGCACCGTTCCAGGTCTTACTATCTGTACTGTGTTCCAAATGACTTGTTGCCCCTACCTGTGTGCACCCAGGAAGACTCCGGTTTCTATAACAACAGACCCCATCCCCCTGGAGTTTCCTTGCTATATGCAGAGGCCGCTTGCCAATCCATGCTGACTTAGCCCAGCCTTCAGCCTGGCCTGTCTAGACCTGTTCCCACCCAGACACCAGCACCGCGCGTCAGTTTTTCCCAAAACTGGAAAGAGGAAATGGAGGCTCAGTAAATAAACAAACAAAAGCAGAGCTTTTGTAAACCATTCTAATCTGGGCATGGTTTAATAGTTTGAATTTTCCGTCATGTGCTTTACCTAGGTTCTTTTAAGCCTGTAGCAAGACTAGGAAATCAGCTATCAATTGACTTACTATGATGTTTTCTCAATAATCTCTCTGAAAAGCAGTGGAATTCAAGGTTGTTTTCAAAATCTGGAAGCAGAAGCCTGTTGCATTTACGGTAATGATACTTTGGAGGGGGGTTAGTCTTTCATTTGTGGGGATTTTTTTTCTAGAGACCAAATCCAGGGGACAGAAGAGGTGAGGTATCATTCTGTGGGCTTCCTGCAATCTGGAAAGAATAAGGTCTGCACAAAAGAAATAGCAGAGGCTTAAAGGATTGTGATTTTTGTGTTGTGACTGGATTCACGTTTGCAGTCCTTGTAACCAGAAGGACCTAACAGAACTGTCTATTGTAATGCAGAGACGGGGAGGGGGTGGGGCTCAGGGCATTGCAGTTCCAGGAGCAATTGCCCCTTGCTGTCGGAGGGTCCCATATGAGCATCAATCCTCTAGGCGGATTCTGGGCAAGTTCCTTCTCTACCAATCATGGTTACTAAGAGCAGGTGACCTCAGAAACTGTTCTAGCAACTTTTACTGCTGCGAATCATTCTCTTGGGAACCTCAGAAGCTGGCAAAATAAATCTTTGTATTCACTCTGTTTGTATTCTGACAGCACTAAAAACCTCTGCTTTGAAAAGGAAAGCTTTTCCCAAGCAAATCCAACTGGGGGAATAGATTCCCTGTGTGTAGCTTTGGAGGTGCTAAAGGAATAATAATAATTGCTTTCATTTTGATGAGCTTTACAGATTCCAGAGTTCTCTCAAGAGTCCCATTTCATTTGATATTTGCAGTTACCACGTGAAGCGAGCAGGGCTGACCTTGACCGGCCTCCCTATCAGATGCACGGTGGCATTAAATGGCTTGCCAATGTCACAAGGTGCGTAGTTGGCACAAATTGCAGTGCAAACGTTCTGACAAATAAGTCAGTAGGCTTCCTATTTTACCATTCCACGAAACTTCTAAAATAATCCTATGGATTTAAAAAATATGTAATCGCCACTCATATGCAAACCCCGGAAAATTCCCAAGCTGATGAAAGGGGTCTATTTTGGTGATGCAAGTGAATATCGAGCTGCTGATTTTGAGCAAAAGCAGCCAATGCAAATAAGCATGATATATTCATATATTCATCCATTTGAAAGAAATCTGATGGCAAGAATTTGCTCCAACAAAGCAGATTCTAGGATGTGCCAGCATCTGTACAAATGCGTGTCATTCTCTGCAACCTCCATGCACCGAGGAAGACCATGGATTCCTTGAGCATAAAGACAGGACAGAGTCTTAGAGATAATTTTATCAACCTCATTTTCCAAGGGAGGAAAGTGGGTTCAGAGAGCAGTGCCTTGCCCAAGGTCACACTGTTAAAGCTGTCAGGAGTACAAGTCCTCAGACCTTCAGACACCACAGTCCATTCAGACTGACACTTCTGAGCCTCTGGATGGTTCCAAGTCACTAAAGCGACACTAAATTGGGCCCAGTGCAGCATTTAAGCAGAGGAGTGCAGTAAGGTCTCTTAGCAGGATTTAGAGCCAACAAAGACTGGAATCAAAGACTTGGAGCTTGTTTAAGGTCATTCTCCTGATAGTGGGTCTTTCCAGAAGCAGGCTCCCTAGAAACCAAGTTCAGCTTTGCTTCGCCCTTGAGCCTCAGCATTGGAGTGTGAAGCCAGAATCGCCTGGTGCCTGGTGTGGTGTGATGGTGGGGACAGGGTTTGGCCCTGAGCTCCTTGTGCTTTCCACATGGCCTCATTTGTCAGCCAGGGCACAGCGTGAGTGTACCACGCCAAAACAGTCCTGACCAATGGTGCAGAGGGCTATGGTATTTACCCAGGGGCTCTCTCGGAAGGCTTTCCAAATATTCCATCGGAAGGTTTATTTTCAAACCTCGATCCAAGACCAAACCACTTAGAGTTATGTCAGCCTCTTCATCCAATGTGTCCCTGAGCTGCTTTCAGCAGGCTTCTAAAAGAATCCCAGAGACTCAGGACTTGGACTGTGTCTCTGAAGGAATGGCCTGACTCTGGGATCAATAAGAAACTGTCCGTTACATCTCCGTGTGATCTTCATCAGATAAAATTCTGTTAGGGGCTGCCGGCATGGTGTAGCAGATGCTGTGTGTGTTGCTGTGACCCCGCTCAGGACCAAGGCACACCCTCCCAGCTGCCCGCAGTGTTGCCAGTGGCTGGCCCCTAGCTGAGTCCCTCTCAGGGATTACCTTTTGATAGAGGTTGTGGTCTCACTTGAGATTAAAGTCCCTTCCCCCCCCCCCAAAAGCCTGCACCTGATAACTGGTCAATATAGGGGTACAAAGTATTGACCCCTTGCTTAACTCAGGTCATCTCTGCAGGGCCACCCCAACTCTATGAGATCACTTGGGGTGTCTGTGCTACTGCCTCAAAGTGTAACTTCATCCTCTGCCCAGGCCTTCTTCTTCCTCCTTTGCACGATGATGCTCCCCAGAGCACTCCCAGTTAACTACCTGCTTGCAAATCTCTGTCCCAGAATATCACTCCCCTTGCCCCCCCACTCCCCTCAGGGCCAGATTCTTGACTCTTGTCTGCTCATGGACACCAACTTCTGCATATCAGAATGAGTAGGAGTCTTCTTTATCAAGATAGCCGAAGCAATCTCTACTCGTTTCCTACGGCTGCTACAACAAATCACAACAAACCCAGTGGATGCGAAGCCTGAAATGATGGGGCCAGAATCAAGGTGTTGGCAGGGCTGGGCTCCCTCTGTAGGCGCTGAGGAAGAATCTGCTTTCTTGCCTGGTCTAGGTTCTAGAGTTGAAATCTTTGCCTTCCTTGGCCAGTAGCCCCTGGCCCCATTTTCAGAGCCTGGGACATGGCATCTTCTGTCAGTGGACACATCGCCTTCTGTGGCCAATCTCTCTCTGCCTCCCCTTTTGAAGGGCACTTGAGATTGCACTTAGGGCCCATGTGGATAATGCAAAATGCTCTGCCCATCTCAAGAACTGCGCTTAACGTAATCACACACCCTCAAAGTTTCTTTTGCCATTTGAAGCAACCCTCACAGATTCTGGGGATTAGGCCTGAGGATCTTTGCAGAGTTTTATTTAACCTGACACAGATCATACAGCAAACTTGGAGGAGGGGGCATACATTCCAATTTCAATTTGAAGTTTCTGTTTAAAAGTGACGAGGCCCCCAGATCTTCTTTTGCAATGCATTTACCATTGTCCCAAAGGCTGATGTCAGCTGGGAAAACAACTTCTTGATTCAGGCCTTTATTATGAAACATGACAAATTCTTACCTGCTAGAACTCATTCTCTGTCTCTCTTCTTCCTCTGTCTCTGACTCTCTTTTTCTTCCTTTCTACCCCTCTAACCCATCAAGTTCTGTGTCTGCAGGCACCCTACTGTCTAGGCGGGAATAGCACTCTTCAGCCCTCCATGGCCTCGGTTGGGAGGAGAAGGAGGGGATGGAATAGTGACATAAGCCTCATCCGCACATTCTTTTGCCACCGTGACAAAGCATTCTCTGTCACGGTCAGCCTGGGATGATACCATCTGACCCATCAGATAGGGATTTGAAAGCAATCTTCACATACTCACTTACTCAAATAAGGCCGATCTGAAATTCTGCTCATCCCAGGAAATCCTCTGCAATCTCATTTCTTTCCCAAATTCTTCTCAATTCTTTTAGCATACACTGTTTCTACCACTTTTATAGACCATATATGTTGATCTGTATATTTATCTTCCTCACTAGACTGTGAGCGCCCTTGTTTTTAAAGTCTATTTTTTTAGAGTAGTTTCAGGGTCACAGCAAAATTGAGGAAGGAGAGATTTCCCATGTACTCCCTGCCCCACACCTGCATAGCCTTCCCTGTTATCAACCCCCCCCACCCCCCCACCAAAGTGCTACGTGCATTACAATTGATAAACCTACACTGGCACAGCATAAGCACCCAGAGCCCATAGTTTGCATTAGGGTCTACTCTTGGCGTTGTGCATTCGACAGGTTTGGACCAATGTATAATGATATGTGCCCATCAGTATAGTTTTATATGGAGTAGTTTCACGGCCCTAAAAACCCTGTGCTTTGCCTATTTGTGCTTTCCCCACACCCCACACTCCCTGGCAACCACTGATCTTTTCCCTGTCTCTGTGGTCAGCTCCTTTTTCATCTTTTTATCCCAATAAACAACTATCAAGGTCATCCTAGGAGAACATGACCTCCGCAGAGGAGCCATGCTCCCTGCGGTCTGTGAAGTGGCTTACGGTCCCAGTAGCCCTGGTTATGCCATGTGCACAAAGATAGGCACCACAGCCAATGACATTTTGGCAGTCAAAGGGAACTTGTGACTGCCATCAGTAAACATGACAGCCAAGCATGTGTTCCCGGGGAAAGCCCTTCGCATGGGTCTTTCCTTGTTGCATTTATATTTAGCTCAGGTGAAAGGCTGCGACTGTTTGCCTCAGTGACAGGCAGCAAACAATAACCAAAAAAAAAAAATAAGGAATACTTGTTACCTTTCTTCTCTTTAGGACACGGAGTCCTTACATTTGAGACCACATCTCTGACAACCAGCTTTCCCATGCCTGGCCCGTGAGATGTACACAAACGTTCATTGTATGAAAGAAGATTCAGAAGCAATCTCGAATTCTGGCTCTCCAGCTGTTAAACTATGTTTCTGTATTTTAATTAAGAAGTATTTCACCCATCAGTCCTCAGTTTGTTCTCAGCACTCAAGAGTCTCTCATGGTTTGCCTCTCTCCCTCTCCCCCACTATTTCCCCCCTTCTTCTCCCCCATGGTCCTCCGTTAAGATGGGTGTGGGGGGAGGGTGAGATGGGCATGGAGGAGGGCACTTGTGGGGATGAGCACTGGGTGTTATATGGAAACCAACTTGACAATAAACTATTTGTAAATAAATAAATAAATAAATAAAACAACAAAAAAAAGAAGTATTTCAAACATGCAGAAAGGTGCAGAAAATAAAATACACAACCAACATGTCTATCATCCAGATTACATAGCTGTTAACATTTTCTCATTTTTCCTTGAGATGACTCATAACAAAAGAAAAAAGAATACAGCCAACCCCCGACCCCCACTCTATGCTCTACCTCTCCTCTCTGCAGAGGTACCTCCACCTCAAGTTGCCATGTGCTGTCCCCATGCATGCTTCTGTAGTCGCACTTAACATTTGTATGTACAAAACAACATTCCCTGTCACTTTACGTGCATTTGGAATTTACTTCAATGCCATATTGAATATATTATTTTGAGATTTGCTTTTCTTACTGTACAATATATTTTAGAAACTGATTTATGTTGTTTGGACACAATGTAGGTCTAGTTCATTCATTTAACTGCAGCCCAGCATATCACAGTTTAGTCATTTTCCTGCTGAAGAACAATCAGTTACTTGCTTTCGCTGTTGCTGCAGTGAAGGTACTTGGACACGTCTCTTTGTGCACATGTGTGTAATTTCTCTAGAGTAAGGCACCTAGGATTGCTAAGTGGCAGGGAATGTGCTTTTTCACTCTCCTCGGTAGTGACAAAGTGCTCTCCCAAGTGGTCGTACCAATTCACATTCCTACTGGGTTAGGAAGTACTGTTTCCCTGAATCCTCACCATCAATTGTGACACTGAAAAATCTTTTCCAGTGTGATAGGTGTGAAAGGCATTTGTTGTCTTAACTTACGTTTCCTTGATTACTCACAAGCTTAAGCTTTTTAAAAGCATTTTTATATGGCTACTAGCAGTTTTGTTTATGTGTCTGTGTGTATGTGTGTGAAAGAGGGAGAGGAGGGGGAGGAGAGAGGGGTGAGGGAGAGTGGGAAAGAGAGGGGGGAAGGGAAAAGGAGAGAGACCAGTACTAATCCTTTGGTCCTTAAAAAAAAAAAAAAAAACTGGCATAGGGGCGCCTGGATGGCTCAGTCGCTTGAGCATCTGACTTCAGCTCAGGTCATAAGCTCATGGTTTGTGAGTTCGAGCCCTGTGTCAGGCTCTGTGCTGACAGCTCAGAGCCTGGAGCCTGCTTCAGATTCTGTGTCTCCCCCTCTCTGTCCCTCCCCTGCTCATGCTCTGTCTCTCTCTGTTTCAAAAATAAATATTAAAAAACAATTTTAAAAACCTCACTGGTTTATCCTTTTCTGATATATTTGTAACTATTCTGTATTCAGAAGTTATTATTTAAATTGCAAATATCTTGTCTTAAACTGCATCTAGCTTTTAAAATTTTGTGTATGATACCCCTGTTATAAATCACTTTCAAAATCTGATGTAGTCAAATTCATAAATCTCCTTAAGATTTGCAGGTATTTGTTCTTTAATAGATCTGCTCTTAGCTCTACATTTGAGATATTCTCCCACATTGTTTTCTAAAAATTCTAAATTTTTGCTCTTCACATTTAAATTTTTGTCCATCTGGAATTTACTTTTGCTTATGTGGTGAAGTAGGAATCTAATTTTATCTTTTCCGAATGGAAAGTTAAATGTTTCAGCACCTCAAAAGATAGTCCAGCTTTTCCCAGTGTTTGAAATGCCATTTCTATTAAATACAAGCTCCCATTCACAAGTGGATCCCTCCCTTGACTCTCCAAACCATTCTGCTGGCCCATTTCTCCGTAATTTGACCATTATTTTAGCTAATGGCTATATTTAGCAGTTGGTGCAGTGATTCACCTCATTCTTTGTCCTCAAATTTGTTAATTTGTTTTCCAGTTTCATTGAGATATAATTGACAACACTTCTAAGTTTATTTTCTTTTTCTTTGAAGTTTAAAGTGTACAATGTGGTGATTTGATATATACATATACCATGAACGATTGCCACAATAATGTTAGTCAACATATCCATCACCTCAACAGTTACCATTTGTGTGTGTATATGTGTTAAAGACATTTAAGATTTCCTCTTAGCAAATACCAAGTATGCAACAAAGTATCTATTGTCTCGACTCAAATTTATTCTGACTTTCTTTAGTTCGAACCCTTCCAATATTGTAGATTTAGTTAATCTATCCCTATGACAAACGCTATAGGATTGATAAAGGAAATGCATCTAATAAATTAATTTGAGAAATTTTTGCCATTTGTACAACATTGAGTCATTCTGACCAGAAATGTGATATATCTTTCCACCTAGGCCTTCTTGATAAATTACACATTTATATTATTTAATATTGATTTATACTTTTCCCTGTAAAGATTTTACATATTTTATTAGCTCGCTTATGAGGTTTTTATAATGTTTGCTACAACTGTAAATCGTCTCTTTTTTAAAAATTATATTTTCTAACAATTTGCTGCAGGTGTTCAGGGACAGTTTTTAAAAATCAGTTTTAAATTAGGCAACTTGTGTATTTCCTTATTTCTTCTAATAGTTGTTGATTGCTTCTCTTCTCTTGGATTTTTAAAAATAGATAATCATAGCATCCATAAATAATGATACTTTTATTTTTTAATTTTGAATATTCATTTGATTTCTTTTTCTTGTCATTACTTCATCAGCTAAGACTCACAAAGTAATGTTGAGTAAGGGTTTTGATAGTAGTCATCCCTGCCTTCATCCTGAATTTCAGTGAAATTATTTCAGAGATGCACCAAGTATGACTTTCACTATAGATTAATAGTAGACAAACTTGGGGCACCTGGCTCAGCTGGTTAAGCGTCTGGCTTTGACTCAGGTCATGATCTCACAGTTTGTGAGTTCAAGGCCTGCGTTGGGCTTCACGCTGACTGTGCTACAGCCTGCTTGGGATTTTCTCTCTCCCACTGTCTTTGCCCACCTCTCTCTCTCTCTCTCTTTCTCAAAATAAAGAGACTTAAAACAATAGTAGACAAACTTAATCAGGTTATTCTTTTACTTCTGGTATGCTAAGAGATTTGTTATGAATAGGTATCAAATTTTATCAAATACATTTCATTTTCGGCAATCTTTTGAGGTGACTACCTGTTTTTTCTTTATTGTGTATGGGGCAAATTACATTAATATTGGTTTCTATTGTTAAGCTTTCATTTATTTAGTAACCCAATGTAGTTATAAGGTATTATTTATAACACTACTAGATTCAGTTTACTAATGTTTATTGCAAAGCTTTATGTATTTGCTCATAAATGAAATTCATCTGTACTGTCCTTTTTGGTAATGTCTTTTCCAATTTTTGTTGTCAAGGTTATATTAATATCATATAACGAGCTGGAAATCTTTCTCTTTTTCCTGTTTCTAGAACAGATTGCATAACATAGAAATTGAATTTTCCTTGAAAGTTGAGAAAAACTTACCTGTAAAGCTCTCTTAGATGTCCACACTCTTTGTGAATAGACTTTAAATTACCAATTTTTTTTTTAAAAATGTTTATTTCTGAGAAAGAGAGAGAGCAGGGGAGGGACAGAGAAAGAAGGGGACAGAAGATCTGAAGCAGTCTCTGAGTTTGATGTGACGCTCGAACTCACAAACCGTGAGATCATGACCTGAGTGGAAGTCTGACACTTAACCATCTGAGCCACCCAGGCACCCCTAAATTTCAAATTAAATATTTGAAAGGCCATAAATCTAGTCAGCTTTTCTATTTCTTTTTGAGCTATATTTTTTTCTTGGTGTTTCTACTTCATTTAAAATTTCAATGTTATTGCAACAAAGTCATGCATAGTTGCCTCATGATTTTGTGAATTTGTGTTGTATCTATAGTTACATCGTTTTCTTTCTCAGTGTAGTTCATTTGCACCATCTTTCATTTTCTCCTGCTCTTTCGCCTTTGTTAATCCACTCAGTTGTTTGTCTTCTATTTCATTCATTTTGCTCTTATCTGTATCCTTTTTCCTTTGTCTTTTCTTGAGTTCACACTGTTATTTTTCTATCTTCTTTAATTAGAAATGTTCATTCATATTCAAAATGTCTTCTTCTCGGGTGTATGTATGTGTGTGTTTGCATATCTGTAATTTCTTCCCTGGAGCACTGTTTGAGCTACAACTGACAGCTGTGATACGCAGTATTTCCCTCATCATTCAGCTCTAAATATTTTCAAATTTCCATTATGATTTCTATTTTGAAGAATTAATAATTCAGAAGTGCTTTTAAATTTCCAAACATATGGTTCCTTTTTTGTAGTTACATTTTGTAATTTGCTTCCAATTCAATAGCATTTTGGAAGGGGCTGTGGTCTATATGATATTGATTCATTTGTTACTTTTAGATACTTGCTGTGTGGCCAAGTATGTTGTCATTCAAAAATAAGTTCAATGTGTATTCACTAATTGTTAAAGGAAATGCTACATTCAAGTTTTAAATGTGTTGCTTCTTTTTTTAAAAAAAAATTTATTAACATTTGTTTACTTTTGAGAGACAGAGAGACAGCGGGGAAGGGGGCAGAAAGAGGGAGACACAGTATTTGAAGCAGGCTCCAGGCTCTGAACTGTCAGCACAGAGCCCGACTCAGGACTCAAACTCACAGACTCAGCCATGAGATCATGACCTGAGCTGAAGTCAGATGTTTAACTGACTGAGCCACCCAGACATCTCTAAATGTGTTGCTTCTGTTGTTTATATGTTTGCTAATTATTTTGTTTCCTTACACTACTTAATCTGGGGTATCGTCTTAAAATATCTCACTATGATTGTGCATTTCTTGGGGTTTTTTTGTGTGTGCTTCTGGCCATTTGTACTTCACGTGGATTAAGACTACATTATTAAAAGTTGACAGTTTCGGAATTTTTAAGGCTTTTTTAAAAAAAATCTTTTTGATGGATAGTTTCTGGTCTGTCCATATGACAGTTCCTCCTTTGCTTCACTTTTTCCTCTTGGACCTAAAACAGGTCCAGGGGATTTTGCTGTCATTGCGCGTACCACATCCCCACTGCTCTTGGATAAAGGTTTATACACCGCCTTTGAGACACAGATTTTCCTAAGTTCTTCTGAGCTTTGCAGCCACAAGATATTCTCCATGCCTCCACCCTTCCTGTACCTCCTTTCATGATGTCAACTGCCTTGTGGGAGTGTTTCCACTTACTTTATGATTCAACATTTATCTGTCTCCCAGTGTTGCTAAAATTGAAGACTGAATTTTATTTTTCATTCTTCTTATTGCTTTTGGATGCTTTACAGGCAATACTAGTTTTTGCTGCCATCTTCACGCTGGACTTTTTCCGTAATGAAGCCTAAGGTTAATGAGAATCTTCACTTGTCCCTGAACATTACCTTCATCCATATCCATCCTTCTTGTACTACATGCTGCCCTGTCTAGTATTTTACTTACAAATATAACCCCACAGGATCGTCATCATATTGTTTTGTGATCAGTGCTCATTTAAATTTGCCCATGTCTTTCTTTATCTGTCTCTCCACTGGCCATTGCTTCCTGCATCCCATGGCTTCTCCCAGACAGGTAGAGCTTCTGGAACTCGTTCAGCAAGGGGCTGCAAATAGATTATTTCAATCTTTGCTTGTCTGATGATGTCTTTACCTTGGTTTCACTATTGAATTTTACTTTAGCTGAGAATAAAATTCTAAAGTTTCTGTTATTTTCCCTCAGCCCTCTGAAGCTACTGCTTCATTACCAATCGTGCTATTAAGAAATTAGCAGCTTAAGTTTAATAACAAGAACAAAAACTCTGGATACCTCACAAAGACACATGTATATAAATGCTAATTACCGTAGGCACACTTACAAATCTTGATACTCATTTTTAAACCCCAATTATCAATTACACACATTTGTTTAAATTCAACTATTATATTTTAATTTTCCTTAATGGCAATCATTATTCTTACAACTATTTGGAACCTGTTGTATTTTTACATAGTTAACATATATGTTCAACCCCCTAAAACTCATCATTTGGAAGAGCTGTGAACAAGTCAGAAATTTCTGCTTCTGAACTTTGTTTTTGTTCCTTTTTTGTAAATGTGCAGCTATGAGATGTTTTTCCCTTCAGAAGTGACACCCTTACATTGTTTCGGTGACAAAAAGTCATACAATTATGGGAAATGTCTTGACATCCCTAACAGCTGGAACCACTTCTGCTGGTTTTCTGTGTCACTCTAGCAAAAGGCTCCCACACTCTGCACCACCGTCTCTCTTACCAGCCCCTGAAATGCTCCAGCACATTCCTGAGCAGCCCTGGAGGCACCCAGCAGAAAATTCACACCTGGGGTAGATGTGGTTACAGGAGTGAAAGTGCTGATCTCAGTGGATTTTCAATACAGCATAAAAAAAAAAGAAAAGAAAAGAAGAGCAAAGAAGAGAAAAAAAGAAAAGAAAAGAAAAAAAAGAAGAAAACCCAGCAAGAGGAAGAAGCATGTGCAAAATGTGATCCTTTGGCATAAATTTTTTTTTAAAAGAGAGATACATAGGGATGCTCAGTTGGTTAAGTGTCTGACTCTTGGATTCGGGTCGGGTCATGATCTCACAGTTTTGTTAGTTTGAGCCCTCCCATGAGGCTCTGTGCTGGCAACATGAAACTGCTTGGAATTCTCTCTCTCTCCCCCTCTCTCTGACTCTCCTCCACTTGCTCTGTCTCTGTCTCTCTCAAAATAAATAAACTTAAAAAAACAGATAGATAGATAGATAGATAGATAGATAGATAGATAGATAGTTGATAGCACAATATCAACAATTTTGAGGTGAGGAGAATCAGTGGTTAACTGTTGACAGTGTTTAACAGTTATGGAAAGAGAAACTAGGGAGTCAAAGGCCTCTTTCTTTTGCATTGTTTTGAAGTACTTAAATTATGTAACTCAGCAGATATTATATTATATGTAATATAATATGTTGTATATTTATTAATATATGTTTATGCTTGAGTCTATATACATAATATGTATACTATATATACTATGTTGAGATTATGTATATAATATATAGCATACATTTTATATTATATAACCCAGAAAATTATATGTTGTAGGATAATATATATTATATAAATAGAAGTTCAGAAAACTTCTGTTACATATATAATATTTAATGAAGATATATATTTTCACATATATGTGCATATATATGTATGTATGCATATATGCACACACACAAATATATATATATATAACAGTCAGAAATTTCTGAGCACAAAGATTGTGTACTGTTTTTTCTGGCATATTTGCTTCTTTATATTTTTCTCTTGATAAAACTTAAAGGGAAGAAGATGTAGAAAACACAAGGCCTCATAGCACACCTGCACTAACTTTCCAGGGCCTCCCTATCAAAGTACCAGAAATTGGGTGGCTTAGACAACAGAAATTGAGTGTCTTACACTTCTCTAGAGGCTGGAAGTGTGACATCGAGATGGGCGGTGCAGGAAGGGTCTGCTCCAGGCCCCTCTCCTTGGCCTGTAGACGGCTGTCTTCATCTTGTGCCTCTTCACATCATCTTCTTCCGTGCGTGTCTCTGTGCCCAAATTTCCCCTTTTAATAAGTTCATGGGTCACATTGGATTAGGGCCCATCTCAAAACTTCACTTAACTTGAGTACCTCTGTTGATATCTATCTCCAAATAAGGTCATGTTCTGAGGTACTGAAGGTTAGGACTCCAACACATTTTTTTTCTTGGTTTGGGGGTGAGGCACAATTTAACCCATAACAGTACTTCATATGACAGGAATTCATAGAAGTGGAGAAAATAAATAACGAAAATTGAGACGGATTCTGCAGGAGGTGACAACGGACTTCATTCTTGAAGGATAAATCATCCTTCATCTTTTGATGGGGAGAAGGAATTGATTTCACACTTTCCTCCCCTCTTTTGCTGGGACAAAATGGAAAAATGAATGTTGGGAATGAGGATTATAATGAGCAGGACCCTCATAAGGTCTTTGTGCCTAGAAATAAGTGTTTCATTCCATAGAGTGAACACTACTTGGGATTGAACTGATAAGGCCAGATTAAGGGAGTGGATCTAAGTTGAACACAAGAAGAACTTACAAATACCCAAAGCCGACCCATAGTGGAAATGGGCCACTCTACAGGAGAGGGCATGCCTGGGGGAAATTGAGGCAGAGACCACAGAAGGGTTCCTACTGGGTAGGCAGCTGGATTTGAGCAACTCTAGTCTTCCTGTGAAGTCTAGCTCAGCATAGTGTGCAGGGAGAAACCTGTCAGTAGGGTGGAAAGGGGCAGGAGTTATAAAGGATAACACTCCCCCTCGGGGAGAAATGAAGCCCCAAACACAAGAAGGGAAGCTCCTTTCTTTTTTTTTTTTTTTACAAATAAGGGAAGCTCCTTTCTAAAGCTTGAACCGGAGACAATGAGGAGACACTGGGGGCAGGGGGAGGGGACACTTAACTCTGATGGGGAAGCTCTGACTCCCCAGAGCAGTGCTTTGTAGCCATATTTTCCCGGAGCCACCAAGTCCAAGCCCAAAACGTGGGGTCAAGGGTATGAGAATTTTGGCCCAAGATGAATAAACCTGGCCTCAGCAGCTGCCACCACTCTGGAAATGTGTATGTTGAAAGAATGTGAGCACTTGAGACTATTTCCAGTTCCAGCTGCTCCGTGGTATTAATAAGGGTCTAATTGCTAAAACCATGTGCAGTGAACATGGTGCTCATTTTCCTGACACATGGAAAATGTGGCTTGGAGGCCGAGCTGTCAGACCCAAATCACCTCCAGACCCTGCCTATTGTAAGCACATTTCATCACTGGGCTGGACTTGGGAAGCTTGGTCTATGGCCTCATTATAGCTATTTGTATCCAAACAGGGGAGCCGACATGACAGGTCAGAATTCCTGTCAAAGAAGTGTGGCACCAAGCTGCCTTCCAGCTCCATTTCACAGGTAATGGGGTGTGGAGAAAAATCATCACATTATCGTGCCTCAAGATGAAGGAGACATTTGTCCAGTGTTCAGATCGGGTTTATAAGGTGCCCCTTGACTCTCAGGTTGTTGATACAGAAGATATCACCTCGGAACTCGGAGACTCTCTGTAGACAGTTAGGCTTCCTGTGCACAAGGAGGTGGGCGACGGCATAGGGGCTGTGGCCCCGTGTCTGTGGGGAGACACAGGAGGAGGGTCCGCGTGCATGGCTCCACTGCTCTTGACCACCCACAGATACTGGCTGCTTCTCTTCCCCAAACTGAAATGCGGTTTACTAATTTACACCTCGTGCTACCGCAGTACATACTCACAAAAGCTTCTCCTAAGTTGTCCCACACATCAAAGATCAAAGTCCATTTACGTTTTCTTACTAGCTGCAGTTTTTTAGGGAGAACCCCCTTCCAAAGTTCACACTAACTTTTAATTCATCTTTCTGGCTTGTGAAGGGCGTTCCCAGCTAAGGCTTCACTCCTCATTAGGCTTTCCGTGGACAATATTGGAGCACATTAAATGACCCTTATGAGAGTTCCGGGAAAAGACACCCTGGCGATTGACAGACCTACCTCCCGGAAACCTGAGTTTTAAGAAACCCTGGACATTGACAAGCAGTATGACATAGCGATTAAGAGCCAGAACTCTGCAGTTGGACTCCCCGGGGTTCAACAATGGTTGCACCATTTATGCCTCATGGGACCTTGGGCAAGTGTCCTTGGTTTTCTGGTATGTAACAGGAAAAATGAGAGTACTTTGGCACTAAAGAGTTGCAAACATTAAGTTATCATGTTTGAAGTGCTTTATTAACACTGGCCATAATTATTATTGTTTCCCCAGAAAGAATGTTGTTAGATCCAGTAAAAGTGGGGTCCTAGCGAACACTAGATTTGCACAGATGTTCCTCACAGGGTTGTGCTGTGTGCAGTGTAACCAGTGTAGAGTGGACAGGATAGTGTTAAACAAAGAAACTAAGTATGGATTGCATTATTGGAAGAGTGAGTGTCTGATAACGCTGAACAGCAAGTCCAGCCTGAAAGAGTCTATTTACCCTGAAAGAGTCCTGGCCCACTCAGCCACAGGCAGTTCGAAGAGACACAGATACCCCGATTCACAGAGAGCCCGGCAAAGACACAGCGCAGATGGAGAGAGGCTGTCCTTTGGCGAAGTGGGCAGCAGGAATTCTGCAGAATGATTTTGGGGGGCTCGGCAGGGCTCAAATCTGTGCAGTAGCCAGCAGGGACAGCTAGAGCGGTTAGGGATAAAGAATGTGTTTTAATGCCCAAGCTTCGTGGAAGGGCTAGCAGATGCCTGGTGTGGTTCCTGGGTCAAGCCAGTGATTGGTTTAGAGCCAGGATGATGAAAGAAGATTCGGATACCGTCTGTGCAGAGGTATCTGCTTGGAAGAGGCTATCATGCTCACCAGAGGGGTGCTGTGAAGAGCTCCTGGCCCCCCTCAGGGATGTGAGCAGGACTCACGCTTCAGATGCCAGCATGCAGCCCTCAGGCATCAGCCCTCTCCGGAATCGCCTTGGCTCAGCTGCCTCACTCGGAGTCACACCTCTTCCCAGGACAGCCCGAGCCAGTGACCAGCCGATGCAGAGGCACAAAGGCCCGGCTCTTTTGACCCACCTCAGGACAGCCCCAAACTTGTCTTCAGAATCCCCCACAAAGTCAGCCAAAGCTCCTGAGGAGACTGCACAGAGACTTGACCTTTCATTCTACCCAATCCTACTTTCCGCCATAGATATCGACCCCAAGAGCACTCCCTCAGAGATGCCTCAGTAGTACTCTCCACCTCAGAACCTTCCCTGCAGACCCACGACACTCCCCTAGTGAGCCACGGGCTCCTCTACACTTCCTAGCCTATAGCTTAGGGCCATGTGACAGGGGCCTGGCCACTGGGAAGTAGGGCCATTCGTGTGAGGTGACACAGACGCTACTTGGGATGTGTGGCAAATTAGCCTTTGTTGTGTTAAAGCTCTGCAAAAACAAACTGGGATTTATTTTTGTTGACATGCTTGTTTTCCTCTTCTTCTTTTTAAATGTTTTATTTATTTTTTGAGAGAGACAGAGCATGCACATGAGTGATTCCGTGAGGGGGAGGGGCAGAGAGAGGGAGACAGAGGATCCAAAGCAGGCCCTGTGCTGACAGCAGACAGCCTGATAAGGGGCTTGAACTCGCAAACCGTGAGATCATGACTTGAGCTAAAATCAAGAGTCAGACGCTTAGCTGAGCCACCCAGGCGCCCTGATGTATTTCTTTCTTTCTTTCTTTCTTTCTTTCTTTCTTTCTTTCTTTCTTTCTTTCTTTCTTTCTTTCTTTTCTTTCTTTTCTTTCTGAGTGAGAGAAAGACAGCATGAGCAGGGGAGGGTCAGAGAGAGAGGGAGACACGGAATCTGAAACAGGCTCCAGGCTCTGAGCTGTCAGCACAGAGACTGATGCAGGGCCCGAACCCATGAACCATGAGATCATGACCTGAGCTGAAGTCGGACGCTTAACCGACTGAGCCACCCAGGCGCCCTGATGTATTTGTTTTCTTAACAAATCCTATCTTACCCTGTCTTAGCTAACAGATTAGCCATACTCTTTTAAAAAAGTTTTCTAATTCCAGAGGGAAAAGGAACCACAAGTAATACCTGAATATACTATAAAATACATGGTGCTTGTTTTACGTCTGCTTAAGTTAACTGTTAGGGAAGCATAATGTTATTAGTCCCACATTGTAGATTTCGCTATTCTCAAAAATAATATTGCTAATGAATCCTTTTGTTTTATTTATAAATTTTAGTTATTTTCAGGGGCAATATTTCCAATGACTCCTTGTGTTTGTGTGTGTGTGTATTTACGTGGTCCCAAGTTAAATAAACCATTTAGGTATTTTGACAAATAAATCTGAGCAGAGTGCCTCTAACTGAGAATTACAGTCAATATTCTGATGCCCTAACTAGAAAAATCAAGTAAATATAAATATAAATCTATATATGCACGCAAACTGAGGGACCTTTTCAACCAACATTATCTGAGCACCTACGATGTGTATCATGTTCTTGGAGTTTGCCACATGGTAAGGGCATTCTAGTCTTGGGGAGCTCATTGGTCAGTGGAGAGGCAGGCTGTCCCCAACTGCCTTTGGGATTCAGTGCAGGAAAGACTTGTCAGGGCGCACCGGTGGCCAGAGGGAGGGGGTACTCAGCTCTGTCTGTGGGGGGCCTTGGAAGGCAGCAAACACACAGCTGACTCTTAAGCCACAGCTTGATTGGTGAGCTGGGGTTTGCCAGGCACATGAAATGTGGTGGGGTTTGGGCAGGGGAGGGTAAGGGGTTTCAGGCAGAGGCAATGGAAACAGCAAGATACATTGGGGACATGACAGAGCTAGAGAGGTGACCTGGGAGGGTGTGATGAGGGGCGTGGCAAGCAGGAGACGGGACTGAAACAAAGCCCGGGCCGGATTCTGGGAGGTCTATATACGATGCTTTGGGATTTGGACTTTTCCATTTATCCTTTCGTTTATTTATTGCCAAGTTGGTTTGACCTGCTTAATTGTTGCTCTTCTGGGCTTTAATACAGACACAATTTTATCCTGGGGTATAGGGGTAGAGTTTGTGGAATCATAATCTTCAGGCATCATTAAAACTGATTTCCCATGGTTCATACCAGTAAAAATAAGGTCCCACAGGTACATTCAGACAGTGGAATATTATTCAGTGTTAAAAAGAAATGAGCTATCAAACCAGGAAAAGACATGGAAGAAACTTAGATACGTATCACTAAGTGAAAGAAGCCAGTCTACATACTATATGATTCCAACTATATGGCATTTTGGAAAAGGCAAAGCTATGGAGATAGTAAAAGACCAGTGGTTGCCAAGGGCTGGGAGAGGGAGGGATGAATGGGATACTTAGGGCAGTGAAACTACTCCATATGATACTATAATGATGGACTCATGTCATTATACATTGGTTTAAGCCGACAGAATGTACAACACCAAGAGTGGACCCTAATGTAACCTATGGGCTTTGGCTGGTCATGATGTGTCAATGTGGGTTCATCAATTGTAACAGATGTTCTATCTGGTTAGGAGTGTTAATGGGGGAGGCTATGTATGTGTGGCATCAGAGGACATATGGGAAATCTCTATATCTTCCTCTGTACCTAAAAACTGCTCTAAGAAATAAACTATATTAATAAAAGACCCCAGCAACTCTGAGCCTCCCACTGCCCCAATGCAGGCACTCAGCCCTAGGCTTGCAAACGTTCCCAGGCAAATTCTTAATTTTTTGTTAATGTTTCGTTTATTTTTGAGAAGGAGGGGGACAAAGAGAGACACACACACAGAACCTGAGCAGGCTCCAGGCTCTGAGCTGTCAACACAGAGCCCAACACAGGCCTTGAACTCCTGAACTGCAAGATCATGACTTGGCTGAAGCTGGCACTTAACCGGCTGAGCTACCCAGACAGCCCTCCCAGGCAAATTCTAAGGTTCCCTACAAGGTGCTTTGTTACCTGTATTATTAGATAACTGCCTCGTCTCTGTCTCCCCAGAACTTTCTTGGTTTTAGCGCTGAAGGTCTCGCAGCGCAGGAAACCCTCAGTGCAGGGCAAACCAGGTGGCAGTCCTAGAGTGTGTTTAGGATATGCCTGACCTTCTTGTGTCTGTCCGCGGAGCCCCTCCTCAGGCCGCCAAGCCATAGACTACTATCTTAGCCAGACGCCCCTCCAGCTCTGGGCAGCCAACCTTCATCGGGCCCCAGAAAGCACCTTTCCAGCTTCGGGAAAGGAGAAACAGCCCTCCTATGACCGCTCAGTTTCAGGCATGAACACCTCCCCACCCCACACCTGGATTTCTCACAGCCCCACAAAGGAGTAACACAACTTCCCAGAAGGCTTCGGGATAACAGAAGTAAAGCTCAGCTTCGAGAGAAATCTCAGCTCTCGGCAGAGGCAGCTCCCAGAAGCGCGCCTCCCAGACCTAGCTCCGTTTTCCTGGTGCCTGGCCTTGGCTGCAGGTGGCGGTCGCCAGCTCACACCTGCCGCTAGAAAGTTAGGCAAAACTGCCAGATAGCTCGGACTGAGAAAGCACTTCTCTGCCCCTCCAGGTCCAGGCCTGTTTCCGAGGCAGGTAGAGACTACTGCCGCCCCCAGTAGCCACCCCCCTGCCTCTGTAGTGAAAGCACTTCCATACACTTAGGGTGACAAAGTGCCCAAGTAAGAGCCAGCTCGGAAACTTGGGCGGGGAGGGGGGGGGTACTTCGGAAGTTATTTAAAAGAGAATCGACTGGGAGGTCTGACCCTAGAACACTCACACTCACACACACTATTTTACTCCTCTTCCATTTTTTACCTCTTTCTAGGCTCTGACGTAAATATGATGGCTGGAGCTCCAGCAGCCCTCCTGCGACCCTAAGCAGAGAAGCTGTTCATTAAGGTAAATTAAGCAGAAAAATAGAAGGAAGCCTGAGTCCTTGGGGACTGAGGAGCTACCCTAACAGCTCTGACTGCCAACTTCTAGACTTCCCTGAAGAAAGATAAACAAAATACTTAGGAGTTTAGCCCACCCTTACTTGAGATTTAACTTAATCTTGATATAATTGTTTTTTTTCCTGGGATGATTGACAGTGGGAGTTTCTCCTTCCTTAAGGAGCAATCCCAACCCCCACCACTAGAGGGTGGCCTTGCCCTACATGCCTCAACCTAACAATTTCATGTAGGAGTCTAACATCAATACATTCCATATAATTCAGTCTTAACAGTGTGCCTGTGACAGGTATGGCCAATATGGGCCCAATTCCTCTAGCGTGAGATTTGGATCTCATGTTTTTCCTGTATTCTCTACCCAGAGCCTAGGCTTCTGCAAGCGATCCGTAGAACTAAAACAAATATACAGAGAGGCAGGTCTAACTCAGGCACACATAGCAATTCATATTCCCAAACAGAACAATGAACTTCTAGTCCAAACACATTCAGGTTAATGATAATGTTACACTTTTCAACAAGAAGCAAATGGTAGATACTTGCTTTACATTTGTGTAAGTAAAGGTAATTTATTAACCAGCAGCTGGTGGTTCTAATAAAGGAAGATTCTCCCCTAAAGAATTATTGAATCTCCACTTCCTATGAGGTGGAAAAGCACCTGCAGCACTCAAGCGACTGTTTTTTTCAGTTTACACATCGAAGTTTCAAAAATCTCCAGGCACAGAGTTTTAGTCATTAATAATCTGATGTGAGGAGAGTAATTTATCTAATTCTCACTCTGGCTTGGGGCAAGTTGCCTTCTCAGAATGAAAGTACAGTACCAGTGCTACATAAAAAAAAAACACACACACACACAAAAACCACGCTCACAACTAACCAACAAAGGACTCTGTGGTGTGAGAGGCGGTTGTAAAACAAACCTCCTCGACAGTTTCAGATCACATCGCCTTGGCATCTCTGCATTGTTCTTGGTATCCCCAGTTTACAGCCCAATACACTGAAGATGTGGGCGGGCGGGGGTCGGGGGGGGGAAGGTTCATTGGAGAACCAGTAACAGTGCATTTCTCTTTTCAATTTCCTTACTGGGCTGCTGGAAAGGTACAGACAAACAAACGAAAGTGTGTCTATGGAGTTGAGAAATGTTCACTTCATTCTCTTGCATCTCCTTAAAGACCATGCAGAAAACTTTCGTATGTAATAAGACCGGTGATCGTGGAGCAATCTCAGAGTAGGAAAAAGGACCTAAACTAGCTGCTCACTGGCTTGGAATCAGGCGTCTCTTCCCTTAGGGATTCCCCCAGGGGGTAGGCTTTTGCAAATAAAACTACAGGATGCCCAGTTAAATTAGAATTCTTTGTGCAACATTTGGGACACGCGCGCACTAAAAAAAATTAGTCAGTGTTTATCTGAAATCCAGTGTTAATCTGAGTGTTCTGAATTTGATCTGGCAATCCTCCCTAGGGGGAAAGAATCTGCCCCTGGTAGGGGGCCAGGGGAGAGCCGTAAAAAATGAGCAGATTCTAGACTCTGTGGATGGGACTGCCCCAGGGAATGTCCTGATTAAAAACAAAACAGCCACAAACCACTAGGCCCGTGGGTAGATTTCCCAGAGTAGCTAATGCCCTCTTTTTATGTATCTTTACCAAGTCTCGGTCGCCATCCTGCTCTGGGCACATTGAGAGCTCAGTGAGGATGCAGACCAATGACCACCGAGGAAGAGGCGTGACATACCTACTCAAGCTTCACATCTCTGGGATTGTGTGTTCTGTTCTTTCAGACATATATGTGTGTTCCAGGACGCTACACAACCTCCTCTTAGAGACGAGGCAATCAGCTGTTACCAGGATGTCCAGCCTCCTCTACTGACTTTCAGAAAGCAGCTTGTCCAAACCGTGGGGTAAGGGGAAAATGTGGTGCCCTTTCCTTGCGTTTGCCCACTCTGCCGGGCTCCTTCTGCAAGCTCTGCCTGGCATCTATTGTCCAAACGTCTGGCTCCCTCAGGGCTCCCAGTCAGAATCCACCAAAAAGACGTAGATATAGGCACCTTCTCCTCTGGACGCAGTGAGGATGTAGGTGGGCAGTTTTCTGCCTTTTCAGTCTCCACACCACCCTTTGCAGAGACAAACATGTGAATGTATGAACAGTGAGTCCATCTCAGAAGGGAATTACAGGTAAGGATCCTCTCCTTCTGGCATGGAGCCTGCATCCACTAAGGTTAAAGGTCTCACCGGCTGTAAGTTTCTTGAGTTCCTCGGGGAGATACCGGAAGGCTTAGTCCTCTCTCTAGGATGAGGTCTTCTGCCTGCTCCTCCCCTGCTGCTGCCTTAGCTCACTTGCCTGGAGTTTTCGACCCTCCCAAGCACTTTCTTCCTTAGCTCCGGCCTGAATCTTTACCCGTCTCTCCTGTGAAACTCCACCCTTATCTACAAGGCCTCCTTCCCTAGGTTCTTCTTTCCTTCCTGTGTAAGACCTCGAGTCTCTTGTTCAGTCTAGAGTAGAACAGCTGGATGTTCCAAAATGTCTATGGCCACCCAAATCTTTAAGAAAAAAGAAAAAGGAAAAGAAAATTAAAGAAAAGGAAAGGGAAGGGGGGAAGGGACAGAAAGGAAAGGAAGGGAAGGGAAGGGAAGGGAAGGGAAGGGAAGGGAAGGGAAGGAAAGGAAAGGAAAGGAAAGGAAAGGAAAGGAAAGGAAAGGAAAGGAAAGGAAAGGAAAGGAAAGGAAAAATCTCATCATCATCATCATCATGGGTAGATGTGGGACTCTCTGGTCACAATTCCATTTCCCAGTATGAGCTACACACATACCAGCCTTTTAACCATGGTCCTGTTAAAATCCAGCCCATACACAATCTCAGGGACAATGTGATCTGAATCCTCACTGAGAGAGACCTGTTTTCTCACCAGCAAGACAACGGAGCCCCATTACTGTGCGGAAGAGACTTCCCACCAGGGGCAAACAGCATGGAGAATGGAACAAGGCCACTCCTTAACAGATACCCCTTGAAAGGCCAGGAAGAACTCCGGACTACTGGATGAAATGACAGAGGTTCGGCCTATCCAGAAGAGGGGTGGGGGGCAGGGAGGATATGGAGTGAGTTCGGTTGGCAGTTTTCCTCATGACACAGACAACAAATGTTCACCAGGACTTAACTTGGGTCCTCATTTTCCTTAGAGTGGCTTCACCGAGTTTAGTCTGCTGAACTGTGAAGTTGCTTGTACCACCAAGTTACTGGAAGATTGGTGTGAGATTAGCCGCTCAAAGTTAACCTCATTATTTCTACTCCAATGTATTTTTCATTACAATTCACAGGGCGCAGTTCTACCACCTTCTGATTTCTCTTTCTTCCTTCTATGATTCTTCATCTCTAACCACTCTGTGTCCCTTAGGCCCTGGTTTCTGCCATTGATCCGGCTTTCGTGGACTTCTAGATCTTGACACATACTTTACATTTGGCCTCAAATAGTCTTTCCCATCCCTCCAGCTTATGACCTACCCAGGCTCACCCTTACAGTCTCAGAATGAATGATATTTCCTTATCTGGGTCATGCAGACATCCTTGGCTGGGCTTCTCAAACTTTCGTATGCATAAGAATCACCTGGAGAGCTTTTTTTTTTAATGTTTATTTTTGATAATGAGACTGTGTGGGGAGAGGGGCAGAGAGAGAGGAGGACAGAGGATCTGAAGCAGGCTCTGTGTTGTCAGCACAGAGCCCGATGTGGGACTTGAACTCACAAACCATGAGATCATGACCTGAGCTGAAGTTGGATGCTTAAGCAACGCCTGCATCTGGAAAGGTTTTTAAAAATATAGATTCCTTCTTCTGTTCTCTGTTCCCCTCCACCAAATTCTAATTCAGTAGGTCTGGGATGGGAGCAATTTAATTTTTTTTTAATGTTTATTTTTGAGAGTGAGAGAGAGACAGAGTGCAAACCATGGAGGGGCGGAGGGAGAGGGAGACATAGAATCAGAAGCAGGCTCCAGGCTCTGAGCTGTCAGCACGGAACCCCACATGAGCCTCCAACCCACGAATGTGAGATCATGACCTGAGCAAAAATGAGATCATGTCCTGAGCCGAAGTCAGATGCTTAACTGACTGAGCCACCCAGGTGCCCCAATGAGGGCAATTTAAACAAGTATCCAGGCAATTCTGATTCTGCACACCACACTTTGGGAAAAACTACCCAGAGACTAAATTAAATACCCCAGCTCTGTGGTTCTGGAGCTCCATACACTTTATTAAAATACATTATTACTAATAACCCTTACTGTCTCTCCTTCGGGACAGGCTGAAAACACAGTAAGGCAGATTGTGGCCATATTTTTTGCTGCTGCGTCCTCACAATTAGTACAGGTGTCCCAAGGATGGTGGCTGGTTCACCTCAGTCCTGGGCTCAGTAGCTTTTTCTCACAATTATTAATAACTAGGATGTCTCAACTTCCCATTTTGCTCTTCCAGACTTCTTTCTAACATCTGTGAAATAATCCCCTGTATTAAATCTCCTCTGTTTACAATACTTAGCATGGTTTCTGTTTTCCTGATTATGCTGTTACAAGGATTGGTTTAAAAAGCATCTCTTTAGGGGCACCTGGGTGGCTCAGTCGATTAAGCATTTGACTCTTGATTTCGGCTCAGGTCATGATCTCACAGTTTGTGGGTTCAAGCCCCACAATGGGCTCTGTGCTGAGGGTGCAGACCCTGCTTGAGATTCTCACTCTCTCTCGCTCCCTCTCTGCCTCTCCCAGTCTCTCTCTTTCTCAAAATCAATAAACTTAAAAAAAAAAGCATCTCTTCAAATACAGCTGAGAGTGAAGCATTCATATGGTCATGTGTATATACCTCACATTATTTTCCCTTTATCATTAGTTTTTCTGTTCATCGACATTGAATGAGCATCTAGTCTGTGCCAGAGAAAAAGACAGTTCTTGTTCAAGAGGAGCTGCGAGTGGGGTTGGGGCCAGGACAGCAGAAGTGACTGAGATCTCAGTAGGATGAGTGCTGTGGGCACACACGGGGACGGGGGCACCTACCCCGGTTCCAAGGCGGGAGAAGCCAGGGAAACCTTCTCCAAGCTGTTCTGCATGCACAGTATTATGGAAAGACAAAAGAGGTACAGGCCAACTAGGAGAAAACGGAAGACCTCAACAGAAGGGATATTGCCTTGGATTTTGAAGGATGATTAGGAGTATTTGATGTAAAATATCAGAATACAGTGTTCCAGTGAAAGGAAGCCCTATTTGCATCAGCACGGCGAACACAGCATTCCTGACGTGTGCTCAGGGACTAGCTTACCTCAAGGACTCTGCTTACCTAGACTACAAAGTAAACGAATTGGTTGGAAACGAGGTCCTTATGGCCAATTATAGAGGACCTCAGGAGAGCCTTGTTGACAAGGACAGACGTAGGCAACAGCGAGTGACTGAAGTTTCTGAAGATGGGTAGGGGGTGATAAAATAGATTCACACCTTAGAAAATGCTGCCTGGAGAACAGAATATCAGAGTAAGAGACAGGCAGCAGGGAGACTCGTGGCAATGCTGAGGCAGTGGCTCAGGGGGAAGTGACGAGAATTTGAACTACGAGAAGCAGGTAGGGGAGGCGAGGAGCGAACCAGTCCTGGGTCACTGTGCTCCATCCTCAAAAACATTTTCGTTCCCAAAGGAAGCCTCAGAAATACACTTTTATCCATCTTTCTCAAAACTTTGCTAAAGTCTGTGTAAACGTATTTTAAAATCCATGTCCTAGATAAGCAGTTTTTTCTCTTTCCAAATTCTTTTGGAAGCCATCGGGGGGAATAGCCCAGCTGGGGGAAAGGTGGAAAGGGGAAACGTGAGGACTCAAGGCAAAGAGCAAGTAAACACTCCGTGGATGCAGGGAAACCATGCTTCAAAGGAGAGAAGGAAGGAAGGAAGGAAGAAAGGAAGGAAGGAAGGAAGGAAGGAAGGAAGGAAGGAAGGAAGAAAGGAAGGAAGGAAGGAAGGCTGGGTGGAGAAGAGGAACAGAAGGAACAGATTCTGATTCTGAGAGGAGACACTGAGGGGAGTTTTTTCTCTTTCTGACTGTTGAGAGAGGGAGAGAGGAGCACTCTGGGGACAAACGGTCAGGTGTTACAAAGGCAAACACCTCTAGGAACTTGGCAGGTGACATAAGTGAGGCAGGCTTGTTTGAAGCACACAGAGGTGCATCGTCCATGAAAAAGGCACATACCCACAAGTTCCAGCCAAGTGTTGTCATGTGGAAATGCAGTGTTGCCAGATCTTGTGATTTGTCGGCAGAGGCCAGAAGTCTGGATATTCCTGTAAAATTACCCACTGTCTTTAATGTGGCAACTAATTGAAAGTTTTTTCTAAACACCATGCTGGCCAAGGAAAACACATCACGGCTGCATTTAGTCCTTGGATGGCCAATCTGTAACCTCTGATCTAGAGGGGACAGGAGAAAAGAAATTCCTCCAGCCATGTCATATATGCGGCCTGCCTCTGTTGGAACATACACAAGTCATGAGCCCATATTGTTTCCAAAAAAAACTATTAAATCTACTGGCTAATTTGGGAAAGCTGATACAGAATGTGCTGATATGTAAGTGTGATCTCCTTTTGGTAGGAAGGATTTTATGATCCTAAAGTAGAAGGAAAGAAATCAGTCATCTCTGAAGTAGTTTCTAACACATCTCTATTTTTCTTAACATTTATTTTATTTTATTTATTTATTTTTAAAATTTTTTAATATTTTATTCATTTCTGAGAGAGAGAGAGAGAGAGACAGCATGAGCACGGGAGGGTCAGAGAGAGAGGGAGACACAGAATCCAAAACAGGCTGCAGGTTCTGAGCTAGCTGTCAGCACAGAGCCCGGCGTGGGGCTCAAACCCATGAACTGCAAGATCATGACCTAAGCCGAAGTCGGATGCTCAACCAACTGAGCCACCGTGGCACCCCAATTTTATTTTATTTTAAATGTTTATTTATTTATATTGAGAGAGAGCGAGAGCAGGCACACATGAACTGGGGAAGGACGGATGGGGGCAGGAGAGAAAGAGAGAGAGGAGAGAGAAAATACTAAGCAGGCTTTGTGCTGCCGGTGCAGAGCCTGATGTGGAGCTCAATCTCATGACTGTGAGATCATGACTTGAGCCGAAATCAAGAGTCAGCCATTCAACCAACTGAGCCACCCAGGAGACCCTCTAATACATCTTTAAAAAGTCAGAATTTAAGAAAATGACACTTTAGAAGACATCATGGTCAAACGTCTCTTTGAGGAATTTAGTACCAGCAATTAAAGTCAATAATTTCAATATATATCATATGCAGTATATAAAGAATTCCCATGAATCAATATGATAGTCCCCCAAGAGAACATGGATAAAAAATGTGTACAATTCAGAGAAAAGGAAGTATTACAGGTTTTTCATCTGTAAAAATGCTTCACTTCCCTTGTCATGTAAGAAATCCAAATTATGACAATGTCTTTTACCTATAATTTTGGAAAATGTTAAAAAATAAAGCTGGATAACAAGTTGGCTAGATGAGGGTGTTGGAAAATGACATGATCATACATTGATGGGGGAATGTAATTCCACCATAGCTGTGAGGGAAAGCAAATTAGGGGGAGTCCATTAAAATTTAAAAATAGGCAGGGGCGCCTGGGTGGCTCAGTTGGTTAAGCCTCTGACTCTTGATCTCCACTCAGGTCATGATCTCGTGGTTCGTGAGACAGAGCCCCACATCAGGCTCTGCACCTACAACAGGAAACTTACTTGGGATTCTCTCTGTCCCTCTCTCTCTGTCCCTCCCCCACTTGTTCTTTCTCTCTCAAAATAAAAATAAAACTTAAAAAATATGTATACCTTTTGACCCCCCCAAATATTTTGACCCCCAACATATTTACATATATATGAATATTCATTATAGCATCATTTATAGCAGCAAAAAAATCAAAAGAAACAAAACGTCCATCAATATGGAAATGATGGACACTAAATGAGACACTGAAGCCATTAGCAAAAAGCAGCCCTACATGTACTAAAATGAACATGTCCCCTATATATTAAGTAAAAGAAGCAAGGTTAAGAAGTGTAAACTCTATAGTAATATTTGAGATTACATCCGTGTGTACATATATATATATATATATATACATATATATATATATATATATATATATATGTATAGAATGTCTTTGGAAGGTTTAAAATGTATCTTTTAAAAAAGGTTACCTAGGAACGCCTGGGTGGCTCAGTTGGTTAAGCCTCTGACTCTTGATTTTGGTTCACGTCATGATCTCTCTCTCTCTCTCTCTCTCCCTCCCTCTCCGACCCTGTCCCACTCTCTCTCCCATGCTCTGTCTCTCTCAAAATAAATAAATAAACATTTTTTTAAAAATACAAGTAAAAAAGTTTGCCTCTGTGGAGGGCAGGCCAAGTAGGAAACAGAAATGGGAAGGAATTACCTTGTTGCTATATACTTTTTTGTATATATTGAATTTTTATTATATATATATACACATAATAAATACATACATAATGAATTATATATTTGATAATGTAATAATATGAATGCTATAATTCATATTTTCATATATGAATTCATATATTCATATAATTTATTTATATTACCTATTAAAAGCAATTTTTTTAAAGTCCTACTAACTAAAACAAAATCACTAACATTGTCAATCCTTTCTAAGATTTCCTATTATTTCTGAATCCCAAGATCAAACTTTGGCATCAAAGTGCTGGTAACTCTACCGCAACTTTGGCTGTTGAAATAATTGTAGTTATTTTTCTTTTGCTATCTCAGATTCAGATTCACATCATTAGCTTTTCTACCCAACATGCTGGTGAAAGTGCAGCCAAACCCACAAATGTGAAAAAAATGAGACCTGGAAGTATCCCTTGTTTGTGTAGACGTTCCGCGAAGTTCTTTTGCAGGAGTCCAGACAGCTCCTGGGCTGTTCTCTGAATTGTTTCTCCGAATGAAATGAGATGATAAGGCAGACATTTAAGTGACAACAAGCAAAGCCTGGGTCTGAGGTACTAGAAGTAGAAAAATTAAATGAACTTTTGATGTTCCCACTATATACGAACACGGACTATCTTCCTGAGGCAGCCACTGGAGCATAGAGGACTTGGAAATCCCATTAGTTTCAGAGTCCACTGCCAATAAACTTAATAGGAAATGGAAGCAAGGTTATTTTTTTGTTTTATAGCATGCTCAAGGCTGCACAGAATGAAACTCTTAGAAGAGTTTAGATCAGTGAGTAAAGCATTAAACAATTATTCAACCAAATCCCGAATACACCCCAAGCACCTACTAAGTGTTAGGTCAGTCGGTTTCACACCATGATAGCGTTACAGTGATGGGTAAGGCACTCAGAATCTAATTCCATACTTCCCAAAGCCTCCTCTGAGATGAATTCTAAGGAATATTAATATTGTTTCAATACAAGAAAGATTTCCTCAGTGGTCAAGAATCAGAAAATAAGCAAAGAAACTAATCAGGTATTAAGCCATGTATCATCAATATAGGACTTTTTAGATCTTTGAATATGTTTATATGTGATGTGACTCTTCTAGAGAGGGTCATGGTATGCAGATTTCCCCCAAATTATTTGGATCCAAAGAGCTTTTTGGTTTGAGCATCTGGAGGAATTAATGTCTTTGCAACATATGTAGGAAAGCAATGGAGAGAGAAACATAAACATACATATGTGGAAAGTTCAATAGCAAAATAAAACTTTCACAAAACAAGCTGGGGTTAACTGCCCAAACATTTGGCATGAATGAAATAAACAGCTTGAAATCCAAAAAGGAAAAGGTAATGGTGACTTAGAATTAGAAAGGGTCTGGATAGCCAAAGGTCTGGGGCTAAGCCTCAAGGAAAGGAAGTATCAGTCAAGGAGGAGAAGCAGCTGGAAGGGATAGAACTGTTTGGAAGGGGAAGGAGACCAGCTTGGCTGGTGCGGGGGGTTCATTACAGGGGAGGAAAGAGAGTGAAGTCTAGGTAGGACTGGATTGGAAAGGGCCTTGAAAGCCTGGCTAAGTGACCTGCACCTTGTCTCACAGGTTTTGGGGGCCTTGAAAAGCTTCTAAGCAGGACACTAGAATGTTCCAGGTGGTCTTCTAAGAAAATTACGCTGTGCTCATTTGCAGAAAGAATTGGGGGGAGGGGAGAATGGTGCTGGAAGGGAAGGAGATAGGAGCCAGAAGCTAACTGTGAGATAAAGATGTGGAACAGGAGTAAATACACAAGCTATGAAAGACATTTTGAATGAGGAAGTGACAGAACATGAAAATTAAATGGAAGGGTATCAGTGAATGGCATGGCATCTGGAGTCTGGGTGGTGAGGGAGAATGGTACCATTCACACAGGTAGGATAATTTCGGGGATATCAATTGGCACTGTGCTCTCTGAGTTTTTCTTATCTTCCCCCACCTCCAAAGCCAATAATACCACACAAGTAGGCAGGTCTTCCATACTTCTTTGTTTGAAAGATTTCTGCCTAAAATGTGGTCACCCCTCGTTTTCTTTTATAAAGCCAAACCTCACAAAAGTTTGGATGTCCTAGAATGATGAGCAATCATAACAGATGAAGGAGTTCCTTCAAGGTCAGGGAGAGAGAGGGCAGCAGAGGTGGATTCCAAGGGATGATGTTCTCACAAATGTGTACACCCTTGAAACCATCACTGTAATAAAGAGAATAAACATATGTCATCCCCCAAATGGTCCTCACACTCCTCTGTAATCCCTTTTTACCCCCACCCTCCCTCTTCCACCTCCCCTCTGAGGCAACCCATGATCTGCTTTCAATCCCTGTCAATTCATTTTTTTTTACTGGCTTTTTCATTCACCATAATTATGTTCATACCCACCTATGTACTTATATCCCTAGTTCATTCCTCTCTACTGATGAGTAGTATTTCATTATATGGAAATACTGCCATTTGTCTGTGCATGTACTTGTCCATGAACTTCTGGATTGAGATCTGGAAATTCTTTATAAATTCTAGACAGAACTCATTCATCAGATATGTGATTTACAAGTGTTTTCTTCAGGTCTGCAGTTTCTTTTTTCATCTGCCTTAACAGTGTCATTCAGAGAACAGTTTTTAATTTTGATAAAGTACAATTTATTGACGTATTCTTTTGTGGATTGTGCTTTCGGTGTTATAACTAAGAAATCTCGGCCTAAGCTGAGGTCATGGAGGTTTTATCCTATGTTTTCTCCTAAAACTCTACAGTTTTAGGTTTTTTATTTAGGCCTATAATCCATTCTTTTGGTTACTTTTTATATATGGCACAAGTTGTAGATCTCTTCAAGGTTTTTTTTGTTTTTGTCTTTTTTTTGGGTTCTTTTTTAATTTTAATTTTTGGCGTACAAATATTCTGTCACTCTGACCCCATTTCTTGCACCTTTGTTGAACATCAATTACCATATACGTACAGATCTACTTTTGGATTTTCTGTTTTATGAGTTTATTTGCCTGTATTTATGCCAATATAACGTATCTTGATTCCTGTAACATTAGAATAAGTTTTGAGGTCAGATGGCATGAGTCCTCCAACTTTATTCCTGTTTTGTAAGGTTGTTTGGCAATTCTAAGTTTTTGGCATGTCTCTATGAATTTTACAATCAGCTTGCCAATTTCTACAAAAATAAAAGCCAACTGCAATTTCAATTGGACTGCCTTGAACCTATAGGTAAATCTGGGGAGAAATGACAATATTGATTCTTCCACACCCAACCTGTGATCTCACTATGTGGGCCCTCTTTAGTTATTTCTAGCAATGTTTTGTGGTTTTCAGCATACATACTTGGAACATCTTTGGTCAGATTTATCACTGAGTGTCCTATCTCTCTGGTGCTATTGTAAATGGTTTTTTGTTTTTTTTTTTTTGGAATTTCAATTTCCAATTTTTCATGTAACCTTGTTAAACTCACTTTTTAATTCAGTGGCTTTTTGTATGGAAATTTCTACATAGATAATCATGCCACCTACGAATATTTATTTCTTCCTTTCTTTATCTAGATGCTGTGCATTTCTGTTTCTTGTTTTATGGCTCTGGCTAGAACCCCCAGCACAATGTGTTCTGGTTCTTCTGTGTGATGATCAGTCAGATACAACCACAAAAGAAAACACAGGAGAGGCTCAGACAAGTTTATTATACTCACAAGTCCTAGAAACAGGAGCCCTCGCATGCCATGCAGGGCCACGTGGGAAGCCTCAGATCATCAGGAGACAGCAAGCAGAAGCAAGGAGAAAACCAAGGCTAGAGTCTCTAAGGGGGCTTCTGTGCGAAAGACAAGGCAGGGCAGGGTGAACAGTTGAGGACTGCCTAGTTTGAATAATTTTAGCGGTTCTGGGCTACAGGGATGGTCTCTGGCTGCCTCGCACCTGGCCCTGGGATGATTAAGGCAGAGGAATATTGCCTTCTGGGGAGCTTGGTCCAGACAGAGGAGGTTTGACTCCAGATTGATTAGTTTGCATCCAAAGGCATGCCTTCAGCTGAGCTCTTTGTTATCTCGAAGAACTGGCTAGTTCCAGAAGTGGCGGTCTTTCCCTAGCCTGAGTCCTTTTTCTTTTATTTTTTTTTTAAGACATTATAAGGGACAGAAATATATATTATTATGCATGTTTGTATTATATATTGTATATTATATATATGTAACACAAAGGTTGAACAGACATGATGAAGTAGACATCCTTGCTTCGTTCCTGACCTTCTGGGTTGACAGCATCATGTGTTCAGGCAGGGAAAGCAAACAGACTGAGGAGCTATTAGATTCGGTGACTGAGACAGGGCCTCTGTCCTTGAAGTGCAAGTTCAGCAGAACTGTGAAAACAGAAGCCCACTTCAGACACTTCATGAGAAAACGCAGATGAGAATGTCTCTGAATAAGTAGGGATCATTCTAAGAGTCTGGCTGTGAAAAGTAAAATATCCAGGCGGTGATTTGAGGGGGGTGGCAGGGGAGAGCCTGAGGAATACGTAGAAGGTTTTTACTCATGGGAAAGACCTAAGGTGTATGTTTAATAATAACCATTTCCCCATCCTCAAATACTACTATTGTGAAATGTTCGTTTCAATTCCCAAACTTTATTTTTAGAGAGATGATTCACTCAATTCACTCACCTGGTACAAAAATAAAGATATCCTTATTTAAAATGTATTTTGAGAGAGAGCGAGTGCAAGCTGGGGAGGGGCAGAAGAAAGAGGCAGAGAGAGAATTCCAAGCAGGCTCCACCCCCAGCATGAAGCCTGATGTGGGGCTTGATCTCACAACTGTGAGATCATGACCTGTGAGCTGAAATTAAGAGTTGGATGCTTAACTGACTGAGCCACCCAGCCCCCCCTAAAGTGTAAATGTTATAAGCAATAAATGTTTTCAGATCCTAAATTAAAGTGGAAAAATTATCATTTTCCCCCCTAAAACTAGGAGTTCTAGCAATTGGCACCTTTTTACGTCACAATGCTAATGCAAAGCAGGAGGGGCTTGGAGTGCTGGGTGCCAAGGCCACGGAGGCAAAAGTGTGTAACATCAACTCGGCAAATGACCCAGGGTATGGGGAACTGGGCCCCTCTGAGGCCAACCTTTGGGAGCTCCAGCCGCCCCGCCGTGCTATGCAGTGGCTGGAGGAAGCCAGCCCATTGGCTGCTTTCTACCCCTCACTGTCCGTCTCTCTCTCTGTAAGCCAATCTGCCTTGTGCACAAGACGTTTGCAACAGGGTCCTGAGGAAATAATGCAAAGAAACTGGTAGAAACTTGTGTGTGGGATGCCAATTTGAAGTCGGTTTGGAGAGATCAATTTGACTAGAAGCGAGAAAATTAAATCTAAATTAACTGCAGGTACATTCTTTTCCTGTGTTTAACGTCAGATGATGAGATGATTAAAAAAACAAACAGCCTAGAGCAGGTAGGGCAGGACAGAGGTAAGAATTGTGAGCTACTCGTTTATAAAACCTGCTCTTCAGGGTACGGTTCATGGACCAGCAGCATCAGCACCACTGGGGCCCAGAAGCAGAGTCTCATGTCCCACCCTAGACCCACTAAATGAGAATGTGCTTTCCCGAGCGACCTGTCTGCATATTAAAGTTTGAGAAAGACCGCCTTCAGAAACATTCAGGAACTGTGGGATGGTTATGTTGACAAGCTCTTTGGGGATCAGATAGTTGAGAGGCAACCCCGTCTTCCTGGAAGAGTTAGTGGATTAGTGAGACATCAATCGGGGATTAATAGATATGGAATTGCAAAGGAATCCAAGAGAAGAGGAAGCAGGAGGTTAGGGAAACTGAGTAAGAGGCTGCTCGTGAGAACCACACATAAATCCTGTCAGCTTATTCACGGCCGAGTTAGTAGCCTAAGGAGATCAAATTTATCTAGGGCTGATAGGCGGGACCCAGAAAAGGGACTTTGCCTAAACCAGGGCCTGGAGGTTTTCTGGATATTTAAGCAAGGAGAGTTTGAACTAGGCTAAGGCTGGAGAAGGAAGAAGGGAGCAGTGGGTGGTGCTTGGCTTAAGGGCAGGGTGGAGTGCCGGGCAGGGTCCATACACCCAGCTCACTGGATCTTCCTTTTTATACTAAGAACCCCACTCCTAGGGCTGGCGTCATTAGGAGCCTCCCTTAGACTGACTACCTTTAAACAAAAACAATATAGACCCAAGTACAACTTTCAAGCATATGGCCTTTGGTGGAGATACCTTATCCTCCCTGGTGATGGCAGGAGACAGCGACTGCCAGCGAGTCAAGAAGCAGTGGGAACTTGGCTTCTCCTTTGGTGACTGGTGGTGGGAACCTGCCAGGAGGAACCTCCCTTTGTGACACATGTGCATTGCAATCAGTCCGGTCACTTGCAATCAGCCATCTACACTTGAAGGTTTGGGCCACCTGTGCCCTCATTCCTCGCTTTCTGCCCCAACCTCCACACCAATCGTACCGTGCAGTCCACCTCCAGTATCCCTCCGACAGCCGGATTCTCCATCCTCCTGGTTTTCAAATGTTCAGGACCCTTGGGATTACGTGGGAACTTTAGTATAAAATGCTGATTCTGGGTCACCTGGGTGGCTCAGTTGGTTGAGTGTCTGACTTTGGCTCAGGTCACAATCTTGCAGTCCTTAGGTTTGAGCCCCGCATCAGGCTCTGTGCTGACACCTTAGAGCCTGGATCCTGCTTTGGATTTTGTGTCTCCCTCTCTCTCTGCCCCTCCCCTGCTCACATTCTGTCTCTTTAAAAAATGAATAAACATTTAAAAAAAATCGTAAAATGCTGATTCCTGCCTTCCCACATCCAGGGCCCTGAGAGATTCTGAGAGTGGAGGTCCAAGGTAGGATCCAGAAAATACTTTAATAACAAACACCCGAAAGTGGTTCTGCTGCAGGTGTTCCCAGATTTCCAGAAGCATTGCCTAACACCTTCCTTCTGCTCCACCCCCTCACTCTCCGGAGCTTGCCAATCAGGGCGAGGGGGTGGGGGTGGGGGCGGGGGCAGGGATCCGGAACTCGCGTGTGTTGGCTTCTCCTCGGACCCTCTGCCACAGCCATCCCGCCTCTCCCCTTCCCTTTGCCACGGGGTCCAGGCCGAGTTCTTCTCTCTGCCCTCCCCGCTTTCCCAGTGACTGGCCGACAGGTGCGGGCCACCCATCAGCACATCTTCAGGCCGACCAGCTCTCGTTTCGAAATTCTCCCAAACACGTTCTCTTTCTTGCTGTCTCCAGTTCCACCGCTGGAATTCTCCTCTCAGTGCGAGCCAGCTTTTACCCTTCTCTTCCACAGCTTCTCTAGGTCTCCAATTACCTCTTCAAGGGCCTTCTCCAAAGCCCCTTTCTCCTCCCGCTCCTTGACCTCACAGCTGCATCTGCCATTGCCAATCACCCTCTTCTCTGAACTTTCTGGCTCTGTGGGACGGCCAGGTCAAGGCCACCCTGCACTTGGCCTTTCCACTGCATCAACGAGCCCAGCCCCTCTGCAGTGAACAGATCTCAGGAGTTCCCAGGCATTTGTCCTTGTCACTGCCTTTAATCCCCTGAGCATTGGAATTCCACTGGGGAACCTAAAAAAGGGACTTTCTACACTCAAGAATGCTCAAAGATCTGGTCTTAAGGTCGACACCGGCGACCTAATTGGCAGCGCCCAGCCCTGCATGAAAATGGGGGCCCCTTATCTTAAAAGGATTAAGAAATACTGACATACGTTAAGCCCAGTGCATGGAGGACCCTTGACACGTTGGAACCCTGCGCAACGGCATAGGCCGCAGCTCAGGAAGCCGGCGCTGCTTGTGGGTGACAAGGCCTGTCAGCCCAGAGACTGTCCCGATCAGGTAAGTGGGTGAGAACATGTCAGTCAGACAGTCACATAACCTCAGAGCCCGCGTTCCCAAGTCGGCAGCTAGTTTTCCCACCGAAACACCCTCCAGGTTCACAGTCAGCGCCGGGCCTAGTCACCGGGAGCGGGGAGGGGGGGCTGCGAAGGACACAGCGGTGTATTTCCGCCTCGAGGTGGAGCAAACAGCTCAACGGTGTCGATCACACTCGTCCCCACCATCGCTGCCGTGACTTGGCATGGGACTACGGAAGGTACGAAATTTTGCCCTCAACCCTGTGCTCTAGCTTTTCCCCATTCGAGCCCCTAAACTCCATGCGACCGGACCGAAGATAGAAACTAGAATCTCAGCCACGGCGAGTCTCCCTGCTTTCTTTGGGGCTGCGCCAAAAGGAGATAAAGAAAGTGTTGTATTAGGCAGCAGTAAACAGGCAAGGGACAAGCAGGCCTTTAATAAAACAGACCTTTATTGGGGCTAAAATGGCCCCGGGCTGACCCCACCCTAAATCCTGGCAGTGTCCACGGACAGGAATTCAGAGGAACAAAAACGCGGGCATTGCTGGCTGCACCCCGTGCATACATAACAGAAAGCATTGCAGAAACCCGCAAGCAAGGAATACATAAATACCATTATCCGGCATTTCAGCCAAAACTTATTTTTTTAGTCCAGATGACTGTGCTATTCTGCCTTCTCTGCCTCAAATGTCTGTCCTGTGACTCACAGGGAAGGCCTTGGGGACAATGAAATATCCCAGAGACCTAAAATAGGTCCTTCTCCTCCCTCGAGCATCAGGATGAATTTCCTACAGCATTTGTTTCTTGCTTTTATTAACCAGGCTTGAATGATAATATTGCCTGGGCTTAAGCACTCATCTCTGTCAGTGGTAAATATAAATAATGAGCCACATTCATAGAAAAGCATGCCAGAATTTCATTGATTAACATCCTGTGCCACAGCCTCTTTTTGAAATTAAAAACACTTTCAATGACACCGAACAGAAAAGGCATTGCACGAAAAATAGTTCGAAGAGGAGATTGTCATTAAAGCATGCCAAAAATAGAACTATTTTTATTTAACCATCCTCTCTCCTCTCCCCCGGCCCCCACCCTCGGAGGCGGGAGGCTGCGTGCAGTTAAATCACCAGCATTACAGAAAAGTAATTTCAGCCATTTGAATTTGAGAAGCTTCAGAAGCAGACCTATGGATAATGTTTAGTTCATGTGCCTCCTTCCCCTACTGCGAGTGGTAATTAAGGAAGTGATATGGCCAGATGTAAAATCCAGCTGTTTGGCAATCTATAGGAGGATTTTTAAATGTCTTAACCATGCGTCAGACTCTGCCCCACTGCCAACGTCTTAACTCTGTCCCTCATCAGCCTCCGCTCACAGCCTCCTGATGGGTCTCCCCGACTCCACTCTCACGCGTCTCTTGTGCCCGGGGTACCCGGCCTCCCAGCAATTGCAGACCGGTCGTTGGAAGGCCCGGCTCGCCGCGGGCTTGTTTGGCTTTGCAAGCACATGGGTTATTTTGTTTGGTTTGGAGTTTTGAGTTTTGAATGCCTTTAAATGGAATCTGTGTGCTTGTTGCCTTGTACCTCGGTGCCCCCCTTGCCTCTCGCTCTGCCCTCTGGGGCCCATCCCCCTCAGACACTCCCTCCTCTTCTCAGAGGCCCCACGAGTGGCTGAGTTGTTAACACCGGTCGGTCGGAGGAATGCTGGCTCGGCTCCTCGGCGTGTAACTCACGACCATCAACTGTCCCATCTTTGTGTCTCCTAGTTCTTTGGCCTCCGCCTGCCCCGGTCTCCTCTCGTACCAGCCTTGCCTGCCCCTTCACAGGGCCAGGACCCTCTTCCTCCCGCCACAACCCTCTCTCCTTCCACTCACAACTCTGTCTGAAAACCCGACTCGTCCTTCAAGGCCCAGCTGAAAGGTCACCCTCTCTGTGAACGGTCTGCTTTTCTTGATGGTCTAGTGTGGTAGAAAACAAGGACTCTGGCATCAGGCAGACCTGAATTTGAAACCCGGTCTTTGACTTTCTAAGTATGAGAATTCAGCAATTTTCTGAAGGTCTCTGAAGCTCCACCCACTGACTTGTAAAATGAGAATGAGTTCTACTGCCATCTAGGCTTGTTTCGAATGTCAAAGGAAACAATATATGTTAAAGGCGCCTATGTACTTCCTGGAGCAGGTAGCCATTGTGATGATGATGTGCTTTTCTGCTCTCACAGAACATATTCTAGCATTTTCAACATTTGTCTTTTAATGAAGATATTTATGCAAATGTCTCTCTTCTATGGAATCAGAGCAGGAACTTCATGTATTACATCACTGCATTTCCCACCGTGCCCAGCTCAGACCTCCTACCTTGACATTCAGTAGACATGTACTAAATGGGTGCTTGCTCAAGTGATCTGTTCTGTTTCAATGAAGCTGACAATCATTGGTCTAGCTAATACCCCATGAGAGAAACAGAGCTGAAATACTTTATGTCAACTCATACAATGTTAAGATTTCTTTCCTCATTGTTAGATTTTTAGTCTCATTATTTAGTTTTTAATCCCCCAAATTATAACTTATTACTTATGTAAATACATGTATTTTTAATTTTTTAATTTTTTAAAAGTGTTCATTTATTTTTGAGAGAGAGTGACAGGGTGCAAGCAGGGGAGGGGCACAGAGAGGGAGAAACAGAATCTGAAGCAGGCTCCAGGCTCTGAGCTGTCAGTACAGAGCCTGATGCGGGGCTTGAACTCACGAACCGTGAGATCATGACCTGAGCTGAAGTCAGACACTTAACCGACTGAACCACCCAGGTGCCCTGCTGCTGCTGCTTTTTTTTTTTTTTTTTAATAGTGTTTCCTGTAGACCAGGAACAAGTCCAGGTGTTTCCATTTATTATGTAATCCTCACCACAAACCTGAGAAGTGGATTTGACTTGCCAGGCATGAGAATTTAGCAGTTTTCTGAAGGTCTTTGAAGCTCCACCCACTGACATAAAATGAGAATGATTTATACTGCCATCGTAGGCTTGTTCTGAATATCAAAAGAAGTAAGGTATGTTAAAGGTACATAGGTAGTTCCTGACACAGGTACATATTATAATGAAGTAGATACCATTTTTATCCCCATTTTGCAGATGAGGAAACTGAGGCTTGTTGAGGTTAAGGTTAAGTAACTTGACTAAAGTCATGCAGCTAGCATGTGGTAAGCCTGGATCCAAACTCAGGAAGTCTGGCTCCAGGGAACAAGAGCTTTACCATTGCCTAGCACAGCCTTTCTAACATACTGTCACTCGATAAACCGTAAAGCAGGAAGCAAATGGGATTGATCTGATTGATTTGTTTCACAAACAATGTAACTTAATTCAGCTGATATCTTGATTGGCTAGTATGTGCCCATGTGTGAACTTGTGTGTGATTGAAATGGACTGAAACGGACAGATGCTCTGTCCCCCAGCTGTTTGAGTGGGCCCCGGCAGGTGCCCCTGGGTGTGCTGGAGGTCCCTCTGCCTTGCCTATAGATCCAGGTATGACTCATGAAGAAGAGCACTAGTTGACCAAAAGGGTGTGCACAGCAGGGGGCCACTCTGGCAGGAGACCAGCTCAAGCCCGGCAGTCCCTACAGAAGTAGAGGCAGCCGGGAGCAGAGGAAGAGGATGTCGGCTACAGACTCTTGGCTTATCAGTGTCAATCAAAGAGGCTTGGCCTTGAAAATGACTCAAGGCTTAGAGCTGAAATTGTCCAGAGGATTCATGGGGTTGATAGGAGTAGCCTCAGGCCTGCAGAACTCAGGACCAATTTGTGGCCATGAGAATCACCCATGCTTGCTCATTGGCTCCAGACATATCCCTTGACAACATGTGCCTCCTTTTGTACCAGAGTCTAGGACCACAGAATAGCATTTTCCACGCTGTAATCACTGTAGCAGTGCTTCTTAAACTTTGACATGCAGACAAATCATCTGGGAATCTTGTTAAAAATGAAGATTCTTGGGCCTGGGTGGCTCAGTCAGTTGAGCATCTGACTCTTGATTTCGGCTTAGGTCATGATCTCACAGTAGGTGAGTTCAAGGCCTGCACTGGGCTCTGTGCTGACAGCGTGGAGCCTGCTTGGAATTCTCTGTCTCCTTCAATCTCTATCTCTGTCCCTTGCCCCACTTACTCGCTCTTGATCTCTCTCTCAAAATAAATAAATAAATATTAAAAAAAGAAGAAGAAGAAGATTCTAACTCAGTAGGTCCAAGGTTGGCCGCAATTCTGCATTTGTAACCAACTCCTGGGCGAGGCTGATGCTGCTGGTGCATGGACCTTGCTCCGAGTTGCAAGGGTCTATAGAACACTAGTCTCATGGGAGACATTCATAAGATATTCTGGTTCTTGATAAAGGACCTCCTATAGCCTGTAATGTGCTGGAGTGCACTTGCAAGTCTTTAGGAAGGATCTATAATATACAGAATTTCCAGAGTTTATTTGCCCAAAAAAACTTTCTTGGTAGAATATCTATTAACATCTCTGTTAGTTAAGATTAGGTTCAGTTTCTATTAACAGAAAATCCAAACTAACAGTGACTTTTTCTCTTCCATGTAAAAGAAGTCTTAATTGTCTAGGGTTGGCATAGCTCTTAGCAATGTCAGAGACCCAGTTTCCTTCTGTCACCTTGTTCTACTCTGCTCTGCACGTAGCTTTCACATCTAAGTCCAGGATGGCTGCTCCCATTTCAGCCACCACAAACACAGAAACACCATCAAGAAGAAGGAAGACCAGGAGAAGGACACACACTCTCTTCTCTCCAATGACACTTCCAAGAAGTTGTGCACACTGTCCATTCTTCTAGCTCATTGGCCAGAACTTTATCACATGGCAAAAATGCAAGGAAGGCTGGGAAATGTCTCTATATTCTGAGCCGCCATAGTCCCAGCTAAAAATTAAGAGTACTCTTGCCAACAAGGGAGCAGTGCGTATTGAGGAAAAGCAAACTATTTCTGTCATAGCGTCTTAAAGAACTCATGAACTCATTTGGGAAATGATACTCTGTTCTGAGCCCATTGTTTTCCACATTTGGGTGATGGGGGACCTCTGTCTCTTGACTCCCATTCCAGGTCATACTCAATTACTTTATGGTTCCTCTTTTCTTTTTTCTTAAATGCTTTATTTATTTCTGAGAGAGAGAGAAAGAGAGAGACAGCGTGAGTACGGGAGGGTCAGAGAGAGAGGAAGACACAGAATCCGAAACAGGCTCCAGGCTCTGAACTGTCAGCACAGAGCCCGACGCGGGCCTCGAACCCACGAACTGTGAAATCATGACCCGAGCCACAGTCAGACGCTTAACTGACTGAGCTACCCGGGTGCCTCTATGGTTCCTCTTTAGATGGCATCCTTGCTATCCCATGTGGTGGAGAGGAGACCCCAGGGAGACCCTCTCTTAGCTACTGGAAGCTACAGACCTTTTAGGAGCACCTGGCTGATTGGAATGACGTGCTTTGCTCCCCCTGGGCTCAGAGAATGCATTAATGTCACAGAAGAAAGGAAAGGACACTGGAGAATGAAACTGTGCGTTGTTATTTTGCCCTTGGACAGATTTGCACCAACAGGCAGAAGATAGCATCAAAAGTTGTAATATCATGCAATTTTAAAGTCAGCCCACTCTTTGTGAATGCTTCTCTGTGAATTTCTCAATGCTTTACACTTCCATCCTTGCCTTACTGTCTCCCATGTTGATGATCTGCTATGGGAGGCAGTGCAGCTCACTCTCTAACACTGAATCGTTGAGCAAAATCAGTTATGCCTCAATACTGTGACTCCTGTATTAAATGAAAAAGCAATAGAGTAGGCACTGGGGAAAGGTAGAGATAACATTTACCGTGTGCCTACTATGTGTCAGGTGCTGCTCTAGGTGTTTGTATATTTATCTTATTTAACACTCATTGCAGTTTATGGCACAGACTGGCAATGACCAAGTTGGAGGCTGAACTAGGTATCTATGCCTTGAAAATCCATCTCTTTTTACCAGGACAGAAAATAGGAGCCTTATATATGTGCTGTTCACTCTCTTTGTCTCTTGTGCTCCACCCTTCCCCCCACCACATTCTTTCACACATTGACTTTGTGTTCATCTTTTCCCAGTAATTAGTAAATTACAACCCCGGCATCTCAAATTCTTGACATTCATTTGCTGTTTCCCAGTAATTCATTCCATTTGGTATTTGCTTTGAAAAAGACACAGAAGTGCTCGCTAATGCGGCACGCACTCCCTTGCCCGGATGAGGCTCTTCACCTCATTTATCACATTGCGTTGCTGGTCCTGAAGGCTGACAGGCAATTCAGGCTTTCTGAATGCAATTCAGGCATTGATTTTAATCTATAAAGCTTTGGCGTCTGGGTCCTGGCTGCCATGGAAATGAAATAGCTTCTTGGATACTTTTCTACATGCTGCTGCTAACTGCTCTGAAATGCAGGGCTCAGAGAGACATTTGTGTGCTTCTTCTGATGTAAAAATGTCCAGTGTGAATTGCTTCTTAACTTTAACCATTATTGTTGACATGGAAAAGCAATCCCGAACAAGGACACACACATGGAATGTGCTTGCATTCATGGACCTACACTGAATTTTTTTATAATATCGGGTGAAAACTAAACTTAAAAATACAGACTAAGAGATGGCCAACATATCTGGTTTGCACACAGGAAACCCTCAGCCCGAACAGGACTGTGGGTGCCAGGAAGCCAATGGGGAAGCATGGCGTTTAGACTTTCGTGTGCCATCTGATTTTCTCTCATGCGCGCCGGGGAAGTCAGTGGCAGGAAAATGATTCTGAGACACGTGCTTTGTCGGGATGGGGATGGGAAGTGTGAAAGTTTGGTGCTTGCGCTAAAAGTGTGCCAGCAGGCAGTGAACATGCCCCCTTCCCATCACCCACCCAGGCGAATATGACACCACCTTTGTTCCAATTGGCCAGAGAGGCTGAGAGAATGTGTGGAAGATCAGAACAGTAAGGAGGATTTAAATGCTCTCCACCAGTGTTCTGCTTTCATTCTGTTCACTAGAAAGTCCTGGCTCTCTATTTGGCTGTTCACGTGGCATTCATTTCAAAATGCAATTCTTAACTTTATAAATTCCAATGACATTCTTAGCATTATATTCCTAAAAGGACAGAGCTTTAATTTTTTTAAATTAGAATGTGTCCAAAAGTCAGAGACTTGAGTGAAAGTAGAAATGGAAAAAGATGAACCCGAGGCATTTTCTAGTAACAAATGACAGTTGAATCCACTGTGTGGCTTAATTTTCCATAGGAGAAGGCTGGTGGACCATGACTCACTATAGAGAGCTGGCTGCAACATGGATGTAATTGGGTCCCTAAAACATCACCCTGCACAAAACGTTTGGTAGCACATATAACATGGCCTGCAAATGCCTGTCTCAGCTCCCATGAGCAGTTCAGGATAAACTTGACTACACTTTCTCGGGATCGCCTGTCGTTCTCCAATTATCTAGTTCTGTTTAGAAAGCCACTGTGAAAATCTTACCAGCACTAAGAACTGCAAGTATAATATTGGAAATGTTCTCTGTAGGGTTTAGTTTCAGCAAGGCCAGGTCAAGCTGGGAGATGGCACTTGCATCAGCCTGGTAAATGCACACTGACTTTCTTCCGGGCTGCAAACGATGGCTCTGTTTGTAAAACATCAAAACAACCATGTGATTAAGTCAGTTAGTTCGGTCAGGAATCTCTCGGGGAAGAACATAAATATAGACTGGCTAGTCACAGTTTTGTTTTTCGTTTTTACTTTTCAGATGTGCCCTGTGTGGCCTTAGGTACTGGAGGAGTAATCAGTAGGTAGGAACAGTGAACTCACTTTATATTTGCCAATGCCAAGCCAGTCCTTGTAAAACCAAGCAGACAGCTATAGCATCAGGGAGGGCCTTGTGCAAGTCGGGATAATAGGCTGAGGGCTGGAATGAGAACTGGACCACCCTAAACACCACCACAATTATGAAGGCTTTGCTCTGCCTACCTGTTTCCTCCCGGGAAAAGTCTGCTTAGATTCTCATCCACATTTGCAGATGTAATGGACACCGACTGAGGCTTGCAGAGATTCTCCCTTCGCCGAGAACAGCCTGACTCCTGGGGACAGGACCCCAGCAGCCCTATATTACATGGCCCGCTTCCCTGCGTACCTGTCACATTCAGGGGAAATAAACCTAAGATGGACAGATCAGGGCCCCACCTTCCTATCCACAGGGGTGGGTAAAAATGGTAGTAGTTTGTTGGGGGCATCTGGGTGGCTCAGTTGGTTGAGCATCCGACTCTTGGTTTCGGCTCAGGTCATGATCTCACAGCTTTGTGGGTTCAAGCCCCATATTGGGCTGTGTGCTGGCAGCACAGAGCCTGCTTGGGATTCTCTCCCTCCCTCTCTAGATGCCCTTCCCCCACTCATGCTCTCTCTGTCTCTCTCTAAACAAATAAATAAACTTAAAAGGAATGTTAGCAGTTGGTCACAGCTATCAACTGTCCTCTGAAGTAGGCAGAAATTTATTTATTTATTTATTTTTATTTTTTATTTTTTCACAAATAGTTTATTGTCAAATTAGTTTCCACATAACACCCAGTGCTCATCCCCACAAGTGTCCTCCTCCATGCCCATCCCTCCCTCCCCCCACATCCATCAGTCCTCAGTTTTTGTCAGCATTCAAGAGTCTCTCATGGTTTGCCTCTCTCCTTTCCCCCACCATTTCCACCCTTCTTCTCCCCCTTGTTCCTCCGTCAAGGTCCTCCTAATCCTCCTATACGTGCAAATATATGATATTTGTCCTTCTCTGCCTGACTTATTTCGCTCAGCATAACACCCTCAAGGTCCATCCATGTTGCTACACATGGCCAGATTTCATTGTTTCTCATTGCCATGTAGTATTCCATGGTATAGATAAACCACATCTTCTTGATCCATTCGTCCGTTGATGGACACTTAGGCTCTTTCCACATTTTAGCTATTGTGGAGAGTGCTGCTATGAACATTGGGGTACATGTGCTCCTATGCATCAACATTTCTGTATCCCTTGGGTAAATTCCTAGCAATGCTATTGCTGGGTCATAGGGGAGTTCTATTGTTAGTTTCCTGAGGAACCTCCACACTGTTTTCCAGAGGGGTGCACCAGTTTACATTCCCACCAACAGTGTAGGAGGGCGCCCGTTTCTCCACATCCTTGCCAGCATCTAGAGTTCTCTGATTTGCTCATTTTAGCCACTCTGACTGGTGTGAGATGGTATCTCAGTGTGGTTTTGATTTGTATTTCCCTGATGAGGAGCAATGCTGAGCATCGTTTCATGTGTCTGTTGGCCATCTGGATGTCCTCTTTGGAGAAGCGTCTGTTCATATCTTCTGCCCATTTCTTCACTGGGTTGTTTGTTTTTCGGGTGTAGAGTTTGGTGAGTTCCTTATAGATTCTGGATATCAACCCTTTATCTGATATGTCATTTGCAACTATCTTTTCCCATTCCGTTGGTTGCCTATTAATTTTCTGGATTGTTTCCTTGGCTGTGCAGAAGCTTTTAATCTTGATGAGGTCCCAATCATTTATTTTTGCTCTTGATTCCTTTGCCTTTGGGGATGTGTCAAGTAAGAAGTTGCTGCGGTGGAGGTCAAGGAGGTTGTTTCCTGCTTTCTCCTCTAGGGTGTTGATAGTTTCCTGTCTCACGTTCAGGTCCTTTATCCATTTTGAGTTTATTTTTGTGCATGGTGTGAGGAAATGATCTAGTTTCATTCTTCTGCATGTTGCTGTCCCGTTCTCCCAACACCATCTGTTAAAAAGGCTGTCTTTTTTCCATCAGATATTCTTTCCTGCTTTGTCAAAGATCAGTTGGCTGTATACTTTTGGGTCCACTTCTGAGTTCGCAATTCTGTTCCATTGGTCTATGTGTCTGTTTTTGTGCCAATACCATACTGTCTTGATGATGACAGCTTTGTAGTAGAGGCTAAAGTCTAGGACGGTGATCCCTCCCGTTTTGGTTTTATTTTTCAGGATTACTTTGGCTATTCAGGGTCTTTTGTGGTTCCATACAAATTTTTGGATAGTTTTTTCTAGTTTTGAGAAGTATGCTGGTGCCATTTTGATTGGAATTGCATTGAATGTGTAGAGTGCTTTGGGTAGTAATGACATCTTAACTGTATTTATTCTTCCTATCCATGAGCATGGAAGGTTTTTCCATTTCTTTGTGTCTTCTTCAATTTCCTTCATAAGTTTTCTATAGTTTTCATCATACAGATCTCTTGTATCCTTGGTTAGGTTTATTCCGAGGTATTTTATGGTTTTTTGTGCAATTGTGAATGGGATCAGTTTCTTGATTTCTCTTTCTGTTGCTTCATTGTTGGTGTATAAAAATGCAACCGATTTCTGTACGTTGATTTTGTACCCTGCAACTTGGCTGAATTCTTGGATCAGTTCTAGTAGGCTTCTGGTGGAGTCTGTTGGGTTTTCTATGTAGAGTATCATGTCATCTGCGAAGAGTGAAAGTTTGACTTCCTCTTTGCCAATTCTGATGCCTTTGATTTCCTTTTGGTGTCTGATGGCTGATGCTAGGACTTCCAGCATGAAGTCGGCAGAAATTTAAACGGGCATACATGGCATGGATGAGCCAGGCTCATTTGAGTATTTCTACAGAGTTGGAGCTAAAAGAAGGTCATCTCTCTTCTGGGGGTGGACGCTGTGGAGCAGGACCTTAGCCCTGTGAGGAATCCTATCCCCCACCAAGCCGAGATGCTGATCTGCCATTGAAGGCAGTGATGAGAGACAAATAGACACAGGGTCCTGGAGACATTTGATTCTTGGGCCCAACAGCTCCTTCCCTCTTGTGTTGGCAATTATATGAGGCACCCCCTTATCCTTCCAATAAATCCTCTTCTAACTGAGCTAACAAGTGTTGGGTTCTATCACTTACAGCCAACGTGACATATTGGCAAATTTTCTCTTCCTGACGCTGCCTTGTCCCACAATTAGATGACTCTTTGTGTGTATGTGTGTAAGACAAATCATCCATGTGTCCCCTCTTTCCTCATGGATGCCTCTGAGTCACAACCTGTTGTATGTGGCACTCAGGTGTTCAAGATTTCTTGAGGACACCATTCCTGTGACCCAAAGGTAACCTTGACCTTGGCATTCCTGTCCGCAGCTGCAGTCCATATCCTTATCTTCCCTCTACTCATGGAATTTTGTGTCTCCTGTCCCAATACCTTCCCATCCTTCTATTATAGTCCCCTGCCATTGTGGTTGCTTGGGATTTCTGGCAGACATGTGTGTAAAGTTGGCAACTCTGCCCCCTTATCCATCCAGGACCATGGTCTTTCCCTGTCTCCAAGAATTTTAATAAGCATCCTTTGTTCCTACTTTCCTTTTCCTCTGTTAGCATTAGAGCCAAACCCTTGGATAATTGAAAGTTATCTCCTTTAAAAAAAAAAAAAAAACCAAGGGAGCCTGCTTTAAGGCTTCATTTTGGAACATTTGACCTTGATTTCAATAGACTTTAAGATTTTCTTTCTGAAGATTATATATACAGGCCCTTAACATTCATTCTCAGATTTAATTCCACCATCTTCCCAAATTGCAGACATTTTTTTTTTTTGGGCTGCAGAGCATCTAAATTTCCTTCCTATATTTGTGAAATTAGTGGGAGACAGAAGGCTCTCCTAAGGGAACTATGAAGGGTTGATATTCACTCTTCTACCCTCACATGCAGCTAGAGCCTAAGCACCCAGGTGATGCATGCATCTGGGAATGAGAATCAAAAGCTAATTAGTCAAAGAAGGGACGGTGGATTATTCACTCTGGTGGTGGCAGCAAAGACAGCAACAGCCAGTCTATAGGGGCAGCCATGGCCTGGGTGCCTCCAGTGGGCTCTGATGCCTAATAGCACGGTGGCAGCGTCTGTGTCGGACAACCTCTGTGGCATTGATCTTGACTAAGGATGGGCTACCCCAGCTCCAGGCTTTCTCAAGGATTCTGTAATGTCCCCAGTGCTCTTTTTTTAAGTTTCTCACAGCTAGAAATTATTTTTTATGTTTATTTATTTTTGAGAGACAGAGAGAGCATAGGCAGAGGAGGAACAGAGAGATCAAGAAATAGACAAAGGATCCGAAGCGGGTTCTGTGCTGACATTAGTGAGCCCCCCGATGTGGGGCTCAACTCACGAAGCATGAGATCATGACCCGAGCTGAAGTTGGACACTCAACCAACTGAGCCACCCAGGTGTCTCTAAGGGCTACAAATTATTAATGATGCACCTTCAAAGTGTTCCTGATAGGAGAAATTAATTTTTTTTTCTTGCAGCACAAATTTCAGATATACAATCTGGAAGGCTAACACATGTAAGATCCAGTTGCTTCACTGATGAGTGAGCCAAATTGACTTCCAGAACCCACGATTCAGTTCAGCTTTATTCTCTTGTGACATGGTAGCAGACAGCTGTTTGTGGAGGGGAGGGCAGGGTTACAAAGGGGAGATACCGATGATCAGCTGAAGCTGTGGTAGAAGTGATGGAAGTACAAAGAAAGGAAGAGATGGCTTCTATCTAGAAAGTAACTTTATACATGACTTAAGTCCTGTGCGTAAAATAAAATCATAGCTCTTATGGGATGATTTCAGCGATGCTTCTCCTTCTGTATGGGGGAAATGATATTCTTGGAATTCTTATTGCATTTTTATATTTGGTTTATCGACTGAATCAGGATGGTATTGAGAGTGAAAAGAGATGCCACTAATGGAAATGTTGAGACAACACACATAATGGTCAGACTAAGGAGTAGAGTAGAGACCCGGATATTCTAGAAGCCCGTGGGGTCTAACAGACACTGAGATATCTGTGGTGATGCCTACTGCATAGCACTCCCTCCTTCTTCCTCAACCAGATTCTAGTTCTTTTTCCTCAGGTCCGAAGCTGGAGACTGATAAGTGTCAACATGCCTGCCGCTTGCTTGCACCGCCCTATTTATGCATCTGGCGACACACTCCACATTTGCACACATTCTTACAGGGGTGATTTCCATAGCAACAGCGGGAGTCCAAAAAAGGCACCTGAGTGATGCTTTGAAGATAAATCACTCTCTTTAAGAAGTCTTCCTTCTGGGGAGCGACAGGCTATGGCCTCTTAGAGTCTCTTAGCTTTCTGCCACTTATGTACATTTCCAACCCCAGCTCACTGTCTTCCAGCTTAATTAATTACAAACATTTTAGCCTCCTTTTTAGGCCAGGAGATAAAGAGAGATCCCTGCTGGACATCTGTGGTTTACAAGTGTTTTATGAACCAGGAAGGAAGGAGGGGCAAAAACTTGCATGTTTTGAGTGCCCACCAGACACCGGCCACTTTTACTTATTTTGTCTCATTTTCATGGTGGTCCAAGCAAAACAAGGGCACTTTTGCAGTGCAGGCCAAGCCTGTGCAAAACTGGCAAATCTTACATCCAACATTTTATCCCTGTATTTCATCCCCAAGAAAACCTGAGAAGAGAAAGCATGTAGTTAGAGAGGACTTGCGTGGGGTAGGGGACGCAGGTGTTGGCGGGAGAGCAGAACACATCAGGCTCAGGCTGGCTGTTCCATTTCCAAATCCTTCATCTCATTAGAGCAGAGGGGACGGAGGGAGGAAAGAGTGGCACTGATTTATTTTCTGAGCTGAGAGGTCATGCCCTGCAAGCACAGGTATTAACTAAAGGGGATTTGTTTCCTTGACACTTACCTGCCAGCCTCAATGAGTTCTCTTCTTTTTTTTTTCTGATTTAAAGAAATTTGTACGCAGTATTATCTTTTTAAGCAAAGCATTAGTAATTTTGCAGCTCCCTAGAAGAATCTCCTTTTTGGGGACTCTATCATCATTTTTTTTTTAAGTTTTGACCTTTTGCACATGTGTAACAAAGGTTTGTCTCATCTGTACTTGAAAATTCATTCATTTGTTCATTCATTCATTCATTCACACAGGTATCTATGAGCCTCCTCCTTTGTGTCAGTCATGGTGCTTTGAGCTGAGAAATGCAAATAGGCATGGGCCCTACCCTCATACATCTTGTTATCAAATTGAAAGGGAGAAATTAGTTAATTACACAGTGGTATAATTACAAATTGTGATAAGGGCAATTGTGATACTGTCAGAAGTGCCACGGCGCAGCCCCTGTCCCCCCCCGCCCCCAACTCCACCATTAAGATCTTTCCATTTGAAGGATGGATGGGTTAGCACATTAAGACCTCTACCCTGAGTAAGTTCGATCACATTGTTTTCCTCCAAACAGATACATGAAATCAGTGTCAGATGATTTATGGACTCGAGAAATAAAGGAACACTCTGAGAACACTGGACACTGTTTGCCAGAAGAGGAAGGAGAAGGACCCAGAATGAGGAGCTGAGAGCACAGAAAGCAGGTCTGTGCTAGGGAGACACTGCACAGACCTAGAGAGGATAAATACAAGGTACGGGGGACAGTCTTACATTCACTTGTCGTTAGTACCTGAGATGGTCCAAGCTAATTTTCAGTGACTTCAGATTAATAATAGACACAGGTGTTTGGCATGCTCTCTGAAACTAAGTGGCATCTTTTCATTAGAGCTTTTCCAGATGGCCGCATTCAATTCTGCCAGCCACACAGATGGGAAGGGTTCCCTCACCTGGATGAAACTGCATATCCCTTCACTTGTTACTTGCCAAGGGTGGGCTCCTATATGAGGTAACACAGGGTATGGTTGACTTAAATGGACACTTTTTTTATTCCTGGTTATGACTTAATCTCTGGTTATGATTTGTTCCTGGTTATGTACTTAATCCCTCATCTTCTCAAATTAGATCAAACAACATGTAAACTTGAAGTCTCTCCCCCTTTTCCCTTATTTTAATCTGAAGCCCAAGCCAGAACTCATTATGAGAAATCAGCTCTTTGGTTTGCTTTCCCCTGGGCTTCCACCTGGCCCTGCATTCCCCTCTGGAGACAAACACCTCCTAAGATGAAGGCTCTTAGCCAGCGCTGTTTTACCTTTCTAAAGGCAGAAGTGAAAGAGAATTTCCCCCGGATTAATTCTCATTCGTCATCTTTTCCACCAGGATTTCATTGCCAAGCCTTGGGAAGGGTGTGTGGAGCCTCAGCTGAGCCCATGCAGAGTCCTTCCTAAGTTTAGAGTTGGGGAAAGAGATTATGCAAACCCTCTTTCAACTTTCACTTGGGACAGTTCATGTTCCATAAGAGCTAATGTGAGTTTCCTCTAGCATTTTCCCTTCTGTTAACTCAAACAGGATCCTGAAGTTCTCTTGGGATCTGAATTTCAGTGAGATTTTGCTGTATGTAGGTTGGAACCTTGCATGTTTTTCAACTTCATTTTAACTTAAGACATGTCAAGGAGTTCTTTCTCTGTGCCTAGGATGGAGTGATCCTGGAAGTGTAGAACTATGTCTTACAACATCTCATCTACCATATGGCTTGGTGATAGCTTTTGCAAAATAGAAATTTATTAATCATTCAAGTCTTATACTTACAACCTCTCTGCTTTCAGGAAATTTAGAATCTAGTGAGAGAGATATAGACATAGACACATAAAAAAGGATACACAGGGTCACCTGGGTAGCTCAATTGGTTAAGCATCCAACTTCAACTCAGGTCATGATCTCACTGCTCCTGGGTTCGAGCCCCGCATCGGGCTCTGTGCTGACAGCTCAGAGCCGGGAGCCTGCTTCAGATTTTGTCTCTGTCCCTCTGCCCCTCCCTGCTTGTGCTCTGTCTCTGTTGCTCTCTATCTTTAAAAAAAAAAAAAAAAAAAGATACACAAAGTAGTGTGGTACAATGGGAAGTGTTTTAAGTTGGAAATGTGTCAGAGTTGTTGTTGACATTTATAGATGATTGACTCAACATTACTGTCCTGAATCCCAGTTTTCTTACCTGCAGTGTGAAAAATTGGACTAAATAATATCGGATGACTCCCTTTAAATTCTACCTGTAGATTATATTTCAAATATATCTTCTTGTTTCCGTGTCCACTATTACTCCTGTCCAAACTACCACCATCTTGTTCCTCTAACATCATAAAAGCCTCTGGTCTCCCTGCTCCCAGTTTTGCCATCCTAGAATTATTGTCGCAGCCAGAGTATCCTTTTGAAAATACAAATTATATGTCATCACATGCCCCTCCCCTACTACCTCAAATCCCCCAGTGGCTCCCAACTGTACTTGGAATGAAACGTAAACTCCACATTGCTGGTCTTCCATGACTTCAATAGCCTGCCCTCTGATTATCTCTCTGACCTTATCATCTTGTGCTCTCCTCCTCATCCACTATGTGATTACCACCGTTTTTCTATTTTGTTTTGTTTTGTTTTGGCCCACACCATGTCCTAACCACCCTATTCTTCCATCTAGGACAATCCCCTTCCCACTGAACCTATATCTTCTGGGCTTTTTGCCCAAGGCATTCCTATTCTCTTTCTCTCCATCAAAACAGGACCATGAACCAAAGAGATAAGGAGCAGAAATAAAGATTGGGTTCCAGTACAATTGAGAAATTAAGTGGAGAGTAATGTAAAGGTTTCTAATTTGGGAGGTTAATAGAGGCAGGAGAAAAGAAAGAGAAGAAGAGATTTGGCACATGTTAAAGGAACTTCCAATGGATAGTTTATAAACCCTTGCCTTTCTTTAAATCCTTCCCTTTGTCTAGAATACATAAGCCTTTTTTCACAAAGAAGATGGGAAGCACATTATGACTAAACTGGTTGCTATATTCAGTGTCTGATTTGATCGGTCAGTGTCCTGTTGTTATTGGTCAGTACCCAGCTCATCCAAGTGTTAACATTTTTTAATGTCATGGCTGCTAGTGTTCTTTCAGGTGTTCTGCGTTCTCTTTCTGAAACATCTCCCACTGTACACTAGAGGGCCATCCTTAGGCAGAGCTTTTCAACCTTTTCCTCTCAGGGACCCATAAATGCAGAAATTCCTAAATTTCAGGTTGTGGGCCAAATTTATTTGAAGAATCTTTCCTTTAAGCCTTACAATTCATCAAAATGTGTATTCTGCTTCATAAAAAAACTCTAGTTGTTTTTATATTAAAAAATATGTGTTAAAGTACTATCAAGGTTTGTAGTTTAAAGAATGAGTACTTGCCTTAAAGACACTTGCAGCTTAAAGAACAGGTTTGGAAGTCAAACTGCTAAGAATGTAGATCACTGTTCTTCCACTTGCTAGTTGTATGTCCTTGAGCAAGTTACCTGACCTCTCTGAGCCTCCATATTCCAAACATGGTTGTTGAGCACATGATAAATAGTCTGTGGATGGTGAGCACCCTGAGGACCAGAGTCTGTGTTTTGTCCACCTTCATATTTCTGACAGAGACTAGAAGAGTGTCCTTTCCATAGAAGTTACTTTATATGCGTTCATTCCTCTACATCAGACATATGTGCACCTATGGTAATCCAGTTTTTACCACTAGATGGAGAGCATGTATCCTAGGATTTTTAATCCATTAGGAAGTGAGAGAGCAAACATTTGTCTGTAGTGTCTTACCCAAATCAACCTGTTTATTAATGACAATCTGATCAAAACTAGCTCTCAAAAATGCAATTATAAGACAACTTTCAGAGCTAATTATTCTTAAAATTACTAAAAGGCAAAGGCAAGGGAGAAACACTAACTTCAGAACAGCAGTTACCTCTAGGGATGGGATAAATTGGAGTCGGATGGGAGCAGGGAGCTCTAAATGTATCTAACCACTGACTTCTTATTTAAAAATATATTCCAAGCGAATATATCCAAAAGTGTTAACCTTGGATTGATTCTGGGTGGTATGGTGAATACGCACAAATATTTTTCTGTGTTTGAAATTTTTCACAATTGCATATTTTAAAGTGAGAGAAAAGACTCAAAGATGAAATTTATGCTTACCGTTTCTATCTCTACACATGCTGCCTAATGAGCTCTTCAATGTTTTCCTCAGAAAGCTGCAATTTGCAACAGAATCTACACCATAGCAAATCCAGTGTCTTTCCATGTGGTCTCTCCCCTGGCCACCTTCCTACTGAACCTCACATTTTTGCCCTGAAGTCACGTCCTTTAAAGATTATCACCTCAACTCAGTTGGCTAATTAATTCTTGTCTCCAAACTGGATTGTTCTCAACTAATTTGAAAGATGTAGAAAAGCTGTTTGTGCATGGCTGTTCTGATTACTACTGCTGTATAACAGACTCCCCCCAAGCCTTAGTGGCATGAAACACCCATATTATTAGGTTCCTGGAACTTTACTCCATGAGATGTAGGGCTTCAAGTTGGAAGACTTAAACTGGGGGGTGACTTGGCAATTGGAAGTAATTTGCTGGTTAGGGGTTGTAAATCAATGGGGGGTGTTTTTGCTCATGTGTCCAGTAGTTGATACTGGCTGTCACCTGAGACATCAGCTGGGCTGTTGAATGAGCCATCTTCTGGTTAGAAACAAGTCACTACAGTTGGCCCAAATTCCAGGGGAGGGGACAGAGATACAGTATTCTCAATGAAAGGGGTGGCAAAGAATTTCCAGGCATATTATAAAGCCATCACAGTATCCTCTTAACTCTGCTATTATAGTGAAGCCAAACTGATAAACTGGGACCCCACTTCCTCTTCGTCCACTCAAATGATCTACATGGAGGACCATTTGAGTGTATCCACTAAATTATCTGGGAACAGATCTGGTCAAGTTCAGGTAACTCAGGTTTAAACTAACATGGCCATTCATTCTATTTGAAATTTATTTCAGAAGCCCTATTGCTTTTGAAAGCTGACCAGCTATTTTTTACGACCGATACACATAAAAGTATACATCATAAATAACATTTATAATAAAATTTTCGCCACAAATGAAATATTCTCAAAGGGGAACTTTGTTAATTATCTATTGCTGTATAATAAATTAGTCTAAAACTCAGTAGCTTTAAACAACAAACATTTATGATCTCACAGCTTCTGTGAGTTGGGAATTTGTGAAAAGCTCAGCTTAGTGGCCTGGCTCAGGGTCTCTCACGGGGTTGCAGTGAAGATGTCGGCCAGGGCTGTCATCTGAAGATTTAACTGAGGCTGAAGAATCTGCTTCCAGTGTGGCTCCCTCACATGGCTGCTGGCAAGAGGCCACAATTGCTTATTGGTTCTTGGCAGGTGACCTCAGTTCCTCAACATGTGAGCCTCTTCATAGGACTGCTTTAGTGTTCTCATGACATGACAGCTGGCTTCTTCCAGAGTGAGTGATCCAAGAGACAGAGCGAGGAGGAAGCCATCATACCTTTTATGTTCAAATCTTTGTAAGTGACACAAGGTCACACCTGCCACATTCTCTTCATCAGAAGTGAGTTACTAAGTCAGCTCACACCCAAGGGGAGCTAAGGCCTGCCTCGTGAAGGGAGGCATATCAAAGAATTTTTTATTATATTTTAAGACTACCCCAGGGAGTTTGAAGGAGAGGTTCCTCTCACTCTGTCCTGAAGGGATCTGTCTCAGGACAGCTGTTCTTATTCATGCAACCAGTGTGGGGAAACAAGTCATTTCCGTAGGGAAAATCAGAAATCAACTTCCATTTTGCCATTCAGATGGGAAATAGACCTGAATGCTCTCTTCTACTTGCTCATATCTTTGTAGGATGGGAACGATGATTCTTGCTAATAAAAGCTTGGGGAATGCTTTAACACATTGTATATTTTATTTTTATCCACAATTGTGTTAATATTATGGAGGTGTGGACATTCCACTCCCTATTCCAACCACCTCATTGACACTAGGGTTAATTTGGCCACCCAAGTTGCCTGGACAGGTATGTCTTTCCTCACATTCCATTATTCTATTACGTATCTTGCAAAACTCTAAACTTGAATGGTCAGGATGATAGATGAGGCTATGCTTCAGGCCAACGTAGATCATAAGATGCAGAAAAATTGCCATTCCAAAAAGCCAAACCCAGTGAAGCGAAGTGCAATCCTGAGTAACTGTTTCTTATCCTTAATGAGATAGAGCAGAAAAGAGACAATTGCTCATCTAGCTGAGAAAGGGAAACCTAAGTGCACTTAATTCAAATATCTTAAAGGAAGATCTTCTATGAATCCTAACTTGGGAAATGCCAGTCCTCAAGACAGAATAGCCAGGTCCCTGACAGGAAGGTGGGGGTAACTTCCTTCAAGGAAAAAAGGGTTGAATTGTATCTGGTTCTGGATCTAATTCAACTTGACTACTTAGCAGTAAAGATAAATTGAACCCACAGAGAAAACTGAAAATAGCATTTTCCTGGCAAGTCCTTCAATGGACTTAGTGTGTTTAGATTTATGAGGGGGTGAATGACCTTCTCTGCCTTGGTTTTTCACATTTTCGTTTTTCCAGGACTGATTTTCCATCTGGCCTAACCAGAGCCTGGAGTTGCTGAATCAAGCAGAGCCAATAGGTCTGACTTGAGCTGGAACAGAACAGACCTGGGTAAGACAAATAGGCTTCTTTTTGAAAGGCCTATCAAGCAGAAGCCCGGGCCTCCCTCCTCCCTGCTGGCCTCAGAGCCCAACCCTCAAAGAGAACACATCCAGTTCTTCTCCGACACCACTGCCGATGGAGCAGTAGCAGGCCTGGGGGAGTGTCCTTCCAAGAAGCTGGCTGTGTGAAAAGGAAGGATGTCATTAAGTGCAAGAACATTGTCACAGACCTGGTTCCCTTCCCAGAGTCCTGGGCTGCCAAGGCCAGAGAAGGCTAGGTGGTCAGCTTATTCCAGTAGCCCCAGAGAAACACGGAAGAGTGTAAGTTTCTACAAGCCCAAGACGGGCTCAGGAGCGACAGAGCACTCATCGACCTTGGAAGTACCCAACAGAAGTGACAGAAAGGCACTGCACCAGAAAGCAGCCAGACCAAGTAGGGTCATGGACATTCTCAAGATGCTAGTAACCAGAAATGCTCCCTAGAATCCCCATGCTGGCAGAGAAGGAAAACAAGAGAAAATCCCAAATTCACTGAACTCTGATGAAAAGACAGAAACATGACGTTTAGTAGCAATGAAGAAGATTGCATGTCTTTTGAATATTTTTTTTTAATTTGAGAGAGAGAGAGAGAGTGAGTTGGGGAGGAGGACAGAGAAAGAGAGAGAGAATCTTAAGCAAAATCCACACTCAACATGGAGCCCAATGTAGGGCTCAGTCCCACGACCCTGGGATTATGACCTGAGCTGAAATCAAGAGTCAGATGTTCAACCTACTGAGCCACCCAGGTGCCTCAAGATTGCATGTTCTAACATTAAGCACATGAAGTTTCATTACAAAAAATAATGTGCTATTTCTTGCACACCCAAGTTTGTGGCTTAAGAAAATTCGAACCTGCACCATTCTCTTTCTCTTTATACCTTTTCCCTCTTTTTCACGTCACACAGAGGGAAGCGGCTGTTTGGATTTAGTGTGTCTCTCAGCATCTCAGGATGTGACCATGGCTGTGCAATATGAAGTAACAGCACCAGAAAGTCTTCTAGATGAGAGGTCAGGAAATATTTTCTTTAAGGGCCAGGTTATAAATATTTTAGGCTTTGTACACTGTACAGTCTCTGCCACCCTCCAGCTCTACCACATAGCCCAAAAGCAACCATAGACAATGTATACGTGACTGGGCACAGCCATGTGCCAATAAAACTCTATCATGGACACTCAAATCTGAGTCTCATAGTTTTCATGTGTCACAAAATATTCTTCTTTTGATTTTTTTTTCAAGTGTTTAAAAATGTAAAAACTATTCTTAATTTGTAGGCCGTACAAATGCAGGGGTGCACTGAACTTGGCCCACAGGCAGTAGTTCGCCAACCCTCATTTCAGACTGACCACTCCTCCCCATACTAGAAAGGGATTAATTTATTCACGTTCATGGCTCTGGGTAAAAAGGTCTGATTCCTTAGCAAAATGCTCAGGAGATATCGTCTCCATGGAAATTACAGAATCTTTTCTCATGGGATTTCTCTGGGGATCAGCCTTTTAAAGTAGCTCCAAGGCGAGTGACGAGCTTTACACTTGACTTAGAAAGGCCATAACTTGTAGCGCCTGGGTGGCTTAGTCGGTTAAGCATCCAACTTTTGCTTAGGTCATGATCTCGTGGTTCGTGGGTTCGAGCCCTGCGTCGGGCTCTGTGCTGGGAGCCTGGAGCCTGTTTCAGAGTCTGTGACTCCCTCTCTCTCTGACCCCACCCTGCTCATGCTGTCTCTCTCTCTCTTTCCTAGAAATAAATAAAACATTAAGAAAAAAAATTTTTTTTAATATATTAAAAAAAGAAAGAAAGAAAGAAAGGCCATAACTCACATTCAAGCGGCTGCTGTGTTGGTAGAAGATATCTGCTGGGCTCTCAGGAAGATGGCGCCCGTGTCTGCTTTCCCTGCTGCTATATTGCTGGAGTCTAATTAATGCAGCATCTGACATAGAGTAGGCATTAAACAAATGTTTGTTGATTGAATGATTGAGTGATTGAAAAGCCCTTTGCAGCACTTTTCAACACTGTTTTACTCCAACTTACACGAATTATACAACTCTCACTCTAAAAATGCCTGTAACAGTGATTTAGAATTTAGAAGACTCATCATGCATAAATAGAAGATTTTCTTCAAAAGTTGGACCAAAATTCCATGTCAGTGTGAAACTGCAAAACCACTGCGAGTTCTGTTTAAGAGAGGAGCTGTTTGCACCAAGAAGCTAGAGGAAAGTACCTGCAAATATCAGAGATTATTCTTGGTAAGGCAGGCACCACCTGAGCCTCTCTCCTGACATTAATTTTTACCTCTGGATATGGCCTCTACCATTATGCCCATGACATGAAAAAGCCACCCGGGAAACTTATCAGGGACCCAAGATACGGGAAGAGCCAATAGTGAATATCCCTTTGCTCTGTGCTAAGTTGGCAGTTCTCTCCCCCGTAAGCCACCCAACATCCAGGCAGAAGAGAGCAGACTCAAGGACCACACAGCTTGTGGCTACCTTAGTTCAGCACGTAATAGGAATAAGCCTCATAGCTCTCCTGTTAAACTTTTCTTTTTAAAATCCCAAGTAAATTTGCAAAGGGAATCATGAGAACGTGAGAGACTTTGGGATGGTAACTAATGTGTGGTACCAAGGCGAAGCAAGAGAAAAACATCAAAGATTAGTTTCTCTAAGCTGGGTGGCACCTTGGCACGGAATCCTGGGAACAGATGCTGGCTGATTTGAATTAAAAAGGGGCAGAAGTAGCCAAAGATAAGGAATAATTGGCTAAAAGATACAAAGCCATACGTCTGACCGGGAACAATAAGGTTTTCCAAGGAGATGTTAGAATAACTGCCTTTTTCCAAAAAACTCCAAGGAAAACTAGGAAAAGAGAAGCATTGATAAATATTTTTCTCCAAAGTTTAAATTAAGATATGGTCAGAGAAGAGGAGACCCCTTCCAAAGCCTCAGCAGGACAAATCAGTCTAGTGGAGGCCTTTGTGCTCCTGGTGAATGATGTCAGAACCCATCCAAGGAAGAAGAAAGAAATGTTTGCGCTAAAGGTCACTTGAGAACTATAAAGATAAATGCTATTTGTAATGACTTTAAAAAGTTTCCAGGAAGGGGAGGAGTCAACTCACAGTTTTAGAGTCTATGAAAAAGGTAAATCTCCCCTCGTTGAAAACTTTCAGGGTCATATGGACATTCTAGAGAGCCGATGAAACTTCGAGGGGAAAGAATCCAAGAGTATGATCATGGAAAAATGATGTCATATTATTTCACTCTTATATTGTGCATTGACATATGTGTCAGTCATGAAAAAATAATTGGAAAAGTTTCTGACACAAGCAGAAGTTAGAACTAACAATCCCTCCACCTTGTTCATTACTTATTGACTCTGGGAGTCTTAGGTTGATCAGATATTCATGGCACGTGGCCATATCCAGGAGTACACAGGAAAGAACGCTAGTCAGTGGTACAGAAGACCTGGGTCACATTCCAGCTCCATTGCCTTCTATCTTTGAGCACTGCTACACGTTTCAAAGCCTTATCTCCCCATTAGTTAAGGGAAGATGATGAGTGTTCCTTGTAGGTTTATGGATTAATGAAGTTCCTACATAAAGTGGACATGTAGTCAGTGTTCAGTAGGTGGATTTAAATTTGTTGCATTTGAATCAACCCAGTAGCTAATTCATACAGCACTTACTATGTATGAGTACTTTATTCACATGATCTAGATTTTTCCGACATCCCTATGACCAGGGGGGATTGTTATCCCCTTAGGCAGGTAAGGAAACTGAGACTTCGAAAGGTCAGGAAACTTGCTCATGGTACAACGTGGTGAGTAGCCAAGCCAGGCAGCCTGGCTCCAAACACCCACACTTACCTGACCTAAAATAGGGGAGAGAGAAAGTGATCAGACTTAGAGTATCTTCTTCCTCTTTGTTTCTGTTTTGACACAGGGGACCGGATGAGGAGATTTGCCTCTACTAGCATAACTAGCTATTAACCTCATTCCAATGACAAAAGTTAAAGAAGGTGGCCTTAAATATAAAAGAGGAAGTACTAGCACCTCTAGGTGCTTTATTACGTGGTCTCATTAGTTTTCTCAATCAGCTTATGAGGAAAGTGCTACTGTCTTGTCCATCTTGTGGAGGCTTTAAGTAAGCACGCGGTAGAGCTCGGCTTTGGACCAGCCACTGGGGCCACACTCCGCCATGACGCTGTGCACACTCTCCACTTCAGGCTTTCAGCAGCAAGCCAACAAGCAGTTATTGGCACTGCCCTGGCTAGGTACTGGGGATGGGAGTGGCAATGGAGCTTCAGAGGGAACAGTAAATTGAAGCTGGAAGAAAAATAATATTTATTGACAGCTTATAATTTCAGTGAATAAGGACATTTTAAGTTAATAATGTCCTGCCTAGGGTTCCAAGTCCTTGGACTTCACCAAAGATAATAACGGGGGTCTGTGAGCTATTTTTAATATTTCAGAATGTCTATTATTATGTCACTAATCATATAAAACATAATCTTTGTATATGGCAACAAAGCCTTAAAGAAGAAAACTTTTAGAGCAAAATTTCATTTCTAGACTTGAACAAAAGGGTCCAAGTATTCCTAATCCTGGAAATAAGTGCATTTTTGTCCTGTTAGAGCTGAAATTATCCTCGTAGATATCAGACTTGCCCTAATAGAGAAGATACCACGTTATCAAAGGGAGCTCAACAAGACATGAAAACTTCGAGAAAGAAGTTGCCGACAGACATGAAAGGCAATTTTAGCCATTTACTTGGAATTGCCAGTCACCGTAGGAGCCGAAGAGGCGTTTTTCTGCCAACTGGTTGAAGCTTGTGCCAGAATGATCCTGCTGTTTCTTAATTGTCCTAAAAGCTTGTAGCCAGCAATTTCCCTGCCAAGCCTGACCTCACTTTCATGTTTTTATAATATGCAGATCACGAAGTGTCCCATTCAGAGTGGGAAAACGAGAAATTACTTCCTTGTCTTTCCTCTCTTTGGAACTCACCACCTAATCTGTGTAATGTCTCCCTGTAAAATAACATGGCAGTGGACGTCTCAAAACCTCAGGTGCCATTTATAAAAAAAAATCTTTGAATTCCTTTTAGTGGATGATTAATCCTCACAGCAACTTTATAAGGTAAAGGAGGGGAAAGCAGTGTGATTCCCACTTGTGAGTGATAAGCTAACAAAATTATGACTGATGGACATAAAAACCTATGTGTGATATATTAAGTTGCAAATTGCAAATGAAATATAGAGTATGCGCTCATTTTTGTAAAAACCAAAAGCCACCTAGCTCTGTGTGTGGGTGCACAGATATGTAGGGGGTGGTGGGGTGGGCTGTGAAAGCATGGCCAAAAATAACAGTATACACTCTAATGTCACCAGTGGTTACTTCCTGAGGTATGAGTGAGAAAAGGGGATGAGAATACTCACCTCTTATACCTCTGTACCTTTATGTTGTTTTAATGTTTTACACAAAGCATATATTATTTTAATAAATTCAGGATAATTTTTAAAAAGAAAAAAGTTTGGAGTAGGTAATAAATGTTCCACATGTTGGATAGTCTTATCTAGTTTATTCTGTTGGATACATATTTTCAGAGTGATTTCAAAGAGATGTTGGAAAAATCTGTCCCATTACTGCAGGGAAATAGTTGTATGGCATCTGAATTATGGAACTGTGACCTTCTGTTTAATCCTTCTTGGGGGTCTTTGATTCTGAATGGAATGGAGACTGAGTTGGGATGATCAGAGGATTCTATTGACCATCTCGTTGGGTCCATGGAGTCTTTTAAGGAGCAAAATAAAGATTTCAAAAAATTTAATACAGTCTTTATGACTTATTTAGATTTTTTCAAAAGTCTTTGATAGGATTCCATAAGGAAGGCAATTTGGAGATGGATAGTTCACATGGCAAAGTCCTTCCATCCCAGTAGGAATGTGACCAAAGGACTGTGGTTTAGGAGAAGGAGCAAGAATTTGGACTTTGACAGACTTGCATTCAAATCCCAAACTGCTAATTAAGAGTGGTTTAGCCTCAGAAGGTCTACATAATTTCTGTGAAACTCTGCTTCCTCTACGACAAAATAGAATAATGCAAAGGTGAGGGATCACTTGCAAACAACATCACATAATACCTGGCTCATGGTAGGTGTTCCAGAAATTCTTGGCTCTCTAATAAAAGAAAAAAAAGTATAAATAGCCTTCAATCTCCTTTAATCTATATTGATGCTTATAGTGAACAAATAGAGGAGCTCAGAATGTGGATGCCATTTCCAACAGACCCTAGGAAGATTGGCAGGAAGTGGCAATGATTCTGTCCATGGTCTAGTTTCCCCTCTGTCCATTATATTTTCTATCTGGCCAGATAAATCTATCACACTGCGAAAACTACTTGAAATCTATGTCTTACTGAGGAAAGGCTGATAGTGTCAACTTCATATACAAAAAAAAAAAACACAAAAAGTAGAAAGTGACTCATTTGTAAACATATTTGCAATTGAGTTGTGTTTGTTGTTGGAAATATCTGGCTGTGCCACCTTCTCCAACAGTCTGCATCAAATAAAGAAGGTGAACCTATTAATTTTCTCAGGGACATTTCTCTGATGTCTAGACTTGGCCTTAGAAGATAAAACCAACCAAAGGAAAACCTCCTGGGACTTAACAGATAAGAGGCAAATGGAAGACTGAGACATTACAATGTGACACATCCAGAGAAATCAGGTGGGGAGAACTAAATCAGACTGTACCTGTAGGATAATTGGTTGTAGACCCTCCAACACAACCTTGCAAAGGTACCTGGGTGTCACTCATTCAACTCACATTTAGAGCAAGATGCCATATTTGGCCCTATGGGAGATTTAAAAAATGGATAAATATGGGCCTTGCCCTCTAAGAACTCAGCATTGTAACATTACAGAAGACAATGACTCACCAGATCATCTGAGATAAAAATGTTCTAATTTTTATCCTCACTGCATAGCTTCCCTAGAGAGTGTTCTCTGTAATGCTTCTACCATTAGTGGACATGGAGTGATTTTATGTGGAAGAGAGTGCCAGGTCTTGTGACGAACAATCAAAAAGATATTTAAAAAAAGACCATAATGAACCCTCTGTGAGACTTCCATCGTGGGGCTACAGCCATTGCTTGTTTATTTTTCCATCTCCCTTCCTACGAGTTTACCATGGTCAGCCTCACACTCAGGTCACTGACTTGGAGAAGTGTCTTTACAACAATGTGGGAGTATTGGGACAAATCTCAAGGGAGCCTGGGTCAGGATGAATGAAGCTTCCGTGTCCAGCCCTTCCTAGCCCAGATATTTTTTGTCTGACTTCTCGAGTCTGAATGTCTCTGCCCGATCCCATTTGCTGCTAGATCTCTCTAAAAGCTGAAGACTTTCAGCTCTCCTTGTGCTGAGGCAGTTATACCATCGGATCCTGGGAAAGTGGGCATCCTGGGTCCTGCAGGGGCTACCAGGTGGATGTTGATGCTTTCTGGTCAGCACACTCCCCAATTCTCTCCTGAACCAGCTCCTCACAGGTGCCATCTTCCATACTTTCTCTTGTTTTTCAGGACTCTCTTTTCTCCCGTAATGGCTGCCAGCACCGAAAGCTTGCACTCTTTTTCAAAGCTTTTGCCCAGACAGTTTGAATTTAAGTCACAATTCATCTATGTAGACTAATAATTAGGTCATTTATGTTCTAATGCTGTCTGCATGGCCACAGATGAGTCCCTTCACCTCTCCAAGCTTCTGGTGACTGGATGGGGAAAACTCCACTGGCAAAGGCATATTCCCCAGGCACACGCGTGTGTGCACACACACACTTACATGTTTTCAGAATGAGTTATGAAGGTGGTTTGAATTCCAACTCCACTGTTTACTAACACATTTAATCTTGGGCGAATTAGTTCTTTGAGTCTCAGTGTCCTCATCTGTGAAGTGGAGAAAAGAACATCTCCCTCAAGAAGTTCCATAAAGAATGAATGGTGTCATCTAGGCAAAGCACTTGAGATTGAGCCCGGCCCAGAGGAAGAACATAGTAGATGTCAGCACCCATCATGGGCCTTCCCTCACTCACAGATCTTCTGGTGTTCACAAATGCTCTCCTAAAGCTACCTCCCACTACTCTCCTCTCCTTCCTTATTTTCTATCATCATAACTAAATAATTCTTCAGCCTTCACTTCTTTTTTCAATTTACAGTGAAAGTGGTAGAGGGCTGGGAAGAGGGTGGATCTGTGTCCTTTAAGTATGCCAACTTGGACTAATTAAGGAATGACAGTGGCTGTTCCTACACTCTTCTAGCATTGGTGGCCAAAAGAGACAGGATGGTTAAACTCTTTAACAGGGCCTGAGGTTAACTAAGACTGTCTAACCATTTAAACCATAATTTCATGAAAGATGTTTCAATACCATCACACCATATTCTTGCAAGAAAAGCCAACAGCAACATTAGATGAGTTTTTAAAAGTATTTTCTCAAACGTTTTTTTTTCTGTGAAAATTACACTATAGGAAAAAATGTGAGTGGTATAATTTTAATATCCCTTTTCTTTATTTTTTCCTAAAATTTATTTTTATTTGGTCTTCCTGACTATATATTTATTTTAGAAAATAGGAAATTAGAGAAAAACATTTGGAGGAAATTAAAGTAATCTATAATTATACCTCCCCAAAACAAATACTGTTATTTTTCTAATATTTTCCTTAGTATTCCTTAATATTTGTAAATGCTTTTATTTTAAAGTTAAGAACATACTTGCATATATAGTTTTGTGTCCTGTGAACATTTTATGATGCCCATAAACATTTTTTTATAAACAGAAAATTTCAAGATATTCCACTGTATCCAGATTTAACCAATTGCTTATAGCGACCCATTTTGGTTGTTTGTAATTTTGTCTGTTCTACACTCCTTCTCCTCTTTCCTCTCTGACTATTAGTGATTTTAAATATTTTTATATTCTTATTCACCACAAATACTTGTGAATTGTCAGTTCTAGCCATTTTCCTAGTAATGGTACTATTCACCATCACTGTCCTCATCGTAGCCAAGAATGGTCAAGGCCAGGTTAGCTCTGAATCTTGGATAGAGAAGATACTAGAACAGGTTTTTATCTTACTCCCAGCATTTACCTTCCAATACTGGCATTCCCTGGGAACAGGTGGTATTGAAAAGAGTTGGGTTTTTTGCCAGGAAATCTATTAGAAAGTGGGTTTGCAAGGACATCCAGGCCCGATGTAGGGCCTAAAGCTAAACAAAAAGCTACCAAGTCATGGGCTTTCTCAAGACAGCACCAGGCTCAGCTAAGGGAATCATATCCTAGGAGGAATAATCAATGGAAAATAAAGCTTAGAGCCTTCATGATCTCAAAGCAGAAAAATCATTCCTCCAAGGAAGAATTTTTTTTTTCTATATAGTGAGTTCCCTTTAGCCTGACTGCTAGGCTCAGATCAACCATACCTGGAAATCTACAGAGGCAGGGAATGGGAAATAGATCCCATGCTTCAAGTTTGGGATTGTACATATATCAGAACCTTTCCAGGGCCACCTGCCTGCCAAGCTCATCAATTACTGGATTGGGCAAGTCAGGGAAGGGAATTGTAGCTTGAGGACAAGTAGGAAAGTCGCTTCCTTTCCCAAGGATAAAAAAACAATCATTTCACTTGTCACTAGAAAGACTGGACTTTCCTCCACCGTGCTTCCTGGCCTTGATGCTTGATGACCTCCACAACTTTGGGCCACAAAAACACACTTAATATCACCCATGAGAATATAACATTCTTAAAGTCAGAAATAAAAATCTTCAACTTCTTTGGAACTCTCACTACATAGAGCTATCAGACTAGGTAGGAGTCACCCAGAAGGTATATTTCTTTTCTAGATGCCAGGTCCTTGCAGGGATGTGTATTATTGCCTGAAGGGCAGGCAGTGGGCTGGAGCAAAGTTGGAGGCTAAGGATAGCGTAAAACCTAAATCAGCTCATATCATGGCTCACCCAATGCCCTCCCCTCACCCCATACCCTTTGAGTAGAAGCCAGTGTTCTCATGATGGCCTCCAAGACTGCATTATTTGGCTGCAATCCCTCCCTCACCTCTTCTCTTTTTCCTACTACCATTCACTCCACTCTATGCACTATGGCATCACCCCCTGCCTGGAAGAGCATGGCCTCAACTTGAAAGCTGGGGCAAACCCCTATGGCCCTCACAGCTGGATGCTATCAGATAACTGAACTCCCAATAGTTCAACAGCAAGTTCTTTCTTAAAGAGAAATCCAAGAGGTTTCTTCTATGGCTGCCATTCTCCCCAAAGTAATTTTTCCAGGACATTTTCCTCATCACCACCCCCCAACCTATTAACCATGTCCCAACTCCATGCTCTCACAGTATCCTGCACACTCCAACTCAGTACCAGTGCCCATTCACTTGTCTCTATCTCCTGCTGGACAGAGGAAAGAGACTGTGTAATTTATTCACCAGTATATCCCCAACCCTAACCAGAGCTTGGAACATAGAAGACATTCAGCAGATGGCTCTTAAATGAAAATATAAATGAATAAATGATACCAGCTGCCTCCATTCCCTTAACCTGCTTCAGAATTAATAAACAAATCTTGAACCTAGTGGATATATGAAAATAAAAATGTCACTGAGGACTATCAAGCCAGCCTTTCTGTACTGGTTGCTACATTCGATTTGCTGATTTATGCTAATAATTTACTGCCATGTTCATTTTGGATGTGGACATAAAACTACAGTGTCACTTGAGGGAAAGCCCCCAAATTTCTGAGCATGGGGACATGTCTTCTGCGGACATGAAACTTCAAAAGGGCTCAGAAGAAATTTGTTACACACACATGCATGCGTACACTCACACACACACACACACGCACGCACGCACGTCTAGCAGACCACATCCAATGGAATAATTCAGTAATGAAATTTTTATCTCAAACTGATTGCCCCCAGACCTCTCATCCCCATGGCTAAGCCAAAAGTGATTTGGCATCCTTGTAAAGATCCATAGGAAATTCTAAGAGAAGGACTCATAATTTCCCTCTAGACCCAGGTGTATTTCCATGCTTTGGCTGTGCAATAGAAGTACTTGGTGAATTTTTAAAAATACTAGTGCTGCGGCCATACCTAAGGCCAATTACATCAGAATTTCTGAGGGCAGGAACTGGAGAATGCTATTTTTTCAAGGGTCCCACATGTGTTCAATGTGTAACCAGGATTGAAAAGCACTGCACTAGATTCTTTCTTTCCCTGAGCTTTCATGGATCCCTACTGTGTGGCAGGTGTTGTAGAAAGCACTGTCTCTTCCTTTAACTGGTTTATATAAAATCATATCTCTTCCATTTTACATGGACTGGCCTGCACCCCAGAAGGGAACCAATTTTATAAGCCCTCATTATTAACTCTATACTGTCAGGGCACAGGGCAAGAATAAGAAATAGAGTTTATAAACTTGCTTAAGCTATTCCCCTAATACCCACAGAGAATCCTTTAGCTCAATGCCTTATAAGAGCATTGGAACCAAAGCCATTCCATAGATAAACTCAGTAGATGTTTAACATATACACGTCAATTTACATGCGATGGGATAAAAATGATTAATGTGTGGTGTTCCTGGCATTTTCTCCCAAACTTTGCTCAGTCAGCCCCTTGCTCCTCCTTCACTTTCTGTGAACAAAACAGGGGGGATTTCTTACTCTTGAGAGAAAAACGATTAGAATAGAACTCAAACCTCAGTCCTCAGGGCTTGTGAGTCTGGGGTGTGACTCTTTTGGAGCTTGTGTGGAACTATGCATGGATAGAAAAGAGGGGAGACCAAAGGACCAAGTGATAGACACAGAGCAGAAGAAAGAAACTCTACGGAATTGGGAGTGGGGGCGCCTATGTGGCTCAGTCAGCTAAGCATCTGACTCTTGATTTCAGCTTGGGTCATGATCTGACGGTTGGTGAGATTGAGCCCTGCATCATGCTCTGTGCTGACAGAGTGGAGCCTGCTTGGGATTCTCTCTCTCTCTCTCTCTCTCTCTCTCTCTGTGTGTGTGTGTGTCTGCCCCTCTTGCACTCTCTTTCTTCAGATAAATAAATAGAACATTTAAAAAGAAGAATTTAGGGGTTTAAAAATAGAAGAGAACAAGAGATTTTAATGCATTTCTAAAGACTAAGTTATTATATCTGCTTAAATGTTTCTGGGAGAGTGAAGTATAAAAACTAAAACTTCTGTACAGGCCGTGCCAAGCTCCCCCTGGCAGGACTTCAAAGGCCACATGTTTTTCGGACTTACATAGATATGTGAGTTGGCCACCTAGACTCTGATGCCTGTCCGGCACTCCCTGGATATTGAGGACACGTGTCAGGAGTGACTACTGACGTTCTCTGCCCTGCTTCCCAGGCATCCTCTTCCGAATTTGTCATTCTCCTTCTGCATCTGCTCGTCTCCTTTTGGACTCTGACTGCCCATTTCTGCTTTGCATGCCCACAGGTTGTGTCCTGGTATCCATGTCACGTGAACAGAGTTGTCCCAAGGTATGCTGTAGTTCTAGATACAGTCTCATGCACTCCCGTCTTTAAGGTTATGGACAAACCAGACACATATTTAACACGTATCTACTGAGTGCAAGGTGCATGTCTGATGCTGCAGAAGTTAAGCAGTATCTTCACAGGCACACAGCCCCAGCCTCAGAGAGTCTGCACTCTAGCAAGAAATTGGGTGCAATTAAACAAGCAATAGATTTTTAGGTATTGTTACTCATCCAGGGCAAAACTTAGGTGTACACTGCAGAGCCTCCCCATCAGGGAAGACTTCCCGAGTAAGTGCCATTTAAGCTGAGGATGGAAGGAGACAGGTGATGAGGAAGAGGGAAAGAGTATTCTAGCAAGCATTGAGTGTGTTGGAAACCTGGTAAGGGCAGTGAAGAGTCCTCAAGGAATTAAGGAAAGTTCATCAGGACACGAGAATAGTGTTTGAGGGGAGATATGGCAAGAGACCATGACAGAGGTCAGGAGGGGCCGGGTCTGGACCTTGAAAGCCATATTGGGAAATCTGAACTGCATCCCAGAGTAGAAGAGACCCCTACAGCAACACTATCCAATGAACATTTGGGGGATGGTGGGAACGTTCTATATCTGCTCTGTTCAGTATGGTAGCCACTAGCCTTACGTGACTATTGAGCACATAAAATGTGGCTAACTCAACAAAGGTACTGAACTTTTTTACTTTAGTTTATTTAAATAGGATACACAGATCAGACAGGACAGCCCCACAATGCTATGATCACAGGATACTTACACACGTGTCTATTTGTTGATACATATATGTACACACATACCACCATACATGGTTTTGTGTCTGCACCTAATTATACACCCTCATATCTCAAAATGTACATATAGATACAACCAGACACAACTGCATAGAACAGACTCTTACCTATTGTTATAGGAGGACATGACAATGAAAATTGAAACCGGAACCAGTGCAGGAGTCAGTACAGCGAGATTTGACACAGAAAGAATTGTTGCAAGAGGGATATGGGTGGGTTGTAAAACAACGTGAATTGGGGGATGCTTTTTAAACGAAAACAGGAAGAAAACAAAAAGAAAATCCAATAAGACCACCAGTGGTTTGGAAATCAAAACTATTTCCTTTGATCTTTTCATCTTTCAGCAAGAGACTTCCACAAATGACACATATCCTTGGAAGGCAGACCTGAACTGTAAGGATCGCCTTGATAACTGGGAAGAACGCCAAAGGATATAGAAAAGGGGAAGGAAGCCCTTCTTAACCAGGATGACCTAACTGTCTAACTGACATTCATCCACCAAGAAAATTTTAGGCACTCTGGTTTGCACAAGTGTTTATTTCAAAGTTATTAAAATTGTTACGGGAAGGAGTAGATGAAATCCTAACTGATAGTTTACCTAAAAGATATACCATCTAACAACCTAGCTTGATGATTTTTCCCCTTGCTCAAAATTAACTGAATTATACACATGCAAGCTAAACAATAACTCCTCCCTCTAGTAAGTGGTATAATTGTTACCAGCTAGGAATGTTTTGATTTTCTTCCCAGTGCTCGCCTTACCCATCTAAATCTCTTGATAGATACTCTTCGCCCATCCTGGCCTAGTAATTCCCTCAATATCCTATGCTCCTGATTGCCTCTGAGTCTCTGCGCATGCTGCTTCCTCTACGTGAAACACTCTTCCCAATCTCTTACCAAGTTAGCCCATGCACATGCTTCAAATCTGTTTATACACCACTTCCTTAGGAATGTCGTCTCCAACACACTCCACCTAACCCAGATTATATCAGTCCTTCATGTTTTACAAACTCAGAGCCCCTACTCTTCTCTTTCATAGCTCTTTTCACAGTTATAATATCTTAATTACTTGTGTAATTATCTTGTCCTCTGGATTGTTGGCTCCATGAGGTCAGATATTGGAATCTGCTTTGTTCATCATTTACAATGCCTATAGGATTTAGTACAGGTCCCGATGAATAGTAGGTGCTCAATAAATACTAATCAAATGCTCAATTAGTGAATGGATGTAATAAATTTTGCTTTCATTTTAGATTTATTCATCTAATCCCTTCCTTCCATATTTCTGTATCATAAGCTACACTATTATGGAGTTCAGCTCAAAAGAAACCCTAAGCCCTGTACATAGTTGATTAACTCTGATATTCCTTGTGCAGTTCCCCTTAAGATCTGATAGAACATCTGGTGGTAAATCATTAAGTCACAGCAGCTATAAACATGTTCAGGCCCAGCATGAACTTGGTCTGACATCCAACCAGTCTTCCGGCTGTCGCAGAAATGCCTCCATCCATTTCAGAAATGTGCTTACCACAGAAATACAAGGCTCAGTTTGTTATATTTATGAGATACTGAATTTCCAGGATGCCTTCAATCAATAGAAAATAGACATTATATTCTTACCTGAAGGCAACAGTGATGTGACTGGCTGTGATTCTGGGAGTGAGTGAAATAAGACAGCTCTCAGAAAAATTATTTTAATAGAGATGTGCTAACTTACCTTAGGGAGAATGGCTTTTGGAACAATGAGGCTTGATTGTAATGAGAATTATGGAAATTTTTTAAATATCCATTGGCCAAAAGGGATTAATCAGTGATGGAGATATAGAAAGGAAGCAATGGGAGTGAAGGGCGTCACAGACAACAGATCATGATGAACTATGGTCCCACTGGCAGAACCTTTTCTCCCTTGAGAGAGGGTTGAGCAGCCTATCTGTGTCTCTAGTGATTTAACACCCTTTTCATCTCCTTGTTTTGACTCTATGCTCACCAAGCTACCTTTGATTATAATTTGGTTTCTTGTGTCTGTCTGTCTTCTGGGAGGCAGTATGTTAATCTTGCCAAAATGCATGTCCCTTGGACCTGACAGTTGCTTCTCCTTGCACTGGCACATGGGTTTTGGGAACTTGGTTAACCACAGTCCTCTCCTGAGAGCTATGCCCCTCCTACCCCCCCAACCAGATCCTGTCTAGAATCAGGTGACAGGGTGTGTCCAGCTGAGGCCAGGCCCAAAGACTGGAACACCCACCGCCCAGGCTGCCCTGGCGAGCTTCCTGAGGTGTGGTCTCTCCTCTCCCTTCTCCTGGCAAAATCCCAACCAGCTATACGCTGTCTCTGTCCAAATTTAAAATGGAGACCCAGCAAAGTAACTTGTCTGTTAAAACTAGCCACACCCTCCTAGAGATCTTTTTGAAGATTTCCATTATGAGACATTAAATTCAAGTCACATCGTGGTGATGATGAAAACTACAGCCTCAGGAAAGGCAATGACAGCTGGGAGGAAGGCAAGGAGGAGAGTGGAAGGAAAGAGTAAGGAACTGATGTGCTCATCATAGAAACTGAGGACAAAAGATAATGTATCAGAGAGTTGAATGGAAACCTGGTAGAATATAACTAAGTTAACCAACTATCAACAAAAGAGCTAAAAATAACAATAGTATCTATACTGCAATAGATAACATGGATGAAGAAATAACTAACACTAGTGATAGTTACAACATGGCCCTAGATAAGTACCTAGATGAGGAAAGTAGAAAGGCAAGAGAATCAAATTCAGCTCCACATAGCAGGGGGCTGATCATGTAAGTAGAAGCATGTTATTTAGAGATCTAGGGCTGAACTCACCAAAAACGTAGCTTAGAAAGTTCTAAGTGTTTACCTCTGGAATCTGACTGTGGAAGAAGAGTTGGGGCAAAGGAGGGCTTTTTTTTAAAGTAAATCTGTTACTATTGTCATTATGATTTGATTTTGATCATGTGCATTTTGATTCATTTGTTCATTCAGTAAATATTTATAAAGTGGCAATCATGTACAAGGCATAGTCCAGTCACTGGAGATAGAATATCAAACATAATACACAAAAATCCTGCCCTCAAAAATGTAGTAGAGGGGAGAGAAAAGAAATAAATTAAATACATGGAATGTCTCATGATGTTAGTGTGACTGAGGAAAATAGAGATCACTTAGGTGAGAGATTTGAACACAGACTTGAAGGAAGTGAGGGAGGAAGACTGTTCCAGGCAGAGGGAAGAGCCAGTGCAAAGGTCCTGAGGCGGAAACACCTAATGAGTTGGAGGAAGAGCAAGAGGCTAATGGGGCTGGAATGGAAGGAATGAGAAGGCACAATCAAAAGGAGCAGTGGCGCTGGGATGAAGCCAGGACACAGTGTAAAGCTTTATAGCGAGAGCCAGATGTTGGCCTTTACTCTGAGTGAGATGGGAAGCCCAGTGAAGATATTCCAGCAGAAGAGTAACATCTAACAAGTTTTTACAAATCTGACATTTTAAATAATAGGCTCTTTTGAGATTGTTGGGAGATAGAACAAGTAAGGAGGGAAAACAGTTGATAAACATTTTTTTAACTTCTAAAGAAAGACAGTAAAAAAATAGACTCTCCCAATTTATCATTAAATAAAAGGGCATGTTTTCTTGTTTTAACATGTAAATATCTGTGGGCTAAATATCTCTTGTGATGCGATGGAAGAACTTTCTACAGTTGTCCTTGGAGGTTCTTTTAGTGTGCTTGCTTTCAAGGAGAGTCCATCTGCCTCCCAATGTCACCAGGATCACATGGAAGAGCTTTTTACAAATATAGACTCCTGGGGTCCTCCCCTCAAAAGATTCTGAATATTTTGGCTTGAGGTGGGATCTAAGCAGTGATGGCAGGCGGGCAATACTCCCTTGATCCCTCAAGGGCAGGGTGGCGGGCATAGTACACCCAGGTGCAGGCAATAAGTGGGTGTGTCGTCTTGAGAGAATTTAGAGAATGATAATAGAATCAACTAAAAGCCTGCTTTTTATTACCACCATGTGCTAACAGTTCTAAATATTGTCAGTGATAAAATCCTTCTCCAAAATCTGGTTCGGTTGGTTGGTTGGTTGGTGTCATTTTTGTTTTTATGTTATTGTATTTTATTTTCTTTGTCTAAGTTCTAAGCACTTGCTGTTAAGTTTAAGTAATATTTACTCAAGCCTCAAATTGTACATTTTTATTACCAATCCTTTAGCGAACATCATATTGTAGATGGAAGTAATCTGCAGAATTCCCAGTTATTCAGCCAGCGCCCAACACAGTCTCACCTATATATGTTCATTTCCGGAGAGAGGTTTTTTTTTTTAATGTTGTATTTATTTCTGAGAGAGAGACAGCGTGAGCAGGGGAGGGTTAGAGAGAGAGGGAGGCATAGAATTTGAAATAGTCTCTAGGCTCTGAGCTGGCTGTCAGCACAGAGCCCAACGCGGGGCTGGACCCCACTAACCGCGAGATTATGACCTGAGCCGAAGTCGGGTGCTTAACCGACTGAGCCACCCAGGCGCCCCCGAGAGAGTTTTTAACAGTTCACGTTGGAGATTTGCTTTGGATTCAAATGGCATCTTCAATACCTGTAGTACTACACTGTCCTGCATTCTAAATAAATAAGAATAACCCATGGTTAATAGTCTTAGTCAAGATAAAGAAACAGAACTTGAGTTACTTCAAATTTGCCATCCTATATAATCACCTAGAGTTTTTGTGTTCCAAATTTAAGATGGGGGAATAGAATGTAAATTATTAAATACAACATGTATTTTGGGATGGGCAAATTTTATTCCACACAATAACTATCGAATTGAATAATCTTTTTTTAAGTAGGCGACATGCCCAACATGGGTGGGGCTTGAACTCATGACCCTGAGATCAGGAGTCTCATGCTCTACCGACTGAGCCAGCCAGGCGCTCCTTGAATAATATCTTTAAATTAAAAGGTCTTCTTTTAAATTGTTGACTATGAAATAAAAATGAGTCAAAATGTTTTTCATATATACCATTGTTTTAGTTTATACACATTATGTACAACATACATTATGCATACATATAACGTGACATATATCTTATATGTCATAGTTACTAACAATTGCATAATTACAATTAAAATAATTTTGTCACAAAATGGAAGGGGCTGTTAATCTGCTCCAATTGTCAAATGTGCTAGGTACTTCACTGGATTTAGAGGTTTATGTTTTAAAATTTCCCCAGGTAACCTTTTATATGCAGCCAGATGCAAGAATTACTATCTGTACCACATTCAGCACTTGCTCTAACTCTGTTTCTATACTGTCCATCTTCCTTCCCTATACTGGCTCTACTCCCATTAAGTGTCCACGCTAGGTCTACCAAGGTCCCTGGGGAGGTAAAAGGGTGCTAATTAAAACCCCTGTTGCCCCTAGGTAGTGGTGTGCTAGTAAATACTTAACAACCAGCTCTCTAGGGGATTGATAGCATTTGTGGATTTCTATAGTGTGAAATACTCCCAACGCCAACATGATGTCAGCCTGCTTGAAAAGTTCCTGCAAATGTAACAGTTAGCTCTCACAAGCTTGTACAAGTCAGCTGCAGCGCACAGCTGCTCCCTGAGGTCCCTAAGACTTTCCACTGGAAGGATAACGGATTCCCATGGAAGAGTTCACACATTTTAGAAAATAGAATTCCATTTTCTGGATCATTCTTTAAGTCTGTAAGCTCATCATTAAAATTCAGACCACTCTCCGGGGCGCCTGGGTGGCTTAGTCGGTTGAGCGTCCGACTTTCGCTTAGGTCATGATCTCGCGGTTCGTGGGTTCGAGCCCCGTGTCGGGCTCTGTGCTGATTGCCAGCTCAGATCCTGGAGCCTGTTTCAGAGTCTGTGTCTCCCTCTCTCTCTGACCCTCCCCTGCTCATGCTGTCTCTCTTTCTCTCTCTCTCTCTCCCAGAAATAAATAAAACATTAAAACAAATTAAAAAAAAATTCAGACCACTCTTACATATACTCTGTCACCAAGGGTCAAGAATGACAACCCTTCACATTTCTTTCTGTATCCATTTTGTGAACCACACACCAGCCCCATATTTAGAAGAGGCTCTGGGTAAAAATGTCTTTCTAGCAACGTGCGTGAACACACACAACTACAGACTTTTCCTTCTCCCCATCAGTTTGTTGGCAGAATGTGCCCAAGAGAACACGCTACTTCCCCGTCCCCAGCCAGCCTGTTCCTCCGCATAATAGTCATTCTTAATTCTTTTCTCTCAAAAGGAGATGCTAAGAGATGAGGCAGCTTCCCTCCCTGACTTTGAACTGTGAGTCGTGGTCAAACAGACCTGGGTGCAAACCACATTTAATACCACTTGTAACATGTGAGACCATTTACCGTCACAGAGCTTGAGCAATAATAGTTGCTACCTCAGAGGACTGCTGTGAGATTTAAATGAGATAATACTAGCCAAGTGTGTAACCTATGCCTGAAACATAGTTAGCCTCAGCAAGTGCTATTATTATTCTAATTACCTTGATAAGTATTAATGTGATTACTTCCCCAGACAGTCCAGTTACCATGGAAATGAATAATTGAGGTGCTGATGCTCACTAAGATGCCTATGGACTGAGAGCAGCTAGAGGATTCTTCACATTGCTCAGTCCTTGCACTTATAATTAGTTGCAGAGCATTGCTTAGAAGCAATCCTAATATGTAATTTCTTTGCATTGCTTTGTATAAACAAACCCTCAATACTTAATTCCTTCTTATTACTTAACTGTTCACTTATTGTGCTTTGTTCTCTTAACTATTTTTGTGAAAATGCAGGAGTCATGTCTTATTCATCAGTGAGCTCCTTCAACGCACTTAGCAGAGTGCCTGGTGTGAAGTGGATCTTCAGCAAATATTTGATTGACTACATTGTTTGTAGAAAAGTTTGCACTGTATTTTTGTTTGTTTGGCTTGGTGCTATAAGTCTGTACTATTTTCTTATTCTTGGTTCCCAGGGATTAAGGAATGTGGATAAAACAGAGCACCCTTCCTCCCCCCAGCAAAAGTAGTGTACGTTATTTATATTAGCACAAAGTATATATGTATACAGATATATCCTATTGTAAGGAATATAATTTTATCTTCAGAATGATGCTAATGCATTAAGTATCTTCAGATCTGTGGCATTTCTCTGTGCCTCTGTTAGAAACTCAGTAGGACATTTTGGGAGCTGACCCAGGCTATGTCCATGACTGTGCTAAGCCCAGGTGTTCAACACCTGCCTGTCTCAAGACAGATCTTGCCGTAGGTTCTTATAAGGGAACCAGGAGGCAGGAAGCCTGAAGAAATTTGGGGACGGTGGTACTACCTGCATGGCTATGACACACGTAAAAGACAGCACTTGCTGAACTTTTAGTTGTCGGGAGCGAAGGACAGGGAGAGTCATGGATGGAGCTAGGTGTTTGACTTGAACTATGGGAAGGATGCAGTTTACTGAGTTGTGAAACTATGGCAGAGAAACAGATTTCAGAAGGAAGTAGGTAGTCTACTTTTGGAAACATCAAATTTGAGATACTTATAAGTCATCTATGTGCAGATGTCAAGAGGGAAATTAGACCTATAAGCCTATAGTCCTAAAGAGTACTCTGGGCTGGATATATAAGTCATGGGGAGGTCATGAACACACGGATGGCATTTGAAAACAGGAGTGGATAAATTTACCTGGAAAGAGAAATGAGAAACTCCTATTTAGAAAAGTCAGAGAAGAATGGAAGCCTGAAAGAAGCAGATATGAACTGACAGAGAAGTGGGAGAAAGACCAAGAAAAAGGAGAATCACAGAAGCCAGAGAAGGAGCATTTGAAGAGGAAAATTTCTCTAGTCGGTTTCCTCAGGAAGCAGACTCTGGGACAAAACTTAGCATCAGAAGAGTCTCTCTAGGTTTAACACCCATGGAAAGGAATGGAGGGACACGGGAGTGAGTAGAAAGAGAAGTTGAACTGCAATGCAGGGCCAAGGGCACCTTGGATTATCCCACAGATGGATCTGGAGGTAGAATGACTGTTCAGAGTCCAGCTAGAAGTAGCTAGGCCTTTACTCTCCCTCACATCAGTCATATTGGATGGAAGCCACAAAAGAAGAAGTGTGATCTTGGCCAAGGGGCTCTTTGCAGCTGAGGGCCTCCTTGAACAGGCTCACAGCTGGAGTCTCTGTCTACATCACTCCCAACAGCTGGGAAAACAAGTCCCTCACTGAAGGTGGCTCTGGGTAGTACATTGCAACATCTATCCAGACAGCAAGTTGTCAGCAGTGCTGAAGATTCCAGTAAGTCAAGGGTGTGGAAATGTGCATTGCACTTGACAATATTGGTGTGCTGGCATTATGGGTTAGAATCTGGCTTTCTAAGTGTTGGAGAGTTACTGAAAGTGGGGTAATTCAGGAAGATGTGCACATGACTCGTATTTGAAGGGGAGCTCAATAATGAGGTAGAGACTAAAATATGGAATGTGGGATAAGTGAGGGAATTTGTTGTTGTTGTTGTTTGTTATACTATGAAAGATCTTCTCCTTCCCTGTGACCCAATGGATTTCCCATCCTTGAGTTCCATGAGACATTTGTACACCCTTAAAATAAAGTAGCCTTTATATGCTTATGCTATGTGAAGGTGGTTTTTTATTAATTGCAACCAAAGGGTCTGTATCAGTCAAGTTTTGATCAGAGAAGTACTACCATGAGTGCTATAGGGTAAGGGATCTATTATAGTACTTAGACTTTCTACGATGATAAGCTGTGTTGGAAACTTTCATATAAGGTGTTTTCTCTATGCCTGATGTTGGACCAGAGCTATAGATCAGCAGGGGTGTCAAGAAGGAAGAAGGGAAGGAAGGAAGGAAGGAAGGAGCAAGGAAGGAAGAAGGAAAGAAGAAGGAAGGAGGGAAGGAAGAAAGGAAGGAAGAAGGAAGAAGAAGGAGGAAGGAAGGACGGAAGCACAAGAAATGGGGAGAGCAAGGACAATCTAGAACTCCTGAAATGGAACCCATGAAGACAAACTACCTGAACTTTGATAATATGAGTTACCTATGAGAAAAGCCAGTATCTTTCATCATGGAGCTGTACATATTTGTGGCCCAAGCCTCAGAGAAGCTAAAGTAGAAAGTTCAACAGTAAGTGGAGGAGCTAGAAGTCTGCATGCTGACCCATGCCAGCAAGGGGAGCAGCAGACCAGAGCTGCCACGGTGCCTTGTATAGAAATGGCTGAAGCTGTGGCCCCTGGGGTGGCTCAGTTGGTTAAGCATCCGACTTCAGCTCAGGTCATGATCTCATGGCTCATGAGCTCAAGCTCTGTGTCAGGCTCTGCGCTGGCAGCTTGGAGCCTGGAGCCTGCCTCAGATTCTGTGTTTTCCTCTCTCTTTACCCCTCCCCTGATCATGCTCTGTCTCCCTGTCTTTCTCTCTAAATAATAAATGAACATTTAAACTTTAAAAAAAATGGCTGAAGCTTTGTCTTTCAAATCTCATCCAAATTTCTCTTGTAGCCAACGCTAATCTCAATTCATAAATAATTTCACTTCTCTCAATGTACACAATAAAAAGACACCACAGAGCCCCGGATAATATAAGGGCTATCATTTCCTTGTGAAATTATTGTAAAGAACTGGAGATACTATGTACATGTAAATCTCACAGAGAAAGAGTGGTCATAAATAATGAGAAGGGAATGATAATGCTATTGATGATACTAATAAGATAACTTGTTAAAATGTTAATTTATGGTTTCTTTTTCTTATATTTTTCATTGTATTTTAAGGATATGGTCCCAATTGTCCCTGATATATATTATTCCCTTCTTCTTAGGACTAGCATTCCCTCCAGTACTATTTTTCTTTTGCAGCCATGGGTAGTCTTATACATTAGTTCAGTCAATGGATTGGGAGTACAAATGACATGAGAACTTCTCAATCATCCCCTAAAAGATAAGTTATAGGCCCTGGGCTTCCTCTCTTTCTCTTTTGTGTGGGCTGGGTCACAGACATGGAGCTTACCCAGCTCTGGCCATCCATGCAGATGGCCTAGGGACAACATCCTAGGGACCAGTGGAGGAGAAGAGGGAAGGAGCCTCCATTCCTACAAGACTGTGGAAGAGATAAGCTGCCCTGACTGCTCACCTCTATGCTGCTATTCAAGTCATCACCATAAATTTGCATCTTTCATGATAACTGAGCCCATACCCTAACTAAAACACATTTTCTAGCATCTACATTTTCCCCCTGAAAGTCTAAAACAGAAATTGCTTGAAGTCTCTACCAGTTTTAAGTACCTAAACTCATTGAATAGATGTTTCTGGGAGATGAAGAAAGACTGAGGAGGGGCTTGAGAACAAGAGGAAAGAGAGCTCTCTTCCAGAGAAGAGGACCGAGGTCTTCAGGATCCCTGAACAGTGGGAACCCTAAGCCCACTCTCTGGCAGAGTCCCAGGAGGAAGCAAGTATTAAGGGGAATGACTGTCTGCTGCCCCAGGGGGACTGGACCCTGGTTGCCTGGCTCTGGGTCTCATCACAGAGATGAAGATGTGAGGGACCATTAAGACTGGGACAAAGAAGGTCTTAGCAGTAACCAGTCAATTAGCAAAGGGGACATGCTAACGTTCTGCCATCAGAACCCAGGAACACTCTACCCAATGGCAACCCAGGTGGAACCTCAATACAAACTAACATGTATTTCCCATTAGCTTGGAAGGACGGGGACTCTGAGATAGATTTATATTATTTTAATATATATAAAGAAATTATTTTAATATATATAAAGAAATGTGGATGAGTTTGTCGGTATGGATTCAATGGATTCATCTTCATCTTTTATTATTATTCAAGAGTCACACCAGATTTTGTATTTATGTAAGGGTAATCCCTGCCTTGGCTCAGGGACTAGCTAAGGCTGATTTGTAGAGTGAGGTATTAGTATGTACAAGTGAGAAGGACCGGGGGAGGCAAGGGAGGAGACACTGTCATGGTCTCAAAGGACTTGGCTCTAGAGCTGAGTAGTCTTTTTCTTAGTTCTTATGCCTCTGAGGTCCACCAGGCTACCTTTATCTTTCCCCAAGTGCTTAACTTGATGAAAACAAATAGGGTAGGTTGGGGACAGTGGTTACCCAGAGTGTCTTCCATCTCAAGCTCCTCTTGGAGCAGTGAGTTCCAGGATATCAGCATCGCCATACAGGTGATTACAGAAGATTACAGAAGAGCCACAGCCAGCAAGGACTCTAGAGACCCTATAGCATAACTTTCCCATTAGCCAGGGGAGCAACCAGGGTCTGGAGGGGAGCCACTCACTCACATTTCCACAGCCAGTTGGAGGCAGAGATAAGATAGAGACCAAGGCCCCTGATTCTCTGACTAGTCCCCAGTTCATTACACATAGGAAGAACCTAAAGAGAATTTCTTTCCACTGATTTTATCAGGCAATATAAAAGGGAATTAAATGCCCATAACCCCCTTCCATAATCCTGCCAAGGAGCTATAAACTTTCCGTATTCATTTCAACCCTTGAAGTCTTAAGCCCATAAGCTCTTATGTTGACATAACGCGAAACAGAGCTCCATGAGAATGTAGGAAGGGATGTGGAAGCCAAAAGATGCTGACTGGTGGGCTTCCAGAGAACTCATAGGGAAGCTAACTTCCAGCTTCTCACTCTCTTCCTCTCTCCATTTCATAGACATACAAACCATCCCCGGATAGGGAAGGGCAGAGGAAGATCTAGAAGTGCCAAGAATCAGACTAGCCTGGAGGGAAGAGATCCCTCTCAAAGTAAAAACACTGAAATTTCCTAGTGGCCACCTGGGAACCCTGAGATGCTTTATAAGTTACAAAGAGCTAACAAATTGTGGAGAGTCTCACCACAATGGCCTGAGATTTTTATGGCCCCAAGCAGGGGTAACAAACAGCTGGAGAAGACAGATCTGCTTCTTGGCAGCTAGGTGCACTGGTCCCAGGAAGTAGGGTGGCCAGCCCAGCTGTCTGTTCTTAAACCCCTCCCTTCCTCTCTCCCTTTCTTCTCTCTCTCTCTTATTCTCTTTCTCTCTTCCTTCCTTTCCTGTTGTCATTCATTAACTAATCCAAAAACATGTATTTGTGTTCCTTCTATGTGCCAGGAACCCTGCTCAAACACTATGGGTACAAAGACAACCTTTAGTCTCTGCCCTAGAGGACATTGCACATTTGTATAGATTATTCATTCATTTACTCATTCATTCAACACATTATTTATGAGTTGCTGGGTTAGGAAAAATACAGCCCCCTGGGACTGTAGCTTATACTGTTACATGCCCTACACAATTAGCAACTCTTTTCTACCAAGTGAACAAAGAAAATAAGCATTTCTTTCAAAGACTGATTATGGGATCATCTACCTTTCCCTTTCTCCATCCCTTCCTCAACTCCTGTATGCCTGTGTCCACTAACTTTTCTTCCCAAAAAAGGGAAATAATTTGTGCCTGAAATTGTAAACTCTCTGATTTCAGACAAGGCCTGGGAGAGTATAAATAAGCATATGAATATTTAGCAAAAATGACTGCTATGCGAAGCTCGAAGCACTGTTGTCATAATGCAGAGCCTGCTTTAATCGCAGCCACAGGGAAAGCATTTGTTGCCGTCTTATCACACAGGAATGATTTTCCCGTTGGCAATGGCAGCCTGCCAGCTGGCTGTGGAGCCAGTGCCTCCTTGGTCCTTTGGGTCACAATATCAGTTGGCATGCTCCACCACCACCAGGCGCTGACATTTCTATTTTTGCAGGAGGTGCCAGGTCAGGAAGCAAAACTGCAGAATCACAGACTAATTCTTATTTACATTGAATGTGAATCTCATCTTGGCTCAGAAGCCTATGAATTTCCAGCCCTTATAGTTTAATACATCAGAAATGACTTGGAGCTTTGCTGATTGAAGCCGGCTGATGGTCTTTGGATCTTATCATTCCCTTTAAATTCCCAAGGTGGGTGGTAGAGTGTCTCTATAAATCTACAGTAACTTGCCACTTCTAAATAAAGCCACAGCTCCGCTGAGGCGCCACTTTCATCCAAGCCCAGCTCAAAACGAATACAACAGAGCAATGGCTTGTACCGAGAAATTAAGTTTTCTGAAAGAGGAGTTTGGAACCATCCTTAGTTGCCTTCCCCCAAAGAATGCTGCCAAACGCTCCTTCAAACCTTCACCCGAGACAATTCATAGCCATGTAAACTCACTGGTAACTGTGTTTTGGAAATATCTTAACATTAGATTGGAACTTCTGACTCTAGCTAAGACAGAAAAACAGATCAGACTTATTCTCCCACATAAAACAAAAATATATGGACAAAAATATATGAAGTAAGTTTTTAAGACATTGAACATCAGGCAATAGTGGATTCCTGCAAGCCAGGAAATAAACAGGATAAGCACTAAGATTGTTTCAGTGTATTCATTTAAGAGATTTCCTGGGTTGCAGTTCAGAGGTAAGGAAAACACAGGTAGAGTGTGATAGATCTCCTGAGTTCAAGGATGGGACTGAGAGTCTGAGAGACCACAGCAGCTAGGGTTTGCAAGACAGAACATTAAGGAGGAGAAAGCAGCATGCAGAGAGCATTCTGAAAATCTTAAGAGAGTCCCCTCTGACTATTCAGCTGACTAATAATCAGTGTGTGCATGTGAAGAAACTATGTGAGGCTGAGGAAAGAAACACCCCAAAGGACTAGAGGTCACAATGCCCAAGAATCACATAAACATAGGCATAATACCTGTTCCCACAAGCCAGACTGGAAACTTCATGATTCATGAATCATTTGGTAAAGTACACAAAAGATTCTTACTTCTGTAGTGGGGAAAAATTAGCCTTTGACTTAGCACTGCTCCAGTCTTGCTCAATAAGTCTTAATTTTTTTTCTTTACATTTATTTTTGAGAGACAGAGTGTGAACTGGGGAGGGGCAGAGAGAGAAGGAAACACAGAATCCCAAACAGGCTCCAGGCTCTGAGCTAGCTGTCAGCACAGAGACTGTCAGCTAGCTTGAACCCACAAACCGTGAGATCATGACCTGAGCCAAAGTCAGATGCTCAATCAACTGAGCCACTCAGGTGCCCCATTGTCCAATAAGTCTTAAAAGCAAGCCAAAAAGATGAAAGTACTTCTAAATGAATCCCAGGCACAAACTATTTCTTAACTGGATCCTAGGAAGGAAAGAAAAAAGGCTTAAGGGTATTTATAGGAATACAAAAATATCTAGCACCCAACAAAGTAAATTTCACAGTGTCTGGTATCCAATAAAAAGTTACCAAGCAAGAAAAGAAGCAGGAAAATACAACTTGTAATGAGGAGAATAAACAACCAATTAAAATCAACCTAGAGCTCATACAGGTGTTAGAATTAGCAGACAAGGACATTAAAACAGCTATTATAACTATATTCCATATGTTCAAGAAGTTAAATAGAGATATAGAAGATTTTTTAAAAAATAACTCCAACTTCTAGAGATGAAAACTACAATGTGAGAGATGAAAAATAGTTTGGATGGGAATAATGGCAGATCAGACATTGCAGAAGAGAAGATTAGTGAATTTGAAGACAGAACAATACAAAACTATTCAAAATGAAACATAGAGCAAGAAAAATAATTTGAATATGAGCAGAGCATCAATGAACTGTAGGTCAATTCAAATAAGGTAATATAAGTGTAATTGGAGTCCCCAAGGGAGGAGTGGAACAGAAAAAATTTGAAGAAATAATAAACAGAACATTCCAGATTTTATGAAAATTACAAATCCAGAAATCCAAGAAGGTCAACAAACTCTAAGCACAGGAAATTTTCTCTTAAAGTACACCAAGTTTGGGATGCCCGAGTGGCTCAGTCAGTTTAGCGTCCAACTTCAGCTCAGGTCATGATCTCATAGTTTGTGGGTTCAAGCTCCACGTCGGACTCTGTGCTGACACCTCAGAGCCTGGAGCCTGCTTCAGATTCTGTGTCTCCCTCTCTCCCTGATCCTCCCCTGCTCATGCTGTCTCTCTCTCTTTGTCTCAAAAATAAATAAACATTTAAAAAAAGCTTTTAACTACACCAAGGTCATCATATTCAAATTGCTCAGAATGAGTGGTACAGAGAAAATCAGCAGAACAAAGAAAAGGATAACATCAGATTTCTCATCAGAAACATGCATGGGAAGACAATGGAGTGACATCTTTAAAATACCAAAAAAACTTTCGAACTAGAATTCTATACCCAGAAAAAATATCTTTCAAAAACAAAGGTAAAATAGTACCTTTTTCAGAAAAAAAAACAAAAGAATTCATCACCAGCACACCCATACTACAAGAAAAATTAGGAAACATTTTACCAGATGGAAATATGGATGTACAAAAAGGAGAGTTTCAGGAATGGTAGCTACATGGGTCAACATATAGGGTTTTTTTTTATTATTTAAATCTCTTTTAATGGATAATTGTTTAAACAAAATGCATAGCAATGTAGTATGGATTTATAATGTGCATATGTATGTGTGAACATGTGTATAAAATGTATAAAACTATATCATAAAATCGGGGAAAGGAGAACTGAAAGTATATTGTTTAAGATTCTTATACCATACACGAAGTGACTTAATATCAGTTGAATGGAGACCCTGATAAGTTAAAAATGAATTCTAGAAACCCTAAAGTAATCACTAAAATAACAAAGCAAAGAATTATAACTAATAAGGCAACAAAAGAGATGAAATGAAATAAAAAATTTGAATTAACTCCCTAATTTTGTTACCTAAAATACTAAAAGAAAAATCCAGTTAAGATTTAAGGAAGGAATTTGCATGAAATGAGAAGTGCCAGAAGAGTAGGGAACTATGAGAAAGAGTGGAATTCACCAGTAGAGGGGAATGGATGATGGACAGGATATGAGGGTAAAGAAGAGTTGTAGGAAGGAATCAAGGACAACTGGGGAGACAGAATGTCGCGAATGAGGGAGTTATTTGAGATACCTACACTTTAGCATTTAAAAATGATCTAGGGGCACTGGGTGGCTCAGTCAGTTAAGCATCTGACTTCAGCTCAGGTCATGATCTCACAGTCTGTGGGTTGGACCACCACGTCGGGCTCTGTGCTGACAGCTCAGAGCCTGGAGCCTGCTTCAGATTCTGTGTCTCTCTCTCTCTTTGCCCTTCCCCAGCTTGTGCTCTCTCTTTATCTCTTTACCACGGAGTCCAGGGCCTTTATTCAGCCCTCCCTGAATGTTCCATTTGCACTCACAATGCCCAGTGCTCCAACTGGTGCCCTTCTAAGTTCACTGCTCTTCCAGTCTTGATGGAAAATAGCCAGGGACATGCTTTTATTTTATTTTTGTTCTACTTCTATCTCAGAAGAGTCCCTCAACTCTCCTGCTGTTAGGACCCCCCATTAGGCTTCTATGTTTGTGAGTATTTGTCCTGACCCAAAGTCAGCCTGAATTTATGTTTGAAATTTCCTAAAATGTAGAGAAGAGGAAGAGGAAGGAAAAGGATGTTATTGTTGTTGAATGCCTATCCACTGAGAACAGCAGAAGGACCCTTTTTGGTTTTGCCAAAATTAGCATCGCTAGATAAAATGGGAGACTTCTATCCTCCCGGTTGCCAGGAGAGCATGCCAGCTAATTTTAGCCCACTGTGTAAATATAACCAGCACTGGTATGCACTGGCCTTTAACATCCACAAGGGTCTGTGACGTCCTGCAGCAGCCAAAGACGGGCCTGTGCTGCTCCAGTATTGACCGGACTTCTGGGCCCTTCGGCCCCTGCCCCTCCAGGATGTACTGATTTTCCACTCAGAAACGAGCTCAGAGATCCTGACCCCCTGCACCAAGCATGGCCTCCTCCACTTCTCCAAGCAGAAAATTGGCCAGCAAGGGCCATTTTAATCAGGCAGCATCTTTAATGAGTTAATACATATAGGACATTTAAGAGTTCATGGAAGATGATAAGGGCTTAATAAGTATTAACAATTCTTTCATTGTTGCTGCATGAATTGGAATCACAGCTTCCCATTTATTAGTTGGATAACCTTAGGCAGGATCACCTGGCCTTGATTTCCTCATCTGGAAATGGGTATAAGAAAAAGCCTTACCTGACAGATAGGGTTGTTGCTCGGACCAAATGAGTTGAAACACATAAAGAACCTGGCCTCTCCCTCGTGCCTATGTGTGCCCAGGGTGTGGTGGCTGCTGTTGTTATTTCTGCGAGAACTCAAGAGTCTTTTCAGTCAGTAGTCACACTGACAAACTACTCAACTTAGATGTTTCCAGAAGCAATTTCAGAGTGGCTAAAGAAATTTGAGAGAGATGTACATGTGTTTATTTTCAACATTTTTTCCTGTATGACTACTGATATTAAGACAATGACGAAGACAAAATGGTTTTAAAATATGTAAAATGTGTAGGGGAGCCTGGGTGGCTCAGTCGGTTGAGTATTCGGCTCTTGGTTTTGGCTCTGGTCGTGATCTTGCAATTTCGTGAGTTCAAGCTTCACATCGGCTTTGTGCTGGCAGTGCAGAGCCTGCTTGGGATTCTCTCGCTCCCTCTCTCTGTGTCCCTCCTCGACTCACGCTTTCCGGCTCTCTCAAAATAAATAAATAAACTTAAAAAAAATAAAATAAAATATGTAAAATGTGTAAAAATAATCATAGAACCAGGTTCAGGGTTCGAGAAAGAAAACATTTCTGGATTGGTGGGTTTTTTTCTTCTTTATCTTGTTTCTGGGTGAGTTTCGTTTTATTTGTTTTTGTCTTGAAGTTAGCTACAAAGATGATGATGGAGTTATTAGGCAAAGGGGACCGGCCATGCCATTGTCCTCCAGAAGTGGGGAGGACATGCAGAAGAACTGAGGGATGTAAGTATAGCATATTACTTGTATATAGATCATGTGAACCTGAAGAATGCCCTGATGGGGTGAATATAAACGGATGGATGACCCCCTCCCCCAAGTTTCCCTCACTCGTTTGCATCACATTATTTCTTTTTAGTAACCAGTTCATCCTGATAGCTATGTTTGTGCTCTGGCTAATATTAGTTTATATTTCCTGAGCCAGCAAAGTGAGTGGTGTAAGATAGTGACATGGGGCAGGAGTTCGATCCAAGTTTTAAAACTGGTAATGGAACAGCTACAGAGGAAATTGTTCTGCATTTAAATGTGGAATATTGCTAAATTGTTTCCTTTTTATAGAGAAGCCCTTAGTTTATGTAAACTATTTCCAATATTAAAAAAAAATTATACTCCCAGAAGTATATCCTCATTTGTAGTTTCTCTTAGAGGCAAAGATTTCATTGTAATGTTAGAATTATGGTGTGTGGATAGCCAAAACATGGAAATAGCCTCAGTGTCCATCAACAGACAAATGGATCAAGAAGATGTGGTTTATTTATACGATGGAATACTACATGGCAATGAGAAAGAATGAAATCTGGCCATGTGTAGCAACATGGATGGGCATTGAGGGTGTTATGCTGAGCGAAATAAGTCAGGTAGAGAAGGACAAATATCATATGTTTGCACGTATAGGTGGATTAGGAGGAACTTAATGGAGGGCCGTGGGGGAGAAGAAGAGGGGAAACAGTGGGGGAGAGGGAGGGCGGCAAACCATGAAAGACTCTTGAATGCTGAGAACAAACTGAGGGCTGATGGGGGTGGGGGGAGGGGAAGGAGGTTGATGGGCATGGAGGAGGGCACTTGTGGGGATGAGCACTGGGTGTTATATGGAAACCAACTTGACAATAAACTATTTTTAAAAAAGAATTACGGTGTGTGGTTCTTAGCAAACATCTTTCTCACTATAGCTCCCCCCTTCTCCCAGCGAGTCCCAGATGTACTGTGGTCACATTGTTCTCCTGTGTGATATTGGGCTGTGGCAGGCGGAGACACTGTTCTCCTTTCTACCTAGAACCCTAGTATGAAGGGGCTTATCTTTATCGCTCTAATGGGAAAAGCACAGGGGCGTCTGGGTGACTCAGTTGGCTAAGTGTCTAATTCTTGATTTCAGCTCAGGTTATGATCTCATGGTTTGTGAATTTGAGCCCCACATAGGGCTCTGCACTGACAGTGTGGAGCCTGCTTGGGATTCTTTCTCTGCCTCTCTCTGTGTTTTAAAATTAAATAAATAAACTTGAAAAAAGAAAAAAGAAAAAGTACAGAAATCAGACTGCTTAAAATCTGACTGTATGATTGGCAAAACTTGCTTCACCTCTCAGAACCTCTAAGCAATGTTCCTGCTTAGAGGCCCTTGCTTTGCGTGCTTGCTTTTAGCTTAATAAAAACTAAGCTCACAACACCTCTGTGAGGTGGGTATTATTATTAGTCATACTTTACAGATGAGAAAACCAAAGCTAGTAAGTGATTCAAAAGTAAGCCCATGCTACTTACTAAAAGCAACCCAGACAGTGATGGATTGCCAACCCTTGAGAGGATACAGACATGCATGGAAATTTGGTTCCACACTCCAAACACAGGGCTCCAGTACTCACCACGAGTGGGAGGTAGAAGGAAGAAGAGGATTGTCACCTCCCTGCATCTGTTCCCCCCCCATCCCCCACTCTGTGTTGACGACAGTTCTTCTGGACTGTAGGTGGTTTAGTTGACTGAAGTAGCTTCTCCTTGTAAAGCAGCAAATCTTTCAAATTCTTCTGTTAACAGGCCTTACTGTGCACCCTCCCTTCCCCATGCACACACACATGCACACGCACGCACACACACACACACACACACTCAGCTCCACCTCCCCCCACACACACTCTGCTGTGGCCTTGGGGTGGGTGCGAGAGCTTTCTTTGCAGTGATGCTAAATTGAGTGTTCTGAGGGCCCAGAGCCTAACAGCTTGGTACAGGGCTGTCTGCAGTAGGAAGTTAAAAGGCCAACAGAAAAAGAAGCAGAGACCAGCAGAAATGAAAGACACGCAGAAGGCAATTCAGGCCAAGTCAACCGATGGCCCCTCCTAAGAAAAAGGCCATCAGGCCCCTGTGTCTGAGATCTCTGGCGACTCTGCTCCATGCCCCCCTGAAGACTGGTTGTTCATCTCTTTTTCAATCACAGTGTCCCTCCCTCCCAGCTACCTGAGCCAGTTTAAGAAAGCAAATTTGGGTTGGGTATTTGCAGCCAAAGAGTTCTATTTTGGTATACATAAGTCCTCCATCAGAGAGTCAAGGAGAAAGGGAATCCTAAATGTAAATACACTTTTCATTTTGCTAAGGATGACACTATGCTCATTCATTCAGTGAACTTTTATTGAATGCCAACTACAGCCAGGCCTTTTCTGAAGGATGGCAATCCAAGGATGAAGACATGGTCCCCGCCCTTTCAGAGCCTTCGGTCTAGAAGAGGAAGATGGGCATTAAGTGAAAATGCAATACAATATCACCAGTGTCTTGACATAGGTCATGGGGAACTGTAGGTGCAGGAAGAAAAATAGTAGTCAGTTCTTCCTGGAACATTCAGGAAAGACTTCAGAGAGATGATAAACCCTTCTCTGGGGTTTGAAAAATAAGTGATCCAGGGTTTTGCTATTCAAAAAAATTTTTTTGACGTTTTATTTATTTCTGGGAGAGAGAGACAGTGTGAGCAGGGCAGGGTCAGGGAGAGAGGGAAACACAGAATCTGAAACAGGCTCCAGGCTCTGAGCTAGTTGTCAGCACAGAGCCCAACGCAGGGCTCGAACCCAGTAACCATGAGATCATGACCTGAGCCGAAGTTGGACACTTAACCAACTGAGCGACCCAGGCACCCCTAGGCTCTTGCTATTCAAAGTGTGGTCCACGGACCAGCCACATCAGCACCTTAGAAATACAAAATCTGGGTCCACACTCCAAACCTAATGAAGCAGCATCCAAATGATAACACCCCAAGTGATTGGTGCCATGTGAAAGTTTGAGCAGTGCTGATCTCAATAACAGGAAAGGTAGAGGAAGCATAATTTCAGGTTGAGGAAACAGTTTGGACAGACGCTGGCAGATATGATAGAGCATGATGCATTCATGGGACTGTAAGCCACAGCAGAGAGTGTGAGGGAGGATATGGTGTGAATGGAGGCAGGTCCAGATCACAGAGGGCCTTGCAATCCATGCAGAGGGCTGGACTTTATCCTATCATCCATGGGAGTCAGTAAAGTATGTAAAGTAAGAGTGTGACATCATTCAACTGTAGACTTAAAAACGGAGTAAGAGCCCTTGGTGGCAAGCAGAGTAATAGGTGTAGTTTGGACATGATCCCAAAAGGAGGGGAGCCACTGAGAGATTTCAAGAAAGAGAATAACATGACATGATTTTATGTGATTTACTTGAAGTCTTATAGCTAAATGCCTGAGAGTAGCATGGAAGATGGATTGCAGAAAGGGTAATACTGAAGGCAGGGAGGCTAACTGGCATAACCATATCCTGGTAAGAGATGAAGACCTAAACCACAGAAGTGACAGTGAGGATAGGGAGGAAGAGATGGCCTTGAGAAAGACAAGGAGGTAAATTTACAGAATTTACTCAGTGGTTAGAAACTGCATGCCAGAGTCGTGTGGGACACCAATTCCTGGCTTATGTGATATAAGAGCTATGGCAAGACATTCAGAACTAGAATGAACAATACTAAGTTCTGTTCAGGCTCTGTTGGATTGGGGCCCCATGTGGGACACATACGTAGAGAGGAAAAGCATGGCATTAGCACCAAATACCTACCTTGATGTATAAGGTCGCTCTTGAAATTCCTCAGTTAGAACCTTCTTTACTTACTTAGAAAGCATTTAATTAATTCCATAAATAATTAGCTCTGATGTAGAATTCAGTGGCTGTGAACTCAGACCCTACAGCTTAAAGCTGATCTTCCACCTGTTACCTCTGCTCACTGCATGCACAGCATGGAAAGCCTTCAAGGGATCAGCTGAAATTCAGAGTATAATTCTAAAGACAGAACAAGGGGACTTCTTTCTTTCCTCCCCAAATACCCCCAGATCCCTGAAGTCTTAAGTACAATTCAATTTAGCAAGTAATAATTGAGCATCTCGCATGAGCCGAGCACTGTGTTAGGCACTAGAGATACAACACTTTCTCACCTTCTCTGGACTTACATCTAACACAGGAGACAACAGTTAAACTGAAAATAAATGTGTCAGGGGCAGAGATCTTCTGCTGGTTCTTCCTTCCAGAAAGGACTTGCTGCCCATCTATCAGCAGTAAGGTTAGCTGAGAGCCTCCAGAACTTAGTGCCTTCAGGTACACCTCAGCTTTTAAGCTAAGGTCATACTTTTCTCAGTGTGACTCCAGACAATGATGAGTGAAGCAGCGGTAGCTGAGAGCGTGCACTTCCTGGGTGACCCCCAGCTAGAGTTGCCAGATTTAGCAAATAAAAGCACAGGACATCCAGTTAAATTAGTATTTCAGATAAACAATGAATATTTTTTAGTATAAGTACTTACTAAATATTGCATGGGATATACTTAAAAAATTCATTGTTTATCTGAAATGTAAATGTAACTGAGCATCCTATATTTGATCTGCCTAAGCAAGACAGTGGCCCAAAGGCCTTCCCATTTCCATTCAACCTCAGACTGTATTAATAGGTGGTCTTTACTCCGTAACTCTTGGGTTGATGGGGTTTTTGTCCTGTCTTTACCTGGTCTGATGGCTCTCTCTACCTCGTCTTGATTTGGTCCCTTTTCCTTTCATAGGTATTACTCCTCCATAAACACTTTGCACTTCTAATTCCAGTCCAGCATCTACTTCCCAAAGAACTTGCCATACAACAGTTGGTACCAAGAATGATCTGAGAAAGCCAGAGGTAAGATAAAGGTTTGGAGACTATATTGCTCACACCCAGCTGGTTATGGAGACACTCCTTACCCCTGGTGGTAGGGGGGTTGAAGGTAGCCTTTAGCATGAGATGGCAGTTGAGTTGTTAAAAGTGTCACCAATGGTGAGCTGGGTGGCATTTAGGCACAGAAAAATGCACTGATTCAAGCGTTTGAAATGTACTTTGAGGCTTGTAAGTATAAAGATGATGGAATTAGATGATTATCACTAAGTTGCATTGATGCCCTATAGGAGAATACTGAAAAGTTGAAAACTGTTAGCAATTAAAACTAAGAAGGAAGGAGTCTCTGCAAAGAAGTCCTCTTATTGTGAGTGAGCAGAAAAGCTGAAAATGAAGCACAGGGTTTAATAAGTTAATAAACTTCAAAGACCATTCAGTACTTAATCAAAACAGGGCTGTTGTGCCAAAGTCAGGCCTCAGTTTGCAAAACCTGACATAATGACACAGCATATGGGATGTTCCTTAGACTTCTCTGAACCTTCTGAGCCCACAGGGCTGGCTTGCCTCTATCAGTTAAGAGCTAGCATGTTACTTATGCAGAAAAATGACAGAGGGCTTTCCCCCAAAATACAGCAGGTGGCTTCCCTCTTCCTCTCCTAGACATCACGCCTACCATTAGGGTTAAGTCACAGTTTAACCTAGCCAGGAATATGCTAGGCCTATTAAGGGAAGAAAGTGACCATAAGAATCTGTTATGTGAGATTAGGTGCTTGATCAAGAAGGCTAGAATGTAAGTCTGAATAACAGAGTATTTGGACTTCAGTCACTCTCTTGAGATACAGGAAACACTCCAAGAAGCAATACAAACTTGCTCTTAAGGTGGCTCCTAGAAGCCTGAAGAAAACGATAGCCCATGGCAGACATAGAGAAAGAAATTAAAAGCCTCAGGAAAGTGGCCTTGCAGGAATGAGTTTATTATGTGAGGCCAGAAGGCCAATCAGAAGATATACTATTTTCCAAGGCCACTGAGAATGTGCTGGCGAAAGGGACATGACCAGCATCATTAACTGGTTCAGTGGTAGTTCTCCTCTGAGTGTGACAATAGGAGAGTCTGTCACAGAACTTGGCTCACTGATAGCAATGGGGATGTTGGGCTTCTCCAAAGCAATTAAGGCCAGGTGGTGGTACTTAACCACTAGAAGCCAGGTAGCTGTAATTATCATGACAACTGACAAGAACAGATTGGTAGCCAAGAGGGCCTAACCTATAGAGCATCATGGGGATGGTGAATAGAACTCAGCATTCCTAGGAACAAAATAGATAGGCAGCCAACTAGACTGCCTGTTAAACATATATAATCAAAGGGAGGAAGAACGAGTGAGCAGAAGGTTGAGGGCGGTTTAACCAATGCAAAGTCAGGATAACCTTGCCAAGGTTCCACACCTGAGCCAGTTTTCAGATTCAAAATCTGTTGGCTGAAAAGTGGCTAGATCTCTAGGAATAAGGACTGTCCAATACTAGGTCAAGTATACACTGTAATGATCCACAACTCCTGCCTCAAAGAGCCTTACTGCCATTTACTTAGTTGACTATACATTGGAAAAAGAAATACTCAGGCCTTCCCCAAACTGCTAGATACAGGATCTGAATTGTCATTGATGCCTAAAGACTGAAACACCATCATGGGCTCCTGTTTTCAGTGGGAGAACATAAGTGTAAGGTAATAAATGGACTCCTGACCAAAATATGGCTTATAATGAGTCCACTGTTCCATGAATCCATATAGTGGTCACTTATCCTGATCCCAAATGTATAATTAAAATTATTATAATTGAGAGTTGATACAATTCCTACATTGAGTCCTTGGTCTGTTGGGTAAGCACTATCATAAGGAAGAAGGTCAAGTGGAAGTCTCCGAAATTGCTAGTTATTATAAGTAAATCAAAGATAGTCTCACATCCTGAAGGGAATAGTGGAGATTAAAGATCTCAGAATGCAGCAGAGATGGTGGTCCATATCATATCTCCACTTAATTCCCTAGTCTGGCTGCTACAGAAGCTGAATGAATCCTAGACAATAACTAGAGATTAATACAAGTGCAACTAAGTAGTAGCCCTGATCACACCTGCTGAACGAGATATAGTACCAGTGCTAGAGCAGATAAATATGGCCTCAAATGTGGAGTATGTAACCACTGACTTGGAAAATACATGCTGTTCATTCTCAGTCAAAAAAGGCCATTAGAAACAGTTCATATTTAAACGGAATAGGCAGCATCATACACTTACGGTTTTGCTCCAAGGCAATGCTAACTCTCCTGCCTTCTGTAATAATATAGTCCAAAGAGATCTAGACCATCTGGATAATATGAAGAATATCACATTGATATTGATATAATATCAATATTGACCCATTAAGTTGATAACATGATAAGTAGGAGGTGACTACCACATTGGAAGCCTTGGCAAGACAGATATGCTTCAGAGAGTGACAGATACATCCTGGAAGATTCAGGAACCTGATGCTTCAGTAAAGCATTTAGGGATCCTGGGTTCAGACTATGGTAGACATCCAAAGTAAAAGACAAATTTCTGTGTCTTGCATCCCTACTAAAAACAAGGAAGCACAAGGTTTTTTCAGAGTCTGGGGGCAACAGATTCCACACCTAGAAATACTGCTCCAGCCCATAGAATGGGCCATCACTGAGTAAGGCCTGGAGCAAAAAAAAAAAACTGTTCTGCAGCAGGTGCAGGCTACCTCAAGCACAGGTTAGCTGCACAAGCAATTTTAGACAGATGCTCCTATCTCAGCTTATAACTATGGCTATGTCGGTGATCCCTTAAGGCCAGCTAAAGGAGGAAGGGAAAGCCTGACCTTTGTTTGTGGATGAGTTAGTTCAGTACGGGGGTACTGACCAAAAAAGATGGCAACTCACTACAAACCTCACTCAACAGTAGTCTTGAATGACAAAGAAGGAGAGCTGCAGGCAGGGCACCCGTCCCCCACTCTGGAAGGAGAACTGGCCTGAGGTTGGAAGACATATGGACTCATGGGCAGTGGCAAACGGGCTGGCTTGTGCATCACAGACCTGGAAGAAAAAAGATAGGTAAACTGAACAAGGATGTCTAAGGTAGGATAGGGACAGATGGATGAAAATATGGGAATGAGCACCAACTATGAACTTTTTTGCATTATATGTGAATGCCCACCAGAGAACATCCACCATGGAAGAGGCACTAAACAACCAAGGAGACAAAATGACTCAGTTTATCTCTGTCAGTTAGGCCTTGTTAGCAGCCATCCCTGTCCTGGCACAATGGGCATGCTAAAAGTATAGCCTAAAGCCTAGGGGTTGGAAACAGCAATATTGCTTTTTTTTATTTTTTTAAACTTAAAAAAAAATTTTTTTTTTAATTTATTTCTGAGAGAGAGAGAGACAGCATGAACAGGGAAGGGTCAAAGAGAGAGAGAGGGAAACACAGAATCTGAAACAGGCTCCAGGCTCTGAGCTAACTGCCAGCACAGAGCGCGATGTGGGGCTTGAACCCACGAACTGTGAGATCATGACCTGAGCTGAAGTCGACGCTTAACCGACTGAGCCACCCAGGCGCCCCAAAACAACAATATTTCTTATCTCGCAGTGTCTGTAGATCCAGAATCCAGGCATGGCTTAGTTGGGTTCTCTCATAGGCTTTAATCAAGGTGGTTGTTAGTCAGGTATGTGGTCTCATTTCAAGCCTCGACTGGGGAAGGATCTGCTTCCAAGCTTATACATATGATTATTGGTAGGATGGAGCGTCTCATAGGTTGTGTTACTACAGCCTCATTTCCTTGCCACATGGACCTCTCTGTATGGAAGCTGGATTCATCAGAGTGAACAAGGTAGAGGCCAGAGAGAGAGAGAGAATGACAGCAAGATAGAAGTGACAGTCATTTATAACCTAATCTCTAAAGTAGCATCTTATCGTTTTTGCCGTGTTCTATGTGTTAGAAGTGAGTCACTAGGTCCAGCCCCCACACAAGGAGAGGAGATCACACAAGGGTATGAATAGCAGAAGCCAGGGATCATTGGTAGCCTTATCAGAAGTCTGCCTTTCAAGCTGCGTATGGGCCCAACAGCATACACCTCCACTTACCAGTGCTAATCTAGCTACCACTGTCTATAGATGTCCAATATGCAACAGCCAGAGACAAAAGCTGGGAATGCTACTATCCCTAGGGGAGACCACCAAGCTACTTGTTGGCAAGTTGACTACACTGGCTCCTTTTTTCCTGGAAGTGAAAGCAGTTCCTTTGCACAGGAATAGATATATATTCTAAATGTGAGTATGCCTTTCTTGGTCACAGAGCTTCAGCCAGTAACCACTATCCAGGGGCTTACAGACTTCCTGACCCACTTCATGGAATCCCATATAGCATATCATCCAACCAGGGAACTCTACACCACAGAAGGGGTAGGAATGGCCCATGACCATGGGATTCAGTGGCTGTATCACATATCCCACTACCCAGAAGCTGCCATTCTGATAAGCCATCTCAGAGTGTCATCCTCCAGAATTCAATATACACAATATACAGAGACTTTTATATGACAGCAGGTTCCAATTAGGAAGAATACATGACTTGGGGAGCCAAAGAGTAGTCGCAGAAGTTGCCTCACTTGCTATCACTCCCAGTGACCCACTGGCAGACTTTATACTCCACATCCCTTCATCTCCAGGTTCTTCAGGGTTAGGAATTAGGAATGGTACCCAAAGAGGATACACTCTCACAAGTGTTCAACTATAAGCTATGGTTGTCACATGGGCACGGTGGCCTTGTGTCTAAAGATCAATAGGCAAGAATAGGAGCCATCATCTTGTCAGGAGCATATACTCTGCCCATCAGGAGAAGGAGGTGCCGCATTTACACAATGGGGGCAGGAGAAACCCAGCAGATGGTCCTGGGGACCTCTTAGTTTTCTCTGGAGCAACTGTGACCATGAATGGACTAGAGCTGCAATCCTGGCTTGAGAAAGTATAGTTACCATGGGCTCAAAGTTCATGTCTCAGCGTTGGATAGGCTACCGAGACCAGGAAAGATGTCCCCTGAGGGCAGGGAGACCAGAATGGATCATGAAAGAAGGGATGATAAGTACCAGTTGTAGCCCCAGGACAGACTGCAGCAATGAGGAGCTATAGTCCATCCCACAAACTTCTATCTTTTACATTTCCTGTCAGGAAGAAAGGCCCACCAGAGCCTTGGAATGCTGCCCCTTGCAAAGTGTAAGAGGTGGGTTGTGGCAGATAAGTAGATGTGTCATTAAGACTCCCCTTCAAGAAAGAATTCATTGTGTGACTGTGAGGACTGTGGTTAGCTCGCCACTTGCAGCTGTGAGCCTCTTTAGAGTCTACCTCAGCTTTCCAGTCAAGGCCATTATTTCCTCAGGGTGGCCCCTAGACAAGAACTGACCAAATAGCCCTAATCTTTTCCATCCAGTACAGAATTCCTCTGAAGGGTAGATCTCACTCCAGAGATCCCTGATGGCTGGCAGGGACTTTGTGGGACCTGCATCATGATCTGAAAGCCCTTTCTATCAAATTCTATTTCCTTCCTGTGGTCCATAAATGCCCCCCTCCCCCAATATTTATGTCCATATCCTGATTCCTGGAATCTGCAAAAATTACCTTATTTGGAAAAAGTCTTTGCTAAGGTGAATAAATTAAAGAATTTTAAGACATGGAGGAAACCATGATCCAGATGGGCCTGTAGGGGAACAAAATTTGCCACCCCAAAATGTATCTCTTTGGCATGAGGACTATTTTAGGCTCGTTATTTTTAAGAAACAGCAGGCTTAAGAAGAACTTTTGACCTTCCCCCTAACTGCCTGAAAGAATGTAGATAGAGGACCCATTCCAGGAAGGGAGCTGTCACGGTAGACAACTACAGTATAATATGAACTAGGTGTGGTAGACAGGGAGGAACTTAGCGAAGTCTGTTTGTTAAAATTCCTCTCTATGTCCCCTATTGTTTCTGTATGGCCCAGCAAATATTTGTTTACCAAACACTTCCTCTTTTTCATCTTCCTGTGAATGTCTTCCTTCCTTTTGAAATCCCTGCTCCTTAGCTCTGGATGACATATATGCCTCAATTGCTTGACTGCCTGCGGAGCTCATATTCTCATGCTTAGATTTGATTTTCTCCTGTTCATCAGTCTCATGCCAATTTCTAAGACCAGCCAAAAGAATCTTGAAGGGTACAGGAAAGTTCGTCCTCCCCAACAGGCCCTGAATGTAATCACATGTATCCTTATGAGAGTGACACACAGAGGAGACAGAGAAGGTAGTGAGAACATGAAGGCAGAGATTGGACCAATGCAGCTGTAAGCCCAGGATACGTAGGGCTTATAGAAGCTGGAAGAAAGAAATGCAGTCTCTCCTAGAGCTTTAAGAGGCATTTTCACCCTGCTGACACCTTGATTTTGAATTTCTGGCCTCTGAAACTATGAGAGAATAAATTGCTGTTGTGCTAAGCCACCAAGTTTGTGACGATTTGCTGTGGCAGCCACAGGAAACTCGTATACTCCCCTTTTCTATTCATGGGTGTCACTCCCCAGTCTTCTCCATGCCTAACTACAATGCTGCATCTGCTTCCTGGGGAACTCAACCTGCAACATCATGATAGGATACAGTTAAACTGTATGATTAAGAAAAGTACATCAGAAGGGGACTTAGCCCAGTCTTGGGGAAGTGGGAGGGGATGGGAACAGCAAGGGCTTTAGGGTAGAAGCGACATCTCAAGTGGCCTGCAGGATGGGTAGCCAAATAAAGACATGCTACAGAGGGTGTAACATACTCACAGAACTAAAAAAAAAAACAACATACTCAGTTTGAGGGAAAGGACCATTTGTGTGAGGTAAGGGCAGTGAGGCAAGCAGAGGCCAGACCAAACTGGTTGAGAGTGGTTTTAGGTCTTTATGCTTAATTCTAAAAGGATTTTAAATGGAAGGTGGAATGATCAACATCTCACTAATAAAGATTTGGCTTTAAAAAATTGCCATAATACAACTATTTCTGAGAAAGACACAAAAATAAAACCTCCTCATGTATGGATGTCTTTGTATGAACAGTTGTAATGATCTGATCCTAAGAACATTTCCACTGGGGACATGGGGACATTCTGATGACCTCAGGGAACACTCTCTTCAAGGTCTGATAAGGACAGCCTTTTCTCAATCTTTTTTTTTTTAATTTATTTTTTTAAATGTTTTTTTTTTAATTTATTTCTAGGAGAGAGAGAGAGAGACAGTGTGAACAGGGGAGGGTCAGAGAGAGAGGGTGTCACAGACTGAAACAGGCTCCAGGCCCTGAGCTGGCAGTCAGCACAGAGCCCGACGCAGGGCTCGAACCCACGAACCGCAAGATCATGACCTAAGCGAAAGTCGGACGCTTAACCGACTAAGCCACCCAGGCGCCCCTAGCCTTTTCTCAATCTTGATATAAAGTGCTATGCTAATGGAGTTTCAGGTCCCACCTTCCATCCAACCAGATGGACAACCCTCATGCCCTGTAAATAAACTCTCTGGAGCCGTCTTTTGGCCATGGCCTTCAGGACAAGAAGGATTTTCCACCCAGATAGGAGCGGAAGTGATGCAGAAAATGGCATAACCATCTGTAGCCCTGGACTCCTCCCTAGCGAGCCCAGGACTGTGCCCACGACCGCACTGGGCGGTTATCTCCTGAGAGCAGCCGTGAGATGTGACCAGCCCCCTCGAGGGAGAGACATCAGCACCCACTCCAGGAAGGCCCAGCCTACACAGGAAACTGTTATCTTGCCTCCCTTGGGGAACAAAGAGGAAGCTTTGTTTGATGCAGACATCAAAAACGAGTGGCCTTAGGGCCACATCTGGTGTATTTTCTCTGGTCCTCCAGTGCTGCTGCTACTGGTTTGTAATTGAGCCAACATTCAGATATTAGAAGAGTTCACAGAACAGCTCAGACCTCTGGGCTCTCTGATCAAACCAGGACCCAGGTCTCAATGCACCTTCATTCCTGTGGTAGCCAGAATCCAGAGGGGTGGTCGGTGGTCAGCGCCTCCGCAAGGGGACAAGCTTCCTTCCATCTACAGTGTTCCTCATCCTCTCGATTTTCTCCGCAGTGCAGAAGCCAAGTGTTTTGTTTTTCTAACGCAAGTAGAAGAATTATTTATCTGTAGCCATGGTCCCACCAGGAGTAGGAAAATGAATACTACATTGAGAGGGCCACAGCTTCTAGACAAGTGGGAAAGACTCTACGGTAGTTTTCCTCTCACACCAGCCAGTCTCATCCATTTAATTTATATGTCCTGATTTAAATGTTTTGTTTCGTTTGTATTGAAGTATAGTCAGTATACGGTATTGCGTTAGTTTCAGGTGTACAACATAGTGACTCAACAATTCTATACATCACTCAATGCTCACCAAAGATGCATGTAGTCACAATCTGTCAGCAAAGTCCCTATGCTAGACTTTTCATCCCTCTGACTTATTTATTTTATAACTAAGTTTTCCTCTCTTAATCGCCTTCACCTATTTGCCCCCATCCTCCTCCCACACACACAACAACCAGTGTGTTCTCTGTATGTAACAGTCTGTTTCTGTTTCGTTTGTTCATTTGTTTTTTTCAATTTGTTTTCAGGGCCTCAGTCCTTCGCTCCTCCGGTCCAGCTCCTCGCTTCTGCCTGTAGCACACATCCTGGGCCTCGAGCTCAGACTCCAGGCCTTGCTTCCATCAGTGGCTGAGCATCTCTGCAGAGCATGACTGAGCCGTGGATACCCCCAAGAAGACAGTGCCTGGGGACCCCAAACTTTGGGGAAGAAGCTACAGGCAGGAACGGGGGCGAGGGGGTAACTAGAGGAAGAACTTGGCAGAAAGGCTCTGGTTAAAAAAGAGATTGTTTTGTTGCACGTACCCCTTTTCCCCTTCCCTAACACACCCACGCACCCAGGGGAGACCAAGCCTCACTGTTAATGGTACCAGGACCTAGAAGTAGAGCCTGCATGTGTCTACTCTTCTCGGTTGTCAGTCACTGGGGGAGATGATCTATCTGGAGGAGCTCTGCACTGATAATCTCATGGGGGAGCGGATGATTTCCTCTCTCCTCTCCCCAGAGCTGGTCAGTGGCAGTGCTTTTGTGGTGGTGAAAAGCCCGGGTTGCTTTGCTAAGGAACTGTGTCTACAGGTGCATTGTGCTACAGGCTAGGGTGGGGCATGACGGGGTGTGGATGGGGAGCAGATCTCCCTAGCTGGGAGGAATATTTTATCACAGATACTCTTCAGAATTGCCCGCACAATTTGATATTTGCTAATTGGGTTTGGCAACAAGGCTTTTTATTCCATGTTATTACTGCAGTTACGTTCTCTGCAGAAAGGCCCCCTCTTATTGCCTGGATTCGGGCAGCACACCCATCCCCCATTGAGGTGCCACTGCTCCCTTCCCTCTGTTGTTTTTTTTTTTTTTTTACAAATAGTATATTGTCAAATTAGTTTCCACATAACACCCAGTGCTCATCCCCACAAGTGTCCTCCTCCATGCCCATCCCCCTCCTCCCCCACATCCATCAGTCCTCAGTTTTTGTCAGCATTCAAGAGTCTCTCATGGTTTGCCTCTCTCCCTTTTCCCCACCATTTCCTGCCCTTCTTCTCCCCCTTGTTCCTCCGTCAAGTTCCTCCTAATCCTCCTATACGTGCACACATATGATATTTAAGCTCTCAGGCCAGCCTAGACCCTATAGGGCTAATGCCATTAAACCAGGCCTCACTAACATGCTCGTCTTCTCTGATTGAATCCTCCCAACAGCCCTGAGAGGTCTTGTAATCGTGTTCCTTTTGGGGATGAGGGGCAACCGAAGCTTGCGGGGCGGGGGGGTGACTTTCAAGCGGTGAAGGTCTCCTGAATGCGTCCTTGCGCTGGACTGATCATTCAGCTTCTGTCGGGTCAGGCTCGCAGTCTTGCCTGCTTATGGACTGGCAGCTACACTTCCTGTTTCAGCCTCAGCTTCCCACTGGCATAATACTGGGCACCTCTACTCTGACTCACACCTCCGTTTTTCTTCTCATCCAAGTCTGGAATTCTCCTTGTTTCCATTCAGCCACTAGATTTCCCCAGGAAGATCCTCTGCCTAATCCAATCTGGCCAGGAGGAGGTCCTTGTATCTTGGTGGGTTTGCTCATCTTCTATGAATAGGATTCGAGCAACATGGAAATGCTTGGAGGTCTGGAGGTGTAGAGTGGCATGGAAATGCATGGGCGGGGGGTGGGGGGGGGGTGGAGTCCTGTGGAGACAAAGTAGGTAGAGATACAGGGAGAAACCTAGGGGTAACAGACCTGACTGGTAGCCCTTGCACGCTTATAAACATGGCTTCCACATACATTCCTGCCTGGAAAACCATTCTTTGAGTTAGCCTCTGTTTTTCTGACTGATGCTATTCAGGAATAGTTCCTTTGTTTTGCTACTTAAATATTCTGTCAGTGCTCCATCCAGCAATGCAATCCCTCCGCCTGCCTCCCACCTCGCCCCTGCAACTTAGCAGGATAAAGAGGCACTCTTCCTTGGTTTTCTCCCTTGGTCTTAGACCCACAACCATAGGACACAGGCTTGGGCACCTGCCATTCGGTGCACAGAGGATGGTCCAAGGGTACCAAGCGTGTCAGTGTTCTAATGTGAAAGAGCGAACTGGGATAAAGGTATATTTTAAACGAATGATTCCATTTAAGTAATACAAAATGGTTTTAGAAAAGGATTTTAATTTCATAAGTAATGCATATTCATTGAAGAAGAATTAGAAAATCTATTTATGCAAAAAGATAAAATCTCACCACACATACAGGGAGCCGTTGATAATCTCTGATTGCATATTCTCCAAGGCTTTTCCCATTAATATGATTATGTATGTTACATATGTGTTTTTATAACAAGCACAAGAGGTACATAGTTTTGTAAACTGCTTTTCTAAGGAACTGTTCATTATGGCTTTGGTATAGTTCATTCATTCTCCAGAAATACAGATTTCCCTATTACACTCTCTAACCTTTTGTAATTGAATGCATCCCTGAACAAGTGGCCATCAGGAGCAAGAATTAATCTTTTTTTAATTATGTTTCTGTCCTAATGTCTGCCTAGGTGCCATAAACATATTATCTCATTTAATCCTTATGTTAAGCTGATTTTACCACTCTCCAATAGCTAAAGACACCTGAGCTTAGAGTGGTTAGTTTACTCTCCCAAGGTCACACAGCTGGGAATTGGCAGGTCCACTCTAGTGACTGACATCAAAATCAAGTTCTTTCCAAACTTCAATCTGTCAATGAACTGAGCTTAACCCTGTACTGGTAGGAGAAATTGTAGCAATATCGATCCTGTGATGTAGAATGGAAAAGAAAGCACCCACCATTACCATGGGGCCCATCGCCAGTAACTGGTGTGGATGTCTCTGAAGGAGCCCCACATGGAGCGTCATCCTCAGTCTTTGCTGATGAGCCTTCTCCTAAGCATAGCAGGGAAACTGAGGCAACTGAACAGGCCTATTAATAGGCAGAACCAGCTTTGCCCTGTTGGTTTAGAGAAAATTGACAGATGTCATCATCATCAACTGGGGCTCTACTGACTAAAGTTGACTAGCAACTATATCAGCCCCAAGATGGGCACCAGGGAATCATGGGCAGGCACACTCAGGGTCTATTAAATTCAACTTCTCTTGTATTTCTTGCAAAAACTCACATAAAACAGGTAAATTTCCTGGTGGTCACCCAGGGACATTGGCTGACCACAATCTAAAAGGGCAGGACAAACAGTTACTCCATTTTAGGAATCTTCTTTGTTCAACTAATGAAACCCAAGAATGTATGTACCGACTTGCAGATTTTGGTATTTCTGTCATAAAGGGTAGAGGATTAGCACTCTATAACTTTACCCTCTACTTGCAGGGGGAGTAATTACTTGCTAGGATGACACTCATTCATTTCCTTCTATGCTACAGTCATAACTCTAAACTATGTTAACATCTTTGAAGAGAATTAATTAGCTCTTCTGTTGATACTTCTAAAGCGCTTTAATGCAGGTCTGGTTTTAACTCAGCCTTTCAAAGAATTTCCATGGTAGCCATTTAACAGATAACAGACTTTTCAGGAAATGCCCAATGCTTTGTAGTATCTGAAAGGAATCGTGTTTGATGGACATTTGTGCAATTAAGAAATATAATTACTCATTGATAAAAGTTGATGAAAAATCCCTTAAAAATGAAAAGTATGTCTTATAATTGATTTTTTTTTCTGGAGACAGAGAATAATGTCATGGCCAATTTCTTTAATTATAAGGAAACTTTAAAGTATAAGACAGTACTGAGTGCCAGGAAAATCACAAATTATTTAAAATTTCCTGAGTGAAATCCATTGTGTTTCCCGATGGCACATTCCTACATCTAACAGACATTTTCATTCCAGGACTTCTTCTTAGTTTATCCTTAAATCAGATTTATTGAAAGCCACTGGGCACCTGCTGTATGACAGGGTAATTTGTCAATCATTCATTTTAAATCTGCAAAACCAATTCCACACAACAGGTTGTAGTAAAGTAGCAAAAACATCCCCCACCCTAATTTCCAGGTGATAAAATAATAGTTTGGGAAAAATCAATTCACATGGTTAAAATCACACAACTATAAGGGTCAGAAGTAGAATTTGAGGGGCGCCTGGGTGGCTTGGTTGGTTAAGCGTCCGACTTTCGCTTAGGTCATGATCTCGTGGTTCGTGGGTTCGGGCCCCGCGTCGGGCTCTGTGCTTACTGCCAGCTCAGAGCCTGGAGCCTGTTTCAGTCTGTGACTCCCTCTCTCTCTGACCCTCCCCTGCTCACGCTGTCTCTCTCTCTCTCTCTCTCTCTCCTAGAAATAAATAAAAACATTAAAAAAAAAAGAAGAAGTAGAATTTGAACCCAGGTCTTCAGCCTACAGCCAAGCTGCACCTGCTTTGCTAGGGGGCAGCTGGGGAAATGTCATCCGCTCCTATGCACACCCGTCTCCTCTCATCCTCATACCTACAATAAGAGCACCGCTCATTCCAGGCCTGCTGCTAGAAGCAAAGTCTGCAGTACGTTTTACCCCATAAGAGCAATCCTGATATAAGAAGCAAGTTTACAGAGGCACCACTGTGTGTTATTTGATCGGGATGAATAATATATGGATATCTGTATTTTTTAAAGCTTCCCCAGCCATTTTTTGGGTAGGAAGAAAGAGCTGAGAAACATGCTTAAAATCTATGAACCCAATTCCATTGGCCTCTCCTCACAACTCTCATTTTCTGCAAACCATCTTCACTTTGCCTTTGCTGCCTTGGGACCCATCCCTCATCATTAACGCGGAGCGGCCCTGGAAGAGACTGCCAGCTGCAGGATAGGACTGTGGCCAGTTTCCTTCCTGTCAGATCTCTTCAATGTCTTCTCACTGATTCAATATTTAGGTAAAAAAAATTCGATGACTTTTTGGAAAGCTAAGACAGATCTGTAGGTGTAGCTGTGGAGGCAAAACACATCCGTATAATTGAAAGAACATGAGATGTCAACAGACCTTTCTTTAAACCCTTGTGACTTCATTTTGGCTAAGTAATTTATTCTCTCTGAATGTATAAAATAGGCCTAAATACAGATACCTTTTGGAGCTGTTGGGAGATCACGTATGGGCCTCAGATAAAACTGGTCCTCCTTTTGCCCTGCCTAGCCAGAGTGTCATACTCAGAGAAAACAGAAATCATCTCCAGAATACCTTGAAAAGCCATGTATATATGTATAAAGGTACATCTGAGGTCTTTTTAAAGGTGACAGACATGGCCAACAAATGGCAATACACATCTGACTCAGCCATGGACTTGAAAGTTAGATTGCCAGCGTACAAATCCTGGCTCCGTCATTTCTTAGTTGCATGTCCTTGGATATGTTTGTAGATCCTGTCTCTGCCTCAGTCTGTTCATCTGTGAAATGAAAGTAACAATAGTATTTACCTCACAGGTCTAGAAACTACAGGAGATAGAACAGCCAAGATAGAGCAAATCTTTTCGAGGCTGGTTGCCTTGCTTCCTGGAGACCTATCTTGATTGTAGGCTAGACAGAGCTTGTGGAATCTAGATGCATGGTCTGTGTGTAACCCCTTCCTCCCTCCTATTTTCCTGACCACCGCCTTCACCTCCAACCCAACATCCAGTTCTGGTGGTCTTGAATTTTGGAGGTTCATCTTTTTGTATGGCTGAGGCCTAGAGTCTCAGGATTAAATGCATTACTAGATGTAAATAACAGCACCTGGGATATAGTCTAGAAAGTGCCATGGTGATTACCCTTAAAACCTATGACCTAAGGAAGTCCCCAAGGCCCCATATCGGGTGGCAGCTGCCCCAGTCTCTCATCTCTTTCTCTCACTAACACTCCTGCCTCCCTGGCTGATGCCCTCCACCTGCCTCTCAAACATCTTTACATCCCCCACCCCCATAGGCTGAAGATCCTTCTCAGGTACTGTGGTGCACCCCTTTCTCTACTTCCTCATTTCTTCACCAACATTCCCCAGCCTGTATTCCTGTCAGCCTCACAGATATTGTCAAGGGCCTGGAGAGGCAGAAGATTGTAGGATATTTTTGTCACACACACACACACACACACACACACTCTATTGTACTATTATATATATAATATATACTATACTATACTATAGTATATATATATAGTATATATATAGTATATACTATAATATATAGTATTATATATAGTATATTATTAATAATTATTATTAATATAATTATTATATTATGTAGTATATTATAATATATATACTATATTATATATAGTATATTATATAATATACTATTGTATACTATTATATATAATATACTATTATAATATATATATTATAAATACATATATTATTTTTGGTGTGTGGCACCTAGTGGGCACTCTGTAACTTTGAGTTCCCTTCGCTCTTTAATATTAGTTACAGAACAACAAAGGCAAAGTGACCTATCTCAGATGTTCATGGCAAGTCTGATGCCACCAATCTCTTCAACATCCCCAGTGTGTTCATATACCTACCTGATGATCTGGGTTCTGAAAACCAGAAACACAAACACACGTAGGCTCGGGGCCATGTGCAGTCTGAGGGTCTAGGGTTGTGCTGTTGAGTGCAGCAGCCCCTGACCACATGAGCCCATTTCAGTTGAAATAATTAAAATTAATAAAGGTAAAAATTCAGCTCCTCAGGCACATTAGCTACATTTCAAGTGCCCAACTGCCGGATCCGACGAGCGGCTATTACATGGGGCAGCACGGGCATGAAGCTCTCGGATGCGACAGAAAGTTCTAGTGGATGGCACTGGTCTCTAGAGAGATAAAGCAGAGCATGTCAGCCCTTTCGGAGCCTCCAGGGCTTGGTTGGAGAAGCTGAGCTTCCAAATGTCCAAGACTGTTGCAACCGGCCATCAGGGCAGAGGCAGGAACAGGGGTCAGGATGGTGGGAAAGAGACAGAAGACAGACTCAAGGTCTGCATCTAAATCCTGCAGGCTCTCGTCTGCTTAAGGTCAAGATAGGTTTCCAAGAAACAAGGCAGCGTGCCTCGAAAAGATTCGTTCTACCTCAACCAGCCTAGCTCTTGGGGCTGAACCTCTTGGGATAGGGACTCTGAGATTATTTCTTGCCTTTTCAAGTGAAGCAGATGCTGGGAGCAATTATCAGGACATTTCAAAGAGAAAAATGTCTGAAATAAATTATCAGTAAGGTTAATGCAACAAGTAAGCTTTCTGCCCTGAATTATCCAGATTATTGCTTTGATTCTTATGCGATACAGTCCGAGAATTTGTTGCTTGTGACTTCTTCCTGCTGTGAAGTGAGAACCACAGGAGACGAGGAGGGCCTGTCAGTAAGAAGGATGTGCTGGCAAACATGGTCTGGCCAGTGGCAGAGTATGCTGAGCGGGATCTTGATTATCAACTGCTTCTTTAGAAGTTCTCAGGGCTGCCAAAAGGGATTCTCAAAGGCATCCTGCCTTTCCAGGCATCCCCTGCCTATGGGCCTTTCTTCGCCACTGTCTCTGGAAGGTTTCAACATGCAGTGTTGACCAAATGGGATTTCTAGCCTTTTTGACAAGGTATTTTTATTTCCCCCCATCTCTCTCTTTTTTTTTTTCTCTTTTTTTATGTTTATTTATTTACTTTGAGAGAGAGAGGAAGATCACGCGAGCAAGGGAGGGGCAGAGAGAGGAAGAGAGAGATGCCAAGAAGGCTCCACACTGTCAGTGCAGGGCCTGATGCAGGACTTCATCTTGCAAACCATGACATCACAGGCTGAGCTGAGATCAGAAGTCGGACACTCAACCAGCTTAGCCACCCCGGCGCCCTATGAGGTATTTTTATTCAAAGACTTCTACTCTGGAAGGATGTGAGCTCATGCTCAGTGGGCATGGGTGACATATCAGGGCAATTCTAAGTTGGGATAGCAGCTGTCCAAAGTAGTCAATCATGTGTCTGAGGAAGGACAAGGAGGGTATGTACTGCCCGAACCTCCAGGCCCCGCTGTGAGCGTACAAAGCAAGCCAGCAGCCTCATTGGCACCTGGCAGCTCAGGGAGACTTCTGAAGCCCCTGCCTCAGTTTCCCTACTTTTTCTATCACTTTTCCTACTGCCCCACAGCACCACACACAGAGACACATCCTGACGCTTACACAATATGTGAGGACTTCTTTAGAAAAAAGAGTAAAAAGTTGTGAACACAAAGTAGGTAGAAAAAGAATATTATTTAGACTTTGAATTCCAAGAATCCTAGAAATTCAGTGCCTTTCCTCAGAGATCTCTTCAGGCAATTTACCAGAAATGCTTACATGGAATTGCTTCCTAATGGCAACCGGGCCCTTCCTCTCTACCTAGAACATTCTGGTTGTTGCCTGCAACAACCAGTAGTCACAGGAGCCATGCAGGTGAGGGTCTCTGAAGTTCAAACTTTATTAGCTTCACAGTAAATCCACCTCTGGGTGTAGTTCATAGGATGGTGGATGGGGTTGTATGGTGAGCCCAAATATTGTAGCTCTCCATTTTTTTTCTTTCACAAATAAGAAAATCTCCCCAGAAAAGTAGTTTCCCTACTCTCCCAAAGCTTTTAACATGAGGAATAAGAACTGGGTCTCCTGCTTCTCAGCCTGTGCTCTGGCCTCTAAACCACTTTGATAAGAGGACGCATCGTGAAGTGGACAGAGTCTGAGCTTGGAGTCAGAAGACCCGAGTTACAAATCCCCGACGTGCGTCTTCCTAGAAGCAATATCTTGGGCAAATCACACAGCTTCTCCAAACCTTCGTTTCTTCGTCTCTTGGGCTTATTGTGTGCATTAAGTGAAATAATTGCAATGTATAAAACGTGGTCGATGCTTAGTAAAAGTCGATTGACTTATTGTCGCTAATGTCATTTCTTGGACTATGCCTTTCCACAGGAGGGTGTGTGTTTACAGCAAGAAAATGTGAAATTAAATGGCATAATTAACATTTCTTAAATTGCTTTTTGCAAGTGTAAACGAAGAGGAACACACATTCTCATATCGTTTTTACAACTCAAGCAACCCAGGTGTTGGGTTCCCAGAGTAAAAACGGGTTATAAAATTAGCTCTAACCACGTAGTAAAATAAACTACAGAAGCAATTTACAATTAACAGAGTCTCCATTCTGCTCTTGGTCTCTTCATGGCTAGTTTAATGCATTTAAAAATATGAATTCAAACCAATACTTAAAATACAGGGTATCGATTCTATTTCCTATTTTGCCTCGTGACAAAAGAGATTTCATGCTGTCATATACACATTCAAGCAGAAAGCCATTTTGCTTTCTCCATTTGTTTTCATTACTTTTTTTCTATATTTGTTCTTTGACACTGTTTGTATTGAAGCCAGGGTTTGCCTTCTTTTCACTTTATCTCTCCATGGCAACAGATAGCTTGCAATGCCACACACAAAAATGCAGAATTACAGCCTCGCTGGCAGATCAGGCAGAAAGAACTGTAGACAGTGTAACCAGTAATGGAAACTCAGGAGAGTTAATGAATAAGCCAAATCTTTCTTTTTCAGATAGAATAGAAATCACAATTCCTTTTTATATCTTCTCTTTCCTCTCTAGGAAAGATCCCTAGTAGGCACTCAATAAATATTTGTAGAATGAATGACTGATTGACTATCACTGTTTCCTTTTCCAAGCGTTTGCTGGTCATCTGATTAGTGATGTAGTCGAGAGATTGTGACTGTAATTATTGTAAGGTATTGAATGTCTTCCTTCCACAGTGCACTGTAGAGAATACACACACGAGTTCATTACGTCATTACTACAGCCCCATGAAGTGGTCATTATTATCTCCTTTTGCAGATGAAGAACCAGAGGCTCAGACAGGTTAAGTGCCACGTTCACAGCCAGAAAGTGGAGGAATGGAGATTTGCTCCTTTCAAGTCCTTCTGATGCTAGAGCTGGGCTTCTTAGCCTCTCTGCTGGCTTGAGCATCCAGAATTTTGCTAAGAGATCAGTGTCAGTTCTATAGACCTATTTCTTCCATAAGCTATTGCTCCCACCTGTATTTTAAAGGGGGTACATGTCCTCATCTCTGATGTGTACCTTGTGCTTTTTCAGAGGTTTCTGACAGTGGCTCTGTATTACAATTCCAGTTTCCTTCCGTGCCTAGGATTTGTTCAATACGGACACCTGACTTCATCTGAAAATAGATACAAACCCTCTTTCTTTTTTTTTTTTTTTAATTTTTTAATATTTTTTATTTATTTCTAGGAGAGAGAGAGAGACAGCGTGAGCAGGGGAGGGTCAGAGAGAGAGGGAGTCACAGACTGAAACAGGCTCCAGGCTCTGAGCTGGCAGTCAGCACAGAGCCGGACGCGGGGCTCGAACCCACGAACCGCGAGATCATGACCTAAGCGAAAGTCGGACGCTTAACTGACTAAGCCACCCAGGCGCCCTAACCCTCTTTCTTTATACTGTTTGCTATAGTCCTTCCAGCATCAATTCCACATTCTTTTTCTACTATTACTCTCTTTGATGATTCATTGTTAGGAGCCATATTTGCTCTTCTTCAATATCGACTCCAAAGTCCTGTTGGGTTTTTTCTCTGCACCCTCATTCAGACCTGTTCTTTCTTTTCCAGTTTTGCAGTCTCTCTCAGATCAAGACACTTGCATGACATCCCTAAATTACTGCAGCCGTCTCCTGAACATTCTCCTTTAAGATCTCTATCCCACTCAGTCTCCTAAAGCATTTGGGATTCTTATGTTTACGAATTTACTGCAATTAACCAGAAATGCTTACCCAGAAATGCTTACCTAAAAATGCTCCTCAAAAGTCTGGCTGTCCTGGGCTTCCTGGTGCCCTCCCTAATTAAGACTTCCCTTTGGCTCGGTGCCCTAGCGGTTTGTTTTATAACGTAGAGCAAGGCACCCAAGTAAGATTGTAGGTGAACAAGGACCAGGTCATCCTTTGTGGAAAAATGAGCCACTTCCCAGGCAGATCAAATTTAATAAAAAGATCAAGTTTAATTATAATAATATAGAAGTTATGGATCTGAAAATAGATTCTCTTCAAATATCCATATGTAAGCACCTCTTGAAAAATCTTCCCATTTCCCTAGAAATACAAATGCTCCAGGCTGAAGATCACTGGGACCACAGGATACTTGAAGTTTTTTCCAATGGTAAGGTTCCATATGATTTGAATTTAAGCTTTTATCTGGGCATCCTGTGCAAATCCTGGAGCCAAATGATTGACATTCAGATCTCAGCGCATTCTAGCACTTACTACCTGTGTCAGTAACATTACTCATCCACTCCTTGACTAAATAGAAATAATAGTGGTATCTCTCTCACAGAGATGCTGTGAAGAACAAATGAGTTAGTGCAAGGAGAGCACTTAGAGCAGTGTCTGGCACCTATATTAAGTATTTAATAAAGATTAACTACTGCTATACTTAGAGAAATGTCCTAGGAAGAGTTTGAGAAGTCAGTCTCCTGTACGGTTGAGGAGGTATCTGCATACAGGTGGTCATGTAAATTGCGTGTAATGATGCTTGTAAGGAAATCCTTTCATTCAACAAATGCCTATTGATCACCCACTAACTCTGTGCAAGCTGTCCCTTGCCCTGCCAGAGCTAACAACTTGGAAGGGAAAGTTACGTCAATGCATGCTATCATGCAATTTAGGGACAAAATGATTGGCTGACCATACTTGGTACAGGAGGTCAGAAAAGAGGAGGGCAGTAAGGACAGAGGCCTTAGGAACTAACTGTGCTCTCAACAGGGATTTGATTTGGACAAATGTTGAGGGGGCTGAGCATTTTACCCATGACCTGAGCATCACCAGAAAAAGAGTTAGTACAGGAGGCTAAGTTGGTGAGAGAGAGTGGGGGCACTCAGCCTGCCAATGTTGAATCTTAATGACGAAGAGATAATGGTCCCAAGCCAACAAGATGGCAATTGATAACAAAGTCCTGTGTTAATGACCCAAATGTCAGCTGCACAAGTTGAGGAGCAGGTAACCTTAAACTATCAGTAGTTCATGTGAAAACAATCAAGAAGGAAATGTGGGACCAACTGACTGATTGTAAGCTTAATACAAGTTGGAATTTTTCAGTTTGGGCTGAAATTCCTAACCCAGCTTAGGAGGCTATGACAAGATCAGGTGAAGTGATTTTTGAACACTATTAGGGGGCTGATTTTGGTTTTAAAATAATACAGTGCTTTAAGATACGTAGTTTTAAAATTTAGTTCTTAAGCTTTTAACTTAACTTACAAACCCTATCATTTAATTCTAGTAAATTTAACAATCATTTTTAAACAGACTTAGCCCTTTAAATACTTGGCTCTAATTATAAATGTAAAGATCTTAAAACATTTAAACTATGTTTATAAACTTAATATAGTCCGTTATATTTGTAAAAACTGTTTAATGTCTCACTTAATAGAAGACCCAACTTCCCAAGTACTTAAGTAATTATATTAAAAATAAATTGTATCTTTAAACATGACTCAAATTTTCTTAACTGTTCTAATACTAGTATATGCTTAGTAAGATTTGCACTTAAAATTGTAAGTCTAAGTCACATCCTCAGTTACACATTTTATATTATTATTATTATTTTTAAGTAGGCTCCACACCCAGCATGGAGCCCAACATGGGGCTTGAACTCATGACCCTGAGATCAAGACCCAAGCTAAGAGTCAGACACTCAACTGACCAAGGCACCCCAGCTATCCTTAGGTGCCCCTAAACATTTTAAACTGGAGTCATAAGGTTGCCTCTCAGAAACAATGTCTAAATATTTCAAATGTAAATACTAAATATATATCGAGTTCTTGATATAAAAGGATGACTGTCTTGGGTTGTAATTTCTTGAAATATGTTACACAATTTTAAATCTTTCCAAGGTTGGAATGGTTTAACCCTTAAGTTAACTACTTTATTTTTACTGCACAATTTAGGGGTTTGCTTTCTAACATAATATGGGCAGTGGCTTTTTCTGCATGAGATGAGGAAATGACCAGAGATTTCAGTGGGGCGCTGTCTGCATTTTCTTCTTAGGAAAGCTTGATGGAATGTTTTGAATCCAATTAGTTTTTATGGAAATTACTCCATAACTTCAAAGGGTTTATGGGGTATAAGAAGGGGAAGAAGAAAGGAAAAGTAACCTATTTCCCTGGCTTCAGGTTTCATACGTTCCCTAGTTTTTATTCTTGTCACAGATGTTTGCGATTCCTACCTAAATTGACCATTTGACTTGATTTTGCATTTCTGTGGTTCTCAAGGGAAGTGGTTTTTTTTCTTCTAACTCTGAAAGCCCTTGTACTTAACAGAAGAGTCCAATTTTTTTTCACATATTTGTGATTGCTTTAGGATCACACACAACTCTTGTAATCAGTAATAAGATATACAATTAGATTCTGAATATCTTTCCAAGTTTTGCCTTAATTTTTATCCCAACCTGCAAGGCCATGCTGATACTTCAGATCTACCATATTTGGCACAGGGCAGACTGTCAGGTGCCTTCTTTCTGTCCAGTGCGGCTCCAGGTGATTTTAAAAGCCATGACAACATAATAAATGCCTCCCAAGGGCAGCCATCTGGACTGCATAGATACTGGAAACCAACATTCATGCAGAAGGGTAGAAGGGAGTCATGATGACTATCTGGAAATGTGTGAACAACTGTCCCATGCAAGAAGTAGACTTCTTTTATGTGTCTCCTGACACCACTGATTAGATGTAACAGAGTAGCAAACTCAGTTCAGCATAAGGAAGAACTTTCTAACAATGGGAATAGGTTACCTTGGGAGACAGTTATCCCCTACTCGCTGGAAGTATCCAAGTGAACCTGGGTACCCATCTGTCAAAGATGTACTGGAAGAGACTAACAATAGTCAAGAGGTTGACTTAAATGATTCATAAACTCGCTCCCACCTTTAAGAATCTCTGATTACAAAAAACAGAGTTCACAAAGCTAGATGGCTCATAAAAGGCATCTAAATGTCAAAAACTTAATGGTGTCATTATATTGCCCCACTTATGGCCTCATGGGCATGTCAAGCCTCCTGATGCTGAAAGCCTTCCTTTTTCCTGGGACAGAAAACCTTTTGAGTTTTACAAAGAGATTAGAAATGACATGGATCAGGAAAGTGGTGGAGGGAGGACGTGAGGGGGGAGGGGAGGAGTTACAGCAACAGCTGGAAGAAATTAGAGCCACAATAGAAATCAAAAGGAGGAGATACCCTGGAAGAAGAAAGAAAACAGTGCCACTCTGCAGTTTAGAAGGGGGAAAATGGTGGAAAAATCTTTCCTCAAGATAAAGCCCTTGAAGACACAGGTACGCATATATATGTATTACATGCTTGTGTATTTGAACACGGGTATGCATGAAACAGGCAGAGGGAATTTGACCGAAGGATGTTAACTGATTACAGTGTATCAGATATGGGACAAAATAGGCCATTTAGCCACTTCGTTATTAATCATATTTTTATAATAGTGTTAGCTAACGTTTATTGAATGCCTACTCAGTGACAGGGGCTATACCAGACAATTTCCATGTTCCTTCGTGTTCCATATAAGGTACAGGTTTGGCATGATAAAGTGATCAGAGAAGACAGGAAAGCCTAAAGAACTTTGTGGAAAGATGCCTATTGACCACTCTTCAGGTTACACAATTAAACTTTCAGATTCACTGGTCAGATACCTGGTTTTGAAACTCAGCTTTCCCATTTTATAGGTGTGAAACATTTTAACTCCTTAAAACCTCAGCTTTCCTAGATGTAACATGAGGATAAATGATGTATCCACTATTTTGTAGTGTTATAGAGAAGACAATAGGGGCGTCTGGGTGGCTCAGTCGGTTATGCATCCAACTTCGGCTCAGGTCATGATCTCATGGTTTGTGAGTTTGAGCCCCACATGGTGCTCTCTGCTGTCAGCACGGAGCCTATTTCAGATCCTCCGTCCGGTTCTCTCTCTGCCTCTCCCCTGCTTATGCTCTCTCTCTCTCTCTCAAAAACAAACATTAAAAAAACCCAAAACAAACAAATAAGACAGTAGGACCAAAATGGAGTCACTTATTTAAGACCCATGTCATCAAGTAAAGACTTAACTCAATTAGTTTCAGCCCTCCCAGAAATGCAATCTTAAACCAGCTAGCTAGGAATCACCTGATCGGAACTAGTTAGGTTACCTGCCTGAGAGACCCCTGCCATCCCATGAAGGAAGGTAATCTTACTATAACCACCTGCTTTTCGGCCCGGTATAATTGCCTTGTTCCTGCCTCCTTGTGCCTGTAAACGTCTTTCATTCTGTGCAGCTCCTCAGAGCTCCTTCCTATCTGCGAAATTGGATGCTGCCAGATTCAAATTGATTTTTGCTCAAACAAACTCTTAAAAATTTTAAATATGGCTCAGTTTATCTTTTAACAATACGAAGAGTTGTCAAAATTAAATGAGGAAATGCATGTAAAACTATTTCTATAGTACTTGGCACACGACAAGTGCTCAAGAAATGGAAACGATTCCTCTCTCGTACGGGTGGGCAAAGCTCTCCTCTGATGGGCCACACAGCAAATACTTCAGGCTTTGTGGGCTGTATGGTTTCTGTGGCAAATCCTCAACTGCCCAGTGACTTTATTTATGGACACTGAAATCTGAATGGATTAAAACATTCACATCCATGCCATGATTCTCCTTTTATTTTTTCAACCATTAAGAATGACCAAAACTGGGTTTTTTGCCTGCAGTCTGTGGGCTGTAGTTTATGACTCCCATTGCAGCACTCAGAACACCCGTGTTCCCATTCCACAGCAGCCACGAGTGAGGCTGCTCAGGCCTCAGACCCTGTCACCACAACACCCTTCCCTCGTAAACATCTCACCGTTGCTCCCCCTCAGCTACAAAATGAAAAATAGCTTTGCTAAGCGCGCCCACTGCACTAAATGCTGCAAGGGAAAAGCACTGCCCTGCGGAGCTTCTGATACTGACGGAGAGGCAAGGAGTAAACTCACGGAAGGCTGATGGCCCCCGCCCCCATTTGTTACTCTTCCCACGTATCCATCAAATCCTGCCTGCTTCCTCACTAGGCCGTCTTCACACTCCATTTCTTGCTTCCTAGTGTCACAGATTCCCTCCCCAACCTAGACCCCTTGGCGACTAGAAACTGACCTTTCAAGGAACTGGGATGCCATAAAAGTTTGCTTTTTTTTTTTTTCTTAATACACGCATAACAATACGGGGAAACACAGGGTGACTAAGTCCCTCGGGTGGGCTTTCCTTACCATCTTTTTATCAGAACTATGTTAATTGATGACCTCTCAAACAAATTAACATCTCTACCCTACTGTAAACTGGAAAGGGGACACCAGCAAGGCTTTTTACAATGCATGGAGATGTTCATACACCTTTCCTGGAGAGTAACTTGGCAACATCTATCAAGATATTTAACGTTGCCAGTGCTTTTGACTAGGTAATTGACCTTCTAAGAATGTACCCCAAGGAAATAATCATACTCATACACAAAAATTTATGAACAACATGCTCATCACAGCCTGTGTCCCTCAGACTAAATTCTTGAGAGAGAGACTCCACGCTTGCTGGAGTGAGGGACCTTTGGTTCCCCACCCCCTGCCTCCCCTCCTCTGGCCACCCCTGTGTCCGATGCCTATCTCTGGTCCAATCAGCTATGACTAAAAGTGTTGAGAGGTGAGCAGGGTCATGTGATAATCAAGGCTGTTCCCCTCCAGGGATTGTGGCTAGGGAGACCATACTTTTCATACAATATAAATGACACAAGAAGATAGTCACCATGTAATGGCAAGTGTAAAGAACAGAATATAACCGGTACGTAGGATAGATCTTAATTTTTAAAATACAAAATTATTCAAAAAGAAATACAGAAATGAATTATTCAGGAACCAAGCTATATATGTACATATAATCAAAACCTATTTGTGAAGAAACTCTTAAAGTTATTTCTCTACCCTTACAAATGTTTGATATGTGCCCCTGAATGCCATGCTGGACCCATCAATTCTACAGCCCAGTGAATCCAAGCATAGCACCAGTCGTTCAATCGACAGTCAGGATTTGTTCCTCCATTTCCTTCAGGCTACAAAGCAAAGTGGTGGCAACATAAAGTTTTTGACATATGCCTACAAGTGGAAATTGCAAGGTGTAATGAATATTGTAATTCTTCCCGTTATTTTTTAATCAACCTGTAGATGCATAACACAGACACACATATACGTTTTTGCACATGAGCACAGGAAAAGAAAAAACACTGGAAAGATGCACACCGAAAGGCAAATGGTTATTACCTCCGGGTGAGAGGATTACCACTGCGGTTTGTTTCCTTCTTTAGATCTTTCTGTATTTTGTAGATTTTCTGTAATGAAGGTGTCTTTCTTTTATAGTAATAAACAGTGAACATTATTTTTTTAAAGACTAAAAGAAAAGCTATTGAAGGGTAACAGAATATGCCACACCAACGGATGACTGAAGGAGTTCAGGACACACCACCCCAAAATATGCAGCTTTGGCACATTGATTATTTTGGGGTTTTTTTGTTTTTTGTTTTTTGTTGTTTTTTTTTTTTGTTTGTTTTTGTTTTTTTTGTTTTTACAAATAGTTTATTGTCAAATTAGTTTCCACATAACACTCAGTGCTCATCCCCACAAGTGTCCTCCTCCAGGCACATTGATTATTTTGAGAGGCTTTCTCTGAACTCCCCTTATCTAAAAACCCAGCCTCCAACAGCAACTCCGTGGTCATAGGCTCCCACCGGCACATCCATCAACAAGGAAGATTGACTGTTATCCCCGGACAGGACACTAGAAGTAGACACCATCCCCAGACAAACTTTGTTCCAAACTATCATACTGTTCTCCTACTTTTCTAAGGACCTATTCATCTCTCCTAAAACTCAGTTACTCTCCCCTGAGAGACCTACATACCCTCACCCCTTTCTCTGTTACAGGGTATTTAAGCCTGAATTCAAAGCCACCTCAGGGAGTAACTTATTTTTGTCTAAGAATCATCCATGTATACATGACGTGTACATGTTGACAAACGTCTCCTCTTGTTAATCTCTCTTTTATTTTAGGGGCCTCGGCTAAGAACTCAGAAGGGTAGAGGGAAATTATGTTCCCTCCTCCATGGTATTCTTTTTCAAACAATAATAATTAATAATAATAATAATAACCCTGCCTGATAGCATTCCTGAGCTTACTGTCCCACTCCCCTCCTCTCCTATCCCAGTCTTCTCTCTGCTCTTATATGTGGGAGGCGGAGCCTCACTGCAGAGGGGAGATAAAGCCATGTTGATTAGCCTAGAAATTTCTCTGTGCTGTTATCTTCCATTTGCTTCTCCAGATCTGCCCTCTGCTTTCCTCTGCTCTGTGCTATGTGGACTAATGCATACACATAAGGACTGCATCACCAGCTCCTTTGTCCTCTGGGATCAGTCGGATCTGGCTAACCTCAGGGCAGGGTGTATGCCAGCAGGGAAACTGAGGGCAGCAGGGTCCACCAGAAGCCACAGCTCCCCGGCAGCTGCCAGGCTACCCTCTCTGTTACTCCTCTCTCTGTAAGTCCTGATAATTGGTCCCCCGCCTTGTCTCTTCAGGCCTGGTAGTGATAAGGTCCCCACTGTGGCCACCACAGAGCCCTGAACCCTTTCTCTCACCTTCCCTAACAGGTGGAAGCCAACCTTTATTCAGCTCTCCTTATTGACCCAACTTGAGTGCACCCTCTGTTTCCTGCTGAGTCACTAATAAATATTCACACTGTTCCACACATCCTGGCCTGCAGTGCTCCCCACTGCTTATATTCCTCCTAATGACTCAGCAGGGTTCCCCCACAATGAGGTCCTCACCGCCCTCATAGCTGGATCCTGGAATTGCTCAGGCCTCACAGGCTTACTTTCCACTCAGATCTCTCCCCTGAGATCTGGAAGTCAGAGGATGGGGCCTCTCCTAGGTTCGTGGAAACCTTCCTCCTAGACAATCTCTGCTCCTAACTGCTCCCCCAATTCTCCTTACTGCTGTGACATCCCAGATATTCCACCTCTGCCCCTTTCTCCTTTCCATATCATGAAATACTGTCCACTTTTATTTTTTTAAATATTTTAATGTTTTATTTATTTCTGAGAGAGAGAGAGAGAGAGAGCACCAGCGTGAGCAGCGGAGGGTCAGAGAGAGAGGGAGACACAGAATCCGAAGCAGGCTCCGGGCTCTGAGCTAGCTGCCAGCACAGAGCTTGACACGGGGCTCGAACCCACCAACCGTGAGATCATGACCTGAGCCGAAGTCGGACGCTTAGCCGACTGAGCCACCCAGGCACCCCGTCCCCTTTTATTTTTAATCCTCAAACCTAACCTTTGACAAACACACACACACACACACACACAAAGAGGCTTTCTATATGCTGTTCAGCTATTAGAGAAACTAAAAAGGAATAAAAGAGTTATTTATACACTTAGGTTACTGTCCCTTGTTAGTTACATCTATTGAAAATATCTTCTCCCAATTAGTGACTCATCTTTTTACACTCGCCACCTTAATTTCCCCACAAATCACCCTGGCATACCTCCAATTGTATTCAAAATGAATATAGATAGATTTGACTTCATTCCTTGTCCTTGAACCAAGTTTGTCACTCTCTTTCTTGGGTAGAATTCCTTCCCATCATACTAGAGATGCCCATGTGACACCATGGGCTCCCCGTAGCCCACTCCCAGACATGCCCAGAAACATATGAATCCTAGTTTTTTGGACAAGGCCCTTAGTTCTCCAAGCTGTGCCACCAGGAATGGGCCACACAAGCCACTGATGGGGTCAGGGAATGGAGTTAGCTGATGGAGTGAGAAGGTCTTCCAGCTGCACGGCTGGGTGATTAGCAGATATTCAACCTGCAGGGAGCTGCAAGATCGATGAGAGAAAGTCCACATTCAGCTGGAGTCTCGCACATGCACTGGAAAGCCATCTCTCTCTTCTACCCCTCCGTCTTAGTTTTTCTTTTCTTCTACTCTCTCATTCTCCCACTCTCTCCTGTGTCCTCATACCTTGTCTTCTCTTCCCATTAGGGTGGTGCTGTTCACAGCCCATGGCAGATCCGGGGATGCCTGACCTAAGATGTCTTATCATCACACATAAACCAAATGTTTAACTGGAATCTTGATGGGAACATTTGATTAGGATTTGACACACTTGGTGTTCCACAGCTTGAAAATCTGCCATGACTTGGATCTTTCCAGAGCATTCCACTTGGGGAAGCACCTGTCTATAGTCTTATTCATTTTCTCCTCTGGGTTCAGCACTAGGAGTGTTAAATGTTACCTTTTCTGAGCCTTCTTGGTTGAACTTCAGGGTTATCTTAGAGTGATCTTATGTTCTTTTCCTCACTCCCTAAAAGCCTATCAACTCCGTATGAACCTACGATATTTTAGAAAGCAATATAGGGGTGCCATCGAGGTGGAGAACATGGTAGAGCCACCGTGGAATATGTAGAGTTTTCAGGATGCCTGGGTGGCTCAGTTGGTTGATTTCAGCTCAGGTCATGATTCCAGGATCATGGGATTGAGCCACATTCAGCACGGAGAACCTGCTTGGGATTCTCTCTCTCTCTCTCTCTCTCTCCCCCTCTCTCCCCCTGCCCCACCTGCTCATGCATGTGAGCGGACTCTCTTTCTCTTTCTTTTTTTTTTCTTTTTTTTTACAAATAGTTTATTGTCAAATTAGTTTCCACATAACACCCAGTGCTCATCCCCACAAGTGCCCTCTTCCATGCCCACCCCTCCTCCCCCCAACATCCACCAGTCCTCAGTTTTTGTCAGCATTCAAGAGTCTCTCATGGTTTGTCTCTCCCCCTTTCCCCCACCATTTCCGCCCTTCTTCTCCCCCTTGGTCCTCTGTTAAGTTCCTCCTAATCCTCCTATACTGGAAAGAGCCTAAGTGTCCATCAACAGATGAATGGATCAAGAAGATGTGGTTTATCTATACCATGGAATACTACATGGCAATGAGAAACAATGAAATCTGGCCATGTGTAGCAACATGGATGGACCTTGAGGGTGTTATGCTGAGCGAAATAAGTCAGGCAGAGAAGGACAAATATCTCTTTCTCTTTCAAAATAAATAAATAAAAATCAATAAGAGGGAGTTTTCTACTACTTGTAATAACAGTAATAACTGTTACTGTGAGTTAGTGTTACTGTGTTAAGTTACTGTTAACTTAATGAGAAAGTTAAATAACAAAATTTAGAAGCAGTTCAAGAAGGTCCTCAAGGCAGGAACTATGCCTCATTGCTAGGGCTGTCTCTACACAGAACATGGCATGCAGAGGTAGCCACATAAATGTCAGTCAATTAAAACCAGAAGGAAGCCTCCCAAGGAGCCCACGCAGCCAACTCCTCTGCAGCTCCACCAATTTCCTGGGTCTTCCTTGCCACCTTCAGCCCCATCCCATTTTCAGAAATCACTTCCCATCGCCTTCTTTGGCTTCTTCCTTTCTCACCTGTCTTAGTCTATGTGGGCAGCTATAACAGATACCATGGCCTGGGTGGCTTAAAAAGCAAACTATTATTTCTTATGGTTTGGAAGCTGGAAAGTCCAAGGTCAAGGCACCAGCAGTTTCAGTGTCTGGTGAGAGCCTGTTTTCTAGTCCACAGAGGACCATCTTTTCACTGTGTTCTCACATGGAGAACAAAGTTCTGTCAAGGGACCTTTCTGGGATAGATTTTGAAGGGCATTAATCCCATTCACAAGAACTCCACCCTCTCGACCCACTTACCTTCCCAAAGCCACATCTCCAAATACTGTCACACAGGAATTTGGGGAAGACATACCATTCGGTCTCCAGCACCATCCATGCCACTTGGTATTATCCACTCAATTTAAATGTTTGGACTTTCACTAAATCACAGAAAAGAGTGTCACATCAAGCAGCCTCTTAAATACAGCCCTGCAAACACCATAGAGGCCAGGAACACCGAGGAAAACAGTGGCAACAAACAAATGCTCATAAATTACCCTGACACACCAGTCAGGAAGAAACTCTTTCTATCCTACTAGACCGAGATTTCACTTGTGGCAGCACTGGGGGCGTGGGGTGGGGTCGGCCCTTGGCTGTAGACCAGTGAGATATAGCTCAGGGCTAGGACTGGTGAAATACACCCAGGACTGAGGAATTTGGCCATTGATCCCACTCATTTGGCTTTGGATCACATTTTGTCTTACATTGATTTAATAGTATTGTCTTCTATCTCCACTTATTTCTTGATTCTCATTTTCCTTATTGGAGTTATATACCCTGCCTCACCAACGACACTCTAGTTCTTACAAGAGCAGGGACCTGGATATATACCATTTTATATGATCTGTGGCACTCTACAGGTGCTTGATAAATACCAATCAAATTAAATCATGACTTTTTAAACTTTAAACAAACCCTTCCTCTTTCCACAGTAGGATTCTAATTATTGTCGTCTTTCTTCTATGATAAGTGGCTCTTCCAACACTGAATACTTACAGTTACTAATCTCCAAATAATCTTCCTTATGTACAAAGAAAGATATGTCAGCTATGGAAGAGTCATGTTTTAAGAGAAGCAGATATTTAATTTCTTTATGAAATACTTTGTATTTAATTTCCAACATTAGGCTAATGACACAAACCATTTCCTTGGCTATCTAAGGTGAGACACTGTATTCAGAGATCTGCCTCCAAGAATGTGGTCATGGAAAGAGTGGTCCACACTCCCAGTGTCCCTGGTCCAGGGTCAGCAAAGTAAAAAACCATTTCCATAATAATAGTGACGAATTGTTTGCATTCCTGTAAACCCAGCACTTGGATGGATTAGCATTGAAGGTAAAAAAGTGACAGCGAATAAAATTGCAGTCCCCTTAGCTTAGCTGAAGGGCTTGCTGTAGTCTTCACCACCACACACCAGCAAGTAAAAAAACAAAAAAAGATGTGGCACCTGGGTTGACTCATTCGGTTAAAGCTTCTAACTCTTGATTTCAGCTCAGGTCATAATCTCACAGTTCATGGGATCGAGCCTGGTGTGGAATTCCTGCCTGGGATTATCTCTCTCTCTCTCTCCGTCTCCCCCTGCCCCTTTCTCTCTGCCCCTGTCTCTCTCTCAAAATAAGTGAACTTAAAAAAAAAAGCAGGCAATTTCACTTAAGAATGTCCTTCATGATGTGGCAAAAATTATTAACTTTACTAAGTTTGAACCCTTGGGAACATATGTTTTTAATATCCTGTATAACAAAATAAGAACTACATAAATAACATCTGCATTATAAATATGAAGGTTGTCTTGAGGAAAAACACTCCTGCAATTGAATTATGTGCTATGCTCACTTTCCTCATGGAACATGCTACTTGAAAGAATGCCTGACAGACAGTGGCCATAGTATTTGACAGTATCTTCTCCAAAATAGAACTGACAGTATTTGTTGCCAATGATAAAATGTGCATTTTCAAATAAAAATTACAATTTCAGAAAACTTGTATCACTCACTGGGAGCCAGACCTCAGCTCGATGCCTAAAGTCACTGATGAGTTCCAGGGCAACATTAATACCATTGTTTTCTTTCTTTTTTTTTTTTAAAATTTTTTTAATGTTTTATTTATTTCTGGGGGAGAGAGAGAGAGACAGCGTGAGCAGGGGAGGGCCAGAGAGAGAGGGAGTCACAGACTGAAACAGGCTCCAGGCTCTGAGCTGGCAGTCAGCACAGAGCCCGACGCGGGCTCGAACCCACGAACCGCGAGATCATGACCTAAGCGAAAGTCGGACGCTTAACCGACTAAGCCACCCAGGCGCCCCAATACCATTGTTTTCTATTGTAGAACAAAACATCAACATTTGCAAGATCTACAGAATTCAGCCAATCAATAATTTCCAAATGAATAATTCACTAAGTTACACAAATTATGCAGGGGTTTAAATTTAAAAAAAAAATCAAAGTGCAAGGTAAATCAATGGATTTTACTATAACAGAACATGAAAAGATAACATGGTTTCAGATTCCACAATGCAACTAACCTCTAAAAAACCACCACTGGGAGAGTTTTAGTGTAGTATCAAAGAGCAATATCCACAATTACCTTAAAAAGGCTCTGAAAATATAGGCCTTTTCCAGCTATTTATCTGTGCAAGGCCAGATTTTCTTCATCTACTTTAATTAAAATAGTATTACAAGGGCTTGAATGCGAACGCAAATATAATTGCCCACTCTTTTCTCGTAAATCATACATTAAACAGATGTGCAAAAATATAAAAACAGTTTAATTCTTCTCACTAGTCTCTTCACTTGGAAAATAGAGTTAATTAAAATTGTTTTATTTATATTAACATGTAATGGGTTTCTTGTAATTTTAAAATAAACTAATAAATAGCTGTTTGAAATCCTCAATAGGTTGTATAATTTTAAATGTTTATGTATTTATTTTGAGAGAGAGAGAGAGAGAGAGAGAGAGAGAGAATCCCAAGCATGTTCCATGCTGTCAGTGCTGAGCCTGACATGGGGCTCAATCTCACAAACTGTGAGATCATGACCTGAGCTGAAATCAAGAGTCAGATGCTTAACCAACTGAGTCACCCAGGTGCCCCAGAATCCTCAATAAGTTTAAATTTTTTGGTCTTGGGACTGAAAGATTTGAGAACTGCTGGTCTGGGATAACTTAACCCGTAGGTGTTCTTTGATCATAACTTAACAATATAACTAACAGGGAGTTACATCTTTAAAGTATAAACCCAGCATCTTTAAAGTATGAACTGGATTATTTTTTATCCACCTGTCTTATCTGATCCTGGCCTATACTGAGGCTTCTGGTCGGTGGTAATGCTGGCATTTATGATGCTCATATGGCAATACTGAAGAACATCCTATGTTTTGCTTCTCAGAGGAGCTTAGTGCTATTTGAAAATTTGGAAGATTTGCCTTTCCAGACCATTCATAAAAATGTTGAGTAGAGTTCCCTCTGTACTTACCCCTAAAAGGTACCTGCTTTACTTTATATGTTTTCTGTCTCAAAGCAACTATCTGCCCTTGACTAAATGTTGCCCTCAGTTTTTCACAAAATTTCAACAATAGGATTGACTGTAGTATGGGGCTGACAACAGTCGATATCAACCATATGTTTCCTTCTCTGTAGATGTATGTAAGCCCTCGGGGATTCCTGGGGCAATTTTCAGGTATGATTTCTCTTTACAGAACAGTTTCCCCAAACAGCTTCTGCTTGATTCAGTATTCCTTGATCTTGCAGCCTGAGGGACTTATCCCACAGAGTCCTAGCCACTCAGAGATGGTTCATATTAAAATGGCATTCCCTATTCTATATGATCCTTGAATTTCTGCCTAATCTGTGATATGAGTTTGATCTGACAGAAGTTATATGCTTTCCTGTCATTCGTGGAATGTTTCCCTGCTCCTATGAAACCCTCTTACCACCAGTGATTTTGTTTACCGCTCTAGTGAGCAACATGATTTTTCCTCCAACAGCTAATTTGCAAAATTGGTGACATTCATTTCTCAAGAAGGTATTTTTAAAGTCTTTGTATTATTTTTTTAAATGAACTTCAGGTATTTGTTTCAATGTAGCAACTTAGTTTTATTTCCTTTTTAAAATCAAACATCTCGATGGATTTTTTTCTTACTTTTCCTCTCTCTCCAGATTCTGAACTCAATCATGTTGTCACTGTTATGTAACAGTTCCCCCACGGCTACTTTCTGTAGCTATTCCTGACCACTACTCGGGACAAAATCCAATGTATTTCTTTCCTTGTGGATTTAAAGGCTAGCTTTTTAAAAGAAATAATTTGTTTTGCCACAGACTCTTTATTTCTATGTCCGGTCCTGATTCGAGAAGAACTGCTACAATTTGTGTCAACCCTTCTTGGGGGTAAGGCCCTGGCTATTATTACTTGGTCTAATTTTGTAGCTTCTCTTCTTATTACAAACTGTCAGCCCAGGCTCATCGTTCAATTTAATAAACATGTGTCTAGAGTGTACAATTAAATGAGTGCTGTGGGACCGAAATGTGAAAGACAATATAAAATACTAGACACACCATGGTTTCTGAACTCTCAGGAGTTCAGGGGAGACAGAGGCTGACAGGAGCTAACTCTAACTGGCCCTAACCAAGTGCTCTAGAAGGGCAGCAGGAATTCCTGTGACCGTAGCTGCATTACTGAAGGCAACTCTGCCTTAGGGTCCTCCTTCACCCACATTGTGTAGCCCTTGTCTCCCTGAGCTACACCAGGCTTGGCTTCTGTGAGGCATCGGTAATAAGAGCCAGGGTATTTATATCCACCCACTTCAAGAGGTCATGTCCAACACCATGTACTTCTTAGTGTATTCCTTTCTGGTGGGTTCTTCAACTGTGGTCAGTCTTCCCTGCTTCTTCTAACACGTGTCTGGAGCCACACTCAACCTCAACACTGTGGGCATGCCTTCCAGTGCCTTTGGAGCTGGACTCTGCTCCCATTATTGCCATCACTGAAGGAAAGTTCTAGAAGCTGGGACAATATTTTTACCCAGTCTTTGAAGTCTCTGAAAGGTTGACTAGTTATTTTTAATCTCTTAGGATGGCCTGTCTCTTGCTTACCCGCCTCACGAGAGGGATTTGGTAAAAGCCCTGCAAAGCGGGGAGGGAGGTGGGAGATACAACTTTAGAGTCACACCATCCATGTGTTGAGCAGTCATACATATACTTTTTTCTCCTCGCAGTAAATATTTCACCTTCCTGGAGGCATACTGATCCCAGAGGTTGGGAAGTTTTTTATCTCCTCTCAGTTGAACTACATGGCCCAGGTATCCTAAAATCTGACGGCTTCCAAGTCCCTTCAGCATTTATCCAAGGAATAGAGTCCCCCATGCACATGGGAGTCTTGAGGGACTGGCGGGCTATTCCAGCATTTCTTTCTTTCTTTTTTTTTTTTCCGATACTGCAGCATGGTGGCGTTTGGGTTTATTTAGGTCGCTTTAGGTCTTTATTTTTTTTAATTTTTTATTTTTACAAATAGTTTATTGTCAAATTAGTTTCCACATAACACCCAGTGCTCATCCCCACAAGTGTCCTCCTCCATGCCCCTCCTCACCTTCCCGCCATGAGAGACTATTCCAGCATTTCTTTTTTTTTTAATGTTTATTTTATTTTATTTTTTTATTACAAATAGTTTATTGTCAAATTAGTTTCCACATAACACCCAGTGCTCATCCCCACAAGTGCCCTCCTCCATGCCCACCCCTCCTCCCCCCCACATCCACCAGTCCTCAGTTTTTGTCAGCATTCAAGAGTCTCTCATGGTTTGCCTCTCCCCCTTTCCCCCACCATTTCCGCCCTTCTTCTCCCCCTTGGTCCTCTGTTAAGCTCCTCCTAATCCTCCTATACGTGCACACATATGATATTTGTCTTTCTCTGCCTGACTTATTTCGCTCAGCATAACACCCTCAAGGTCCATCCATGTTGCTACACATGGCCAGATTTCATTGTTTCTCATTGCCATGTAGTACTCCATGGTATAGATAAACCACATCTTCTTGATCCATTCATCTGTTGATGGACACTTAGGCTCTTTCCATGTTTTAGCTATTGTGGAGAGTGCTGCTATGAACATTGGGGTACATGTGCTCCTGTGCCTCAGCATTTCTGTATCCCTTGGGTAAATTCCTAGCAGTGCTATTGCTGGGTCCTAGGGGAGTTCTATTGTTAGTTTCCTGAGGAACCTCCACACTGTTTTCCAGAGGGGCTGCACTAGTTTACATTCCCACCAACAGTGTAGGAGGGTGCCCGTTTCTCCACATCCTCGCCAGCATCTAGAGTTCTCTGATTGGCTCATTTTAGCCACTCTGACTGGCATGAGATGGTATCTCAGTGTGGGTTTGATTTGTATTTCCCTGATGAGGAGGGATGCTGAGCATCGTTTCATGTGTCTGTTGGCCATCTGGATGTCCTCTTTGGAGAAGCGTCTGTTCATATCTTCTGCCCATTTCTTCACTGGGTTGTTTGTTTTTCGGGTGTAGAGTTTGGTGAGTTCCTTATAGATTCTGGATATTAACCCTTTATCTGATATGTCATTTGCAACTATCTTTTCCCATTCCATTGGGTGCCTATTAGTTTTGTGGGTTGTTTCCTTTGCTGTGCAGAAGCTTTTAATCTTGGTGAGGTCCCAATCGTTTATTTTTGCTCTTGATTCCCTTGCTTTTGGGGATGTGTCAAGTAAGAAGTTGCTGCAGTGGAGGTCAAGGAGGTTGTTTCCTGCTTTCTCCTCTAGGGTGTTGATAGTTTCCTGTCTCACGTTCAGGTCCTTTATCCATTTTGAGTTTATTTTTGTGCATGGTGTGAGAAAATGATCTAGTTTCATTCTTCTGCATGTTGCTGTCCAGTTCTCCCAACACCATCTGTTAAAAAGGCTGTCTTTTTTCCATCGGATATTCTTTCCTGCTTTGTCAAAGATTAGTTGGCTGTATACTTTTGGGTCCACTTCTGAGTTCTCAATTCTGTTCCATTGGTCTATGTGTCTGCTTTTGTGCCAATACCATACTGTCTTGATGATGACAGCTTTGTAGTAGAGGCTAAAGTCTGGGATGGTGATCCCTCCCGTTTTGGTTTTATTTTTCAGGATTACTTTGGCTATTCGGGGTCTTTTGTGGTTCCATACAAATTTTTGGATAGTTTGTTCTAGTTTTGAGAAGTATGCTGGTACAATTTTGATTGGAATTGCATTGAATGTGTAGAGTGCCTTAGGTAGTAATGACATCTTAACTATATTTATTCTTCCTATCCATGAGCATGGAAGGTTTTTCCATTTCTTTGTGTCTTCTTCAATTTCCTTCATAAGTTTTCTATAGTTTTCATCATACAGATCTCTTGTATCCTTGGTTAGGTTTATTCCGAGGTATTTTATGGTTTTTTGTGCAATTGTGAATGGGATCAGTTTCTTGATTTCTCTTTCTGTTGCTTCATTGTTGGTGTATAAAAATGCAACCGATTTCTGTACGTTGATTTTGTACCCTGCAACTTGGCTGAATTCTTGGATCAGTTCTAGTAGGCTTCTGGTGGAGTCTGTCAGGTTTTCAATGTAGAATATCATGTCATCTGCGAAGAGTGAAAGTTTGACTTCCTCTTTGCCAATTCTGATGCCTTTGATTTCCTTTTGGTGTCTGATAGCTGATGCTAGGACTTCCAGCACTATGTTAAACAGCAGTGGTGAGAGTGGGCATCCCTGTCGTGTTCCTGATCTCAGGGGGAAAGCTCTGAGCTTTTCCCCGTTGAGGATGATGTTAGCTGAAGGCTTCTCATAGATGGCTTTGATGATGTTTAAGTAGGTTCCTTCTATCCCAACTTTCTCGAGAGTCTTTATTAAGAAGGGATGCTGTATTTTGTCAAATGCTTTTTCTGCATCTATTGACAGGATCATATGGTTTTTATCTTTTCTTTTATTGATATGATGTATCACATTGATTGATTTGCGAATATTGAACCAGCCCTGTAACCCAGGATATTCCAGCATTTCTAAGGTGAGCATTCAGATCAGCTGCCGTGCCAATCCTCAATCCTCTTGTAAATGTTTTTCCAGCAAGACTTTTTCATTATCAAAGTAGTACATGTTCTTTCTCAAAAATTGAAATTGTACACAAAATATATATAAAGTAAAAAAGGTCCCCATTGTAGCCTCCCACGAATCTCACCCCTTGGAGATGGTTATCATTTCACATCTGGTGTCTTTTCTGTTCTCTCTCTCTCTCTCTCTCTCTCTCTCTCTCTCTCTCTCTCACACACACACACACACACACACACACTATTGTTCACAAGCAGATTTTAACAAAATAATATTATACTATGCATATTATTTTACAACTGATTTTTACCAGTAATAATATATTACTGTTCTCCCACATCAATTCATATAACTCTACATTTTTCTTTTTATGGTATTCCTGGTATCCCTACTATGAATGTGTTCTAACTTATATAATCATTTATACCCATATGTATTTATATTTCCAATGTTTTCTTTTTTCAAGCACTTCTACAGCTAACATCTTGTATGGCCAATTGTGCACATGCACGTTTTTTTGTAGATAATGCCAAAATAACAAGATTTAAAAATTCTTACCAGTCATGCTGCTCCTCACAGGGATGCTTCACCCTCTTCTATGTGTCCACCCCCGGCTTTCCTCAAGAGTTTTTTGTAGCCTGATAGTTCTCTGTCCCTTTGCTTGCTGAAATCTTAGCTATGGGGGTTCATTCTACCTCAGTTCCTAGCATAACACCTGAGACCTAATAGAAACCCAACAAGCACTTGAAAGGAAGGAGGAACAAATGCCAAGCACTACAGTACATGTACTGTTTTATTAGCTGCTATCTGCATATCTTTAATATTACTTTTCTGCCACTCTCCATGTCAGTTGCTGCTTAAAGAGGTCTTAGTTTAGTCTATTCACAAAGCTATAGAGTGATGGAAAGTGGTTGTAGGAATTTCTTGGTCCTTGGCCTTGGAAGCCCTAGAACCATCATCAGAATTAGAATGTTAAAAGGGCCACCATAATTCCCAACCTTTGCATTATTCTCTCATGTCTTTAGGCTTGACCATGTAACTTGCTTTGGTCAATTGGGACAATAGTAAATGTGACACAGACAGAGACTTGGAAAATGTTTGCATATTTGGGCTTATTTTTTCTTGTGGCTCTTGGGAACCCTGAAACTACCATGTGAAAAGGTTACAGTTTTAGCCAGGCTCTTAGAAAGTTTGAGACCGTATGAAGCAGAGACAAGCTTGTCAACCAAGGCTTCCTAAATCAACCATCCCACCCAGCACCAGACGTGTCTGTTGCTATCAGATTATCCAGCCCCAGCCAAGCTGCCACTTGACTGAGCTCTGGTCAGAAAAACTCCCATAGCTGACCTAGAATCATTCAAAATCATACATCTTTGTCTTTTAAGCAACTAAGTTTTTTATTTATTTATTTATTTATTTTACAAATAGTTTATTGTCGAATTAGTTTCCACATAACACCCAGTGCTCATCCCCACAGGTGCCCTCCTCCATGCCCACCCCTCCTCCCCCCCACATCCACCAGTCCTCAGTTTTTGTCAGCATTCAAGAGTCTCTCATGGTTTGCCTCTCCCCCTTTCCCCCACCATTTCCGCCCTTCTTCTCCCCCTTGGTCCTCTGTTAAGTTCCTCCTAATCCTCCTATACGTGCACACATATGATATTTGTCTTTCTCTGCCTGATTTATTTCGCTCAGCATAACACCCTCAAGGTCCATCCATGTTGCTACACATGGCCAGATTTCATTGTTTCTCATTGCCATGTAGTATTCCATGGTATAGATAAACCACATCTTCTTGATCCATTCATCTGTTGATGGACACTTAGGCTCTTTCCATGTTTTAGCTATTGTGGAGAGTGCTGCTATGAACATTGGGGTATGTGCTCCTATGCATCAGCATTTCTGTATCCCTTGGGTAAATTCCTAGCAGTGCTATTGCTGGGTCCTAGGGGAGTTCTATTGTTAGTTTCCTGAGGAACCTCCACACTGTTTTCCAGAGGGGCTGCACTAGTTTACATTCCCACCAACAGTGCAGGAGGGTGCCCATTTCTCCACATCCTCGCCAGCATCTTGAGTTCTCTGATTGGCTCATTTTAGCCACTCTGACTGGCATGAGATGGTATCTCAGTGTGGGTTTGATTTGTATTTCCCTGATGAGGAGGGATGCTGAGCATCGTTTCATGTGTCTGTTGGCCATCTGGATGTCCTCTTTGGAGAAGCGTCTGTTCATATCTTCTGCCCATTTCTTCACTGGGTTGTTTGTTTTTCGGGTGTAGAGTTTGGTGAGTTCCTTATAGATTCTGGATATTAACCCTTTATCTGATATGTCATTTGCAACTATCTTTTCCCATTCCATTGGGTGCCTATTAGTTTTGTGGGTTGTTTCCTTTGCTGTGCAGAAGCTTTTAATCTTGGTGAGGTCCCAATCGTTTATTTTTGCTCTTGATTCCCTTGCTTTTGGGGATGTGTCAAGTAAGAAGTTGCTGCAGTGGAGGTCAAGGAGGTTGTTTCCTGCTTTCTCCTCTAGGGTGTTGATAGTTTCCTGTCTCACGTTCAGGTCCTTTATCCATTTTGAGTTTATTTTTGTGCATGGTGTGAGAAAATGATCTAGTTTCATTCTTCTGCATGTTGCTGTCCAGTTCTCCCAACACCATCTGTTAAAAAGGCTGTCTTTTTTCCATTGGATATTCTTTCCTGCTTTGTCAAAGATTAGTTGGCTGTATACTTTTGGGTCCACTTCTGAGTTCTCAATTCTGTTCCATTGGTCTATGTGTCTGCTTTTGTGCCAATACCATACTGTCTTGATGATGACAGCTTTGTAGTAGAGGCTAAAGTCTGGGATGGATCCCTCCCGTTTTGGTTTTATTTTTCAGGATTACTTTGGCTATTCGAGGTCTTTTGTGGTTCCATACAAATTTTTGGATAGTTGTTCTAGTTTTGAGAAGTATGCTGGTACAATTTTGATTGGGATTGCATTGAATGTGTAGATAGCTTTGGGTAGTAATGACATCTTAACTATATTCACTCTTCCTATCCATGAGCATGGAAGGTTTTTCCATTTCTTTGTGTCTTCTTCAATTTCCTTCATAAGTTTTCTATAGTTTTCATCATACAGATCTCTTGTATCCTTGGTTAGGTTTATTCCTAGGTATTTTATGGTTTTCTGTGCTATTGTGAATGGGATCAGTTTCTTGATTTCTCTTTCTGTTGCTTCATTGTTGGTGTATAAGAAAGCAACCGATTTCTGTACGTTGATTTTGTACCCTGCAACTTGGCTGAATTCTTGGATCAGTTCTAGTAGTTAAGCAACTAAGTTTTGAAGTGTGTTTCACTTCTTTTTTTTTTTTTATTCAGGAAAAGCAAATTGATACACAGGAATTTACCAGAAAATGGCAGTATCAGATAGAATAATTTAGATTAATATTATACCTTACAAATGCAAAACCCTCCATAAAATATTAACAAATCATGTGCCACTTGTAAACACAGTATCATGGACAACATGGATTATCTCAAGAATATATGGGGTTTGCCACTTAAACCATCCTATCAACAGAACAAAGGGAAAATATTTCTAGTTGTCTTAATAGCTGCAGAAAAAAAATGCTCAATAAAATTCAACAGTGATTTTTAATAAAACTTTTAGCAAATAGGAACAGAAAGAAACTTTAATTAACCTTATAATGATTGCCTTCCCCAAAAAACACATGTAATATCAAAGTTAATGATAAAATGTAGAATTTTCCCTTTAAAGTGAGAAACAAGATTAGGATGTGTGCTATCACTGCTTCTATTCAATAACATTCTGAAAGGCCTCATCAGTACAATAAAATTAGAAAATAAGATATGAAAGAATTAGAAAGAAAGAAAACAAATTGTCATTCACAGACAATATGATTGTGTAATAGATAAAATTCAAGAGCATGTAAAAACTATTACAAGTTTAAGAGATTTAAGCATACTGGAAGAAAACAAAGCCAATACACAGAAGTCAATAGGTCTTTCCTGCATAACAATGGTAACGAATTGGAAAATTGAATTTGAAAAAATAATAATTACCACGACCAAAGCCCAGTCTGCTCCTGTCTGCTTACTCATCCTAGTTGTATTTCCATGTGATATGGATGGACTAGTAGTAGATTTCTAAGTTACATGAGGGCAGGGACAGTATGTGTTTTGCTCAACACCATAACTGTAATACCTGGCACATAGTAGGTTCTCAATAAACATTTTTGCCTAACAAACCTGATAGAGTAACCAACTATCCTGGTTTGTCCAAGGTTGAGAGTCTTCTGAGGACATGGACATTTTAGTGCTAAAACCAGGACAGTGCTGAGCAAACTGGAATAGCTGGTCACCCTACCTGTCAATAAACCCAAAGGAAAGAGAGAATTTGAGTGTCTCTGTGTACTGAAAATTTCATTTCGGTCTACCTCTGTTGCAGGGGAAAAAAACTCTTTCTTTCCTATGGTGTGTCTCTTCCCTGTGACTCTCCTTTACTCCTCACACAAAACAGTTCATTTGTGGTCACCAAATACGTGGTTTTTCCCTCACTCCAAGCAAGTCTCTCCATCACCAGCTCAGTGTCCTACAATTTAACTCAATTCTGACACTGTCAGCAAACAGCTCAGATCCCACTGGTTAAGGGCTCAGTCCCACAAGGCTGCCCCACGTACCTCACATATCCACTCCCATTCCCCACGCCAGACTCCAGTCACAAGCCCAGGTTGTCTCCTTGCTTCTGACCAACTGGCTATAATTCAGAGGTTCCAAAATCACCTTCTTTTGGTTCAATTAATTTGCTAGAGTGGCTCATAGAACTGAGGGAAACACTCACTTATGTTTATTGGTTTGTTAAAGGGTATAATGATGGATACAGATGAACGACAGATGAAGAGATACATAAAGAGAAGTCTGGGAGTGAACTGAGCACAGGGGCTCTGTCCCTGTGGATTTAGGGTATGTCACCCTCCTAGTGTGTACATATTCACCCACCTAGAAGTCCCCAGGCCCCATACTATTGGGAACTTACAGAGGTTTCTTCACATAGGCGTGATTAATTGTTAACTCCACTTCCAGCCCTTCTTTCCTTTCTGAAGGATGAGGGGGTGGAGCTGCAAATTCCTAGCTTCTAATCATGGCTTCATCTTTCTGGAGACCAGACACCATCCAGAACCCATCCAAAACCCTACCCAGAGTCACTTCATTGGAACAAAAGAGCTCAAGGTATTCTTTTCATTGAGGAAATTTTAAGGGTTTTAGGAGCTCTGTACCGGACACTGGGCAAAGATAACTACATATCTCCTATGACTGCACAACCAAGAAATAAATTACTGGTTGCAGGGTTAAAAGAGAAAGTGAAAGAATTTTCACTGAGTTTGTTTTGGTAGATTATTAAGCAAATCAGGCTAGGTAAGTAAACAGTGCCCCTCCTTGCTAAAACAAAAGTATACAGTGATATTTTAGAATCTAAGACAAAGTTAAAACCACCAAGAGTTCATAGAACTCGTAAGATTCTCCTTACACCATGCCAACACAATCTAACAGCATCCCAAAGTGAGAAGCCATAAAAGAATTTTCTTCATTAAATTGCAAGTAACTGCAATGTCTTTTCTCCCAAAAGAAATCTGAAAAATTCAAAAGGCCCATTGCTCTGGAAATGAAATAATAATAAAATAATACTCATCTGATAAAACAACTACTTCTGGTGAGAAATATAAGTAATAAATTCGCATTATATTCAATACTTGACAATTTTTCTAAAATACCCTGAACTACCACACAGATTTTCCATTTCAAATTAATACCCATTATATTCAAAGTGCAGGGGAGGGGTACAGTGGTATAGATTATTCAATAAGTAAATAATATCATTTACCAAAGTGTCCTGTCATGGTCGATGATTTGCCTATCCACAAATAAACGCAAATTCCTTCAGGATTCTTATGTAACCTCTCACGTCCAGTTGAAATCTCAGACTCCTGTGTAACTTCCGCCTCATTCTTCCTCTATGTCAGCCAAGTCTCAATGATTCTCCCTTTATGATACTTTTCTAATTCTTTTCTTCTGCACAAGTTGAACCTAGGTCTAAATTATGGGGAATAGAAATGGAAAATAGATCAATCTGTGGTACTTTCAGATTGATTAGCCAAGCAACGATGAAAAAGAGAGAACAACATATACAGAGTCCTTAAAATATGACAATAAATATGTTGCCTCATTTAATCCTTAAAATAACTCTAAAGAGTATATATTGCTATTCCTGTTTGCTTATGAGCAAACTGAGGCTCAGAAAGATTGAATGAACTGAATGAGATCATTCAGCTACCGAGCTGCAGGATTCAGATTTAATTCAGATTTAATTTGTCTGGGTGAACGCACCCAAGTGGTTTGGGTAGTCAACGATAAGTGAATCATCGGACCCACATAATTAAAAAGTGAATTTTCTTGGCTTTAACTAATAAAAAATGTAAGAAAACTAACTTGTATGAATGTGTAATTCTATTTTTAGAGTTTATTATGAACATGATTTTTTAACTCCAAATTTTGATGAAATAGAATAGACCACCTATGTAATAAGTTTTTCCTGGCCCCTTTCCAAAATAAAAAGCTCACCACTTTATAGATAAACACATTCTCTGATTTTTAGCTTCAATATATATTATTAGTTTAGGTTTGGATTTTATATTATTCCAAAATTACATCTAGTTTAAGATATCTCATTTTGGATCAAGTTATCTGATACATGATGCAATAGATCACCCATAAAGTTCTAATTGCTAACTAATGTTTCCTTCATTAAAAAACTTTTTAGCTTCAAATGCTTAGCTTTATTAAAACTTATTTTATTCTGTTCAAGTGATACTATATTCTATGTTAGATTTAATAATACTAATCTTATTTACTTTATTTTTAGATTATGAGATCTAATATATGTCATTGTAACAAATTAACAATGCTGTTATATATAAAGAGAAATATAATAGAACAGATGAGACATAAGTAGAAGTCAGTTTATGTAGGGTCCTATAGGTCAGATAAAGGAGTTTGAACTTTACTCACATTCACTGAGAAGCTAATGGAAGATTTTAAGCAGAAGAATGACATGATCTGATTTATGTTTTAAGAAAAGCATTCTGGCTGTTGCATGAAGAGTGGATCATAAGGAAGGGCAAGAGTTGGGGCGCCTGGGTGGCTTAGTCGGTTAAGCGTCCGACTTTCACTTAGGTCATGATCTCGCGGTTCACGGGTTCGAGCCCCGCGTCGGGCTCTGTGCTGACTGCCAGCTCAGAGCCTGGAACCTGTTTCAGTCTGTGACTCCGTCTCTCTCTGACCCTCCCCTGCTCACGCTGTCTCTCTCTCTCTCCTAAAAATAAATAAAAATATTAAAAAAAAAAAAAAAAAAGGAAGGGCAAGAGTGGAATCTGAAAGGCCGGTTGAAAGGTGTGGTCAGACCATGTTTGGGGGAAAGACATTGGTAACTGAATGGTGGGGAAATAGTAGAAGTAGACAGAAGGGTCATGTTTGGTATCTTATTGGTGGATTGGGCTGGGAGAGGGCTGATTAGGGATTGCAAAGAGCCAAGGGTATCTCTCAGGTTTACAGACTTTGCTATGGATGGCAGCATTTTCCAGAGTGGAGGATAAGAAAGAAGCAGGGTGCTTCTCTCGTTAAAACGTTTATGTGTGTGCTTTTTTGGGGGGGATGTCCCTAGAATTTCACCCTACTCTACTGCTCACACACATGTTGTAATTTTCCAGTTGTGGCAGATAGACTCCACAGTGGCCCCCTTGATCCCAACTTCCTGATGCTCATGCTTTGTGTGCCCCCTTCCCCCTAATGGGACCTGTGACTTGCTTCTCACCAATGGAATACAGCAAATGCGATGGCACATGTATATGCTATTATGTAACACTGTCACGCATTCTGTGAGGAAACTCTCTGTCTCCTGTTGGCTTTGGAAAAGCAAGAAGCAAGGTACCATGGTGTACGCTGGCCGAGAAGAGAGCCAAGTAGCAAATAACTGAGGGCAGCCTCTGGTTAACAGCCAGTGAAATGCTGAGTCCCTCAGTGCAACAACCTGGAACAGATCGAATACTACCAACAACTACATGAACTTGATTGTGCTTCCGGTCAGGCCTCAGATAGGACAGCAGCCCCATTTAACACCTCACCTGTGGCCTTTTGATACCCTAATACAGCTAAGCTGTCCTCAGATTCCTGATCCATGGAAACTGTGACATAATAAATGCGTGTTGTCTTAAGCCATGTATTTGAGGTAATATTGCTAAGTAGTAATAGATAGCTAACAAACCAATTTTCTTAAACTATTTTTTTTTAAAAAAGAAATGATAATTGTAACAGGCAGGATTCAGGTTTCTCCCATAGAAAAATCCTTACTGCTATTTTGGAAAAGTTGCTTTTTATAAATGTATAATATTTATAAATGTGTAAGTCCATACACATTTGATACATATGTACTGAAGTACTGCATGTATCTGTCAATTTAACACCTCTAGAATTATAAGCTACAAGGGAATTCGGAGAAGTGAAGCAACTTTACCCAAGTTCCTACAGCCAGTTAGCGACAAATCTGGGAGCAAAACTAACCACACTGAAATGTGATTTTAACAGTCACAGCACATGAAGCCATGAGGAAAGCCTTGACAATCTTCCATTTTTAAAGCATATACTATCAAAGTCTTTCAAGAACTCCCCAAAAGACAAAAATTCTCTCACCTAGAAAGTATACTGCCATATGTAAACTCAGCATTCTAAAACTCATCAGAGCTGAATAAAATGGCTTTTACTTGTATTTGACTCCCTACTTCACGCCAAATTAGTTCATGGTAAATGTTTTTTAGCTTTTACACTTCATTCGAGATCTTATTAAATACAGATGAGCCATGGTAGATGCCGAGAAAGGAGGAGGGCACAGCCTCCACTCTCGCAAAGCTGCTGGTTTGAAGTGGTATCTCAGCATACATAGATCTATCTTGGCTTCGGAAAAGACTGTCTTAAAATGGTTCATTTGATCCTGATAAGAAAGCACAAATGACGATGCGTGCACAGTCCCTGACACAGAGTACAGTACCTGTTGTTATTAGACAGAAAGGAAACGGGAGGGACACAGAGATGGTGTGTTTCAAACTTTCAGCAAATGATGAAGCAAACCTCCCCACCCTATTACTTTGTCATTCCCCATGATCTTACTTTCGATAGTTTGTCATCTTACTTGATAACGACCCTGATAGAAAGAAAAGAGAAACGTTGAGCAGCAACCAGAATGATTCATCAACATGAACAATTGCCCAACCATCACCAGGTGTAGAAAGTGGCTGAAAGTTGCACCAGTACAAATAAATACTTTTGGGCTTCTGCCAGAGACTCGAGAAACGGCAATGGGTAAACCGCAGGGTAGAAATGGCAAAACCTGGGGTCTCTGCAATTCTCTTTGGCAAACATTGATTGCACACCTACTGTCCATCTATGCTAGATACTGGGAATGGAAAAATGAATGGAATATAGTCTTTGATTTCAATAAAAATAAATTGTAAAAGAGTTTTGCAGTGGAACAATATATATATACAAGGCCACACAGGGGAATACATGTCTAACTCTATCATGGACGTCAGAGAAAGCATCCTGGAAAAGGTATGGAGTTTCTTTACAGGGTGAGGAAAATGTTCTAAAAGTGATTGTGGTAATGGTTGTACAACCTTGTGAATATAGTCAGAATCACCGAATTGTATACTTTAAATGGGTGAACTATATGGTATGTGATATAACGTATAACAATAAAACTGTTAGGGGAAAAAAGTCACAATAGGCTCATATGGCCTCAGTTTTTCCCATGACTCTGAGTCCGTGCCCTTGGACATGTGACTTGCCACTTCCTCTCACTAAAGAGGTAGAATTACTTCCTCTCACTAAAGAGGTAGAACCAAATCTGGGTTGATCTCGTGACTTGGTTTTTCTATTAGGATGCATGGAAATGGCTCAGGGCCAGTTCTGAGAGACATGAGGTGCAGAGAAGTTTCTCTTTCACCTCCTAAGAGAATGAGCCAGACATGACCAAAAGAACCACTCTGTCAAACTCAGCCCTAATGGTCAACCGTCAAACATGTAAACTAGATGGTTTCTATCTTATCCTATAGTGTTTTGGGATAGTTTGCCTGATTTTTTGGTAGAAATAGGTAACTGATAGAGTGGGTAAGACACAGCATTTAAGTGTCATTTCATGAACTTCAAGAAACAGGATCGAGAGTATAGTAAATGAGATTCAGACCTTCCTGGATACCTTCTCTTATGGAGAGGGAGCGGGAGGGTTAGAGTACGTATATTCAATTGTATGTGTATGTATGTGCATATGTGTGTGCATAAAAATATAAAAATGCTGTTTAAAATCAGTAAAAGATGGCTGGAAATTTGATGGTGATATTTTAATATATAGCATATACTGGGGGGCCTGGCTGGTTCAGTTGGTAGAGCATGCAACTCTTGATCTCAGAGTCATGAGTTCAAGCTCCACATCGGGCATGAAAAATTGTGAATAAATTTGTAAATTAAAAAAGTAGTAAATAAAATATAGCATATACTATTTAATATATAGCAGTGATTACACTGAAAAAGACACCTTCATTTTTTCAATATGAAAGTTTAGCTAAACAACATCACATCTGTGGTATTCATGCCAAAAATGTATAATCTCAACCTGTTTATATGCAAATTTTAGAATAGGGGTACCTGGGTGGCTTAGTCGGTTAAGTGTCAACTTCTCAGCTTCCATCATGATCTCACAATTTGTGGGTTCAAGCTGACAGCTCAGAACGTTGATGGGATCTGCTTCAGAATCTGTGTCTCCCTCTCTCTGTGCCCCTACCCTGCTTGCACTCTGTCTCTCTCTCTCTCTCTCAAAAGTAAATAGAAACATTAAAAAATTTTCGAAAATGTTAGAATAATCTGAAATTGTGGGACATTCTTGAAAAACAATTGGCCAGCACCTTGAAAAGTGTCAAGGTTGTGAAAGACAAAAAAAGAACTTTCTTAGATTTGGAGGAAGTAAAGGAGACATGGCAATTAAATGCAATGTGGAATCCTTGGATTCTAGAACAGAAAAAGGACATTAGTGGGATGATTAGCAAATTGTAAATGATATCTGTAGATTAATTAATAGTAAACAATATTAAATCAATGTTAATTTTTCAAGTTTCAATAATTGTGTTATATAAATAAATTGTCAACATTTGTAGAACCTGGGTGAAGGATTATACAAGAACTCTCTGTACTATTTTTTGCAACTTTTTTGTAAATCTAAAAGTATTTCAAGACAAAATGTTTTTTTAAATTTTTTTATGTTTTATTTATTTCTGAAAGAGAGAGAGAGAGCATGATCAGGGGAGGGTCAGAGAGATAGGGAGACACAGAATCTGAAACAGGCTCCAAGCTCTGAGCTGGCTGTCAGCACAGAGCCCGATGCGAGGCTCAAACCCACGAACCATGAGATCATGGCCTGAGCTGAAGTCAGATGCTTAACCCACTAAGCCACGCAGGCGCCCCTGAAATGTTTTTTAAATAAGAAAGTTAGACCGGGGCGCCCAGGTGGCTTAGTCGGTCAAGCGTCCGACTTTCGCTCAGGTCATGATCTCGCGGTTCGTGGGTTCGAGCCCCGCATCGGGCTCTGTGCTGACTGCCAGCTCACAGCCTGGAGCCTATTTCAGAGTCTGCATCTCCCTCTCTCTCTGACCCTCCTCTGCTCACGCTGTCTCTCTCTCTCTGAGAAATAAAAAAAAAAAAAAAAAAGAAAAAAAAAAGAAAGACCAAGGATAGTGTGATCATATTCATATTTGTATTTGTATTTATATTTATATTTGTATTTTAAAGACAAGAGCATATAGAAAACTGTTGGCAGCAGCAAATAATTTGTGGATGTGCCTGCCACACACTAATCTAGATACTGGTGGTATAGCAGTCACTAGGAGAGAAAAACGCCTACACTCACTTGTAAGAAAACAGAAATTTACAAGATAATTTAGGCTGGTGTTAAATACTCTGGAGAAAATCAAACAAGGTGAGGGAGTAATAATGGACTGGGTAAACTACTTTAGATTAAGTGACCTGAAAAAGTCTCTTTGAGGAAGTGTCATTTGAATAAGACCTGAATGACCTAAGAGCCCCATTTTGTACAGATATGGAAGGACATTCTAGGCGGGAAAAGCAAAGCCAAGGCCTTGAGGCAGAAGCAAATATGAAGTATGACAGGAAGAGAAAGGCGAGACTGGCCCAGGGTGAAATGTGACCAGGTCAGATTAGAATTCAGGGATTCAGAATGGGTCAGCCTGGGCAAGGAGTATGTGTTTTAGTTTATGTGCAAAAAGAAACCATCGGATGGTTTTAAGAGAGATTGGACATCATATGACTGACATTCTTTAAGATGTCATTTAATTTGCGGGGAGGGGTGGAATTTGACCCACAAGAGGACAAGCGTGTAAGGAGAGGGGCCTGTGAGGAGGCACTTGCTGTTGTCTAGAGGAGGAGGGATGGTGGCTTTATTAAAGGGGGGGGTCAGTGAAGGCCAAAAGCAATTAATGATTTGGGATATATTTTGTTGGGGGTGGAGCTAAATTTTGCAGATGGATTGGATGTGAGAAGTGAGGAAAAGCAAGGAATCCAGGCTAATTCCTTGTTTTATTGCACAACTTTGTATGGATTTTGGTGCCAATTACCAGGGAAGAATGATGGAGGAACAGTTTTATTCGGGGAGAAAAAAATCAAGAATTCTCTTCTAGATATATTAAATTTGAGAGATTAGACCTTCGTTATTTCAGGGGTTTTTGCAATGATGTGTGTGTGTGTGTGTGTGTGTGTGAGTGTGTGTGTGTGTGTGTGTGTGTGTGTGTGTGTGTGTCTAACTACAAGTGTTGTTGTTTTTTTTTTTTAGGAACTTACATTTTGAAAAAAATGAATGAAATAAGTTGAGGAACATTCAAAATATGTTTGACCAACCAGGTACCTCAATTATTCAAATAGACAGGGAGCATATGTCACCTGGAAAAGTTGCTGGAATGAGACTAATATACAGGACAAATGGTTCCATCAACAAGCAGTCACAGAATTCACAAAGAAAAGCAATGTATTCAATTTGTTCCTGAGCGTGAACAATGCAGGACATCCCAGGGTGGGCCTTTTTATAATTATCATCACCCGTGTAAATACAACATCTTTCAAGAGAAAACCAATAGAGACCATGCCCGTGTCCTTCAAGTTTAGAAAAGGGAACTCCGACCAAATGTGCATGTAGGAAAAGATATAATGGTCATTTCTTTTTATAGGAGCAGTGCACAGGGAGCGTGGAGACTGTCGAGTGTAACTACAGAAAGGACTATGGTATAGTGGCCAAGGAGGTAAGCCACAGATCCCACAGCCTGCGCTCTGTTCCCACCACCTCTTCCTTGTAGTTGTACAACTTGGTTCAAGTTCTGTAGCCTCTCTGTGCCTCAGTTATGTTATCTGTAAAGCTGGGATAACAACAAGTTGTAGACCCTATGATGCCTGCCCCTCCCCTTTTCCAAATTCTCCTTCTTAACTACTAGGAGTGTTACCAGGGAGACGGTCTTCAGCTGTCAGCCCTCTTTTGTGATTGCCTAGGCTGAGAAAATTGTCTCTCCCAAGGTGACACCTCCTTCTAGGGGCAGCCTGTGTCCAGTGACTGGTCAACAGGGTTATAAAGGCCCGAACTCCCAATTCAGGACAGCTAGAAGGGCCTCTCCGCTCCAGAGCTCCATGTTGGGTTGGCCGATGCCTTCACTGGACTTCATCTTTAATGTCTGACGCTATCCAATCCTGCTTCCTTCTCCTCTCTTCCCCAGGAGGTGGTCTGAACAGCTGTCCCTAAGAAACATCTTGCAATGCTAATAATCTCCCTCTCAGAGACTGCTCCTCAGGGAGCCCAACCTGGGACATGAGAGAACCCTGGTGTTGTTCTCTTAAGCACTTACAAGAATGTGGGTATGTAGTAAGTGGATAGAAGTTTTAGCTACTGTTATTAAAGTGTTTCCTTATGTAGTTATCAATACCTGCAATAGTCTTTTCCACTCTAGCCAGAAAAAGTTCATTGCAGTGGTTTGACTTAATTTTCCATGCATTGTGTTATATACCAATAACGTTAACTGGTTTGTTTTAGGTGACAAGAAAGGAAAGAAATGTATTTCTGGCCTATTTGTTGCTACTGGAATCCCCTCATTCTTTTTTAAAAATGTTTACTTATTAATTTTTGAGGATGAAGGGGCAGAGAGAGAGGGAAAGAGAGAATCCCAAGCAGGCTCTGCACTGTCAGAGGGCTCAAACTCACAAACCATGAAATTATGATCTGAGCCAAAATTGAGAGACACCCAACTGACTGAGCCACCCAGGCGCCCTTGGAATCCCCTCATTCATGATCGTCAGGGGAGCATCTCTATGTTTGCAAACTGACTATTGAACATCTCTGTCTGTCTGTCAGTCTCTCTCTTCCTCTCTCTCTCTCCATATATATTTTTTTAATTGAGAAAAGGTAGGCATGAATTGCATTTTTATTAGGCTCAGATTACATCATCTCCTGACAAAGACTTATTCACAACAGGAATTCACATTTGCTGGGTCTTCTGAGATGAGAGGAAGGGGCAGAGAGATATTCTGAGCTTAGTCCATTCTGTTCAGAAATAGTTCTGATAACCAGAGGGCTAGATAGTAAGCTCGTTTTGTCACTGCACTTTGTTTTTCTGGTTCATAAGTACTTGATCCTTATGAATAAAATAGAGAGGATACCTTTCCCATAAAATGAGAGATCCTAAAAACAAGAATAACAGAGAGCTTTCATTCTTAAAGACAATGAATGCAAGACCACATAAAACTCTCTTTGAAAAACAAATGTAATCCAAAATACCAGGTTATACATTAGGTCAGACCACAATTTAACACATCAGGAAGAAAGAAAAAGTGACAAATTCAGGCTAGCTGAAAAGCAGTGGTTATGGCTGGTAAGAAGTTATCTTTGTCTCACCTACAATTCTCCAGAGAGCATTGGTTGGATCATGTGGTTAAGACTCATGTATACAACATATACAATAGCTGTCTTCCTCTTCTTCCATCCGGAAAACCAAAAAGTCTGTGATCCTGATCTCCTGTGTTTGATACTATTCCCTGACACAAAGCCTTCACGCTGTGAACAGGTTTGTAAATAACCACCGAGAGAAGTCCCCTCCCTGTCCTGTTCAGTGGGAGTTCTTACCTCCATGTCCGTTTGAAGGCCCCTGGCTTTCATGAGACTCCAAGTCAACATTCACAGCACCTGGGACATGTGCCCTCACTCTAGTGGGCACCTTGTTTCTCAGCCACAAGTTGAATAAACTGGGTATGGCTGACATAAAGCCTGAATTGACCAGTGATGTCCACCCGCTTCACTTTCTTGGCATCATCACCAGCTTCCAGAGGAAGCTCGTCCATTACCTCCCCCGTTTCATCATGGTAGTTCACAGCCTCTGTCTCCATCCATGCGTTATCTGTGTTTCGAGGATCATCCACATAGCCTTTATATAGACCACAAAGTGTTCCTGGCTGGGGGCGTCTGGGTGGCTTAGTTGGTTAAGCGTCCGACTTTCATTTAGGTCATGATCTCGCGGTTCGTGGGTTCGAGCCCCGCGTCGGGCTCTGTGCTGACTGCCAGCTCAGAGCCTGGAGCCTGTTTCAGTCTGTAACTCCCTCTCTCTCTGACCCTCCCCTGCTCACGCTGTCTCTCTCTCTCTCCTAGAAAAAACAAAACAAAACAAAACAAAAAAACATAAAAAACAAAGTGTTCCTGGCTGAACAGTTTGTGAAGTTGTTTCTTCAACTTCTGTGTTTCTGCTCTGGATTTCTGTAAGGAGTTCATGGCTCCCTCACCAAATTCTCTCTTCAAGGTGGTACTAATTTTCTTTCCCAGCCCTACCATTCCGCTCAGGATGGCCCATTCTCCACAGTCCTTCCTTTTGATGGCTCCAAATTGCAGGATGCTTCTCTCAGAAACAGGATGGGTAACTTTATTTCCCTTGCTATCCTTCTTCCACCTGGTTAAAATGGGGTCTGCAGCATGATTGGGACCCCACTGCCCTAAAAGTCCTCTGCCAACTAGCCCTGTCTGGCCTGCAGGATTTCTAGGTCTGCCAATTTCAACCTCATACAAGCCATTCTGGCTCCTTCTTTCAGCCTGTCCATCCTTTTCGTTGAATTTAGGAAAGAAGCTCCTTTTGCCCACTGGAGGGTCTGCTCGCATGGGCTGGACCAAGACAGAGTCGGCAGTGTACTAGACAGGTTTGTGCTCTGGCATTCGACCAGCCAGCTCACTTTCTCATTGGGGAACCTGGCTTCTTCCACTTTAGAGCCAGGGTATGGAGACGTCCTGGACTTCTTCTGGGGGTGCTGAGCAGCGCCATTCAAATCTGACATGCTAAGCCTGGAGGAGACCCACATGAGGAAAACGGGCTCCAACCGGCGAGATGTTGGGGCAGCTGCTGAGCCTGACGGCCGCAGAGGCCAAAGTCATGGAGAGAGACACCGCCACTAATACCTTTGCCCAGCTGTGTCTAGCCATCCACTGTCCCGCGGCCCGTGGGGGTGTTGGTGGCGCTCAGGGGGTGCCGGGACCGGGTGCGTGGGTGGAGCCAATGAAGAAGCAGGGCCGCGGGGGCCCGCCCCCAGCCCCTCCAGGCCTCCAGGCGTGCACGCCTTCTCATTTTACACGGAAAGATTTCAACATCTGGGAGGGCTTCCAAATGTGAAGTCTGGGGTTGAGAACAGCCAACGTCCAAGCACCTCCGACAGAATGAGCATACAAGAACCACAAAAGTGCTTTCTAGCTTACCAGGGTGTTAGCCATTACGGGTAGATTTAGTTCCCTAGGTCTAGATCCACAGTCCGCTTGGGAGAGGGCAGAATGAATGTGTTGGGGGGGAGGGGGAGGGGGAGGGGAGCATGTAGAATGAATGGGGGCATAAAATGCCTTGTTTGGGATGATCAAAAGCCTAGTGAGTGTGACCTCCAAGGAGAAAAAGAGATCACTTGGTACACGGAGCATGGATCTTTTGGGGAATCCATGACGCGTAAGGTGTGGGAGGTGGTTCAAATCTTAGGTCCACCATTTACTAGCTGAATGGCTTGGGCAAATTGGTTAATTTTTCTCTTCACAGGAGTATTGGCTACAGCAGGCCAGGTGCTGTGTCAAGCACAGAAGATTTTACTGTGGTCTACACCCTGTGGTCTCTGCTCTGAAAGGATTGTGGCAGCACATCCATTAAGAAACCGAACACTGGAAGGGCCTGGAATCCTTAAGAGCTGAACACAATCATGTTCGATCCCAGCTTCCCCTCCTTCGCTGGGACCCTCTTGGGCAGTTATTTAAGCTCACTTCAGTTTTCTCATGTGTAAAACAGAACAATATCTACCTCACAGTGTTGTGTTGACAATTAAATGGGATGTTACATGTAAAGCTGTTAGCACCATATGTGGCCCACTGCACACACTAAGAAATGCTACTTGTCATTACTATAATTATCATTACCTCTTTGACCCTGCACCTTGAAAACTGTGTAGAAAAGAATAGGACAGTTGAAAATAATTATAGGAATTGAGCAGCTCAGGTATGAGGTCAGAGTTAAACAACCCACAATTTCTCTGTGTGGAGAGATTCAGGCTTAGAAATAATAGCATCTGGGTCCTAAAATGATAAATAATGAGGAAAAGAGGCACAGTGTTAGTCATTATATCTAAGACAACAAACCCCAGGGAAAGGGATCTTAACATTTGAAACAGATAGTTTGGGAACAAAGGGAATACTGCAGACTCTAATTGAAACCCACAGGAAATTTAACATCTCCTAAAGTTTGTTCCATGTTACACAAGTCCCATAAATGATTTGATGGTCAAATACGTTTGGGAAATTCTACATATTTCACCACCCTCCCTTAGAAATTCAGGATTCACATTACTATTTTAAAGATCCCATGAATTCCAGTAAAAATGAACCAACTGACCTTAAGCTATTTAATTCTGTTTCATTTTGTATTTTTCAGATTACCTGACCAGGGAATGCTTTTTGTATCCAATAGTTGGTATTATTTAGGAACACACCTCCTCAGCTTTAAAAAAGTTTCAAAATGTGTGTGTGTGTGTGCGCATGGGGGTAGATCTCTGACTATTTGAAGGCATCACCATTCCTACGGAAGGCAGCTATGGAAAACCCACCCAGCAACCTCATAAAGAACCCTAAGCTACATGAGTCAGGCTTCCAGAAGGCTTGAAACCCAGACATAGCCGGCATTATAGAGAACAAAATAGTAGAACTGACAGCGTAGAAATGTGAGAACTGGTTATTGTCCATCATCATCTGAGTCCCAACTCTGTAAGCCATGCCTTCCTGTGGCTGCATTTTTTTCAATGTGGAATTCTTATTTCTCTGAGCCTCCTGGAAACATATTAGGAAAACCACTGATGTGAAAAGGTAAACATGTTGGAAAAAGACCCTTAGTGTTATTTCCAGCGATGATAATCCAACTCACAAGAAACAAATGGAGGAGAAGTCTTGGGTCTGGTTCTAGCTTTCCCTCACCAAAAGCATTGTAGCTTTGCATCTGACACTTGGCTTCTCTGAGTCTTGGTTTAACATTATAGAAGGAATCGGTTGGCCTCTGTTATCTGCAGAAGTCCTTCCACCTTTAACATTTTATAATTCTAGGATGTTTGAAAATCTCATTATTGGAAGGCCAAAGTCAATTTTTGCTATGAATCAAAAAGACCAGATGTTCAAATATAAACAACCAGATGCTCGGGGGTAACAGACACTTGAGGAAAGCAAGGGAGCAGGGAAGGCCTGGTGAATCAAGTACAATGCAGAAATATAGTGGGCTGCAGAAGAAGTCATGTAACACCTAGCCAGAAAAGGACATCAAAACCAGTAATGAGAGATTTTGTTTGCTTTTAGCACCATCCAAAGAAGAAGACAGTTAAATCACACCATTTGACGATTACGGTGCAAGGATTGTCCTAAGGGAAGGAAATGAAGTACTATAGTAGAGACCAAAAGAATTACTTGCTGGGAGGCCACTGGGGAGACTCTCTTTTTTAAATTGTTGTCTGAGGCAGAAAAACAAACAGAGCAAGACACAGAGAATGTTCTGGTCCATCCAGGAGAAAGCCCTAAAGGAATTGTAAGCACAATCAGAGAACAAATCTTTGGCCTGTCGCTATGAACTATTCTTGAGCCAGAGATTGCCTGCGTGATTCCCACTTTATCATGAATATTATGGAGGGCACACTAAGGATGGATCCTGCCAGGCTGATTACAGGCCCCCAGCAGTGCAATTAACCCTAACCATTCTTCCAGCCTCTCTTTCAGAAGCAGAAGCAAGTGGTACCCGGAAAACTGGATTCCTGTGAATTATCCATCTCTTCCTAAAGTGATGCTTAAGTCCAACTTCTGAAAGAAATCTGAAAGGAGAGCAAAGGTAGGCTTTCTCCTCTCTTTAAGGCAATAACACTGATAGTAAATAACAATACTAAAATAACTACCATTTACTGAGTGCTCTCTAGGTAGCAGTCTGCAGGATAGTGGTCAGTGAGTGATCAGGGTATTGGGTCCTTGGCTGGCTTTCAAGGAAAAGAGAACAATGGGACAATGTTTAACTTTTTCAAAGGTTAAAGAAAACTGTGCCCTTTAGGAAATGACTTAGGCAGGGTCATTAATACAGTCATATATAGAATGGAGGCCATCTACAATTTAGCCTGAGAAATCTGAAGTGAAGTGTGGAACAATAAAAGTCAAAGAGCCTTTATTTACAGGAGAGGTCAGTTTCAATTGGTGTGGGATAATGCAAGGTGTTAGGAAAGTCCAGCTGTCCAAAAAGATGTCTTCCTGACCCTCTTAAAATACTGCCTGGACTTACACCATTAAAATACCCCTCTTTGAATGTAGTTTGTATTATAAAATGCACATTTATTTCACACTCAGCTGTCGTCATGCTTTTTGGTAAATTAGTGCAACAAGCTGACAACTAGCTAAGGACATCAACTGAGGAGATGCAGATTTGAAGGGGGAGGAAGAGGGGATCCTTTCGGTACATGTGGCACTGATCAAGTCCTTTCAACAGCATGTGGGTACCTGGGAGACCCCAGATACACTGAGCTAGGTCTGAGAGATTTAAAAAAAAAAAAGGTGAGTAACATGGTTCATTGCAGAGTGTGAACTACATGAAGATCATGAGGCTGGAGGAGTTTTGAAAAGTGGGATCAGAAACTCAGAAAGGAAAGGTGGAGAGACAAAGATGATTCTCTTCCATCACAATTTATTGAAGGATTAGACACTCAATTTTTAACGGAAGGCTTTTCTTGGTCCCAGTGATTCCCCCTAAGGAACCATCAAAACTTAAGCCAGTACGTTTGATACTCTGCAGGAAGACAGATAACTCAACCCCCTTTAATTCAATTATATTTTTTTGTCCTTTGAAATTTAAATGAATAGAACTTGACTATATCAGAACTTGTAAACTACATTGCCGAATACAGAATGTGCTCGTTGCTAATTTTTCATGCCCCCACCCCTGGAACATCACAGGACGCAGTACTCATTGTACGGTGGGGTTGCTGAGGCTGGTGGGAGAGCAGACAGCAGCAAATGTAGCGGAATGGTAGCCAGGAGGATAACTGAGAACTTCTTTAAACAGCAGACCAGAGGAGCCACCATACTTTCACAGACAGCATTCGACAAGCACCCTAAGATATAGCTTCTAGGAAATGGGGAGAATGTCCAATTACTGCTTAAAAGGTTTAGGGACTAGCTCCAACTCTGGTATTTGCCAGCCAAATAGCCATGGGAGATCATAATAACATTCACCTAGGGGTGCCTGGGTGGCTCAGTTGGTTAAGCGTCTGACTTAGGCTCAGGTCATGATCTCACGGTTTGTGGGTTTGAGCCTCATGTTGGGCTCTGTGCTGACAGCTCAGAGCCTAGAGCCTGTTTCAGATTCTGTACCTCCCTCTCTCTCTGACCCTCCCCTGCTCATGCTCTCTCTCTCATAAATAAATAAAACATTAAAAAAATAATTTAAAAAAATAACATTCACCTATATTTAGTCAAGACTGACTATGTGCTAGACACTGTGATATGTGTTTTACCTGTAAGAACATTTAATTCTCACACCAACCCACTGGAGTAGATTCTATCATTTTCCTATCTTATAGATGAGGAATCTTAAACACTGCTAAATTCAAGGTCATATAACCTAACATTTGTCAAAGTGGACATTTGAACATAGGTCTTCAAACTCTAATGTCCACATTTTTTTTTAAGTTTATCTATTTTGAGAGGGAAAGCACACACATGTGTACACACGTGAGCAGGGGAGGGGCAGAAAGAGACAGAGAGTGAGAGAGAGAGAGAGAGAGAGAGAATCCCAAGCAGACTTCATCCCACCAGTGCAGAGCCCAGTGTGGGGCTCAGTACCATGAGCCATGAGATCATGACCTGGGCTGAGATCAAGAGTCAGCCACTTAACCAACTGAGGCACCTAGGCACCCCTCTAATGTCCATGTTTAACTACTGTAACACTCCAGCTCCCTAAGCCTGGTAGGCCTCAGTTCTTTCGCTTAAAAATGGATATGTCGGGCCAGACAATGTCTTGATTTCTTTTTGGCTTTAAAAGATTATTATTCTTCTTATACGAATTATACATACACTTAATATACTTAAGGTGAATCTGTGTTTCTGGGTAGAAACAGCTGTCTTAGAGAGCTGAAATGTAAAGGCAAATATTTGAAATCTAGTCTTATATCCTACTTGTACCTTTTGTTCTGTCAAATTGGACCATTTTATTTACTGTTCCACCAAGAATGCCCTTCCTCAATCTCTGTTTATTGAATTCTACCTATCCTTCCAAAGCCAGCTGAAATGCCAATTCAGAGTGCAGATCTATTAGTCTGTTGAGAGTTGAGATTTAAGAGAAATATTTGAGCTAGTGGAAGGAAGAAATGCAGGAAGAAAAAGAAAGCGTGGAAGGAGGCAGCTAACAGATGAGGAAAGCTAAGAGAGTGAGGTTGGTGAGCTGTACTAGCAAAGCCTTCCTTCTGATAGGAGATAATGAAGCCACCAGAGTTATATTCAAGGGTGCCCAGCTAGCAGGCGAGGTGAAGATAAAGCAAGATCACATATGTAAAATACCTAGCATGGAGTCTTGAGGGGAACTCTACGATAGGTCCCAATTCCATGACCTACCATAGGAACCCATCCATCTCTTTCATGCCGGAGAAGTCTGCCATCCTGCGCAGGAAGGAGTCGGACAAAGAGGTGAGTTGAGACTCCATGGAGAGAAGAGAGGTCAGGAAGAGGTCTACTAGAATCCAAAGAGAAGAGTGAGAGCCACAGAATAAGAGAGAGAAAGGAAATCTATGGGAATTATGGTAGAGAAGAAGCTGGAAGGAGAAATGGAAGCAAGAGGGCAAAAATTGGCACAGAAGGAGGAAGGGAGTTCTGGGACTCAGAGACAGAGTGCGCGCTGCCCCTGCAGGATCCCCTGCGGAGGGAGAGTCCCAGAGGTAACCAGATGTGGCACCCGCGCCCCCGAGTGTCAAGTGGCCTGGCACTGTGCTCTCTGATCCACCTCCTTTCCCTACTTTGATCTGTACTGTAGGGGCTCTGACCCCCTCTCTCTGTCATGCTGTCCACTGGCTTCTGCTTTCTGCCACTGGGTGGCCCTGGGGGGGTGAGAGGAAGAAACCAGGGGATTTCTTTGCCATGGGAGGCAACTTCAGCATTCTTTGTAACTTCCTTCATGGCTGCAGCTCCCATTGGGCAAGACCTTCAAGATTCTGGCAGCCCCTTCCCTTTGTCCCTCTGGCCCTAGGGGAGGAGATGCATCTAGCAGTTGCTAATCTCAGGATTGCCTCACCTGCCCCTGGTTGCACTTCCAGTTCTTTCAGCACCTTTGTAACTAATTTGCTGCATTAAATCATCACTATGAAACTGCCTGGGAAAGAATACTTTCACTTGGATTTACCCTCAGAATTTAAAGGCAACTTTCCCAGTGGGGTTGGAAGCAGTGAATTTAAAGAGAGAAAGAAATCCAGCCATCCCAAGAGTCAGGGAGGGTCTGGATCCACTTCCCAGTGTTTTTTTTTTTTTTTTTTTAAACATGTATTTATCTTTGAGAGACAGAGAGAGAGAGAGAGAGACAGAGCATGAACAGGGGAGGGACAGAGAGAGGGAGACACAAAATCCAAAGCAGGCTCCAGACTCTGAGCCATCAGCATAGAGCCTGACTCAGGGCTCGAACTCACAAACCATATGATCATGACCTGAGACAAAGTCAGACGCCCAAATGACTGAGCCTCCCAGGTGCCCCTACTTCCCCAATGTTTGACTGGCAAGTGACAAATCCAGACTAGCTGTCAGAGTTGAGGACTCTTAGCCTAGGAATTATCCGTAAAATGACTGGCTTCGTGGGCATCCGGGTCCACTCCTTCACGATTTACCATATCCAGTCTAATCACCTTGAGCCTTAGCTTCGGGAACATCTCAGTTTTATTCCCCCAAGGGTTACCAGGTGCCCATTGTAAGTATAGATGGCACATAGCTAGGTGTGGCGGCAGAAAAGACACAGAGACACAGGGGAAACGGAGGGCATTCTCGAGTTTTGGAAGTGTTTGCTGTTTGCAGGATGAGGTTTGCAGACTATCAGGAGACCCTCCTGAGAGAGACTCTCTTGAGTCTTTCCAGTACCAGCAGAGGTGCAGACACTCGGTGACAATTTTATTCTTAGAGTGTTCATCTCTCCCATCCCCAGGGCCCTGCTAAAACCAGGCTCTTGTCCTGAAGGAATCCACCGACTAGTGGGGGCGCAGAGTAGGCACACGACTGACCCCCAAGCCAAACTGATGCGGCCACAAGGGGTGGATTGTGCACGGGGTTCTTGGGGACTGCACGGAGACGGTGGCAGATCTAGACAAGCTGTGCCTGGGAGGGTTTGCCGGGCCGGGGGTGGGGGGCGGGGAGTGGGGCTACAGTGTTCTCTGGGTTTTTGGCGGAGAATGGAGCAGGATCAAAATCAACCCGGAAAGAACAGGGGCGTCTCAGGTGTTGTCTACAGGCAAGGGCTTCGGGGGTAGGGGCTGGCAGTGGAGAGGGGGCTGGCAGTGGAGAGGAGGCTGACAGGTGGGGGCCCAGCTGTGGAAGACTCCGAGACTAAGGAATCGGGGTTTGAGGCCATCGGGAGTCATCTGGGATCTTAGGTGTCATGGGGCAAGGTCATTCCTGGGATGGCAACTTTGAATGCTGCGTGAGGACAGAATACAAGCCGAGAAGCTGGAGGCCCCGGAGGAAACGGAGCTCCCGGGGAGGGCTCACAGAGGAAGGCTCGGCGTGATCGTCGCCGAAGGGGCACGTTTGAGCTGCTGCTTTCTATCCGCTCAAGGGCAAGCTTCCTCCGTCTGTGCTGGGGGAAGAAAGTGCCCCTTCTGCAGCTGAACGGCGCGAAGTCCCCAGCCTCGGAAGTTTCGAATTTCTCCTTGCCAAGGTCGGGCCACTACAGGTGGGCGATGGCGAGCCTTGGGCCGACGAGTGGCTCCGCGCCCGCCGCCGGCGTCCGCCGCGGCTCGTCCCCTCCAGGCCCGGGCGCCGCCGCGGGCTGTGCCCGGCAGGGCGCTCCTGGAGCTGCGCGGCGGCTGCTCGAGGAGGCCTGGCGGGCGGCGGCGAGAGGCTGTGCCCCAGTTTGTGTCCAATCAGGGAGTGCGGGCTGTGCCCCGAGCCGGGCAGCAATGCGTAAACAAACCCACGGCAACTCCTCCGCCCCCTCGGCGCGCTCGCCCCGCGCCCGCCGCCGCCGCCGCCGGCTCCGCTCTCCTACGCCCGCCCGCCGGGCCGGCCCCCACCCCGCCCGCGCCGCCCGCACCCCCGCTGCCCCGCCCCGCCCGCCGCGCGGGCTCCCTCACCTACCGCCCCACGCGCGCGCTCGCGCACCACGCGCCCCGCGCGGCCGCCCGGATCGTGGCCTCCCGAGAGCAAGGTAAGGGCGATGCACGGGGACCCGGGCGGCTTCCCGCCTGGCGCGGCCCGGGAAAGTTTCTGGCGTCGCCGCTTTCCGCTGGGCCGGTGGAGGGGAGGCCCCGGCGCCGGGCGAGCCCGGCGGGCGGGAGGGGGCCGCCCGGCGCCTGGGGGTCACAAGTTGCCGAAGCGGACATTGGCGCGGGCTGGCGGGCTGCGCGGCGGGGCGGGCGTCGCGCGGAGAGGGGCTGGAGGCGCGGCGGGGCCGGGCGCGGTGCGGGCGAGGGGAGGGCCCCGAGGAACTTTCTCCTCCCCGGAGGGGGCTCCTTCCAGCCCCGGCCGCGGCCCCGCCTCGGGAGCAGCCGGCTCCCGGGCTGGAGGGAGACCATGAAATGTGTTTGAAGAAGCTGACGCAGTTTGTGACGCTCGCGGCTTCCTGACGGGGACCGGCAGGAGCGGCGCCTTCTGCGAGGAGGGACGAGCCGGGGCGGCGCTCGGGCCCTTCCCCCCGCCCCGGAGCCGCGCGCCCCGGCGCCTAGCTCGGGGGCCGCGGGCTCGGGGCGCGAGCATCCAGCCCGGGCCGGGAGACGGGCCCCGGCAGCGCGCGTCGCTTCCGTTTTGATTAGCTGGGGTTATTATATAAGATGTCACGGAGAGGGAAGGGGCGAGCGGGAGGCGCGTTGGCGAGGGCGCGTCGGCCTTCGTCGAGTGGCGGGGAGGGGCGGGAGGCAGGGCCGGGCGGGGACCCACCTGTGCGCCCTCCGCGCCCCCTGCGGGTGCCGCCGCCGCGCGGGGGCGGGGGGCGGGGGGCCCGGGAGGCGGGCGGGGGGCCCAGGGGCCGGGCGGACGTGCCCGCCGCTCCCCTCCCGGCCCCGGGAACAGTCGGGCAGCGGCCGAAACGTGCTGTTTCCTCCCGGCCGCCTCGCCTGGGTCTACACGTTTCTGGCTCCGGGCATTCGTACTTTGAAACATTTGTTTAATATTAAGGAAGCTGCGTGTGCGGCCGTCATAGTACGCCCGGAACGTGTGGCCGTGAGCTCCAGGGCGCTGAGTGAATCATCGCCCGCGGACCCGGGCGCAGATGATTCATGCGGGGCACACACACGCGCGCGTACTCGCAGTGTGCCTCCGACCCGGGGACAGCGGCCTTTCTGCGGCGATGACGCCTGGAGGGGCGGGAGAGAGTTCATGCGAAAGATTGGCGGCTTGTTTTTTGCCCCTGGCACAATTTGTGGGAACTTTGGGGTGTCACGTTCCCCAGATTCCCCGAAGCTCGTTTCTCGTTCTTGGAAGGGCTACAGGATTCCACCTGGCTGCTTTAATGAGTCGGTGGAGGAGCGCTGATTCGCCGCAAGGCTGGGTCCTGCCTCCTTCAGAATTTGGACGGTGTCAAGTGAGGCACTGGGTTCTGAAGGAGTCCTTCTAGTAATTGCCTTTACTTAAGTACCGCAAAAGTGATGAGCAAAAACGTTAACAGTGGATCTTAAAAGAAAAACAAGTGGCCCCTAAATAGAGGTCCTAGTTAAAAATTTAGGCTTTGGGGTTCTTTCTTTTTTTTAATGCAAACCAAAAAGGAACTTAGTTTGCCGTTAATAACAACTTTGAACCACTGTGACCGCCCTGAAAGACCGACTTGCCTCGTTCCCACCTGACTCCACATTTGTAGGATTAAGAGTAAAGTTTTCTTAGCATTCAGGACTCATGTCCTGAATGTACTCAGCAAGGCCCTGTTGATCGTCTTAAATAGCTTCTCACCCCTCACCCTAGGAACCACACCCAGTCCTATTTTATTTCCTCCATAGCACTTCATCGCTATCTGAAATGATTTTGTTTAGGTATTCTCGAAGTCCTGTCTCTTTGTACTAGAGTGTAACCTCCACTGTGGTAGGGATTTTTGCCTGTTTTGCTCACTGCTATAACTCTAGCACCTAGAACAGTACCTGGCATATAGTAGGCCCTCAGTATTTGTTGCCTAGTGAACGAATACATTTTTTCCTCATTTCTTGCTAGGGCTATCTTTGCCAGTTGAAAGTCAGTGCCTTTTTTGAGCAAGGCACCGAGATGGTTCAGTTGTGTTTTTTTTTCTTCCAGTTTTCTTTTGGTTGATTCATTTCCTCTTCTGTGCTGTTTAACTGACGGCACAGGATGGGTTTGAGCATCACATCCTAAGATGCTGAGTGTGAAGAAAGATAAGGCATAGAGAGCTTCGTCAAGAGAAAGTATATTATTGTATAAGACTGTGGGTGCTTAAAAATATTACCTGTGCTAATTGAAAAGAAGTGCAGGATACTGAAATGGAATCGCCAAAGTCAAGTCCCCACATCCTGTATGTTTCTACTCATATTTGAAATACCGGTAGTTCTGTATTCCTCCCTTCCCACTGGTTTCGCCAACTTCAACATTAGCTGAAGCTTGGGAAGGTCCATTGGAAGTAGCACTTAATATGAAGTCTTAAGTTAACTAAGTGAATACAGAAGGCCTTACCTCTCTTCTTTGTTGTTGTTAATGTCAATAACTCCACAGAAGAGTAGATAAAAGGAGAAGATACTTCAAATTATATTTTAAACATCTTAATTGCATTGTAAAGAATTAAAGCTGTAATCAGGCAGTGATATAATGGAAGAAGAATTCAAATGTAGTGCTGAATGCTACCTCCTTAGAGGGTAAACTTTAGTATACTTATTATAAATGATAAATTTTGGAAGAATATTAGTCAGCTTTACTCTTTTAGCAATATTTTTAGACCTCAGTACTCCCAAAGTTAAAGGGGAGTGGGCATCCAGCAGGTCCCCTTCCTTGACAGTGGTTGTGACCGTTATCAAAAGCGTAATCTAATTTCAAGAGTCAGCTTGGCAGTAATAGAAATTTGAAGCTAGAAGGGACCTTGAAACTACTTAGCACAATTCATTCCTTTGTACCAATCCCTTTGCTGAGGAAACTGAGACACAGTGAGATGACTTGCCAAGGCTGCAGAGCAGGGATTAGAACTAAGCATCTTCCCTTCTTGTGGGAAGTCCCTAAATTAACCAGAGCTCCCCTAAGTAGGGGAGGAGTGGTTCCTACCATTAGTTCTTGACTGCCTGTGGGTTGTAAACTCTCTGAGTAAAACTACGTCTTAGTCAACTCTGTGCCCTCCCATGTGCCTGGGACATCTAGGAGCCCAACAAATACTTGTTGAATGTGATTGGGCAAATGTGTTTTAAGCTGAGGAATATACTTACAGATTGAAAAAGCAGGAATACATATCTCTCTTCCAGATTGAAGAAGTTTTCTGACAAGAGTCAGGATGTTGGCAGTTATTAACCTTAGAACTTTCATAGTCATGAAGCTGCTATTTAATTTTCATGCCTCTGGTTTTAAATAAAACAGCTTACAACTTATAAGTATGTGTGCTTGCTTAGTTGGCATAATTATTCACTGGAGAAACAGTAGGGGACAGGAGTCAAGACATCTGGTAGGTCTTGCCTCTGCCATAGTGTCCAGTTAGAAAAGCCTAGACTTGACAGCCAAACAGAATTGGGGCTGAAGCTCAGCTCTGCCCCTAATAAGCAGAGCCCTCTGTGGCAAGTTACTTCACTTTTCTTGAGCATTCTCTCATCTTCTCAGGTGGAGGTAGTACCACCTCCCTTGAAGGATTGTCATGGGGCTGGATAGCATTTGTAAGGTGTCTGGTGTACACTAGGTCCTTAATAAATGGTAATGGCTACAACTATGATTTCTGACTTATGTGACCATGGGAACAGCTTCATCTCTCAAAGCTTTTATTTTCTCAACTGGAGCCTTGGTAGTTGGGATATTAAATATATCCCATATATCCATCCACCTATATGATGGATACCAACTTAACTTGAATATTTCAGCCTCTCAATCAGCTTACTATATATAAAGCAGTGTAAGGAATATACAGGTTAACAAGGCCTTCACGCCCATCTTTGCGAGGTTTGAGAGTCATTCAGGGAGCATAGGACAGGTAACCAAAGGTGGTATTACATGGAAGAACTGTGAGAGAGGCACAAAGAAAATTATTTGTGATTTCAGAGAATGAAAAATTAAGACTTAATTCAGGCATCTTGAGCAAGACCTTAAACAATTAGTAAGACTTCAGCTGGCAGAGAGGTGGGAACCAGCCTAAACTAAGACCTGAATGAAAGGATGTATGAGCATATCCAGAAATGGAGAGAAATGTGCGTAAGCTGTAGGGTGAGGAACCTGGAGGCAGGATAGTGGGCCAGAAGGCTACATGGCAAGGTTAGGTACTAAGGAGCCTATTTTGTAGGCAGTAGATCACCATCAAAGGTATTTTAAGGTGGGGGAAGCGATAAAGGCTATGCTTTAAGAAAATTAATCTGAATCAGAGGAGCCACAGGTAGTCCAGTTAGGCAGCTATTAAAATACTCTACACAAGAGAAGGAACAGAGAATATAAATTAGGGTAGGAGCTGGTGGGTTGGGTGTGACACCATAGAAGTGAATGCAACAGGACTTGTTGACTAATTAAATGAGGGAGTTGAGGGAGAAACAAAAGATGGAAGCGGAGTGACTTTGGATGGCAATGGCAGGAATGGAAATAGTCAAGAAGAGCCACTAGCAAAGGCAGCTGCTGGTAGTATGCAGCCGGTGTTTGTCTCATGAATGGAAGTGGTAATGAGTTTGGATTTGGATATGTTCACATTTGTGTGCCTGTGGACCATTGCAAGCAGAGGAAGATTTGGGGCACCCTCGTGAAGGGATTAAGTTGTTCGAAGGGTCCATGGTGTGGGTGAGAAGACTAAAAGGCCAGGGCAGAGCCTTGAAAAAACCAGTATTTTTGGGCTTGGAGGGAGACTGAAAGAGGCTGTCAGGATGCCAAGAGGGAAGCAAGAGTACGAGGAAAAGGCCTTGGGTTAGGAAAGGTGAGAGGGGAGGATTGGTGGAGGCTGATAAGGCTGGAGGGTGAAGATCAAAGACTGGAAAGAAGCCATTGGACTTGTCTGGGAGACCATTGTCAGTAGCCTTTGGGGATGCGGTCACTTGGGCATTGGAGACAAGTCAGATAAGTCAGCCAGGTGCCTGAGGGGTCCCTGCAGGGGAAGGGAATGGATGGAGTGAGTGTAAACGGTGATTGCACTGTGAAAATCTGAGAGACCATTGCTAAAACCAAAACCATGAGAAAGTCCTGAGTAAGTGGTGGAGAGGGAGGGACTGAAAATCAGGAGAGGGATTGGGAAGGTGATTCCTGCACCAGGAGGAGGGGTAGGAGCAAGAGAGAGTGGCCGTCTGTCCGGATTGCCCAGGACAGTCTCGGTTCACACCTGTTACCCCTGTTTATTTAGGGGATAATGTTTGGACAAATATTATAAATACCTGGACAAATAATGCTCACTTTTATTTTACAATTTGAATAATAAATTATTTGATTGCCCAGGTTATGGCACAGGAAGCTGTTCATGGAAAAGCAGATGTGACCTAGAGGGGAAAAGAAGTTAGATAAAGGCAAAAAGATTTAGAAAAGGAAGTTGGGAGCTGGAAGGGAAGGCGGCTGCATCTGAAATGGATCCATTGCCTTCTGTTGGGAAATAAGAGCAACAACAGAGGAGGCTAGTTGATTTTCTGAAAGTAAGTTGGGAGTGAGGGGCAAAGTTCGGAGAGGGGGAAGGGGAAGAATTTGGAGTAGCTGCACATCTGAGTGCCGTAGGGAGCCAGAGGCACCGGGCCTGCCCAGTGGTAGAAGGAATCTTCCCCGTCTTCCTGACTCTCTCCAGCAGCACTTAGAAAATTGAAAGTGGAGGTGGTATGAGTATCACTGGCGCTGCTGATTCCGTCTGGGTCCTCAGTGGAGCCGGGAGGCACGGGAGACGGGCACAGACAGGCGGGAGAGCAGGGAGTAGGCAGCAGTCAGGAGAATGGAATGGATAAACGAGAGTAGCATAGAGAGTAGCAGCTGGCTCAGCTGGGAAGCGGGGAGGGAGACGTAAGGATGTGCAGGGGGTGGGTGTGTGGCTGGTGGCAAAGGGCACAGGGAGCTTTCAGAGTAGCTTGTAATTATGGAGAGATCAGTTCTGAGTGACGATGTAAATTCAGAATGTCACTAAGCTTGAGAAGGGTGAGGTGCCCCAGTCCTGAGGTAGAAGGTCATTGACCTTTAGGAGCTGTGAGGCCCAGGTATACGTTATTATATATTAATGTCAAAGTCTGCTTTTAAAATCCCAGAATACATTTATTAAAGCCTTTTCTTCCCTTTAGAGTTGGAAAGTACCTTAAAAAAATAGGGAAGTTATCCCTTCCTTTAAAAGATGAGGAAGCAAAAGTTCCAAAGACTAGAAAGAGTGTGACTTGCCCCAGATCACATACGTGTGTGGCAGAGCTGGCTCTGCAAGGAACCAGAATTCCTGAATCGCAGTTTAATATTGCCCTCTAGGGCAGAAGAAGCGATCAAAGTATCCACGGATCAAAACCTTAGGAAGCTTCCTCATCACTCAGCTTGCTTACATACTGATGTGTTCTAACAGTGGGCACAAGAACCCACTGAGGAGATCTGTGGGATCAAGTCCATGTCCTTGGACTTTCAACCCAAAGGCAGTGATGACATCTTTGAGGAGGACCCATGGAAAGCACCAGCACTTCCTCACTAATTAAAAAACAGATACACATCAGCAGATAGACAAAATATTATCTTCATTATTGAGGAAGGCTAGATTGGAAGACAGCTTGGTGTGAAGTTGAAAATGGTCTTGTGCAACCCCCACCCTGGTGTAGACTGTGGAACAAAGTTTGAGGCTACAGAGCAGACATACCCAGGTTTCTGCCTTTCACTGTCCAGCTAGAGAAAAAGAGAAAGAGTCCAAATCTCTTATGCTTAATATCTTTCATAGAAAAATTCTGTCCATTTGAAAACTGAGAAACAGTTGTCACATACTAACCACATAAATTGTTCCACCTTTATGGGAGGAATCTGGTGTAGGGCAAGAAGAGGGGTGTGGACAGGGAACATCCCTCCTTAGGAAACCTTGTGGATGGGAAAGAGATGTTATTCCCTTTGAACATAAGGTCATTAACCACTCATAGGTTTCTTGTTTGCATTTGAGTTAATGCCTCCTTCTGAGGCAACAGGAGCACTTTTTCACTAGAAGTAAGTGAAATGACTAAGAATGGTCCTTCATTCATCAGTTTCACAGCCCTACCTAGTGGATCTCTGCTTCCTCCCAGGGGATCTCAGGAAACTCACAGTCATCAGAGCAGAGACCCTCAGCTTTGATGTCCTGTTTTTGAATTCAAAACTTTAGAAAAGTGGAAAGGCCTTTCTCCTCGTAAAGATTTTAAGGAGCCCTTACCTGGACATATAGCACTTGGAATTAGTCCTGATTCCATCACTATTAGTAACCTTACTAATTAAGTATTAAATTCCTCAGTTTCTTCATCTGACAATAACTGTTGAAATTTGGTTAGACTCTGGTTTAGGCACTTAAAGTGAATCATGATAACTTTTCTCCCTTTATGCATGTCAGTGTACATAATAATTTTAGACAAGTTAGATTATAGCACTGTGTTTCATGACAAATGAAATTTCTGACTTTGTATCCATTTATCTTTTAACTGTTAAAAAATAATTTTTATTACAAAATATATCACATAATGAAACTTTTGAAATGTAAAATATACAGTTCAATGACTTATTAAAAAGTGAATATCCATGTAACTACCAACCAGCTCAAGAAATAGAACAATTTAATTTTTCCCCTTATTGGAACCTTTTTTGTTAGATGCTTGGTTTTCTTTTCAGGGATGTCATGAGTAGTAGCAGGAGGCAATATGTGCTCCTTTTTAAAAATTTTTTTATAGGGGTGCCTGGGTGGCTCAGTCGGTTAAGCATCCAACTTGGGCTCAGGTAATGATCTTACGGTTCGTGGGTAGGTTTGAGCCCCGCGTCAGGCTCTCTGCTGACAGCTAGCTCAGAGCCTAGAGCCTGCTTCAGATTCTGTATCTCTCTGTCTCTCTCTGACCCTTCCTTGCTCATGCTGTCCCTCCCTCTCTCAGAAATAAATAAAACATTAAAAATTTTTTTTTAAAAATTAAAAATGCTTTCTAATGTTTATTTTTGAGAGAGACAGAGTGAGACAGAGCAGGATTAGGGAAGGGACTGAGAGAGAGGGATACACAGAATCCGAAGCAGGCTCCAGATTCTGAGCTGTCAGCATAGAGCCAGATGCCAGGCTGGAACTCACGAACTGTGAGATCGTGACCTGAGCCAAAGTCAGACACTTAACTGACTGAGCCACCTAGGTGCCCCAATATGTGCTCCTCTTCAGTGGAATTAGGTAAAAAATGTAATTTTAGTATTTTACCCTGTAGTTATTTCTTATTTCTATAACTGTGAATTTAGTATTTAGGACAAGTCCTGGTTTTTCAGCTTCAAAGATCAAAATCTTCAGGTTAAGAGTCTTAGGATTTGTGTCTTTTGGGTAAGAGTAAAAAAAAATGTGATCATTTGGTTGTGAGAAAAGTCCTCATCCTTAATTATTTTTTAGATTTTCTGAGCATCCCTCCTTTGCATGTCTTTGGAAGCAAAACAGCAAAGATACCAATACTGATGTGACAGTAGTCAAGGTCTGCCTAGAAAATACCTCACTGTTACTGAGGTAAATAGCTTTCAGTTCAGGTCACCATAAGCTAGATTTGACATGGGAAGGAGTCAATGAAAACAGCTTTATTGCAGGAAATATCTATATTTTCTCTGTTTAATTATAATCTAGTATTCTGGGAGTCAATGAAAACAGCATTATTGCAAGAAATGTCTATATTTTCTTTAATTATAATCTAGTATTCTGAATTCTAATGGTTTGAGACTAAATTAATGAGTCCATAAATAAAAAAATTTTTTGTGGTAACCAGGGACACCTTGGTAGCTCAGTCAGTTGAGTGTCCAAATCCTGGTTTTGGCTCAAATCATGATTTCACAATTCAGTTCTTGGGATTGAGCTCCAAGTTGGGCTGTGCACTAACAGCGTAGAGCCTACTTGGGATTCTCTCCCTCCTTCTTTCTCTGCTCCCCCTCCTCTCTCTCCTGCTCTCCTTCCCTCTCTCAAAAAATAAATAAACTTAAAAAAAAAAACGTCTCAGGGCACCTGGATGACTCACTTGGTTGAGCGTCTGACTTCGGCTCAGGTCATGAGCTCGTGGTTTGTGGGTTTGAGCCCTGTGTCAGGCTCTATGCTGACAGCTCAGGGCCTGGAGCCTGCTTCAGATTCTGTGTCTCCCTCTCTCTCTGCCCCTTCCTTGCTCAGGCACTCTCTCTTCTCTCTCTCTCTCTCCTTCCCAAAAATAAATAAACATTTAAATTTTTTAAAAAGTCTTTTGTGGTATCCAGAAAAGGATTCTCGTGGATAAGGTTTTTTTATTACTAAAAAAGTAAAATGATGATAAACGTTAAAATAATTGAAAAAATATCTTAGCTGATCTGGTGTATCTATGAAAACAGAAAAGCTATGGGTGTTTAAAAATTGATTTAAAAAAAGAGGCCCATCTTTTGGGGCAGTTTCTGTGGTGGTAAGATTTGGCTATGAGGGCTTCAGGTTAGAATTTGGTAGTCCGAACATGTCTTGCTGAAACATCACTGTAATAACACTGAACGTGAGAGGCGACAGCAGATGGAGACACCCAACAAATTTTTGGAGGACAGAAAGCAAACAGCCCTGTGGCAATGGGCTTAGTGTAGGGGAGGAAGTTGGTGCTCCAGTGCCCTGAAAGGAATTTGGGAATAGATCCTGGGAAGAAACAGCGAGTTTGTCTCCCAGAATCCCAGAAAGCCTCTGGAATGGGAGGCTCTGGAACAGGGCTGAAAATCAGGGAGTGGTTGCAAGTCTTTGAAAGGAACCAGAGCCTCTGGTCACTTTCCCCATCCTGTGCGGTAAGATTAAATCCTTGCTGGAGACTGGACAATTTTCTCTGGAGAAGTTGAAGTAAATTCGTGGTTGTGGACTTAGAGATACCAGGCAAAAAAGAGGATAAGGGCACAAGGCTCAATGAAAACAGAGGAATAATGAAATTCTGCATACTAAGCAGTGAGGCCCGATGCTTTTTTTCCACCACGCAGCCCTAGGATAGCAAGGTAATGGCCAACCCAGGTAGGATATTGAAGGACTCTTCTGTGATATAAAGAACAGCCCTAGGGAAAAGACCTACGGTGCAGACATTGACATCTGAGGGCTCATGATGAAAACACTGACTTACTACCTATTCTTCCTAAAGTGAACCCTACAGGAAACAACCCTCTCCCCTTCAACTCCATGAGTGTGCTTCTTGCAACCAGCTTAGTACCTTGCTCTTGAATACAGTTAGACCATATATACTCTTAATAGTATGATATAATGCCTGCTGAACTGATCCTCTAATTGTATCACTTCTCTTTCTATTGCTTTGCTTCTATTTCCACTTTATCTTCTCCTTCTAATCATTTTGTTGCCATCTTATTTTTAATTTCTTATATCTATTTATTATTCTCTGATGATTATTTTTTACAGCCCCGTTCTTATATTATGAATTATAGGTGGGTTTGGGAATATGAAATTAAATATCCGAAGAGATAGCTAAAAGTTTTAAATGTAGTTTGCCTTTAGGAAGTGGGTTTGGGATGACGAATAGGTAAGACAGGCTACTGCTGTATTTAATTTTAAGCATGGTAGTATTATATGAATTTTAAAGTAATCTGTATGAGTTGGATGGACAGAAATAAAATTAGGTTTTTTAATGTTTATTTACTTTTGAGAAAGACAGACAGAGTGAGCAGGGGAGGGGCAGAGAGAGAGGGAGACAGAATCCAAAGCAGGTTCTGAGCTGTCAGCACAGAGTCCAAAGTGGGGATCAGACTCATGAGCCATGAAATCATGACCTGAGCTGAAGTCAGATGCTTAACTGACTGAGCCACCCAGGTACCCCAGACAGAAATGAAATTAGTAAGAAAAAAAGGAGTGTGATGCTAGTAAGTGGATTAGGGAATGATTTACATGTATCCAGAGTTTTAAAAAAGTAAATATTAAAAGTTAAGAAGTGATGTTTTGATGTTAGAATCCTCCATCACAACTGGGATTCCAGCCCTCAGTCTGTCTTAAAATCATTTGAGGGAGTTTTTCCACAAATTGACATGATTCCCTCTAACACAAGATTCTTACTTATTTGGCTTTGGGTGGACCCCTGGGAATGAGAACTTCTGGTATGTGGCTCAGGCTAACTCCTAGCCAGATAGTTTAAACACCTTTGTTGCTTCTTCAGTGTTTCTTGTATTCTCCCTATTCTCTTTCTGCTTCTGCTTCAAGCCAGGTCTTCCCTCTCTCCCAGTTCTGAACTGATAGGGTCTATTTTAGGTCAGAAGAGTAGGAAGAAAGAAAGGGAGACATGGGAGAGGTCATTTGGATGACCATAAATAATGAGAGTGGCTGCACAGAGAGCCAATGTTTGTTTCCTTTTGTTTTGTAGAAACTACTTAAATTGATGACCTTATCTTGAATTTCCTGCGGAGTAATTTCGGAGCTCAACTTCAAGTACATTTGAACTTAATAACATTTTGTTATTTCTTTATCTTTAGTGTTGCCTCGTGGGGGTAAGTCAGCTGCACCTTCAGGTTGCCCTCAAGTTCTTTTCCCTCCTGTGGGTTTTGCCCCCGCCTCTCCCTGCTGGGGTCTACCAGATGTTCACCAATTGCAGCGTTTCCATTTTGCACCTGGGATCAACAGCAATTTTCACAGCTCTCTAGTTTTCTGTGAGGGAATTCTTAGAAGGGTGGTTAGCAAGCAAGAGATGAAGGAATGTAAAAATTACATAATTTCCCAAGGGTGGAGGTCTTGTTGTATTGGATCTTTGACTACAGAGGATTTGGATATCTAAAAGAAGAAATGCTTGCTATGTGGAGGAGAGAAACATTTTAGACTCCAGGGAGAAACTTCTTTAAAAAAAATTTGACTAATTTTAAGTTTATAAAAATCTCAGTCAGTACAAGAGTTAAGGTTTCCTTCCCCAGTCCCACTCCCTGCCTCCCTGGACTCAACCACTCCTGTGAATTGGGTGTGTCCATGACTGACTTGTCATCATTTCACATCAAGACAATGCTCTGTTCCACACAGTGGTGGGACCCATTCTGTCCAGTGTAGGGTGCTATCTTGGCCAGTGTCTGAGGGATCACTTCACATTTAGTACATTTATACAGGTAGGCCAAAGAATGATCTCTAAGCAGATGGATTGGTTCATCTCATCAGCAAGTCTTACTTAGAGCTTGCCCACTCGATACAAGACTCACCTAGGGCACTTTACTGTACACACACCCACTGTGGATGGCATTACATCACAAATTTCAATCCAGTTGAACTCAAGTGGGGCCTGAGATTCTGCATCTCCAGTAAGCTCCCAGGGGATGCCTCTGGTCTGTAGACCACATGTAGAGAAGCAAGGTCCAGACGACTGGTTCCCAGCCCCCGTTGCTCGTTAGAATCACATGGGGGCCTTTTGGACCTATCCTTAGTGATTCTGAATTAACTGGTTAGGGCGGAGCCCTGACGTGGTATATACATGTGTGCGTGCATGTGTATTTTAACTCCCCAGGTGACACGAGTGTGCAAAGAGGTTTGAGAACCACTATTAGAAGTTCTGCCCACTTTTGCCGTGACTCATAGGTAAACATCTTCACGGGTAGACTTTTGTAGCAATCTGAGAAGCGCCTTATACAGCCTTTATGATGTAGATACACTGGCTTTGTGAATATGGTCCATGGAGAAGAGATTCCTCTTGGATTGCTAGGTTCCTGAAGCTGAGGTGGACATTGCTCTCAGAGGGGGACATATTTAGGAAGAAAAAAATGGCCTTTTCATTGAAACCCAGTTGTCACCTGATACCAAAATGAGATTTGAAATGATGAACAAGTACAAAGTTGGAGTCTCTTCATTTAGAGGATTCTTCTATTTTCTACATCCTTTCAGTAAGAGATTAGGGGGAAAAGTATGTTATAAACTTTGATGCTTTATGTGTTCTTCAGAGAAGTCTATAAATTTACTTCTGACTATTTCTATGTATATGTTTGTCTATAAATATATGTACTTGCAAAGTTTCTGCATAGCCAGAATTCTAGTATGTATTTATATTTTTCCTTTGCCAATTATTTAGAAAAAATTTAGAGTATTTTCTGTGCATTTACTTTTAGGTCTTAATTTGTCCTAAAAAAGTCAGTAACGGCATTCTGATGCAGGGACTGTTATTCTCAGGAGCTTCCAATGCTAATGGCAGATGGATGATTCAGTTTGCTCAAAAATCATAGACCTGAGCCCAGTTCAAATGTTTCATGTTTTATTATTATTATAAGGATGACCCTAGAAGCAAATAATAGTTCTAAGTACATTAAAATTATGTGATTACAATTTCTTGTAAACAATATGCTTTAAAGCCAGTGGATTAAAATTAACTATAATTGTGCCACTGAGACTTTGGAATTGTCTCTTCTACCTCCCCACCATTCAATCATAAAATAGGTCTTTGATTTTATTTTCTTAACATTATCTTGTCTACCTCATAGCCCCTAGACTTTGTTCAGATGGTCATTGCTTCTCATTCACCCTTATTTCCTCCCTGGACCTCACTCCCTGCAGTCTTGGCCCTTCCTCTCTCATGGAGGTAAATCTGCAGTTCTCCGGTTCTCCTTTCTCTGAGGATAAAGTTCAAATCTCCAGTGTCATGTAGAGCCTCTGACCGGGCCCTCCCCTTTCTCCGCCCTCATCCCCTGACATTTCTCTGGATGGCAGTGTATGCAGTCCTTAGCTGAGTTTGAGGATTGGGGAGGGGATATTGGGGGCTTGAAGAGAAAGGGAAAGGCATGAATGAGTTGTTTAGGAGATGGGGACAGGAGATGGCACGAGGGCCGCGAGATGTGGTTGCTGGCAGTGGATGATGGACTGGACATACATCGAGACCAGTTAGCCTATGGCCGCAGCATTACAGATGCAGAGAAAATGGAGCCTTGCATTCTGCCAGGTGCCTGACTAAGCCATTCTACTTTGTGTCTCTACATTTGTGCACACTGGCTCCTCCATCTAAAATACCTCTCATGTTTTCTTTGCCCAGAACAATCTTTCTTCTCCTTTGAGAAACCCCAGTTGATAGCATTCTCCTTTCTCCAGATTTTCTCCCTTCATTCAAATTGTATATGACCATCTTCCTCCATTTTGTCCCCATTGTTCCGTTAACCAGCCACTGTTACCACACTTACCGCACCACCTGCTCATACCTGGGTCTACTAGACTGTGAGCTCAGCAAGGGCAGGGACACAATCTTTCGATATTCCAATTCATAACACAGTGCCTGGCACATAGTAGACACAAATAATAAATGCTGGATGAATTCATATAAGCTTTCTCTGTGAAGCATTGAGAACCTACTCCTACTGGATTGGAGGTCAGTTATTTTCTTTAAGGTGTTTCTTTATTTTGAGAGAGAGAGAGCAAGAGCAAGAGAGAGGGGAAGGGGGAGAAAGAGAAAGAAAGAGAGAGAGAGAGAGAGAGAGGAGAATCTTAAGCAGACTCTGTGCTATCAGCATAGAGCCTGACACAAGGCTTGATCTTAAGCAGGCTCTGTGCTATAAGCATAGAACCTGACACAAGGCTTGATCTCACAACCATGAGCTGATATCAAGAGTTGAACACTTAACTGACAGCACCACCCCGGTGCTCTGGATTGGGGGTCATTTTAAAACTAAATTTTACTTAGTAGTAAATGACATGAAAAATTTTATTGCCCTAATTTTTAGTTGATCTATCTCTACCAAATATCTAACTTAGTAAGATCTGGCCAAATACACACATGTACGTACATATCTACATAAAAATGGAAGAAAGTTAGATACCAAAGAGTATGAATAAATATTAAATAAGAATTCACAGAGACCTGCACAATACACATGTTCTCTTTCAGATGGGCCCCCTTGGCTAGTAGGGAACAGGTTGGACACATCTGTATTTTCAAGTTGCGTTGAAGTTATGAGTATAAAAATGTAGTTTTGAAAAGGTTTTTCCCAATCATGTGGAAACATGGAGATTTTAATTGCCAAAATAAGTTCATATTGTTTGCAAATGACTAAAACCCAGAGAGAAATTAAGAGATACCTTTTTCCTGAGGTAATGATTTCACATTTTTCCTTATGAATAAGGGGACTTGAGTTCTGTTGTGACGTGTCATGAAGGGGCTGTGTTGTCCATGCACTTTACCACCTCTCTAAGCTCCAGTTCCTCCATGGATAAAATATGAGATTTGGTCTAAATTATTACCAAGGTCATTTTGAATCATCTGTGATTCTGGAAAGTTATGAAACATGGCCTGTAACCATGGTGAGAAAAGTTGATTGGTGATTCCAAAAATAGACTTATTTTCTCCTTCTGTACAACATTGATGCTCTCCCATTGAATAAGTCACTCTGTGTACATTGCCATAATAAACTAATTTCTTGATTTTTTTTTATGATGCCAAGTGCTCAAAAGTGAATGAAAGATTATCTAAAGAAATACCAAACAAGCTCTTGTCTCTTGTTTTAAATATAGATCTGAATTATGCTCTTTTGCATTCTTGTAGGTATTCAAAAGCAGAAGGTGGTGATTTGTTAAATTAGAAACTATTTCGCATCGGTTCCTGCTGTCTTTTGTGTTTGTGTGAGGACCTCATTCAAAATATGTCTTACTTACTCTTCTCTTAAAATATATACTTTCCTTCATTTTTGCCTTTATACTTAAAGATTTCCTCATGATCCTTGGGTAACCGTTATTTTTCTCTACTAACATGTAGATAATCTCAGCAGATATCATTAAATTTTCTTCCTGAAGCCCTTTGACTTCTTGATAATGTAGCATGATAAGCCTGACCTCAGCGCAGTGATGCGAAGAGGAGCCCTCCTGGACTCACTCTGAGGTTGCAAGGTCTGTGATCATGCAATGCCCCCTCAGGGACTGTCCCCAGGCTGGAGCGCTCCACCTGAATTCAGACATCTTGACCTAGTTGGGCCAGATACTGTGCTGGTAGGCAGAATCTCCCTGTCTGTGAGCATCTGTGCTGGATCCAGCCCTTTGAAGCAGGGAATCAGCTCATTACATGAACATTTTAAATGCCTAGAGAGATAACAGAAATTTAATTTTCACTGTATTCTTTAATAATATAGATCCAAAGAATCACATCACTGTCTTGCTCTGTGAGATTAGAGAAGTCATTTACCCTCTCTGAGCCTCAGTTTCCTCCTCTGTAAAGTTTGGATTTGATTTCTAAAATGCCTTTGGCTCCAAAATTCTTTTATTTATTTTTTTCTTTATAGTTTTGTCATCTCTCTAGCCCTAAACTGACAGATGGCAATCTGTATTCTTAAACTCCAGCAAGTCTTAGTCCTTTTTGTGGTGCTTCCTCAAGTCAGAATAGTTGATTTTTCCACCCACAGGCATTCAGAGAGATTTTTAAAGAGCCTCTCTGATGATTTTAGGCCATTTACTTTTTTGGTCATTTGAGACCAGATGATATCAACAACTCAGTTGTTTTACTTGTGTACATAGACAATGCCATAAAAATAAAGCATGCTTATTTTTGTGGAAATAGCCAACTTTTTTTTTTTTTTCAGAAACCATTGCTATGAGGACTGAGCCGGTTAGTAAGAACTGAGCTGGTTAGTGAGAACTAGGCTGATTAAATGGGAGAATATTAAGAGAGCAGTTATTTGATATTTACCCATATTCCTCCTCGTCAATCAAGAATATTTGTTGTAATTAGTGTTTTAAAACCATTGAGGCTAAAAAGAGTCTGTGGCAGTGGGGTTCGAGAATGTTTCAGGATAAGATAAGTTTATTTATTTATTCAAGAAATATTCGCTGAGTACCTACCAGGTACCCTTTGGACTATGAGTGAACCAAATAGAGATCCTTGACCTAATGGAGTTTATTTTCTAGCAAAGAATGTCAGATAACAATAAATAAGCATAATAAATATTTGTTACATGGTTTGTTATAAAGTGATAGGAGCTATTCAAAACAGAAAAAATTGAGTAGGAAAAGAGGAATGAAAGGTGAGTGACAAATGGAGAGCTGGGTTGTAGTATAAATACCATGGTCAGGAAAGGAGGTGTGGAGCACAGAATGATACCCAAAGACATCACTCCCTAATTCCTGGAATCTGTAGATGGGTTAAGTTACATAGCAAAAAGGACTTTCAACCTTTAATTAAAGTTACAGACTTTAAAATATGGAGACCATCCTGGACTATATGGGTGACCCAATCTAATCAGAGAGCCCTTGAAAGTAGAGTAATGGTTAGAATCAGAGAAATGTGGTTGCTGTTGAAACATCAGAGAGACTGAATCCACAGCGCTGGAGAGCAGAGGCATGGAAAGCATGGGAAGGAAGGAGGGAGCCTCTAGGAGCAAAGAGCAGCCTCCCAGTGTTGGTCCCTGAGGACATGGGACCTCTCAGTACTGCAGCTGTAAGAAACTGAATCTGGCCAACAACCTGGATAAGCCTGGAAGCAGATTTATCCTTAGAGCCTTCATAAAGGAATGCAGCCCTGCTGACAACTTGAATTTGGCCGTGTGAGACTCTGTGGTATACCCAGCTGAGCCATGCTGTAACCAGAATTTCTGACCTACAGAACTATGAGATAATAAATGAGTGTTGTTTTAAGCCACTGAATCTGTAGTAATTGCTCATGGCAGCAATAGAAAACTAATATAGGGGACAAGGAATTTAGCCAGGCTGGAAAAAGAACCTTCCAGGCAGAGAGAACAATGAGAGCCAAGTGCTAACATGAGGTCTGCTTGGGGTGGTAAAAGCAGAACAAGTGGCCAGTGTGACTGGAATGAAGAGCACAGGGGATGAGCAGTAGGTAGGAGATGAGGTCAGAAAGGCAACTAGAGTGGAGGGTGGAGACCAGGAAGGGCTTTGGCTATAATTCCAAGTGAGCTAGGGAGTCATTGCAGCATTTTGATCAGAAACGTGATCTGATTTGACTTAATTGTTGGGAAGATCAGGCTGGCTGCTCTGACATAGACTGGCTGTAGGGGAGAAGCCAGGAGACCAGTTGGGAAGTGATAGTAGAAACCTTGGCACAAGGTGGTGGCTTAGACCAATGGTAGTGGAAATGATGATAAGTGGTCAGATTCTAGACATATTTTGAAGATAAAGTCTATTTCTTTGTGACTTAGATGTGAGATAAAAGAGAGAGAGAGGAGTCGAAGATGATTCTATAATTTGGAGCCCAACAGGAAAGATGAAATTGCTGTGAACTAAGATGTGGAAAGCTGTGGATAGAGGATGTCTTGGGTGGAAGGGAGAATTTGAGTTCAGTTTCAGCGCACCAAGGATAACTTATCTTCTGGATCCAATTGAAGATGCATAGTTTGGTAGCAGAATAATGGCTTCCAAAGACGTCCACACCCTAACCCCCAGAATCTGTGAATATGTCACCTTAGGTAGCAAGAGGGACTTTGCAAGTGTGATTAAGTTAAGGATCTTGAGACAGAGAGATTTTTCTGGATTATCAAGCTGGGCCCAACCTAACCACACGAGTCCTTAAAAGTGGAAAACCTTTTCTGTGGTGCTAGAAGGAAGAATAGATTCTGGAATAATGGTCAGGGAGATGCGATGTCTCTGGATTTGAAGATGGAGGAAGGGGGCCACTGGCCAAGACATGTATAGGTGGCCTCTAGAAGCCAGAAGTGGGAAAGAAATGAATGATCCCCTGGAGCGTTAGGAAAAGAACATAGCCTTGACAGCATCTTGATTTCAACCAAGTCAGACCCATACCTGACCTACAGTACACTAAGATAGCAAGTTTGTGTTGCTTTATGTCATTCAATTCATGGTACTTTGTTACAACAGCCATAGATAATGAAGATACAGCATAAGCAGTTGGATTATGAGTCTGGAGGTGTTGAAAAGCATAGGGATGGTACTTAAATCTGTGGGACTAGATGAGATCTCCAATAGAATGAACAGAGACAGAGAAGAGAAGGACAAAGCATTCAACAGTTCGCACTCAACATCCAGAGGTCAGGGAGAAAGAAGGGAATAGCAGAGTATGCCAAGAATGATCAACCAAGGAGGAAAGGGTGGTGTCCTAGAGAGCCAGTGAAGAAAGCATATCAAGGAGGAAGGAGTGGTTTCTTGTGACCAGTGCTGCTGACAGGTTAGCTGAGGTGGAGAGTGGAGCAATGCTAATGAAGGTTTTTGCTGCAGAGGCGAGGAGACAATAAGGATAGTCCGAGGGCTTGAGTTGGGTGCCTCCTTCAATAGGAGAATGGCGAGTTCTATATTGTGTTTGTAGAGAAGGTAAAGGGTACAGAATGGGTGAATGTGGTGGGAGTTGGGTGAGGGTTCTCTTCTGATGCCTCCCTTTTCTTAGAGGAATAAGATGCAGATTGGAATGAGGATGGGGAAGATGGTTTAGGTGACTTAACAGACTAGGGACATGTAGCAGGGTTACCTGGTAGCATTAAATGCCCATTATAAATTTATGGTCATGAATTCAAAGGAGTAAATACCACCACACACATTTGAAAAAAATGCCTCTTAATAACTAGGTACCTCCCTCTGAAGGAAAAAGAAAAGCCAAATATTAAAGGAAAAGTCCAAGTGGAATCATGTAAGGAAAGTCCTTATCATTTTATTATCACCCAGATTCTTAAAAGATAGCTGGCCTTTTAGGATTATTAATATTTCTAAATTGTTGAATATAAGTCATATTTTGCTAAATCAAATTTAAATACTGCCCTATCCTCTGCATGTCAGAATGTGGACAAGGGTTTAGGGACCATGTGTTTGTTTTGAGGAGTAATCCCAAAGAACAGGATTTGGGGCCTGCAAGGAGTTAACAAGGAAAGAAGGAAACCCAATTTAAGGTTCATTCAGCAACATGGTCACCACTCTGGGCAGCTGGGGCATGATCTTATGGGAGACTGATTGTCCAAGAATGTGCCTTAGAATTGCCCAGTGGTGAGACAGAGTGAGGGAGGGTAATTCATTTTCATCTCTTGCTCCCGTCCCTCCTGGCCAGACATTGCCCATGGGGTGTGAAGCCCATCACAGGACCGTGCTTGTGTCAGAATGCTCGGCAGATTCCTACAGATGAGATGAGGGGAACGTGACAGCACTTTCCCCAGGACCACATGGAAGGAGCTCACTTTCCCCTCATTGGATGCATGGTTTTATCATTCATCTTCCTGTGTACTTTTTTCCATGCCGTGTGGCTCATCTTGCCCAGCGAAGGCACTTGCTAGACGCGGATCTGCTGAGGCTCTGGGAACTCACTGGTGCACAAGACGCAGTCCCTGCCTTCATGTCCCACAGTCTGTTGAGGAGCCTCCAGGTTCTTTTTATCCCGTGCATGAGGTGGAGCCCTACCTGAATCCTTTTTAAACAGAAAAATCACTTGATAATGGTTTTTGCCTTAGAAGTAGACAGGGGAGTTGATTGGCAGTATTCTGGCTATCTAATGGTGAGTGGCAAGCCACCCCAAAACTTAATGATTTAAGACAACAACAATCATCTGTTATCTCTCCTGGTTTCTTTGGGTCAGGAACTTAGAATCTGATTGGCTGTGTGGTCTGTCTCCATTTCACTTGGCATCAGAAGGGAAGGCTCAAAGACTGGGGGCTGCGATCACCTTAAGGTTTGCTCACTTATGTGATGCCTGGTCCGGGATACCTGGGCTCCTCGAACATGCTCTTCACCCTGTGTGATGTCTCCATGTGGTCTCTCCAGCATAGAGGCATAATGGGAGCCAGACTTGCTAATGGCCACTGAGGGCTCCCAAGGAGCATGTCCCAAAAGAGAAAGAACCAGAGGAAAGCTGTATCACCTTTTATGAACTAGTCTTAGAAGTCACTTAAGGTCACGTCTGTCTAGTCACAGTCCTGCTGAGATTCAGGAGGAAGGATCAGAGACCCACCTCCCTCTGGGGGAGCATCACACTGCAAAGCGAGCCTGTGGGATGGGACCTGTATGTTGGGGCCACATCTTGAGAAAATAAAGTCTCATGGGCAGTATTATCATCACGATTGCTGACACTTATTGAGAGTTTACTGAGGTCCAGGCGTTGACCTACATGCTGGATGTATTCTGTTAACTCCTGGCAGGTGTGATTTGTAAGATTGCCCCCATTTTATAGTGAAAGTAGTGAAACAGTGAGACCCCGTGAGGGTAAATGACTGGTGTAAACTCACAAAGAATTTCTAAATTTAGTAATAAAAGGGAGAATAATTATAAGGAGTATGTGGGAACCTTGCTTCCAGAGGGGAAACTAACCTCGCCTTGACTGACTCCTTCTTCAGCACTTCCTGGGCAACTTTCCGCCACCCCATTCCCTTCTCACTCTTCTTCCCAGCATCAGTGTATTTTCATTATTTTCATTATATTTCAGTGATGTTTTCCTACATCCTTTTTCCTTCCCACTGTGCATGTAAATCATTTTAGTTATATTTTGAGTCTGCTGATTGATCCGGAAACATAAGTATTATGAAAAGGCATACAGACTGATTTAAAGAACTTTCTGGATCATCAACTATTGGTATGTTGAAAACTTTTGTATATAAAAAGGATACATTTTCTTAAACCAGTGAATCTCAAACATTTTTCCATCCAGAAAGCACCCCTGAGAATTGTATAGGTCAGTGATTTTCAAAGAAGAATCTCCATCCTGACAGATTGGAAACTAATGTAGTTTGGAAATACACCCCTGCCCCGACTTCCTCCTCCTGCCTTGAGAATTGCCAGCCTGTGGCACCCAGAAAGCTCTGAAATCCTATTTATTTTAACCTTTATTTTATTTAAGTTTATTTATTTTGAGAGAGAGAGAGAGAGAGAGAGAGCATGAGTAGGGAAGGGACAGAGAGAGGGGGGAAGAGAAGATCCCAAGTAGTCTCCTTGCTGTCAGAGCAGAGCCTCACATGGGACTCCGTCTCATGAACCATGAAATCATTATCTGAGCCTAAATCAAGAGTCAGTTGGCCAATGGACTGAGCCACCCATGCTCCCCAAGCTCCTATTCATTTTAAACCTCATTATTGAGCATCTCGTAGACACTGCCACTCAAAATGTGTTTAATGAGTGAATTCCATAAATGTAAAACCTCCCAAACCGTTGATTCTTCTGTCATTTCCTACTGCATCTAGATGTTCGGTTTTCAAGAATTAGAAACATACTTGGTTTTAGGGCCTTACCTAGGTGCCTAAAAGGGCTAATGAATAGTTATTTGGTATTTTGGCCTTACAGGACTGATTCAAACACACACCTTTCGAAGAAGCAGAGACATGAATTCTCTTTATTTGGATTCATATTGCCATTTAGAAAAGAGTTCTTCAGGTTCTTCTCAAGACAATCCATTCATTCATTCAATAAATATTGATTATTGAGTGCCAGATACTGGGCGTGGCCATGGGGAAGGGGGATAGTCTACAGCAATGAATCCAAGTGACAAAACTTGTCTGCCATCATGGAGCTCACATTCTAATGGGTTGAGACAGCCAATAAGAATATAACATGTATAATTTGTCAGAGAGTCGGAAATGCTATGGAGAAAAATGAATCCAGAGAAGGGACTAGAGGTGTCAGAGCTTATCACCGTAGCTAGTTATGTTTCCCTGGCTTCCCATCTTCCCCAAGTAGAAGGTCTTACGGTGGCCCAGAATGCCCTGAGTGATCTGGCCATTATCCTCCCTGAGCTCAGCACCTTCTCGGTTCGCAGTCCCTCTGGCCTCCTTGCTGCTCCCTGGGCGTCAGAATCCTTCCTGCTGGTGGCCCTTCCATGCCTCTGCTCATCGCCACTCTTTCTTCAGATAACCATAAAACTGACTCCTCATCTCTTTTTGTCTTTAATTGTGTGTCACTTTCTCAGTAATGCCTTCCTTGTTTTACATTTTGGTCACCTTCCTTACCCCAGAGAAAGCAACTGGATGCTACCAGTTGGGCGCCACCATAGGCCAAGCGGCATCACAGGTTTCCTCTCCAAGGCAGGTCTGCCTGTGGTTGGAGAGCCCTCTCTGCCTCTCAGTGTTGTTGGCAGAGTCCTCAGCAAAGGCCCCACCCAGGGGCAGCACCATGGGACTCTCCCCGGTCTCTGCAGTAGCACTGATCCAACCCTGGGCTTAATTAGTGGGAATTCCCACGATGGCACTTGCTTTTGTCATATGATGGCATAATACCTCTTATGCATTAGTTGTAGTCTCTTGAAATAGAGGGCCCTCTTTTAGATGGATTATTTCTACCCCATGATTTTTGACTGGGTGTGTGTGGTATGTTTAGTCTGTTTCTGCTCCTTGGCAAGGCCATTCTTGTTTTGCTTCTCTCTCTCTCATCACCCACTGTGACTCCCTCATCTGAGTCCTCTGCTTCCAGTTTCACTGACTATGCTGACCTTTTATATATTTCTTGTTTTTGTTCAGAAACCGAAACTGTATCTCATACATGACTGGCTTATATCTGCCTCATTCCCATTTTATTAATAAAAAATAGCTCTTTCTCCCCTTGTCTCTACTGCTTCCTGGTCTTACAGCATTACAAAGAACATCCCTGCTTCCACAGGCCAAGTTCAAAAGTCTATGACTTTTAAACACAATTTAAAATGTGATTGTCATGGGTCGGGTTTCCTGGGAAACAGACTCTGAGGTGGTGCTTGGCATTCAGAATGTTTGTTAGGGGGTAGGAAGGAAACAAGGGGAAGAAGAAGTTGCCCTGCAGGGCAGGCCTGGTGACAACCTTGGTCAGCCCCATGGGCATCTCTGGAGCTAGAACAGCTCTTCAGAGTTGTCTGGACTTGGGATGATCAGGCCTTTACCCTCAGTATCCCTCAGTCATTGCATGTTGGCCACCTTGGGAAAGTGTGTGACCTTGAGCAAAGAGGACTCCTGCAGCTGAGGTCATCCCTCTAGAGGCCAACAGCTCCCCCAGCAAGTATGTTAAGAGGACCTCACTGAAGGGGAATCTGGGCAGTGCTTCTCAGCAACTTCCACATTAATGGAAGTGCAGTGTGGCAGTAGCTCCGAGAGCTGGTGCAGTGTTTTCATTACGAAGTAACCTCCATTGCGGGGCGCCTGGGTAGCTTGGTCGGTTAAGCGTCCGACTTCGGCTCAGGTCATGATCTCGTGGTTCGTGGGTTCGAGCCCCATGTCAGGCTCTGTGCTGACTGCCAGCTCGGAGCCTGGAGTTTGTTTCAGAGTCTGTGACTCCCTCTCTCTCTGACCCTCCCCTGCTCACACTGTCTCTCTCTCTCTCTTAGAAATAAATAAAACATTAAAAAATTAAAAAAAAAAAAAAAAGAAGAAGTAACCTCCATTGGGGCACCCGGGTGGCTTAGTCGGTTAAGCGTCCGACTTTCGCTCAGGTCATGATCTCGCGGTTCGTGGGTTCGAGCCCCACGTCGGGCTCTGTGCTGACTGCCAGCTCAGAGCCTGGAGCCTGTTTCAGGGTCTGTGACTCCCTCTCTCTCTGACCCTCTCCTGCTCACGCAGTCTGTCTGTCTGTCTGTCTGTCTCTCTCTCTCTCTCTCTCTCTCCCTCTCTCCCTCTCTCTCTCTCCCTCTCTCCCTCTCTCTCCCTCTCTCTCTCTCTCTCTCCTAGAAATAAATAAAACATTAAAAAAATTTAAAAAAAAAAGAAGTAACCTCCATTGTTACTGTTAGTTTGTGATTGAAATTTGCTTTATTTCAACTGGAAGCATAGAGTATTCGAGCCTAAAGAGACCACAGACATCCTTATCCAGCCTTCTTATTTAATGAATGGAGAAATGGAGTAATAAAGGAGAGGAAATCTCAGTTTGGTTTCCCCAGAAACATACCCTAAAACAAGATTTTGAAGAGGAAGTTGTTTATTGGAGAGGTTCTTCCCGGAAGCGGTCAAGTGGGACAGGGAAGAGAAGGAAGCCAACAAAGGTGCATTTGCAAGAGACGGACTTCTGTGGGCACCTGGAACTCAGTCCCTTGGGAGAACTCGGGAAAACAGCACGCACGCTTTAAAGTTACCCTCTCTAAAGGGCAAAGAAGCTGGGGTATTTGCCCAGCAGCCTGCCCCATCCGTCCTCGATGGAGGATGGCACTAACTTCTGCATTCCCAGCTTACTCAGTGAGTGGGCCCAGCCTGTTCCCGGAGCCAGAGGGAAAGCCACAGGTGTTCCCAGAAAGCTGCCTGGCACATATAGAGGTAAGCCATCAGGACACAGGAGGGAGGGAGACAGAGAAAGACACAGAAAGAGCAAGGGACATAGTCCCGCTTTTTTTTTTTTTTTTAAATATTTTTATTTATTTCTAGGAGAGAAAGAGAGAGACAGCGTGAGCAGGGGAGGGTCAGAGAGAGAGGGAGTCACAGACTGAAACAGGCTCCAGGCTCTGAGCTGGCAGTCAGCACAGAGCCCAACGCGGGGCTCGAACCCACGAACCGCGAGATCATGACCTAAGCGAAAGTCGGACGCTTAACCGACTAAGCCACCCAGGCGCCCCATAGTCCCGCTTTTTGAGAAGCAGTCTAACTGGAGGGCCAAGCACACACACATGTCAGAGAGAGCACGGAAGTTCACAGGCACCTGCAACAGTGTGTGTGGATGATAGTATGTCCAAAGCTGTGGTGCACGTGCCAATGCTAGAAAGCTACTATGAAGCGCTGCCTCAAAAGGAAAGGTGTTTTTTGTTCTGTTTGGTTTTAAAGTTTATTTATTTATTTTGAGAGACAGAGAAGGCATGAGCACAGGAGAGGCAGAGAGAAGAGAAGGCGAGAATCCTAAGCGGCTCCACACTGTCAGCACAGACCCCACTGCAGGGCTGGAGCTCACAAACCATGATATCGTGACCCCAGCCAAAGTCAGACCCTTAACAGAATAAGCCACCCTGGGGCCCTTTGTTTTTTGTTTGTTTATTTGTTTATTTGTTTTTAAGAACAAGTCTCAGTCAACATTTTGAACATGGATTGATGTGGACTGAGAGGTAGGGTAGAATACTGGTGACAAGTCAGGGGCCTTTGGAGTGGGCCATCTAGTTTTTCATCCTGCTTCCATCACTCTTGATCATTGGATGGGGAGGGGGCAAATTAAGCCTCAGTTTCTTCCAAATGGGGACAGTAATAGAACCTAATTCATAGGAGAGCGCTTTCATGAAATAATTGATGTAAACACATTGAATAGAGAGCCTGTCATGCGGGAAGGAGTTTGATAAACGATAGCAGAGGTTGTGATAATTGTTGACAGAGGAGAATGGTAAAGTAAGGTCAAATGGGAAAGTGATTAGGGCATGAGATTCAGGAGGCAAGAAGAGACATGCCATGAGGTACAGACTCTGGGATGCCGGGGGAAGTGATGGGGAAGGCTTTACAAAGCCGAGAAGGGCTGCCCACTCAGACTGAGTTCTCCTGGGAGCCTAGGTCCCATCAAAATGAAAGTTTATGGGGAAACCCAGTATGTTAAATATATAAACAGAGCTACTCATTTGAAGGTAGAGTGGGGAAGCAGGGTCCTGTCTTCTCCCCTCCTCCCTCAACCACCCACAGCCCCTGAGGGAATTCTGAGAAACCCCAAAGCTATGAGAACAAAAACAATTTCTAAAGAAGGATTTTAAAAAGCTACTGTAACACCTCATTTGTTCTGTATTGAGTTAGCTTTCCAGAAAAACATTTTTTTAGAAACTCATCTTGGTTTAAATTTTGTTAAAGTGTGTTACTTTTTTGCCTTCCTTAACAAGGCTGAGTGAAAACCTTTTAATCTGTTCTTGATGATTTTTGATTATAGTAATGAACATTTAGTTATGGTTCTGTGCGTTAATGTGGTGATTTCCAACCTCAGAGGTTCTGAAGAGTTAGGACTGTTTACTTAACTCTGCTTTTTAAATTGTTACAAGAAGCACCATGGCTTCAAGGAGGGTCTTGGATTTGGGAGCCAGACTCTCCGGGTTTCTCCTCCATCCTTACATCTTTTTGACATAGTGACCTTGGGCAAGTACTTAACCTCTTTTTGCCTCAATTTCTTCTGTAAATTTGAAATAATAATCCTACTTACCCCCTAGGGTTATTGTGAGAAATAGACAAGTTTTTGTATGTTCATTGTTACAATAATGCCTGCATATTAAAAAATGCTATGTATGTGCTGTTGTGATGATGATGATGATGGTGGTGGTGGTGGTGGTGGTGGTGGTGGTGGTGGTGGTGGTGGTGGTGGTGGTGGTGGTATCTTTTTAGAATTCTTCTGTTGTCGTCTTTGATGTAGCATAGTGGTTAAGCCTATGGGCTCTCAAGCTAAATAGCCTGAACTTGACTCCCACCACCATTGTGATTTGAGGAAAGTTCACCAATTCTGTGATTCAGTTTATTCATCTGAAAAATAGGGTTAATAACACAAACCAATTCACAGGATTATTGTGAGGATTAAATTGGGTAAAATTTGTCAAGCCCTTTTTAGCACGGGTTCTGGCACATTGTATCATAGCCATCATTAGTATTAACTATTAAGGCTGTAAGTGAAGGATACTGATTATAACAGTAATTTAATATAGAGCCAGAAGTTTTTACTATATTGACTCCTTACAAGCCTTTAGAAAGTTCCTTCTTGTTTAATTGCTTTTCAGTTAGTAGAGGTTATTAATCTTACTTAAACAATAAACATTTTCACTGTGCCTCTTAATTTTGGAACAAGGAGTGGATGGGCAAAGGGATTAACCATTGCTGCTGTGTAATGTGGTGTTTATTATTAAACTCTGACTCAGAACGTTTAGATGTATTTATGTTGAAGGAGTTAGACATTTTTTGGTTAAAAGGTCAACATGATTGGGGCGCCTGGCTGGCTTAGTTGGTAGACCATGCAACTCTTGATCTCCAGGTTATGAGTTTGAGCCCTACGTTGAATGTAGAGATTACTTAAAAAAATAAAATCTTTGCAATAAAGTAAAATGAAATAAAAGTAGATATGACTGGTATTCATACAAAGGGATACTATCAAAGGAAGAAAAAAAGAAATGTGTTAGTAGAAATTACTAGAAGCAACACAGGGTAGGCAGCAGATTCTCTGATATAGAAGAATAGAGAGTAACTAACCGTGTGATAAGAAGCAGGGAAGTGGATAAACAGTGATTTTGCAGCCTTGGTTGGGGGTGGGGAAACTTTTCAACCACAAGCCATCAGTGTACCCCTTAATACTCAGCATTTCAAGGACTAAATTAGGTCTGTAGAGCATGCCACTAATAAGATTGACCTTTTTACCAGAGTGTTGTATAGCCAAGGTTTTATTGCATATTCAGGTGTTCAGAAAAATTATCCAGTACTTAGGAATAAGGCACAGGGTGATGGTATGTCCTTTCAGTGTTATACTGGAGCATTGTCAGACATACCCAACCAAGGATCACATCATTCCCTAGGGAAATGTACTTTATTTAACTTGCTGTTTGCTGTTGATTGAGACTCAAATTTTATTAAATTAGATGTTAATTGTAGATAACTTGCAAATTATTTCTGTCTGATGGAGCAGATAACCCCCAAAGTTTAGGGTTTTATTGGCCTATAGGACATTAACTAGTTTTATATCTAAACTAGCAATCAATTTTTTAAGCTTATTGTATTCTCTCATTGACTATATATACTTCAGTCTTTCCTATACTCACTGAACCATATGTATCATCCTGCTGGTTTTCTCAATAATGATTTAAATAAATATTTGACAAATGTTCAATTTATATTTGTATAAGAGTCACATTTTTAACTTCTTGGAAACTATATCCCAACAAAGAAACTACCTATTAATGGAAATTTTCTTTCTTACTGTTTTCTACTTTCCCCAACATTTTTGTTTATTTTTCATTGTAATTTCAAAATTGAAGTATATTTTATAGGTCTTTTATTTGTTTAATAAAGGCATTCTGTGAAGAACAGAAGCAGGTGTAGGAGTTAAAAATTTTAAGCCATCTTCTTTTAGGGTCAGTTTCATTGTGAGTCTAATAATTTCAGTAAGATCCCCATTTCTAAAATGTGTGTAAGCTAATGTAACACTCTTGTATAGTTTTCATGTGATTGTACAACTAGTTGCTATTAACTGTAGATGATTGAATTTGTGGAGCATAACATGTTCCATTTTATGTTGCTAGAACTACAAATGAGATAGTGTTAAATTTAGACAATGTGTTTTTAAATAGTTACTCTTTTATAAAGAAGTGTTTTAGAATTACCGATATAATGTTTCATTTGTGTACATTTCTGCCCACTCTTTACTCCTTATAAAATATTCTGACAAGCATTGCAGTAGGGAAGAGAAGTATTTGTTAGGGACATCTTAGACAGGATGCCAGCATTGGATAACAAATTTAACATATGACCTTTAAGGTCACTTGGATTGTTTACATTATGTGATCCTAAGTTTATCATGAAAGATTTCTTATATTAGTCTCTCCTCCTTTTGTTAGAAGTTTGCTTTCATGTCTCGGATACCTTAACTAATATTTACTTTACAGGTATTTGTTTAATATTTAATTCTTTTGGAATATAAGCTCCCTGAGGAAAGGGTCATGTCTGCTTAATTCACCATTGTGCTCAGGCACCTGCCGCAGTAGCCGGTAGTATATTTCTAGGGTGAATGAGTAACTACATCTTGCCTTCCCTCTATTATAAAATGATTTAGAACTCAATTATAGACAATTCAGATGCTGAATGTGGCTAGAGATGTAGTCCAGGGCTTTCCCAAGCAGCGAGAATCATGGAGACACAACATACCCTTCAAGGTCTCTTGATAGTCCTTGGTCTCAAACCCCTCCATTTTCCGCAGTGTTGGTGGTTGTTGTTGTTGTTTAATTAGCCTGTTTAGAGATTACCAAAATGGGGAACAAATTGATATGAAATGGTAAAGCCATCTCTATCCAGATACACTTTGGGTTCCCAAAAGTCTTGGGAGGTGATCAACATGAGAACCCCAAAAATACTAAGAGGGAAAGCTTAGAGAATAAAAGCAATTAATTGTACATACCAAAGTTTCCCCCAGTCCTAATTTGTTATTGCTCTGTCCTTGTCTTCTTCTCTCTTCTTCCTCAAATTCCTTCCCCCTTTAACTGCCTCAGTTTCTGGTTCTGAAAATGAGTACTTTGGGTATTGATTTGGTACTGTGTAGGCTACCAAGTTTAAGAAACGTAATAAACTGCCTTTATCTGGGCACAGTGTTAAAAGTTTCCTAAGGGTACAAATTTTAACTTCTTTCTCACAAAATGCCAACCAACAGTGAAGATCTTTGTAAAATTCAGAGTGTGTGTTCAGTGTGTTTAAATTGAATGCCTATATTGTGTCTATGTAATTGAATATATTATGTACTAAATTTATAGTCTTATATAAACAATTCTTTAAAATGTGGGCAAACCAAATTATAAATGACGCAGGTTTAGTACCCTAGTCCTTCCAGTCCAGTGAGGTTAGATCTATAAATATAATCATTTTTAAAACATCAAAGGTGTTTCTGTCCCTCATCAGGGTCACTAAGTGGGGCAAAATCTTCATTTCCTTAATTCTCTGTGTCATCCATTCTTGAGCATAGTTGCTCTCAAATAGTTTGAAAAGATATTATTGAATTATTTTCTTCTTTCTGAGTTTCCAGATTACATGGTGCACATACCTGCCACCCCTCCCCAAGTCAGCCCCCACCAACACTATGTGAGTAAAAACACAACAGTTGTCTCAGATATCAAGATTGCCAGTGAAAGTACTGTATCCAAAGTTCATATATAAACTGATTGCTTTGAACCAAACTTAAAGTACATTTTTTTCCTCTAAAAATTCTATTATGAATATTACAAGTGATGGGTCTCACAGCTCCTGTCTGATGTGTGGTTGATCGTCCATCTAACCATCCCAATGTCTGTCAGATGCCTGGCAGGTCCCTACTGTGTGCCAAGCAGCTTGCCCTGCATCAAACTGCACCTGAATAACTTATGGTATGTTTACAGTTAGTAGAGAGGAAAGGTACACTATTAATGTTTCAGCAGCCCTCATAACAAGCTTAACAAGAAATTGGCTTTTTAATCTTCTAATCTATAAAATAGTTCCACAGATATTTATTGAAGAATTTTTATGTGGCAGACTTTGTGCCTGTTACTGGCTCTAAATGAGTGAAACAGGGTGAGCCCTGCCTTCAAGTAGCATAACAACAGAACTCTTAAAGAAAAGCGAGTTTGGTTAAAGGGAAATAGAGAGGTGGGCACAGTTTCCTGAAGCCTTTTCTAGATGTTTTCAAAGACTTTTTTATGCTGATGGCACCAATGGTTTATTGTGCTTCAGTCCCCCTCAAAACTGCACATCCAGGAAAGGGTGATGATTCTGTGAAAACCAGCACTTGATGTTACAAATGTAACTCTCAAGCTTGTCAGCTACAGTAGGGCTCACTTTTTTACCCACCCCCCCAAACCAAAGAGAACATTTCTGAGGCCTTTGAGGGTTAACAGAGAATGGAAGGGAGAAAGGAGTCAGGCAGAGTATGTTTCCTCAGATGTGGAAGAAATAAATAACCTGAGATGGAGAAGGGAAGCTTGCGTGGAGCTTTACACACCTCGCAGAGCAAACTTAGCTGTTCACCTACAGTGGTCCCTTCCTTATGGCACTGCATAGCTGGCTGGCCAGAGCACAGTGGACATTCAGTGGACACATGGAAAAGTGGGAGATAGCAATCAGACTAAATAAGAAAGCCTGTGAGGGATACCAGTCTCTGATCTCACCTCCTAAACTCTCCACCTCACTCTCTCTATGATTGTGCCTCAGTGCCTTTGCACATGCTGTGTCCTCTGCCTGATGTACTCTTCCTCAAGATACACAGTTTAGTCCCTTACCTCATTCACGTCTCTGCTCAGTGTCCCTTGGCTGCAGTCCTGTGACCACTCTCTTTTAAACAGCACCCCCATGCAGTCACTCTCAGCTTCAGTTTTCTCTATAGCACTCTACTATTATCTGGCATTGTCTATTTGTTTATTGTCCATTTCCTCAAATGCAAGCTCCATGAGAACAGGGTCTTGGTCTGCCTCACCTTTATATTTCTTGTGAGGATAACAGGCCATGGCACATTGTAGAAGAATGATGTGGGGGCATTTCCAGAAAGTGGGCTTTTAGCCCCAAAAGTGCTTTTCCCTAAAAATCTTTTAAAGAGGATTTTTTTTTCAGCCTGCCATTTAATTGTCTTCAATTTAAAGACTGCTCTGGGTGGGGAGAAGGTACAATTAATTATGATATTCTGTATTCTTCTACTAGAAGGTTGGGGGGTTGGTGGGCCATTTGTGATGTCATTGTTTTTTGGTCTTTCACTAGTTTTTATTCCTACTTTTAATTTTTAATTTTGACAGATTTGAAGTCTACAGAAAACTTGCCACAATCATTCAATGAATATCCATATGCCTTTCACTTAGATTTACTATTTGTTAACATTTTGCCATATTTGCTTTGTATCTGTATATGCATATATTATTAGAGTTGTCACTGAACTACTCAGTATTTAACAGTAAGTTGCAAATATGACCTTTTGCCTCTTAATGTTTCCATTTGTATCACCTAGAAAGGAGATACAGGTTACTGCATTCAGGAAAGTAACATTGATACAGTAGGAGTGTTACCTACTGTGCAGACCTGTCTCAATGATGTCTTTATAACAATAAACCTGTAACAACAGGAAGGAAGTCTTAATCCAGGAAACAGTCCTAAATCACGGATCACATTTAGTTACGCAGTTTCTTTAATCGTTCTCAGGGTTTTTTTGTTTTCATAACATTAACATTTTTGAAAAGTACCGGCCACTTGTCTTCTAAAATGCCGTCAGTATGGGTTTATTTTATATTTCCTCATGATTAGAGTCAGGTTGTGCATTTTTGGCAGAAGTATTATGCAGGTGACCTCATATCCTCCTAAGAGTATCACCTCAGCAGCTACATGATGTCAGGTGGTCCCATGACTAATGACATTAAATTTGGTCATGTGGTTTGGGAAATGTCCAACAGAGTTCTCCACTGTAAAGATACTGTTTTCCCTTTGTAATTTAGAAGTAATCTGTGGAGAGATACTGCAAAACTATATAAATATCCTACTTCTCAAGAAACTTTCACCTAATGGCTTTAGGATCTCTGGAGATTCATGCCTGAATCCATTTCAACAATGGTTCTTGCAAAATGGTGATTTTCTGACTCTTTCATTCCTTATGTATTTATAAATTGTGAATTCCATTGCACATTCCATTGTAAAGAAGAGCTTCCACTTCACCCATCTGCTTATTTCCTTATTATAAGCATGGATTCATGGATACTGTCCCTAAATTCCATGTGTTATAATTTATTACTGTCATTCATTTTGATGTTCAGGTTGTCCCAGAATTTGGCCTAACTGCATTGATCCCTAGTACGTGGGGAGAGAAATACCTAATCCCAGGAGTAAGAAATATTTTTAGTGCATTCACAGTGCTTCTTAAATTTTAATTGTATACCAATCACCTAGGGCCCCAGATTCTGCATTTCTAACAAGGTCCCTGGTGATGCTGATGCTGATGGTCTATGGACTGTGGCTGTAGGAGTCTGCGGGCTAATCTGGAAGACTTTAATGTTTTATTTATTTCTGAGAGACAGAGAGAGGGAGAGGGAGAGAGAGACAGCACGAGCAGGGGAGGGTCAGAGAGAGAGGGAGACACAGAATCCGAAGCAGACTCCAGGCTCTGAGCTGTCAGCACAGAGCCCAATGCAGGGCTCGAACCCATGAACTGTGAGATCATGACCTGAGCTGAAGTCGACGCTCAACTGACTGAGCCACCCAGGCGCCCCTGATCTGGAAGACTTTCAATACTCTTGCTCTCCCTGTATTAGTATGAAAATTCACGCTATTAACATGGAAGAGACTATCTTTTGAAGAATGTATGAGCTCTGGTAGGCATGGGGAGAGAAGACGTATACCCCAGCTACTTGATTCCCAGAAATCATGATGATGTGGAACACTGTATCCCCCTTTTGCATTTCCCTAGAAATCCTGACCTTTCAGGGAGCCGTCTTCAGCTGCGGTCAGGGAGAAATAGTGACAGCTTTCATGGAGGATATCTCTACCAGGGTTCTCCATTAGTCAGACCCAGCTTTATTGGTACCCAGGGAAGTTAGGCAGTTTGAACTCTCCTCCTTAAAAAATAAGTATGTACTTATTTATTTACTTACTTGCTTCATGCAAGTTATGCGTTTCTTGTCATTGGAAGATTTCAGTGGCTTTTGGTCAAAGAATTTCCTTTTCCCCCTTTAAGGCCATTTTTAGACACATTGTTGTTGGCACTCTGGCCAACTGTAGTTTGCAACCAACACATTCATGAAAATTCCAGATATCCGTGAAATTTTGTATTGCTCAGTCATCTTGTCTAATCTCTTTACATTTTTTAAATCAGTAATGCTTTTTTCCTTTGGCATGATTTCATTTACCCATCTGTCATCTGACTTTTCTGTTTCCCCTTATTTTATTCTATGAAGAACGGATGGGATCTTCCTTAGAAGAAGAGAGCTGTACAGCTGCTGGAAAGCCTCTGTGGAGGTTATAGAGGATGTATCAGAAATCACAGGCCACCTAGTGTCAGGGATGGAGTGTGTGCGCTGCGAATCACCAGTGGGGAGTGAGTGGAACCCATGTGCACATACCACTTCATTTAACAGGGTGCTGAGGATTACCAAAATCAGTGTTTTGTTTCTTTTCGTGTGTATGTTTGTTTTAATCTCTAACATTTGTATCTTCTGCTGTCTCTGTCATTTAAGTAGATAGCTGATAACAATATTAGACTTGAGTAAAACTTGGGCAATTTCTGACTTATGGTTGATTCACAACTTCATATGTCCCAGTCAGTGCTCTCTGTTAATGCCCACTTCCTTTCAGAAGGCCAGCCCCCACCTCCCCTCTAAGGGATATCACACGCTCTTACTTTTATTGCAAAGAATCTGCTGGCACCTAGAGCCTCCTTCCCTAAAAGAAAGTGCTATAGCTCTTGTGATCTCGTTCTCGGTCACAGCACATAATAACATGTTCATTGAGTTGTGTGGGGCAAAAAGGGGTTCTATTCCCTTTCTCTGAGTAACATATGTTATAGGGGATGTTTTATATGGACCCACTATGAAAACATTACTTCTAAAAGGTGACCTGGAAATCTAGTAAGATACATAGAAGTAACTTTAACATTTTCTTTGGTAGAGGATGCAACCAGCAGATTTCTAATATCAAACAGTGTAATGGGCTTAGCCTGGTAATAGATGGATTTCCCCACAGAGGTTCAGTGGTTGCTATAGAAGGTCAGGGCCAAAAGAACTGTGGTCTGTGCAGGCCACTTTTCGGGTATTCAGGGGCTTGGTCATGGCTGGGTGCCAACACCCTGTGGAATGCAGGAAAGGCTGTTTCAGTGCCTCAAGTGGTAGACACCTGGTACCAATTAGACCACACCTGCCTTCTGCTCTTGTGTCTCTCCCTTTCTCTCTCCTGTGAGCTACTTAATTTTTTTAAGTTTATTTATTTATTTGGAGAGAGAGAGTGAGTGGGAGAAGGGAAGAGAGAGAGGGAGAGAGACAAATCCAAGCAGGCTCTGCACCATCAGTGTAGAGCCTGATGCAGGACTCGAACTGAGGTCATGACCTGGCTGAAATCAAGAGTCAAATGCTTAACTGACTGAACCACGTAGGTGCCCTTCCTGTGAGCTACTCTTAAAAAAAAATCACTGAAAACCAGAAATGTTTCAGATTCTGACTCAGATCTCTGTGTATCTTTATAACCTCTGAAAACTGTATGTGAATTCTGGGGATGGCAGTAAGTTGGAGAGAAGTTTCCCTTCTTCTCTCCTTCAAATGTAGAAAAATATTTCCTTCTAGCATTGAAAAATTCTCACACAGGTGAGCTGCTACACACACACACACACACACCCTACAAAAAAACCTCAGCAGGATGATGGCAGCATCCTTCACCATGTGCAAAACAGTGTTTAACACATAGGTACTGGGAAGTGCTTGTTAAATGATCCAAAGCAAAAGGCAACTGAGTGCCTTTTATTTTCATTTCCCATCTTACCAGCCTTTTCAAAACATCATTTTAATTCCAACAAACTTGGATCCCTCATTATGTTTCTAATGCTGTATTTGAACATTGCTTAAATGTCTGTCCCTGGCTGTTTATGCACACACATATGCATAGACTGACTCTCTGTATCCAAATACAGAAATGCCTACTTAGTTGATGTGATAAGCTGGAGAAATTGGCTGTTAGATTGAGGAATACCCTGGAAGTTCATATGTGCCTTTAATTTTACCCGCAAAGTCTTGAGATGATTTCCTAGAGTATCACTTTATGACAATGAGCTGCACTGATTTTACTTACCATATTACTAGATAGGTTATTATAAATTCAGCCAACATTTACTGAGCATCTGCTAGGTTCAGAGACCTGTGCTGGGCCCTATCTGTCCCTGTCTTCAGGTCATTTACCATCTTACCTGATAGACTACATAAAGCATTAATACTAATACTAAACTAATTAACTGTCAGGTGCCCAGGTCTCAGGAAACAGAGATTCCAATGAGGTGGAAAGGTTGGAAGAAGGAACAGTTGGAAAGCTGTGTAATTGCCATTGGCCTTAATGGATGGTGAAAAGGAGGAGAAGGAGAGAGAGCTTTCCATTTAGTGGTGAATAGTGTAAGTGAAGGCTAGAGGTTGGCATTCACATTGTTTTTGTGGGTCAGTGAGAGCTTGGTCCAATTGTGGTGTAGAGGTTCTGTGTTGGAAAGAGTGGAGATAAGGTGGTAAAGCTTGTCTGATCCCGGGTTCCAGGGGCCTTATGCTGTCACAGAGCAGTCATCTGGAACATGGTTGAGCAGCACCAGGACAGTTCTGGAGCTCTGTCAGTCCTCAGCTCTGTGATCCTGGTTGTCACACAAGCTCTGTGCCACTGTTTCTTCATCTGTAAAATGAGGACAGGGAATTTATTTATCACGCAGGATTGCTGTTGGGAGTAGAAGAAATAATAGTCACACAAATTGCTTAGCACCATTCTGGGTATTTGGTAGGGCTTATGACGTTATTAGTTATTCACAAGGGAGGGAAGTAGTGGCAGCTGTGCCTTAGAGAGCTGACTTTCATAGAGGATAAAGCCTTGGTACAGGACTGAAGCTCGAGGAGGCTTGGTAGAGTTGCCTTTTGCCTGGATGGAGTTAAAGATGGAATTTTAGAGATGTCACCACAATTTCCAGCCTCTACAGGAAGGGACAGGAAAGGGTACAGGGTGATGTGTTGTGCAAAGCTATTCTGTTTCCACCACATCTCCATTTCACAGATTTTAGCAATGATCATGCTTGCTAGTCATTCAAAAATGATTTGTTAAGAGTAATTGGCAGTGTCCCTGAATAACCACAGAGAACTCGTAACGCTGGTCAGTTAGAAGAAGTGAATCGTTGAGCCAGAGGTAACTGGAAGTTTATTTGCTTGCTCTTTTTTTGGTTAATATTTTATAGTGTGTACCCAGAGGCCGCTGTGCTGACAGGGATAAGATAGAGAATTGAATCTGAATAAATCAAAGTGGGAAATAACTCTAAATATCCCTGGAAGAATTGCAGCACCTAACTTCCATAACCCATGCATGCTAATTCTGCTTCTTGTACTTACACTTTGGGTGGACAAAAAAATGGAAGGCAACCCTTTCTATAAAAACAGGAATTCTGTTTTGTACCTTTCCTTGAAGCTTTTCTTTAACTGTAAGATTTTTAGCTGGAAGTAAGTTTAATTCATCTAGTAGGAAGTTTGCATTTTTACTAAGCTTGTCTTTGTATCGGTATAAATAAGTTACACTTTAGCCCTATCCTCATGGTGGAAAGTTGTCTGAAAAAAAATTATAGCATGAGCATTATGCTTCATGAAGAAACAACGTCTTCAAAGTATAACATTACAAAACTTTTACATTTTTGTTTATCACAGTGAGTTTTATTTCCTAAGTGCTACTTATCTATATTTTGATTCTGAATATTATAGATGTTCCCATATATGGTAGGTAGTGCTCTTATGTGTAATTTAAAAAATAGTCTCAGGAGTCACAGCGTATAAATGTTAGTAGTTTGGGTACAGCGCTCCAAATATAATGCCAAGTATGCACTGACATCTACAGTTGTTAATTAGCCTTGATTATATTTGTGCCTTATAAAACATAAGAGATGATCCATTAAAATGAGGGTGACTGTACTTTTGAAGAAGTACATCTCTCCAGTTCTTCATTCATGCATATGTGTGTACATATACGTATATGTATATGTGTATGTGTATCAACTTCTGTAACTGTTTGGCTATGTATATAACACAGAGTAGTTCTTTGCCAAGTATTGTAAGTATTAACCTATATCAGATTCCTTTTAATTATCTAAAAGAATGTCTAGAATAAAGTACAGTATAAATTGATTTTAAAATAAGCATATTCTAGCTTATGTGCTTGGAAATTACATGAATATAAACGGGAATTCACTACCCCTCCCTTTCTTTTTAGTCCAGTCAACCCTGCCTGGATCTCTTCTCTTCCTTGTCTTCTTCAGCCCCCAGTGTAATCATCCTGATCTTTCTTCTAGCTCCTTCCTTCTACCCACTGTATCCATAATTCTTTGCCCTTTTGGCCAGACCATTTATCCACTTGTGCTGCTTCTTTACCAGCATGGTTGTCTGCATATCAGTCCCACTAGAAATATGTTATCCAAGTCACCTGGGTTCTCAATGCTGCTGGGTTTTGTTTTGTTTTTTTAGTTTGTTTTGGCTTGGTTTTGGTTTTGTTTTTTTGTGGGAAGGGTTGTTTGTTTGTATTCTTCTTCTGTATGTGCCTGGACAAATTCTCTCCTACTTCCCATAGCCATGATCCTAAATTTGACCAGTGTCCATAAATTCTTTAACCCCAGAGGTAGTTGAGCCGCGGTCCCCTCTTCTGGCAGACAGCTCCCTGAAGGAGGTTTCCCCTAAAGCCTGTGGTTCTGGTGCTGCCACACCAGTCTCTGCCTGTGTCATCATATGGCCATCTTCTCTGCACATGGCATTCTCCTTGTCTTTCTCCTGTTCTTCGAAGGGCACCAGTCCTCTTGGGTTAACAGCCCCACTACTCTAGTATGACCTCATCATAACTTCGTTAGACCTTCAAAGACTTTATATCCTAATAAAGCCACATTCACAGGTACCTTCAACATGTCTTTCTGAGGGACACAGTTCAACCAATAACAAGCATTTAGAATAAATCTGTGTAATATTTAACATGTAATCTTTAACATGTGTGTTAAGGGTTTGTGTTTAATGTTGCATATTAAGATCATAAAGTCAAAGAACAAGGTACGGAAGTGTGAACATTCACAGGGTTGTTGAGTATGGGTGGTGTTCAATCATACAACTTTTAACTTTTAAAACTTGCTTTTTTAACTTTTAAAAGTTAAATTCTATTTACTCAGTTTTATCAATGACTAGTTTATTGTTGGATACTTCTAACATGAATTAACTTACATTAAATCTTCATGCAAGCATTCATGTCTGTGAGTATAAGTTCAGTTTCTAAGTATAGAAGTTCTTTGCTTTTCTAGCAGAAATGAGTACTCCACTTAAAACTTCAGACTTCACTGGTAAAAAAAAATATTACTAAATTATAAATTGTTCAGGAAATACTCTAAAGGAAATGGTGATCTACTAATTTATAATTATCAGGTTCCAATTAACCTCCTCATCAGTATTTGTGATAAGCATTATCCTTCTAAAATTTTTAGAAGTACCACTTTAAGTTGTTCAAATCAAGAACAATTCTTGACAAAACTTACCTTTGAAAAGTGTAAGTGAATACGTGTAATTACCTCTCTTCTGATTTTTCTGCAGTTTTCTCAGTTTAGTAAATTAAAATGCCAGTATTCAATTGATCTAATATCAAAGCCTCCTCTTGTAATTCAGCAGTATAGTAGTGAATGGACCTCAGTTGTGATGACTTATGTGGAAAGTACTTTGCAACTCTTTTACCCTTTTCACGGTTTCTTCTTGATTTGCTTGTAATAGTCACCCAAAAAAGCTATAAGGGGAGAATATCATCTCGACCTGTCAATTGCATCATAGGAATGGAAGCATCCCTCCTACTCCTTAGGCTGTCAGGCCTGACCTAGTTCCCACTGTATCCTCATTTTATTTTTTTAAATAAGGTTTTAAAGAAGTTTTTTTTTTGTTTGTTTACTTATTTTTGAGACAGAGAGAGACAGAGCATGAGTGGGGGAGGGGCACAGAGACAGGGAGACACAGAATCCGAAACAGGCTCTAGGCTCTGAGCTGTCAGCACAGAGCCCGATGCAGGGCTCGAACCCACAAACCGTAAGATTTGACCTGAGCCAAAGTCAGATGCTTAACTGACTGAACCACCCAGGTGCCCCAGTATCCTCATTTTAAATGTGCCCTCTCAGGCTGCCTGGGTGGCTCAGTCAGTTAAGCTACCAACTTTTTATATTGGTTCAGGTTATGATCTCATGGTTCATGAGATGGAGCCCTGCCTGGGTCCCTGCATTGACAATCATGGAGCCTGCTTGGGATTCTGTCTTTCCCTCTCTTTCTACCCCTCCCTGCACACATGCACACTGTCTACCTCTCTCTCAAAATAAACAAATATTTAAAACAATAATAAATAGGGGCGCCTGGGTGGCTTAGTCGGTTAAGCGTCCGACTTTTGCTTAGGTCATGATCTCGCGGTTCGTGGGTTTGGGCCCCGCGTCGGGCTCTGTGCTGACTGCCAGCTCAGATCCTGGAGCCTGTTTCAGTCTGTGACTCCCTCTCTCTCTGACCCTCCCCTGCTCACGCTGTCTCTCTCTTTCTCCTAGAAATAAATAAAACATTTTAAAAAACCCAATAATAAATAAATGTGCCCTCTCTTGTTGGAGCTGCTGTTCTTCAAAGGAGATGGGATGGTGACCTCTTACCACCCTGTCCTTCATGGCCTCTTCTCAGACTGGGATCCAGGCTGCTGATGCTGGCCACAGGGAGGCTGGAGGTGACATGCACACATATTCCAGCATGACTCCCCCAGGTCAAGCTAGCTTGCAGCACTGTCTCTAAATCGGTAAGCAGATAGCTTACCCCTTGAAGTCCTGTGTTTTCTCTTAAATCAGCACTCTAGAGTCCCAGGTAAAATGGGAAAATATTTTTTATTTAAATGCCACTGGGACTATATGGTGTCTTGAAGTCATGATATAGTCAAGTGAGAGACTAAGTCTACTCTTCAGCAAACAGGGCAGAATGTTTTTATTTCATATTCTTTTTCTCTTTGTTGGTAGATTTTCTCCATTGTGACATAGGAGAAAGATCAGATTATGGTAAATCTTTAAATTAAAACCTTTAAATTAAAACAGAATTTTTCTTTTTGAGAGAGTGAGTGCATGTGAGCAGGGGAGGGGCAGAGAGAGAGAGGGAGACAGAATCTGAAGCAGGCTCCAGGCTCTGAACTGTTAGCACAGAGTCCAACCTGGGCTTGAACCCAGGAGCCATGAGATTGACCTGAGCTGAAGTCATACGTTTAACCGACTGAGCCACCTAGGCATCCCGCGATTATGGTAAACCTGTACAAAAAATGAAAAATAGTTTCTAACTCAGAGAGTTGTTGTTGATGGTGATGATGATGATACTACCACCATCTTTTGGTAGTTAAGCCATTGCATTCTACTCATTGCCTGGAAAATAGAAATCGTAAATATTATCAACCCTGGGCTACAGAAGAAGTTTAATTTCCATCCTCTCTCCATATTCATAGATATATGTTCTAGGTCAGGAATTCGCAAACAATAGCCCCAAAGGCCAAATCTGGCTTCCTGCCTGTTTCTATTTTTTTTTTTAAGTTTATTTATTTATGCTGAGAGACACAGATACAGTGAGTGGGGGAGGGGCAGAGAGAGGGAGAGAGAGAGAATCCCAAGCAAGTTCCACACTGTCAGTGCAGAGCCTGATGTGGGGCTTGAACTCACCAGCCGCAAGATCATAACCTGAACCCAAACCAAGAGTCAGTCACTTAACTGACTGAGCTACCCTGGCATCCCTGCTGCCGGTTGCTTAAATGAAGCTTTACTAGAACAGAGCTACATCCATTTATTTGCATATTGTTTCGGCAGCTTTTACCCTATGTGGGCAGAGTGAAGTTAGAATAGAAACCATGTAGTCCCAAAGCCTAAAGCATTTACCATCTAGCCCATTGCAGATAAAATTTGCCAACCTCTGTTCTAGGTAATGCTTCCAAATTGTACAGCCATTTAATTGAAGAACTTTAAGGGTCATTAGAGATTATGTATCCCAAATCTAAAGCAGTTTTATAGATGGGCAGATCAAGTCTCATCAAGTAGCTTGCCAGAGGTCTTAACTGTTTGCTGTGATTTACTTTTTCTTATTAAAAAACAAAGATTTTTTTTTCCATAAATTATTTTTATTGTGACAAAATATACATAACAAATTTTTCCATTTTAATGTGTTTAAGTGTACAGTTCGGTGTCATTACATACAGTCATACTGTTGTGCAGCCATCTCTCCCATCCATCTCCAGAACTTTTTCACCATCCCAGACTGAAACTCCATACCTGTTAACCGAATTCTCCACTCTCCCTCCCCTAGTTCTAGCAACCAACACTGTACTTTCTGTCTCTATGAATATGACTACTCTAGATACTTCATATGAGTAGAATCATACAATAGTTGTCTTTTTGTGACTGGGTTATCTATAACTTTTTTTAATTGAAGGAAATATGCTTTACAGAAACAAGAAAATCCTTTCCTTATCCCTGACATAATTTATCACTTGACTTGGTCCAGGGTAAGCTGATCAACCTTACCTAATGTCCTCAGCTCTGAAATGGCACTTTTTAGTATCTATGTATGAAGAATTTAATACAATGTCATGGTATTAATCATTACAATAAAAAAGAAAGATCTTAAAATTTACAATAGAATAGTCACAGATATTAATTTTACAGCTCAAGTATTTGCTTCCAGAATTTTGGTATAAGAGAACACAAATGCATACTTAGAAAGTAACTGTAAGCATTGGAATTGGAGCCAAAGATGAAGGATGGTAATTCAGGTCTCATGAGCCACTGCTGGGTAGGATAAGAGCATGCTGTTCCAGTGACTGTTTCAGATTTTGCCAAATTCAGCATCTCCCTGTCCTAGACAGTGCTGCCTCCGCACAATTCACATCTCGCCCTTTGCTCATCATTCTTTGTCTATTTACATAAAGTAACTCCAGATAGGGTAAAATATAATTAATTAAGTTTTTGGTTTTCTAACTGTCACATTTCAGTTCTGCCAGGTCGCTCAATTGGAATTGAGGGTTCATAGGACTCTTCAGGCTTCTGTGTACATCCTATATCTTGATTTCATCTTGAGTAATAGAAGCTGTGATTTTCATATTTTACTCATTTGCTGCTTAGAGAATAACCTTGTTTTAAAATTCTTACAGGGCAAGGAAGGGCAACTGGCAGGAAGGTTAGGTGACTGAAAAGCACATAAATCATATAAGGCATTTGTTCAAAGTATTTGTCATCAGGTCTTAAATTATGTCCTCTGTTTTACTGGGTGTTTTGTCTAAATAGCAGGGAAGGGTACAGATCTGAAATTCTTAAACTTAATTTAGCATTTGTTTGCTTACTATGGACTAAATGCATTGCTTGCATTGTCTCCTATCCCCTTAAAAACTCCTAAAATATGTGCTTTTTTTATATCCATGTAAGTGATGAGAAAGCTGAGACACAGAATAGTTCTTTGCCCTATGACATACAGCACTACGAAGAGATTGTGCCCGAATTTGAACACCGGCAAAGTCAAGGTTTCATTTATTTGCTTGTTCAGTTCAGCTTTTCCAGTCAGAGTTTCATTCACGGAAATTAAGAAACCGTTGAAGACAAATATCGTTTCTTTCTTCTTGAACTATCACAAGTTATCATGGCTTCTGAGACTATTGTGGGGTTTATCACCTGGAAGGTCAAGAAGTAAGAATACTGATCTTTTAGCTAATGCCCCTCTGCTTTAATTTAGGCCTGCATTCTCCTATTTTCCTGCACACCTGAACACAAAGTAATCAGTATCTTAGTCATTAATTCTGAATAGTTGAAGACAGTATGAACACTCCAATTTGCCTTTTGTTTTCAAGAGTGTTTTTGGTTTTGGTTTTGGTTTTGATCTAAGAATTGTGTGAAGTACAAGAGAGAAGGTTGTTTTTGGTGGTTTGCTTTCCCCCTCTTTCAGTTAGGCTTTCCTTTCTCCTGCCGGTTCCCTGGCTTCCCAGCCAGCAAAGTGTTAGACAGTTAATATCCTGCTAAAGTGTTAAGTCATAACTAAAGCCTCCTGTCCCACCCTGGCCTTTCTCCTTTCCTATGGCTGTTCTCCCTTCTACTAATCCTGGTGAGTGGGGAACCCATAGCTCAAGAGATGGCTCATAAGAGCCTAACTATGACCACCCCCGACCCCTGGATATTTTGCATTTTAGCAGAAAACATTAAATTTCTGCTACCCCTTCGTGTGAGTGGAGCGAATAAAGATGACTACATACCTCTGAGATGTTGAACTGATGCAAATTATTAAACGTTTGGGGAATTAGTTTTCTTTGTATGTCTTTGAATTGCTTAGCGTGAAATATTTAGGGTTTCCTGTCTTGTTTTTAAACATTGGGTATGAGAAATATTGAGCTCGGAATGGTCACTTTGTGACCATTGATGCCTTACTTTATACTGTGTCCTAGATCCATTGGCTTTCCTGAAGTGTCTCATTTATCCTACAAATGTTCTTTGGATATATCTCAGCCTCAGGACCTCTGCTGGGTGGGACAAGATTACTAGGTACTGTCCAGTGCTGGCGGCCCACAAGATTACCACCTATACCTTTCGTTTTTATAGTCCTTTACAGTTTATAATTTAAAAAACATTTCTCACCATCTCATTTAATCTTCTATATGCTCATTATAATAACACAAAAGTATATTAAGAAAATCTTCCCTGTCAACCAGTGATTAACATGATAATATTAATCTCAGTTTTTATAGGAGGAAACTGAAGCCAAGGGAAGTTAAGTGACTTGCCTTGACTGGAAACCTAGTTTTCTTATTAGGTCTAGTGTCCCTTCCTCCAAATCACAGCTACCTGTAAAAATAAGGACTTTTTCAAATCATGTGCCTAGTCTCCTCTGGAATTTGAATGTTTATGTCACTAAATTTTCATATTGCATTTGCCCCATTTGAATTTCATATCTTTTTTTGGTAGGGCTTTTTTCCTAACTTTTCTATAATCACTCCTAACTTAGAATCATCTACATTCAGATTTGATGGAATATTCTTAGTTTCTGCATGTCATTCATTTGTCCATTTATAATCCTCGGAGATTTAATCTGACCTCCCAAAATAACAGTTGTGGTTTTGTCATGATGTTTTAAAATATCCATAGCCCTGATGATTGGAGTAAATGCAGTTTTTCCTTATAGTCTATACCTATTTTAGCTACATTCTTTGTTCTTCCAGTGTAAATGGAACTTGCTCCAGCCAACTGTTGAAATCACAGTAAGAAAATACAGCTCGTTTTTTCTGCCTCTCAAAAGAGGAAAAAAACAAGTTTTGTTGGTCTGCCTCTTTAACATAATGTATTTAAGGCATTTAAAAGTATTGAGCTAGTTGCACTGTGTTTCACAAGCTAATCCTGTCCCTATACCTAATGCTATTTATTTGTACTCACTTTTAGTATCTTGACTTAATTTCTCTTTTTTTTCTGACTTCCTCATTTATTTTTCATACCCATAGCTTTTGGTATTTTGCCTTGTCTTTATTACTGGCAGAGTCATAAGCATGTAGGATTAGTTTTTTTGACCACCCATAGCAGTCCTCCTTATTTAGCTCAAGTTTTTGTCGTTTAACAGCTTATTAATAAATACGGTGTATTGCTTCCTACTTATTTCTTGTGGATAAGTCTCTCTTCCCTGTTGTGATTTCAATTAGTAGTCCTAGATGGCAGGGATTATGCCTAACACATCTATGGGAAGGTCCCTCCAAGAAGAAACCAGAGAAAGAATACAGAGAATATGTCTTAGAGTACCTACAAATATTCAGCTTTCAGTTGATATTTATTTGCATGCATAACATTTGCCATCCATTGTGCTAGTGAAGCACAGTCAAGCAGTGGATCCCCTGGGTTTACACACCAGTTGGGGGCTCAGCCAAGTAAGGCAGGTAATCCAAGACAGTGTGGCATGGGATTTGAGAGAATAAACCGAGTTGTCACATAGGTGTATGGTGTATGTATATCACAGAAGCTCTTCAGCAGTTTCAAGGTGTCTTGGAAAGTGGCCTTTGAGATTTCCTGATACCTAAAGGAAAAACAAGGGCTGACCAGATTTAGCAGGAGAGGTGTGGGAACTGGAACAGAATGCTCATTTGAAAGAAAGAAGGACCCCTCCCCCCCGACCCCCCCTGTAGTTAGAGGGTAAAAATGTTCATTATTATGCAGCCTAGAGTTCAAGGGAGAGGCTGTGGAAGGAATGGGAATCTGGGATGGGTTTATTAAATGTTTGGGCTGTTAGCCTAAGAACAGGTTTTTTTTTGTTTCTGGTTTTGTTTTTGTTTTTGTTTTTATTTAAACTAGGAAGCAACATGATCCAGTTTGTAGTTAGAGAGTCCTTTGGTTATGTTGTGGAGAATGGTTTGGCAGACAAGAGCTACAGCTGTCTAAGAGTTCATTGAAGTGATAGAGGGTAGACATGATCGTAATCTCAACCAGGGCAGGGTAAGTGGGAGGATTCAAGAGACATTTAGTAGAGAGAGTCCTTGAGAATTGTTGATTGTAAGGGAGGGCTACATTAAGAGAAAAAGAGACATGGTTGAGGGTGATTGGAAGTCCTTCAATTCTGGTCCCCTTTCATTCCACTGTCACTGATTTTAGGTAGTCCTAGATTTTGAGCTGTAATATCCATGGCTATAAAATAAATACATTTGGGCCCAAGGGGACACTTTAAATTTTATTATTTTCTAAAATCTCTGTAGGAAGACTTTTAGATTACAGAGGATGGTTTTATGTTAGAGATACTCTGTATAAAAAGATTAAATAGCATACTTAAGTGTATAAAATGAAAAAGCCATCTTATTTAATATCCCAGGGGAAATGTAAATAAAATTCTAACCTGATTTTTAAACATTATGCTATTTAACGTCAGTTCACTGATAAGATACTATTAGCCAAGGACAGAATATCAACTCTTCAGTATAGAATTACTTATTCTATTCTTATTACCCACCCTTAACTGAAATAAAAATCTAGACATAAAATATAAAGTAATGAAAACATTTGTTAGGTATACAGATACCTCCAAATAGTTCCCAGGGCTATCAAAAGGCATTTGTGGTTCCTCGGAAGAGTCTGGATCGATGATCAAATGAAACAAGTTATTGCTTTGGGATGATGCTTCTTTGATAGGAAATCACTAGTGGCAGTTCCCTCCTACATACCATATAGGCAATTATCACTGTCTCTCCCTCCCTTTGTTCCTTATTTTCTTTTAAGTTAATTTGTTTCTTACCAAACCTCCCCTAAAATCCCGGACTTAGGCAGTTCCCTTTGAGAGATGTAAATGATATGGACTGGTACCTTTGTTTTGGTGTTGGCTTTACCAAAAACAGGTCTGTGATTATGAACTTGCCACTTCCCCAGATTTTGGTTTCTACATTTGTAAAATGAAAAAGCTAAAGTAGATTAGTGATAAGGGGACTCCCAGCGATGATTCTTTTATGTGCCCTCCCCCCACCCCACCCCCTGCCCTTTCTGTATATCCAGTTGCTTCCAGGCCTTTTTTCATTTGAGGGTCTCACTGGTACTTGAGATTTGTTATCAGAGCCACCTGCTTATATAGAAGCTTCTGTCGTTTGTTCCAAACCCACTGTTAGAACCAAAGGACTCAGAGGTAAGTTACTGGCAAGCATTCCCAAGGAAGAAGAGGAAACACAGCCACTGAAGGTCCCATGTTTAGAGGCTCAGAACTTACACATAGGTCAGGAAACTTGTCCCTTTGTAACATTCCCTCTTGCCATTTCTTTTGATATTAATTTTTTAACCAGACAAATGTTTGAGGGTTTTTTCTTTTCTTATCCTTTCTTTCTTTCTTTCTTTTCTTTCTTTCTTTCTTTCTTTCTTTCTTTCTTTCTTTCTTTCTTTCTTTCTTTCTTTCTTTCTTTTCTTCTTCCTTCCTTCCTTCCTTCCTTCCTTTCTTTGTGCGTGCATTTTTTTTTCTTGGAATGGGAAAGGTGGGTGGTTGCCAAAGAGGCAAGAGGAGGCACCACTGAGCATTTTACTATATCTTGTGCTACCTCGGGGGACACAAGGCACAGATTTCCTTACCAAGGTTGTAATTCTCTCTCTTATCCCCAAGTCCACCATTTGTAGTTTTGATTATGGCAAAATCACCTCTACATCTATCTTCAGATACTACTCTAGCATGTTTGGCAGCCCTCTTCCATTGCTAATAGAATTCTTCCAAATAACCATCCTCAAGCTCATTTCCTCAAGGAATGCTGATTAACCCCACTTACTATTGACCACCAATCACATTTAAGCCCCCCTAGACCTTCAGTAAGTGTGATTTTTAAAAATATATTTATATATGTATATACACAACAGAATACACAATAATAACTTGCATTACATGTTTCACGTACACTTGAAATAGGATGACTTTTCACACATTCATCTGTTTTGTCTCCAAGATGAAAGATCTGAAGGCAATCTTTCAGCTATAAAGTCATTTGCCCAAACTTGGTTTTTTGCCGATTGTGATTGCTGTGACCTTTTGAAGTTGATCCTAGCGTGGAAATTGGCATGCATACTTTTGCTAAAGGGTTCTCGTAAGGATGATAAGAATGTGGTCATTGAAAGCTGTTTGAGAAAATGTATTGCTCTTGCTGTAATATTAACAGTGCTATTTTTTAAATGTTATGTCCACTCTACGTAAATTATATTATAAGTTGGGTATTTTTATTTTTAATTTTTTTAAATGTTTTATTTATTTCTAGGAGAGAGAGAGGGTGAGCAGGGGAGGGTCAGAGAGAGAGGGAGTCACAGACTGAAACAGGCTCCAGGCTCTGAGCTGGCAGTCAACACAGAGCCCGACACAGGGCTGGAACCCACGAACCGCGAGATCATGACCTAAGCGAAAGTCGGATGCTCAACCCACTAAGCCACCCAGGCTCCCCTATAAGTTGGGTATTTTTAAAAGCGGTCTACTTCTTTGGTGTATTCACATTTGAAATAGATCTTTGAACACCTGTATGGTTGCTGGACCAGTGGTTGTTAGGTTTGTTGGCCTCTAGAACCATCTCCTCTGGTACTAAGGAAGGTAACTCTTGTCAATAGATCAAACAAATGCTTTGCATTAATTCCCCCCGGCTGTCAGTTCCCTAGCCTCCACTGCTCTTTCTTCTGCAGAAGCGAAGATGATGAAATTGCAACACCTTTCCCTCATACACAAATTGAAACCACCCTTTGCTGATTGCCTTTGGGATGTTCGCTTTAACTTTTAGTTAAAGCCTGGAGACCACACGGATTTGCCTACCACCGTAGGATTACTGGGTTGCAGTCTTCTAAGAAGCAAAGAACCAGGCCTAATTTAATGTTTAGCAAAATAGTGGTTGTAGAAGAAATTTTAAGTTTTTGGAATGCAGTAGAATAGGATTGAATGACTTTAAGGAATCCTTTAATGCATGCTTTTGAATACATTTTTTTGCAATAAGTGGTCTCTTGTAGATCTCAAAACCACTACAAAGAGAAGTGGGGTTTTTGTTTGTTTTGAACCTTGCAAATAGTAGTAACTCTTCACCTTTCTACTAATACCCCCGCCTCCACGGCGCTCCTCCTTGCTCACAGTTGTCCACGATCCCCACCCCACAGTAGCAAGTTCGTTAGTGATTTTTACATAAGGTGTAAATCGAGGAATGTCTTCGTCCCCGCTGCTGCGCAGGTGGGACTGGCTTGGGGAAGACGCAGCTGAGTAGACAGTTTCGCAGGGTGACTCATTATCAGCACTGACCGTTGCTTTTAAACCCACCAGGGAAAATGTACCAGACATTGTTATGATGAAAACAACCGGGAGGGGAGGCGAGAAGAAGAACCGAGATGAAATTTGGCCAAGGCTACTATGAGCCGAGCCGCACTGAAGCCAAGGCGGCAGGCCGCAGCACCTGCAAGGAGCGCGGGCGGGCGGGCGTGGCCTGCGGGCGTGGCGCCGGAGGCGTGGCCGGGGGCGTGGCCGGCTGGCGGCGCCGGCGGTTGGAAGGGGGTGGAGTTGCCCTTGGAGGCGGCACCGGCTCTGGGCCCCGAGGCCCGCCGCGCCCTATCGGGCCCGAGCCGAGTGGCCCCGCGGAGCCGGCGCGCTCCCGCCTGCAGGGGGAGGGCGGACGGGGCGCGGGGACCGGCCAGGCCGCGGCGGGCGCTGTTTCTCTTTCACTTTCCTTCCCTCTGAGGCCGGCGCGCTGGCGGGCGAGGAGCGGCGGCGGTGGCGGCGGCGGCCGCGGGGTAGGTACCGGGCGAGCTTGAGAGCGGCGGAGGGGCTCCGGCCGCCCCCACGCTCCCTGCCCAAGTTTGCGCCCGGGGCGGGAGCGGCACCTCCAGGCACCTGCCGCGGCCGGCCTCGCTGGAGCCGGGAGAGTCTCTCGCAGCCGGGCGCGGGGGTGTCCGGCCGGGGTCTGGGGGCTTCGGAGACGCGTCCTGGCCTGGGGCGCGGAGAGGGCGGCGGGCTGCGGGCGCTCGGCCCCGGGAGAGGCGGCGCGTCTTCCCCGGCGCAGCCCCGGCCCGGCCCGAGCGGCGCGTCCTCCGGGCCCGGGCCCGCGCACCTGCCGGCCGGGCGGGGCTCACTTGTGCTTGGACCGCCCCGGGCCGTGCCGCCGGGTCCCTCCGGAGGACGCGGAAAAGTTCCCTTCCTCCGCGTCACTGCAGATACTTGCTTCCTTTAACCGTCTGGGTGACAGGACTCTGTGCCTCGGGTGGTATGAGGTCGGGACAGTGCATTTCCTCCTTCAGAGGACTTTCTGTTAACTTCGGAGCTTCCTGGCAAACCTGTGGAAAAGGCAGGGCAGTTAGTCCCAGTGTGTACAAGAGAATCCAAAACCCAGGCACGGGTATTAAATGCCTTGCAGAAGGTCATAAAGGGCCGAGAACCAGAACCCAGCCCCCCCGCCCCCCCACACCCCGGCTGTTACTTATGCTCCCTTTGTGTTACGCCCTCTACACAGTTTTCCTGAGCGGGTAGGGTGACAGCACACAGAACCTATGTCGTGTACGTTCTTAATGGCGATGTGTCAGTGGAGTGATGCCTTTTACCTCTCTCTTTGCTTTATTCTTACCTGTGAGTTAACCGCTAAGATAGGAGAAAAGTTCCTGTTTATAGGATTAATTTAGGAAATCACTACCTTCCTTCATGCTGTGCTTTCTCAGAGAACACATTTGTTTATATGAAGCCTTTAGAACTTTCTTCTTCAGCAACTTCACGGACCAGCCAACTGTGCTAAGCATTTCTGGGGGGAAAAGTTACTGATGTTCACTTTTTATTGTGTGCTAGCTTTATGTATATGGTCTTTATTTAATCCTCAGCACTCTAGGGCGCTGGCACTCTTCATTTATAGTTTAAAAAACTGAGATTTAGAGAGGATAATAACATTGCCCAGGTTATACATTTACTGAATATGACCAGTTTCTATCAAATGATATGTAGTCTAGTAGAGAAGATAAAGAATGAATGGAACTATAGATTAAATTAAAAGAAAGACGTAATAGGAGAGTAGTAAGGGTTAAACTCAAAAAGAGAGTACACAGAGGATAACTTTGGAGAAGGGTTTCCAAGGATACAGGTAGGACTTAGAGGAGAGGAAGGGCTATTGGACAGAGGGTACATAGGGCCTGTGGATTGGACTGTGAGAGAATGTTCCTTTCACTTTGCCTGAAGAAAACTATTGAAGGGTATGCTAAGGTCAGCCTGTGGAAGGTCTTCTATGGAAAGCTAAGGAATTTAAATGTCTTTCTGTTCATAAAGAGGAAACGCTGACAGTCTTTGAAAAGAGGACCCAAGTGCTATAGAATAAAATAAATCTGGTAGAATATAAGATGGACTGCAGGTGGAGAGGTAATATTCAAGTAGGGTGGCTATGGATGGAATGGAAAAGGACATCAGCCGGATTTCACTGACTGGATGCAGGGTACAAAATGGAAATAGGAAGAATTTTGATAGGAAGGATAATGACTTCAATTTTGAATCTTTTAACTTGTATTGGGAAGGACTCCTAATAGAGCAGTCAAGCAGATAGTTAAAATGCATTACTGAAGAAACTGGAGTTAATCGCTTTGGATGTCATTGTATAGACTTGATAGTTGAGGCTCCAGGATGGGACGAATTTGTCTTTATCCCCCTGAATGAAATCCTAGCAGGTTTACAAATGAATGGGACAGTGAGAGAAGTGTTCTTCTCTTCGCCCACTCATCCAATTTGGAGCATGTAACAGTCACTACTAATATGTTACTAATGCAGTATGAGGAGTTTGACACTTTTTTCCTTATTTTTTTAAATTTACTGTGGAAACAGATATGGGAAAACAGAGCCACCAAAAGGAGTGATGACCAGCGATCCCATGGTGAATCTGGATGTTAGTTCTCATGCCTCAGGACATCCAGTTGGGAACTCCACGCCAGCTCCTGGGATTGGACTTCATCCACTTACTACCCCTCTTTGCCTGAACTACTAAAACCAGTCCTAGCTAACCACGAATGGCTACCCAAAGGAAACACTTGGTGAAAGATTTCAATCCTTACATCACCTGCTACATCTGTAAAGGGTACCTGATCAAGCCAACTACAGTGACAGAATGCCTCCACACCTGTGAGTATTCTTTTCTGTCATTTACCCATCAGAAGTCATGGGCTACACTTGTTCTTTTAAAACTACTACATTTTGTTTTTATCTAGATTTTAACTTTCAACACAATGAATATTCCAAGAATTAACTTTGAATTTATTTTCAGGATTGAATTTGTCATTAGGATACCAGTGGCATGAAATTTTTCTTGTGTTATCATGTAATAGTTGACTTTTCTTTAATTTTACTGTTCTAAAACCCATAAATGTATTATTGGGTATAGCTTTTTCAAAAGTGAACTATTATAGCTTTTTGATTAAAAAATTATATTGCAGGGATTAATCTCACAGGTTTTGTTTGGGTATGCTTGCTTTAATTCATTGGCTTTTTTAGACTTAATTGAGGTATGGTTGACATACAGAAAACCTCTACATCTCTTGGGAACTTGTGAGAAATGCACATTAACAGGCCCCACTCCAGAATTACTGAACCAGAAGGTCTGGGAGTGGGCCCAGCAGTCTGTGTTAAATAAGCCCTCTAGGTGATTTCGAAGCATGATCAAGTTTGAAAACCTCTTTTCTAATGTGGTCATGTCTATGGAACTCCTGTCGTTTCTCTCTCACCTGGCCTGTCAGTAGAAATTTCATTGTTATAACTAATTATGCCAGGATTCCACATACTTTTTTTCTGATTCTGTATGAAATTTGTTTTCCTATTTCAGCGAAAGTAATTCTAGTAAGTTCTAGTTTAATGCCTATTATGTGCACCAAGTAGCTATTTTATATACTCGATTTCATTTTAGCTTTACTGTCACCTTGAAACAGTCTGGAGTGGATATTGGGAAAGACAGAGTATAGAGATCATCTTCATTTTGTGGGTGTGGAAACCTTGAGTTAAGTAACTTGCCCAGTTTCCCAGCTAATGAGTGGTGAACCTGTATTCAGCCCCAAAGCTCATGCTCTAAGATCTCCCTTTCACCTCTTCCCTGGCTACTGAACTGACATAATGCTACACCAGGAGTTTTAGATAGGTACAAAATAGAGAATCACCTGGAAGTGGTTAAAATGGCAAATTTTATGTAATATATAGTATGCCACAATAAAGACAAAATTAAATCATCCTGTGAAGCTGTTTAAGATACATACGCTCAGAATTCCACCTGGTGGAATCAGTTGTGGTGAGGTCTGTGTGTGTATTTTGGAAAACCTCTCCAAGTGATGATTATATATATTACCTTTGGGTATTACTGGCCTGTGCTGTTCAATTAACAATTAACTATGAACGGTTTTGAAATATTAATTTGATGCTGCCCTGTATCATTACTTAACTTGAGCAATTACCAGTTAAATGTCATCAAACAAGTATTTTTTGAATACCTACTGTGAGCCAGGCATCATCTATTCTGGACACAAAGGATATAGCAGTGAACAGGATAGTCAAACATCTGTGCACTCAAGAAGCTTACATTCTAGTAGCTGAAACGAGTAATATGTGCCATGTAAGATCATGATAAATGCTATGAAGAGGGGTAAAGAAGGATTGTAGATAGGAGAGACAGGGTTATTTTACATACAATGTCAGGGTTGGCCTCTTTGATACAATAACATTTGAATACAAACCTGAAGGAGTTGAGCTCTGTGTATATATGGGAAGAGCATTCTAAAATGGAGGGAAAAGCAAGTATAAGGCCTCGAGGTGGTAATGCCCTTCGCAGGTGTATGGAACAGCAATCAGAAGGCTATCAGTGCATGTTAGCTGAAAGATTATAGGACCTTCATCCAGGTAATAAGGTGTGTGATGGAGGTTGGGAAGAGTGGATTGTGGACGTGTTTCGGAGGAAGAGCCAATAGGATGTGCCTACTCTAGGGCAAGGACTTTGTCTTCTACTAACATGTCTCCCGCTACACCAAGCTTGGTACCTGGATGTGGTCCACGGTCTGTTTTGTTTTGCTTCTTCCAACATTTGTGCATTATTTTCATATTTGGATTTCTCCAGCAAAAACTGCCAAATCTGGAAGTTAAGAAGAAAGCACAAATTCTCCAATTTCTGCCTTTCTAATGCAGATTTTATATCTATTTTTATGGAAGAAAATTTTCTCTGGGACATAATGAAATCTTAGTTTTAAATGCCACTTTTTTGGATGAAAAACAAAAGATTCCAGAAGTATAAACAGTTATGTTATAAGCAAGGGCTATGTTTATGTTTGCAATAGCAGTTTGAAGTCTAAAGGGGTAAGTGATAGTTTTAACTGCACAAGTCATTCTGGCCTGAAAAACTCCTTGGCCATCATCAAGCCCCTTTGCTGAGAAGACAATGTACATGGCAGAAGTGAGATTAAAAGACAGTGGTAAATAAGTCATAAATGTGGCCTTAACATCAGCAGAGAATACCAAATAGTAGAGTAAATGATGGAGTCAGATACTCAACCCAGTGTCTCTGGGGAGCAGAGGACCCTGTAGCGCTCATCTTTATTCACTTTCTAGTCCTTGGATTTCTGGGTATTATTTTGCTTGTATTTATATTGGAGCTTGTAGGCAAAAACTATCCCATTTGCAAAGTATCTTATTTGTAATGATAAAATAAACAGTACTGCAAAGCAGTATTTCTCAGTCATTGGTTGGGTCTTTGATCTTATCCAGTTTTCTGATGTATAATATGGGTCAGATATAATGATGCTGTCATTTGAGATAGTACAAAATATAAAAGGAAGGTGGCCAAATGGGACAGGAGGAAAGTGAGAAATGTTAAGTGCCACTGCAGTATATCATAATATTTTTTATCTTGACCTAGACATATAGAAAGAATGTGAATGTCTTATTAAAATAGCTCTGCAGGGGGCGCCTGGGTGGCTTAGTCGGTTAAGCGTCCGACTTTTGCTTAGGTCATGATCTCGCGGTTCATGGGTTCGAGCCCCGCGTCGGGCTCTGTGCTGACTGGCTCAGAGCCTGGAGCCTATTTCAGTCTGTCACTCCCTCTCTCTCTGACCCTCCCCTGCTCACACTGTCTCTCTCTGTCTCCTAGAAATAAATAAAACATTAAAAAAAAAAAGTTTAAAATAGCTCTGCAGTTGGTGATATATGGAAACCAACTTGACAATAAACTATAAAAGAAAAAAATAAAATAGCTCTGTGCAAAGACTATGATTTTGTGATTCTTTAAGTAAAGAATGGGTACAAAGTAGTTCTTATTATGAAAATTCATAATATAAGATTTTGGTCTTATTTGAATTTTGAAACTTGAAATATATAAATGGAGCTTTATTATTGATGAGCAAAACCAGACATGGAGTCCGCCCTTCTGGACTTTATGGTCAAATGAAGAAGGACAGAGTAATCAAGTTAAGAAATACATGAAATTTGGATGCTGATAAGTGCAATGAAACTAATACAACAGAATGATATAATAGCAGGTATATGTTGGGATATTGCAGCAGAATGGCATGCAGGATGAGAAATTAGAGTGTTTTTTGAAATTCCTAAACCCATAAGCCCCTGGCCTTCTCAGGCAGGGACGTGAGTCAGCTTGGGCCTGGCTGTGGTGAGATGCAGTGGGGTGGGAGGTAGGGAGCATGCGTGGTTCTCCCCACTTTCCTATGGATACATGAAGTTACTTTATTCTTCCTTCAAAATACTCTGCAAACACATTTTACCTCTTTCTCTCTGATCCTCCTCAGATCAGATAGGTTGATGCTCTCCCATTCTCCTATTAAATTCTGTAGCTAACACTGCCTGGCTTCCCTATTGATAAAGAAAGAAGGGCCAACAGAACAAGCATGATGATTGACTGTAGCAGCCCTCGATGTTGTTAGCACTCCAGCCGTGTGGAAGGAAGAGAAAGGGGCAAGCCATTTAGAAGGATGGAAGAGGCAGCAACGAGGGCAGACTGTGTCCCAGGCTCTGGGTAAGCAGTGGACAAAAAAAAAAAAAAGCTTACAAACGCCCCCATTTTTAAGTAGGTTTGTACCTCACCTCACTTACTAACACCAAGGCCAAGGACACTTGATAAAAAGATAAAATTTTTTAAATTAGGTAGAAATTAAAACACAGATGAGTTTTAGCTTTGAATGGCCACTTCATGCTAGATGAGCTAAATCCACGTTAACTATGGTTTCAGTTCTACGAGATAATTTAAATAGCCCAAAACCTAAGGAAATAAACATGTCCCTCCAAATAATTATTGAATTACTTAAAATAATTAGTTGTCAGTCACCTTGCTAGCCAGTAGAGTGGTAAAAAAGATCAATTTAGAACTTAAACTCTACCAAGCAAATTTCTCATAAGCCAAGGAAAAATTTCTACATGTGTATTTGGATCTTTTTCTTTTCCGTGTGAGCTCATCTACTCTGGAACTTCAGCTGCATGTGCTGGTGTCTCCCAGTCTTTATTTCTGGCATAAACCTTTCTTCAGAGCTTCAGAATCTTCCTGGTGTCCGCCTGGATGTCTTGAAGCCATCTGGAGCTTAGCATGTCTAAAACTGAATGAATGGGATACTGGTCCTCAGTCATCCTAGCAGGAAATAAGCTACACACTTGACTCTACCCTCCCTAACAAAATGGGGACCAAGTACTGTCAGGTCTCTGTCTTTAATCTCTCCCAACTCTGTCCCTTCACTTCTACCCCTCTATGACTGTTCTGTTCAGGCCCTCATTACTTCTCCCCGAAGTCTCTGCCCCACTTCTAAACTGTGTCAAAGCATGATCATTTAAACAGTTTACTGTCTTCATCTCTCACTTATCAGCCAAGCCAGAATTTCTTAGAGACATGCTGGTGCCCTCAGGATAAATTAAAACTTCTTAGCTGTGTCCACATCTTACCCTCTCACTGCCTACTGCACATACATGCACATACTTGGTTCAGCCATGTGCTCTGCTTTCGAATGCATTTCGTCTGTCAGCCCAGTTAGCGGTGGCACATCCTTTAAAACTCCTCTCCTCCAAGATAGGCCACTGACTTGCTACCATAGGTAGATTTGGGTTACATGTATCCTTGGTGCCTGGTACTTAGGTGCTTAATAAATGAATAAATGGCCAATTTGTTGGTTATTGTGTTTTTCCTTTCAAAGATTCATGTGCAGTAACAGGTAGCCTGAAAGGCATGTAGGCAATGTCAGTTAGGAATTACATATTTTGAGGGGCGCCTGGGTGGCTTAGCCGGTTAAGCGTCCGACTTTCGCTTAGGTCATCATCTCACGGATCGTGGGTTCGAGCCCTGCGTCGGGCTCTGTGCTGACTGCCAGCTCAGAGCCTGGAGCCTGTTTCAGAGTCTGTGACTCCCTCTCTCTCTGACCCTCCCCTGCTCACGCTGTCTCTCCCTCTCTCTCTCTCCTAGAAATAAATAAAAACATTAAAAATTTTAAAAAAAAGGAATTACATATTTTGAAAAACTGTCTTCTTCAATTTAGGGGGAAGCCTCGTAGGTCTTAGGGAGAGAGATTGGTGCTGGGTTGGGGAGCAGAGATTGGTGGTTCTAGATTAAAGGATGTTCTGTCTCTTGCACCAGGATCCTCAGAAACTTTTTGAGGTTGCTTAGAGTGTCTTTGCTTGTGGTTGTATAAGTTGTTGACTTAAAATGAAAGACTTTTCACTTAAACTAAGAACAAAAGAACTTTGTTCCAGCAGCTAAAATGTAAAGAATACAGTGCATTGGTTCTTAATTCTTTTGTGGTTAGCGCCCCCCTTAAGAATTTGATGATTCTTTCCCCAGGAGAAAAAGAAGGTTATAGACATAGAAATCTGCGGTACAAGAAAGGAACGCTTCCTTCTTTGTGCCTTTTCAGAGATTGTGGCAGTAATCCCTTCACTGAGAAAAAATTCTTTGGAAACGTATTGTTGTAATTAGTTTTTAACTTATGCAAAGAAGAAGGGTTAATTGATAATTAAGTATAGTTGATGTGACAGTTAAGGGACTTGGTGATTATATGTGGTAATAAGTAAAAATGAAGGACCAACCCAATCAGAAGATGGTAAAATTTAAGTACAACCAACCATTTATTGTTTTTGAACAAGAATCATAAATATATAAGTAAGGTACAGAGATTTCTTGATATGGTCATACTCCATGTTTAAAACTCTTAGGCCACATCCACTTGCTATTCAAAGTGCTGGTCTCTAGACGGGCAGCATCCACCAGCAGCAGCATCACCTGGGAACTTGTTGAAAGTGCAAATTCTTGGGCCTTGCTGTAGACCTGCTGAATCAAAATCTCTGGAGACAAGGCCAGAAATATGTGTAATAACAAGCTCTTCAGGTGATTCTGTGATGTACTAGTTTGAAACGCACAGCTCGTGACCAGACTTTTATAATACTAGCATACTTGAACTAGGCAGTCTATAATCATACTGCAATTAAATCACACCATAATTAAGATAAATGCTAATAAAAGATTAAACTAATAGCTGTTATTTATTGAATGTTTGTTGTATTTAGGGTCATGAGCTTTACATATATTATCTTATTTAAGCTTCCCAAGAACCCCTCTAGTCAGGTGGTATTATTTAATCATTCAGCAGATGTTTATTAGCACCTACCTTGTGCCAGTCATTATTCTGGCCAGTGGAAACACAGCAATAAACAAGACGGGCCTGGTCTGCACGCTTCTGGAACTTCTGTTCTAATAGGAGAGACAGACAATAAGCAAGTAAACAGGATAATTTCAGATTCTGTGTATAACAACTGCTATGAGAAAAAATAAAACCGAGAAAGATCTTTCTTGGGACTTACCATTTGAGCAGAGACCAAAATAATAGGAAAGAGCAAGCTGTGAGAAGGTTGAGGGGAGAGTATTTCAGATTTTATTCCAGTGTTCTTCACAGAAATAGGACTCAGAAAGGTTAAGTAACAAAGCTGGTAAGTGCTGGAGCTGCGTTCGGATCCAGGACATCTGACTCCGGCATATCTTCAGAATAAATTAGGACTTCTTCCTAATTTTATTTTTTTCTTCTTTCTGCTTTGCTTTGTTTTCTGAAACTTCTTTAAGCAAAGAGGTGAATTTAAATATATACACATATACATATATAGAGAGCGAGCGAGCACGTGAGAGCACACACGCATATGAGTGTACACGCACAGCTCTCCCAGCTATGTTTGCATAACAGTATATTATCATTATGTCATTATGTTCCCAATCGTGATCTGATTTTATTAATTTGTAGTAAATACCCACTATAATGAAGAAAATGTATAAATTGAACTCTCCAATAATGTATTCTTTATAAATTTCAGTTTTGGGGGGCAAGACTTTTTCTTAGAATAAAAATCAAAGGCCTATTTAGGAATTATATTTAAAGTCTCAGCAAGTTGCAAATACAGTGTTTCAGTATTGTACTAGAAATGAGGTCAATAATATACTGATGTTACATGTTTCAAACAATGTTTTGGCAGAAACTAGGCATTCATTCATGAAAGTGATTATAGTGTTCATTTTGATGATTCTTTTTAAGTAATCATGGGTCTTAATCTAGGTGTTATCTTAATAGCAATAATGCTAAAGAAAAAATCATTAAATTTATGGTTCTTTTAGCTTTTGAAACTGTGCATGAAATAATAAAGAGTGTTTAAACAGTTAGGCAAAGCATCAACTGACACTGAAGACTATTGACACTAAAAGACAAAACTAGGGATAATACATTTAAAAAATGAAATTGTCTTATATGGCCTTCTGAGAATAAATTATATCTAGGTCATAATTGTTTGTAACTGATACCAGTGACAGATTGAGAAAAAATGTGTACCCAAAAATAAATAATTATTCAAAGTTAGAAATCATGGTTAGTGTACAGGTATATTAAGAGTTGAGCATAATGATTGAATGTAATTATTATGAGTAAGTATGGTCCAAACATGTAGAAAGGCAGAAGATAATTTCTGTTTGGCTACTTTGAAGACTTTTCATAATTACTAATTTTTTCATAATATACTGTTTTTTTAAATAGTTTATTGTCAAGTTGGTTTACATATAACAACCAGTGCTCATCCCAACAAGTGCCCTCCCTTATGCCCATCACCCCCCCTTCCCTTCTCCCCCACCCCCATCAGCCCTCAGTTCTCAACATTCATGGTCTCTCATGGTTTGCTGGGGTTTTTTTTAAGTTTATTTATTTTTGAGAGCTGGGGAGGGAGATGGAGGGGAGGGGCAGAGAGAGAGGGAGACACAGTATCCAGAGTAGGCTCCAGGCTCTGAACTGGGCTCGAATCCCCAAACCATGAGATCATGACCTGAACTGAAGTTAGATGCTTAATTGACTAAGCGATCCAGGAACCCCAATAATGTACTCGTTTTTATCAGGCTACTATATTGTATCAAAAATTTAAAAACCAATGGACAAAGCTTTGTTCTCTCAGAATGCTCATCCACCATCATTTCTTTACTCAATTAACAGAAAATGATCATTGTATTTTAGAAAACTAAAAAAGACTTTAATTTGTGTTGAATTAACTCTTTTTTTAATTGTCAAAAAAAGTTACTAGTAAACTCAGAATCTCTTCCCTTGCTTTGGTTGAAAATGTAGTCTGATTTCTAACTTGACTTCAGTAGGACATTATAGGCCCTAAAATCCTGCCTCCCTTTATTATTCCTAACTCTGATGTCCTCCTTTACTTCACAAATATTTACGAGCACCTCCTCCTCCAGATACTGTCCTGAGCACCTGGAACACATCAGACAGCATAGTAGGCAATAGGTAAATCATAATGTATAGTTGTAGGAGGTGGTAAATGCTATAGAAAAAAGGAAAATCAAACTGGGTAAAGTGAATAGAGCAAATATTCACATGTTACAATTTAAAATAAGCTTGGGGGCACCTGGGTGACTCAGTTGGTTAAGCATCTGACTCTTGATTTAGGCTCAGGTCATGATCTCACAGTTGTGAGATCAGGCCCCATCCATGTTGGGCTCCACTCTGAGTGTGGAGCCTACTTCGGATTCTCTCTCTGCCTGCCTGTCTCTGTCTCTCTCAAAAAATAAAATAAGCCTGTGTTCAGGGAAGACATCATTAAGAAAGTGACATTTAGATATTTAGGGGTGCCTGGGTGGCTCAGTGGTTAGGCATCTGACTTTGGCTCAGGTCATGATCTCATAGTTCATGAGTTTGAGCCCCGCATCTGCTCTGTACTGACAGCTCAGAGCCTAGAGCCTGCTTCAGATTCTGTGTCTCCTCTCTCTGCCTCTCTCTCTCTCTCTGTGTCTCTGTCTCTCCCTCTCTCAAAAAAAATGTTTAGGGGTGCCTGGGTGGCTCAGTCGGTTAAGCGTCCGACTTTGGCTCAGGTCATGATCTCACAGTCTGTGGGTATGAGCCCTGCATCGGGCTCTGTGCTGACAGCTCAGAGCCTGGAGCCTGTTTCAGATTCTGTGTCTCCCTCTCTCTCTCTGCCCCTCCCCAGCCCGTGCTCTGTCTCTGTCTCAAAAATAAATAAATGTTAAAAAAAAATTTTTAAGTGTTTAAAAAAATAAAAAATAAATTTTAAAAGTGACATTTGAATAGACAAGGAGGTGAAGGAATTAGCCAATCACATATCTGAAGAAAGAATATTTCAGGAATAACAATAGCAAAAGCAAAGGCTTTAAGATAGGTGTGTGCCTGTCATGTTGAGAAAAGGTCAGGAGGCCAGTGTGGCCACATGGCAGTGGATAAAGGAAAGTTGGGAAAGGTAATGGGGTAGATGTGGGCCACAGGCATAGTGCACAGTTCTTGTGGGGCCACTTTAAGAAGTTTGGCTTTTACTCTGAGAAAAGCAAAGACACATTTCAGGCTCAGTTTTGAGTAGAGGAATGACATGATCTAACTTACGTTTAAAAGCATTACTCACACTACTATCGAAAATGGACCTGTTAGGAATGATTGCGAATAAACAAGGCAAGAGGTAGTGATGGTTGCACCAGCGGGGTGGTGGTGGTGCAAGTGGTCGGATTCTGCTTATATTGGAAGGTATAGCCAGATTTGCTAATGAACTGTAGGTGGGTCATACAAGAAAAAGAAATCAAGTATAGGTTCAAGATTTGGGGCCTGAGAAACTTGAAGGATAAAGATGTCATTAAAGCGTGTAGGAAAAACTGAAGTTTCTGGAAGTTGAATGTAAGCTCTGAGACGTCCAGAGATACCTAGTTGGAAGGTGGACATAGGAGTCCAGAGATTATCAGCATATGGATTGTATGTAACCAGTGGAAGCACCGAGGGAGTGAATGTATATAGAGAAGAGCAAGGGCTGCCCTGGGGATGCTGGGGAGAAGAAAGGTCCTGAGGTGGGAGGAACACTGCACATCACCTTGATGGGGAGTCAGGTGAGTCAGCAGGGGTGAGGTAGATAGGTCTGAATTAAAACCTCAAGGTTTAGCTGCCTGGAGGTGACATATCATCTCATCAAGCAGTTTCAATGGAGCCGTCAGGAGTGAAAGTCTGGATAGTTGTGAAAGGATGGAAATTTCTTAATTCCCTGGCTTCAGTTAACTCTACCATGATTATGTAAGTAAGCTTCATGAAGGTAAAGAAGAGGTAAAAACTGGGGCGCCTGGGTGGCTTAGTCGATTAAGCGTCCGACTTTCGCTTGGGTCATGATCTTGCGGTTTGTGGGTTCGAGGCCTGCATTGGGTTCTGTGCTGACTGCCAGCTCAGAGCCTGGAGCCTGTTTCAGAGTCTGTATCTCCCTCTCTTTCTGACCCTCCCCTGCTCACGCTGTCTCTCTCTCTCCTAGAAATAAATAAAAATACTAAAAAAAAAAAAAGAGGTGAAAACATTGGGAAGAGAGGGAAGTAGAGTCCACAGAAGTTTGTGAGGGTTTTTTTGTTTTTTTTTAATTTTTTTTTAATTTATTTCTAGGAGAGAGAGAGAGAGACAGCGTGAGCAGGGGAGGGTCAGAGAGAGAGGGAGTCACAGGCTGAAACAGGCTCCAGGCTCTGAGCTGGCAGTCAGCACAGAGCCCGACGCGGGGCTCGAACCCACAAACCGTGAGATCATGACCTGAGCGAAAGTCGGACACTTAACCGACTAAGCCACCCAGGCGCCCCTGTGAGGGTTTTTTTTTAAAGGTGGAGAAATAATATGTTTGCATGTTGATGGGAATCTTAGCGAGGATTAATGTAGGTGAAAGGAGAGACACACTGGAGCAATGTTCTTGGGTCATTGGTAGGGAGTCTAGTCCACAGGCAGCGATTGGCGTTAGGCATGTGAACATTTTGGAACCAGGCAAGAACACAAAGATGCTAGTAAGTAAATAGATGTGGAATGAACTCTTTGTTTCAGTTGTTTGTTTTTTCCCTTTTCCTTTCAGTAAAAAGGAAGTGAGGTATCCGTGGTTAGTGAGGATGGAGGAAGAAATGTTGGGTATTTAAGAAGAGAAGGTATGAAGTGTTAGCAAAGAGCGTAATGGCCTTGGGGCATTGAGTGCACCTGCCTGGAAGATGCAGGACCCACTGATGTTCATGGTCATGAATTTAAGGGGAGAGACCAGTCAGCATGGTGCATGTGTTTCTCCCACAGTGTTCCACTGTCATCCTGTGGAAGCGGAGTATGTAGAGAGTTGGATTTAGTGCGTACATGATAGTTTAAATGAGCCACGTATGCCGGACAAAAGAGAGGCAGAAGAACCGAAGTAGGAAAGAGCCAGAGCTATTCAAGAGCATGTGTGAGGAAGTCATTGTGTTGATTGATCACAAAGCTTATATGGATAAGAACAAGGGCGGTGCTGCACTGACCAAGCTACCAGACTCTACCCCAATTTTGGAGTCCTGCTTGACTCCTTAAACCTTTCTGTGGAAGTGGAGTAACCTTTCTAGCCTTTCTGAACCTTTTGGTCTCCTGGCCTACTTGGTCTAAGTTCCCCCTACAGTAGTGCTTAAATCCCAAGACTCTGACCCTATTCAGAAAACACTGTTTGCTACCTGTTCCTCTGTCCTGGCCAAACAATAGTAATAAAGCATTCTACTCAGAAGAAAGGAATGCTGTCCTTGGTGTTCACTGTGAAATTACAGATCATGTAGGCCCTTGAAAGAAATATGTATAACATAAGAAATAAAGATGTTTATTAGCTCCTGAGGGAAGTAAAACCAGAAGATACTATCTCATGGGAGCAAATGACAGATATTCTGGAAAACTTTTAAAACTGTTAGTTTCACAGTCAAGGAAACGGATGCCTCTTCTCTTTGCAGATGACCACGGTTTACTTACAGACTGTTAGCACATAATAGATAAACTTTTCAAAGGCAAAAAGTATCAAATGAGTGCTATCAAGAAGGGCCCATAAAGACTGTGATGTGTTTAAGGAAACTAAAAAAAAACACGCTTCTATGTTAACATATAAAACTAACACATTCAGATGAGTTTAACAGAGGAAGTCAGCATTTGATCATGTTCAATAAACAGGGCATTACTAATGAATGACTACACCAAGGACACGAGAGAAAAGAACATTGTTTTGTTATCAGTGATAGCAGACCTAGTGCTCAAGAAGAGAAATTTGTGTAGATTAGTTTGTGTCATCAGAGCTGGGAAGTTAGTTCTCTATGATACATCAGAGATGTGGGTGGACCATATATCTAAGATAGCAACAACAAATGCTCCTTGTACCTGTTGTGAAGAACTCTCTCCCTTAAGAATTTGAAAACAAAGTAAAATAGATAGCCCTTGAATAAACTGTGAAGTCAATAGATGATAGTGCTTCAGAGCAGGTATGTGCAGCAAAGTGATTGGGAAGACACAGAACAAGGTAAGGCCTCGGCGAGTGGGGCTGTGCTGGAATTATGTTAAACATATAAAGTTAAGGAAGGAAAGTGTAATGGAGAAATGTTGGTAAATCTTGGACCCTCCACCCCAAAAAATGCAGAGATAGGCAGTTCCCATTCAGGTGGAGGAGTGGGTCATAAATAATCATACTTGAATTGCAAGACTATCACGAGGGTGGACATGGCTGAAGAGGATTGATCCCAGTACATGACAGACATTTCAAGTTTCGTTAGCAAGATCATCTGTTGAACAGATGCCATTCAATATTCAGTTACTCTGATTCTCCTCCTCCTCATTTTATGATCATCCAGTGATCAATATATAGTGGTAGCTCACATGTACTATTTACAAGCTCTCTGACGCTCATTTCCATCCTTTGCATATATTATCTCATTTAATCTTCACAAGAACCCCATGAGATAGGAACCTTTAATATCTTCCTCATACAGAAAAGCACAAAGTAAGTAATTTGCCTATTGAGAGAACTGGGACTCAGCTCCAGGCAGTCTGCTACAAGATCATTTTTATCTAGAACAACTGTGCTATACTCCCTGGTTCTCATGTAGATCTGCATTATGGAGAGAGTGCATTAAGCCCATATTCTTTTGATTATGTTTTGTCCTGTGACTGTGATTTCCTTATGGTGAATGATAAAGTGACTTCTGAATGAATCCTTGATCAGGATTTCCTAGTTCTGTTTTGGCTGCCTCAGTGAGAGAGCTTGCAAGTTAAAATCTCTGGTGCTAATCTCATAGAGATTCAGGTTTAATTGGCCTTGGATGTGGTCTATGAATCTATTTTTTAAAAGAATCTCACTGGTGATTGGGGTGATTTGAGAACCACTACATTAAAAAAAAAACTTTTTTATGGAAGAATAATTGACATAAAATATTATGTTAGTTTCAGGCATACAACATAGTGATTTTATATTTACTGACATAAAATGGTCACCACAATAAGCCTAGTTACTATCTGTCACCATATAAAGTTGACACAGTAATATTGACTGTATTTCCTATGTTCTACATTACACCCCATGTCTTATTTGTAACCGGACGATCGTACCACTTAATATCCTTCATATATTTCATGTCCCCCCTCCCCCATCTCTAGCAACTATTAGTTCTCTATCAATCTATTTATGTTTTACTTGTTGCCTTTTTTTCTTTTTAGATTCCACGTATAAGTGGAATTGGTTTTCTCTGACTTATTTTACTTACTATGTAGGTCCATCCATATTGTTGCAAAGGGCAAGATTTCATTATTTATGGTTAATATTCTTATATATATACATATATATACACACACATATACAGTACACGCACACACACCCATATGCAAGAAAAACGCCAGAAAAAAGAGAACCACTGCTCTTTAAAAAAAAAAATTTTTTTTAATGTTTATTTGAGAGAGAGCACAGTGTGCACAAGCAGCGGGGGGAGGGCGGGGTGCAGACAGAATCCCAAGCAGGCTCTGCACTGTCAGTGCAGAGCCCAGTGGGGGCTCCAGCCCGCGAACTGTGAGAACATGCCCTGAGCGGAAATCATGAGTCTGACATTTAACCGACTGAGCCACCCAAGCACCCTGCGAACCACTGCTGTAGATGATACGATGACTCTTACTCTGTTTGTACAACAACCTACTTCCAATAGTGGTGAAAGGAAAGATTTTGCTTACTAAGCTTTAGGCAAAAGCTTGGAGTTTAAGGCTGGAGCCGTACAGCGTGAGGATGGATGTTGCCTCTGCTCCACTCCTGAGCAGCTGTGGACAGCCTGCTCAGGCTCTCCTGTGCTACAGTTCTCATTTGCCCAAGGGGCTGGTCCAAGTCCATCTGTAATCCATACAAAGCCTTGAGCCCAGAGCTTGATATTTGGTTAGGCTCAGTAAATGTTAGCACTTGTGGCTATTTAAGTGTTTTCTACCTGGGGATATCTTTGGTGAGCCTGACTCCCTTTCTGACCCAGGTATTTCTTATGGTGGTAGCATCTGTCCATAGAGGGGCTGGTGAGCGTGAAAACTCCAGTTGGTCTCCATATACAGTCTTAACCATAGGCCAGGACTTTTGCAACATCTTTCTTGGACCGAGTTAACCAGTATAGCAGTTGAACAATTAATTAGAAAGTTTGGTATAAAGTCTTTAAGATATTTTTAAAATGTATTTTCCACCTAATATGAACAAAATTATAAACTAAGAATCAAAGGTCAGTTTTGTAGTGATGGATTTCTTAAGCATCTAAGGGAAAGTAAATCCTCCTTTTACTTTTTTCAGTTTTACTAAATCTTGGCCTGGATTTTCTCAGGTTCTAATTCATGTAAAGTTGTGCTTTATTCAACAGTTTTTAAAAGCATGTAGGAAATGTATTTTCTATAGTTTTTTTTAAGGAATAAATAAGCTACTTAAAGGGGCTATTTTGTGCAAAATATTCAGCTCAAAAGGATATCTGATTCTATAGATAGACATTTTTAAGGTTTAAAAATTAAGGGTAAGGCATTCTTTTTCTATATATTACAGGCTTATAGAAATAAAATCAGAAGAAATTTTATCATGTAGGCATGTATTAGTTAAGAAAATGGGCTCTTGACTCAAACCTGATTTTTCACACTTACTGACTCCATGGTTTTTGGCAAATTATACTAAAGCTCTACTCCATTTCTTTAGCTGTAAGAGGACTAATAATATTACCTAATAGGGTTGAAGCCTTTAGGCTAGTACCTGATACACCTGGCATTTTCCTCTGTAAAGTCAAAAAATCTTTAAAAATTTGACATAAAATTTGTGATTTCATATCAGAAAACCTGGATTCAAGTCTCTGTGCTGCCATTCATCAGAGTAGGCAGGTAGCCTGGCCTGTGGAAACCTCTTCTTCATATTCAAAAGTAGAATAAAGTACTTTATCTCAAATGTTGGTGTGAAAAAATAAATTCACCTCCTGATGGGGCTTTCTGCATCCCTCTAAAACAGCACTCATTCAGTAGAAATGAAATGTGACATTCCTGGTTGACAGCCAGGAATTCCTGAACTCTCTGTGTGTGATAAACCTTTCGAACCACAAGGATGAGAGCTCCAGGGTCGGACCCAGGATTCAGGATAGGATCAGGCTTTGTAATACTCTTCATTCTTGCCTCTTATCTTTTTTTGCTTTTTTCCTTTTTTTGCTTCTTTCCCAACTTTCAGAGACTTATCTTGTGTCCCTGGGAAAAAAGCAAATACCAGTAAGCTTTGAAAAGAATTCAGCTTCTCTGCTCTCCACTTTAATATAGCTTACCAGGAAAGTCCTTTCTTCCCAAACATTGACTTTTTAAAAGACATTTAGAACCTTCTTGGGACCAAGGGATTTGGAAGTCAGAGGAAGTATTCATATCTAAGCTCTTTTATTTTTAAGGTTTTCTGATACTGTCTTTCATCCACATTTGGGGAGAATTTTAGTGAAGAGGTATTATCCTAATAGCTGTATGCTGGGAAAAAGAGGGAATATGGGATTCAGGTGTAGCTATCTAGTAAAACATATCTGCTCATATGTCATCTTCTTAAGAAGCCGTACCCGGGCCACTCTATTTAAAATAGCTGATAGCTCTTAGCACTCTAGCTACTTTTTTTTTTTGTAAATAGCACTTATTACTAAAATTCTTTGTTTGCCTTTCCAAAGAAAATACAAGCCCCATAAAGGTATGGACTTGGTTGTGTTTGCCCCCACATCCCCAACTCCTAGTATAAGACGTGGCATTCAGTGTCTGTTGAATCAATGAATAAGTGAAAGGAAATACCAAGATATCATTCTGTATTTGTACGAATGACTTTAATATTAGAGACCTAGTAGAATTCTTCCTTGACCATTGTTGCCCGAAGTATGTGATATGCTTGAATTTTCAGACCTAATCTCAGTGGGAGGAATCCTAGTGTTTACTTTCGATCAATTGTTTAAACTTTTTACTTCTTTTAGATAGTGTAGGGCATGAGGAGGGAGGAAAGAAGTATTTTGTAGTGGAGTTGAAAAAGGGGGCTGGGGAAGCAGATCCATACCAGGTAAAAGCTTCAGATTAATCAGGGTAATAAAATGGAGGAGGGGGTATTGAGATAGGGAATTAGATCAAAATTTTTTATAGTTTAGGTGCTGTATATATGTTTAAGGTTTTTGGGTAAAACATTTGACATAGTAGGTAATAGAAACTTAGGGAAAAGGTGGGAGAGGTTCATAGCCAGAAAAATTTGTACTGTTAGAGGAAAGATAGGCTATAGGGACTTGTGGCCAAAAATCCACAAGTCATATTTCTGATGTCTTTTTTAGAACTTTTATTTAAAATATTACTTATACCTGTCAGTTTTTCAGTTCTTCCACTCTACCTCTCTGGCCTTGGTACCAGCTTGATGCCACCATCAATACTTTGTGCTCCGTGGAGTTGGGGTCCTGTGAGCACCATGCTCTGCCATGCTCTGCCAAGGCCAGCAGTTCCTTGTAACTCCCCACCTGTCCCGGGAGTGCCCTGCCAAGAAAGAGTAATCTAGCTGTGTTGAAAACTCTCAAGTTTTATTAAGAACTATTTATGTTGCATTCAAAAGAAGTGCAGAACTAGTAGTTCATACTTTTTTCCTTCTTTAAATGAGAACTGTTATGTAGATGCACCAGCTTTCTCGTAGTAATATGAATAAACTATCTGGTTTGTGAATATAGTTAAGAAAAACAATCAGCAAAGTAGTAGTATTTTTTCTTTTGTTGACTGTAAGCTTCATTTCAGTTAGGTTTTTACACTGTTAAAATTTTTTTAAGGTTTTTATAAGATTTGGTTAAAGAATAGTATTCTTTAGGCAATTTTAAAGGACTGTTTCTAATTACATTTATTTTAAGTTCAAATGATATGTTTTAACCTAACATCTTCTTCCTTCTTAGTCTGTAAGACTTGTATTGTCCAGCACTTTGAAGACAGCAATGATTGTCCAAGGTGTGGCAACCAAGTGCATGAGACAAATCCATTAGAAATGCTGAGGTAAGTTAATGTATTTTGTAGCTTGTCTAACTCAAGTTATATAAACTCTTAATATGTTTTATTGTGCATCATATTTGTTGACACCTTGACTCATTTATAGGTGTTATGAATTTTTTATTTTATCTATTTTATTATTAGCTTTATTAAGAGGAATTTAAAAATAAGGCTGTGTATATTTAATACTTAAGAAATGTATTTCCAAATTAAAAACTATAACTTTATCTCAAAGCTACTTTAGATGTAGTTATTTTTGATGTTTTAATATTCCACACATACCCTACTTTTATTGAGCATGGTAGTGGAAAAGAGGGCAGACTTAACAGGGAGACTGACCTCGGTACTATTACTTTTTTAATTATATAAAAAAGTATACAAACATTTATGTAAACTTAAAGAATTCTTTTAGGGGCGCCTGGTGGCTCAGTCGGTTAAGCATCCAACTTCAGCTCAGGTCATGATCTCAAGGTTCATGGGTTCGAGCCCTGCGTCGGGGGCCACCCAGTGCCCCAAAAAAGAATTTTTTTAAATGACTACCATTTACTTAAAAAGTATAATCCTAGGGACGCCTTGGTGGCTTAGTCGGTGGAGCATCTGACTCTTGGCTTCGGTTCAAGTCCCGCATTGGGTTCTGTGCAGATAGGGCAGAGCCTGCTTGGGATTCTCTCTTCCTGTCCCTTGTACCACCCCCAATAAATAAACTTTAAACAAAGAAGTATAGTTCTGTATTTTTAAAGCTGGAAGTAGGCCATAAGATCCTAATCTAAACCTTTTTCCAGATTAGGAAATTGAAACTTAAAGAAGTGACACAGCTTTTCCTAGGATTTCCACAAACTCAAATGTCATTTCCCAAGCCCAGTGTCCTTACCACGAAACCCATTTTCTTTCTACTTTTCCTGCCATAACTTCACCAGATCGCCTATGTGATTTTAGGGAAGCACGCATCCAAAAACTTACTAGATCCTCCCTAATGAGCCCCTCTGTAACCCTCAAATCTGTGTGATGTTTGCCATCATTCTGTAAATCTGGATTTGCAAGTCTTACTTTTCAGACTTTTTAAAATTTTACTTTAGTGCCTGTAGTTAGAGTAATTGATCTATAGGTAAATGTCAAGCCTAGTGGTTTGACAAAGTGTGATCCCCAAACCATTAGTATCTTGTTAGAAATGACGGTGGCTGATCCCCCTTGAGACCTGCTGAAACAGCAACTGGAGAGTGGATCCCATTTTTAATTAGCAAGCCTTCAAGGTGTTTCTGATACAAGCTAACGAACGGTTGAGAACCACTCTCCTACTGTAGTCTGTAGTCCTGAGCAGGGCTTCTCCTAGTTGGATTTCAGTCAGTGCTTCCTGACCACCAGTGGTTTTGCCCCCGCCCCCACCCCCAGTGTACTTTGAGCAACATCTGGAGATGTTTTTGATTGTCAGGACTGGGTGGGTGCTGCTGGCATCTAGTAGGTAGAGGTTAGGGATGCTGGACACTACTGAGCATCCTCTGAGTCACAGCACAGCCTCCTCCCACACCGGCGAGTCAACCCAAAATTTCAGTGGTCTGGGGGTCAAGAAACCCTGATTTAAGTCACCAAGAAGAATGTGGCAAGCTTTTCTTCTAATATTTTTCCTGATGCTTTTATCAAAAAGTGTGTCAAAAGTTGATTATTACCTACTCCATTTTAAAGTGTTGTGTTGGAAGAAAAATTAACTTTTGGTTTTGACTGTTAGCTACCCAAAGGACTCCAATCACCATTTAATCAAATGACTCCTGTAGCGAAAGTATGATAGCACATTTTTAAAAACTTTTTATTTGGAAATGATTGAAAACTTACAAAAAGTTCCCAAAATAAAAGTAGTACAAGGAACACTTGTACTCTCTTTACCCAGGTTAGTCTGTTGTGAACATTTTATGTCATTTGCTTTATTGTGTACATGCTTGCCTGCTCTGTTTTTTTCTGAACCATATGAGAGTAAGTTACACACCCCATGGTCCCTTACCCATAATTACTTTAGTGTGTATTTGCTAAGACTAGAGATAAGATCTTACATAACCACAGTATGCATACGCTGGCATAATATTTTACTCTATCCTCCATATTCTAGTTTTGTCACTTTATCTAATGATATCCTTTATAGTTTTTTTTCTCTTATCCCACTAAAAATATTCTACAAAGGAATAACTTCAAAGATGTAAACGCACAGAAATGATAAGAATGAGAACTTCAGTATTCTTGGCACCTAGGGATAATTCCTGGAACATAGTACGTTCTCAGTAAATGCTTTTCGAAGGGATGAGAAGTGATGGGAGCAAAAATGGAAATTGGAAAGCAGATTGATGGTAGTGATGGTCCAGCAGACCCAAGAGAACAAGTCTGCTGGGAGGTGGCAGGCAGAAGATCTTCACCAAAGCATCCCCCAGCAGGCTTTCACTTATTGTTCCAAACTAGGTAACATGTGAACCTAAGTAAAGGAGTGGCATGGGGTCTAGGGGTGCCTTAGTAAATTCTTATCTATGCCTAAGGCTGGACCTATTGCTGCCAGAACATAATCTTATTTTGTTCGCAAGAGATATGAGGGATCAAGTCTTCTTCAGTAGGTGACACTGTGTCTGCTACACAAATGTCAACAGATTTTTCTCCTACACACTTTCTCAGGAGACTGCTGGAGGATGTGCTGGAGCATAAACCGGGGAGGAAGGGAATCTAACACAGGAGGGAGACGAAGGGGTGTCGGCAGCTGTGCAGGAAGTCTCGACAAGTGTGTGTCAGTGCTGTGTGGTCTGCTAGCCATTAGCCACATGTGGCTGTTGAGCCCTTGTGATTTTGCTGGTACACCTGAGGAATGAATTTTAAATTTTATTTAAAGGAAACGCTGAAACAATATGAATGCTTTGACATTAAATAGAACCTTATTGTCAAGTAAGTTAAATTACTAAACAAGTGCATTGTTAAATATTTTAATGCATAAACCACATTAGAATTAATTTTACATGAACCACGTAAAATGCTTTTGTTGTGCCTACTAGACAATTTAAAATTACATATTTGAGTCACATTACATTTCTACTGGACATCACTGATACAGAAGGTAGAAGTAGGATGGAAAACTATGAGGAATTATTCATTCAAATATTTACTGAATGCCTGCTGTGTTCAGGCATTATACTAGGTGCTTGAGGTCCATTAGCGGGCAAAATAGATCAAGATTTTTGCCCTTGTAGGATTAATATCTTAGTGGGGAGAGACAGGCAACAAACTGTAATAAATAACTTATATGGTACATTAGAAAGTACAAAGGGGGAAATGGAGGAGGTGCTGCAAGTGAGGAAGATCAGGAGTGTGAGGGGAGGGACAGGTTACAATTTTAATTAAAATGGTGAGGGTAGGCCTTGTTGGGATGGTAAGCCTTGAGCAAAGAAGTATGGCCATGAGGGAGTTAGCCATGTATAAATGTAGGGAAAGCAGGCCTATTCCAGATAAAGGGAGAAGCCAGTGCAAAGGACCAAAGTCAGGAATGCTCCTGAAACTTGTTTGAGGAACAGCAAGGAGACCAGTGTGGCCAGAGAACAGTGAGCGAGGAAGAAAATAGTGGGAGATGAGGGCAGAGAGATCATGGGAGTCTGTCTAGGGGCCACATGGGCCACTGTAAAAAACATTATCTTTTTCTCTGAGTGAATGGGGAACCACTGCAAGGTTTGGGTTACAGGGTGGATGTGATCTGGCTTCATTTTAAATAATTTTGAAGACCATTTTGAGAATACACTGTACATCACAAGGCAAAGGTAGAAGCAGGGAGAGCAGTTAGAAGGCAATCACAGTGATCCAGGTAAGCGATGGTAGCAGCAGAGGGCACAAGAGACGGTTATATCCTAGATATAGTTTGAATGGGGATCCAGGAGGATTTGCTGGTGGATTAGATTTAGAGAATGAGAGAAAGAGTAGACCCTGACCTGAGATACCTGACCTGAGCAACTGGAATAAGGGGGCTGTCACTAACTGGGACAGGGAAGACTAATGATGGAACAGCTTTGGGGGAGGAGTAGATAGGGAGTTTGGTTTGGGACATGTTGCGGGTTAATCACTTCAGAGAAGAGAGAAGATGGCAGGTGGAAATAAAAGTCTGTGATTCAAGGGAAATGTCTGGCTGGAGATAAATATTTGATAGTCTTCAGCATATAGAAGTTACTTCAACTGTGAGACAGGAGGAGATCACCTAAAGGGGTATAGATAGAGAAGCATAGAGGACCAAGGATTGAGCCTTGGAGCATTCCAGTGTTGAGAGATCAGAGAGAGGAGGAGGAACCAGCAAAGGAAACTGAAAAGTTTCAGTCATTGACATAGAAGGAAAATCCAGGAGTGTGGCCTAGAAGCAAAGTGAAGAATGTATATCCAAGAAGAGGGAGTGATCATCTGTGTCAGATGTTGTTCCTGGGGCCAAGTAAGGTGAAGACAGAATCGATGGTCAGATTTAACAACTTGGAGGTCATCAGCCTTGACAAGAGCACTTCCAGTGGAGCCGTGAGGCAAAAGCCTAATTGGATTGTTTTAAGAGAGAAAGGGAGAACGGGTAATTAGAAACCGTGAATGTGGACATCTCTTCCAAAGTTTTGTCACAAATGGGAGCAAAGAAATGGGATAGTAGCTGTTAGGGGGAAATACAGCCAAGAAGGTTTCTGTTTCATTTAATACAGAAAAAGAGATGGCATGTTTGAAGGGAATTGTCCACTAGATAGCAGAAATTTAATGTAGGAGAGTAGGGTGGAGGGAGAGGGTTGGTGAAACAGTGTTCTTGGGTAGATGAGAGGGAATGGAATCTCCTAGTATAAGGGAGGAGACTGACTTTACATAGGAGTACAGACAGGTCACCTGTAGCAACAGGCAGGAGGGCAGAGTATATGTGGGTGCAGACAGGGTAGGTAGATAGGGCGGTCGAAGTCTGTGGAGGTTTTCCATTGAGGAGAAAACGTTTATCAGCCAAGAGTAAGGATAAAAAGGAGGGATGGAAAGGTTTGAGGAGAGAAAACACTGTGGATCCAGGAAACTGAGAGAATAAGTTGACTAGGGAAGGGTAATAGGATTTCTGGCAATTTTAAAAGCACGTTTGGATTGTAATTATGAGATTGTAGGGCTGTGGTTGTGTTTTCTCCAGCCATGGATGGAGGCACAGAGTCGATGGGTAGTTGAATTCAGCCAGTGTTGTGGTTGTACCAAATAATTTTGAGCAAGTGAGAGAGGGACAGACAGGGGAATCGAAAGTACATGCAAAGGTGTGGTTTTAATGACTGACCTTGGAGTAAATCGGTCCTAAACTGGATAGGAGGTCAGAGGACATCAATTTGCTGAGGGAGGTCTCAGGAGAACAGAAGTAAAGCTAGCTGATTCCTGATCTGTGAACACTGAGAACAAATTCTTTTAATAATTCAGGAATAGGTACTTAGAAAATGAAGAAAAGAATTACTAGCTTTAGAAAAAGAAAAAAGTTGAATGAGGCGATGTCTATAATCAGAGCACACTGTAAGTATTCATATTATTATAACAATGTAAACAACTGGTTATTAAACCAAAAAAAAATAGTAACAAGAGTATATCAGGAAGATGAGAGTAGTATATGTTTGGCGGAAAGAGGGCTGGCAAGATGATAGCAGAAAACTAAATCTTTATTTCTGATAAAAGTCAAAAGAGTCTAGACAGCAGAAAATGCATGGCTACCAGAAGAAACAGGTTGGATTTAAAAGTGTCTGCCTCCTCAGTACTGAGAACCATAACTGGGAAGGGTGGCTCATCAAAATACTGTATTAAGTTTTATGGGGAAGTTTGATTTTTAAAGTGTGTGTGTGTGTGTATTTGTATAGTTACATATATGTATATATACACAGGTATATGTATATATAATAGATGTGTATATATCTGTATATATATAATTATGTGTGTATATTTACACATATATAGAGTACCCAGATTAAAAAAAAATCAAACATACTACCTAAGTACTATTTCAATTAAATAGTGAACAAGTTAGTATTTGAATTAAGTCTTGAAAAATAAGGTGACATTGTTTGGGTTGGAGAGCAAGAAAAGAGTATATGAGCCAGGATGAAGAGCATGAGGGGGAAGAACAGATGGGAAATGACCAGACATTCTTAGGGATAACTGAGTAAGCCAGTTGGCTAGAGAAGAGAGACAGCAAGAGAATAGCACCAGTTACAATTTGTAGGTTGGACTCAACTTGTATAAACACTCAAAACCAGCTGGTGGGAAGAAATTAATCCTTGAGCAGGCAGATAATGGTCAAGTTACTGCTTAAGGAGGATTCACTAAGCGTATGTCAACTTAAAGGGAAGTAGTTCTGTGTTGTCCTCCGAGTAGGGTGGTGATTGACAGAGTGGGGGCATGGATGGTATGGAAAGATTAGGTGGGAGAAGCATGGAGAAGGTGCAGTCAGTGGGGCTTGGTGAGTAAATGTATGAATTTTGAGAGGGTGGGGGAAGGCTCAAATAATTCTTGCATTTTGAGCCTGTTTGGGAGAGCTATGGTATCATTTCTAAATTTAATTTTTAAAAAGTAAGACAGTGAGAGAGGTACTCAGTATTTTGTTGAAGGGTAGATGAGACAGTCTTGACACTGATGAGCAAAAGGAGGTGCTTGAGACAGTCAACATCAATTAGAAATATGGAAATTGAGCTCAGCAGAGAAGTGTAATGTATATGTATCTATGTTTGTGTATTCACATACACACACATGCACATACGATCTGGATGTTAGCTTTCAAGCCACAAAGTGGATGTGATCATCAGGGCATGCAGCCTGTAGATGAGGTCAGGTGTGCACAGCAATGAAGAATCGTCAAATTGTGAGGTAGTTGGAAAAAGAAGAGTACATAGGGACAAAGAGAAGTAGAAAAAAGGAAAACCAGAAAGAGGAATTTTCAAGGAGGCAGGATCAGGCAACATTATGAAACTGCTGTAGAGCAATACAGGAAAGAAAGGACTTTTAAAAACCATTTTTAAATTTTAGACTGTAATTCTAAAACAAGAATTTAACCTATTCAATATGGAAGTTATGGATGAGTTCAAGAGAGTAAAAGAAGCAAAACACAGAGTGTGGGTCAAAAATAACGTTGATTATGCTTTCAGACTTTTCCAATTAGAAGAAAAGATTGAGAAGCTGCCAACAGCTTGAAAAGACCATAGGTTAAGCAAAGGTTTGGGGTTTTTTAGAAAAATGTGAGAAAATTGTACGTATTTGTACCTAGAAGAGCCATGCTGCTGAGCAGGGTTGAGGGGGTGGGGAGCAGAGGGGCTATGGGGGAACGGGGAGAGTGGAGAAACAGCTACAGAAAGGAGGCATTCACTCTCACCTGGCAGGAAAAGGAAATGGGAAAATGTCAAGATGAGTATTTACATGCCTTATCTAGGAAGATAGAGTGACTGAAAGATCTAAACTACTCAGAAGAAAGGAACAGACATCACTTCCATTACAGCAAAGAGCCAGAATTGTGGTAGAGAGTTTGAGAACAGGTGTATCAGCTGTGGCTGCATAACAAACCAGCCCTAACTTTCATGCTTAAAACATTAATAAAAGTGTTTGTTATTCCTCACAAACCTGTGTGGTTCATGGATGTAGGTGGTTCTTCTGGTCTTGGCTGGACTTACTCAGGAGACCACAGTGAATGACATCTTAGAATGGTGTCCCATCCTCCTGTCTTGTTCTCATGATGGCAGGACTCAGAGAGAGAGAGAGAGAGAGAGAGCACGTGCACAGAAGCATGGGGGCCCTCTTAAGGCTTTGGCTCGGAACCCAGCACAGTGTCACTTGTGCCACATTCTGTTGGCTTAAGCACATTTCAAGCCTGGCCCATATTATTCTAGATGGGGAAATAGATGCCATCCTTTAATCAAGGGAGGAATTTCAAAGTCCTGTTCAGAGGACTGTGGGAAAGGCTTGAAATGGGTGCACTCTGAATGCGGATGAGTTTGGTATAGTGGATGTGCTAAAATTGTGTGTGTCCTGTATTTTGTAATACATGTAAGATACAGCCTCAAACTCTTACATATTGGATTTTGGTATCTTCATTGTTAGTATATTCTCTTTTTTCCTCTTTGGAAGGTTGGATAATACATTAGAGGAAATTATATTTAAGCTGGTCCCTGGACTGCGAGAACGTAAGTTGCTTTTTGGCTTCTTGCAGATTTTTGTGTTTTATGAAGTCAACATTTCCATTAAAGATTTCATGATTGTTTCTGTTATTCTTATACTTCTTTTTTTCTTTTAAATTAGAAGAACTTGAGCGTGAATCTGAATTTTGGAAGAAAAATAAGCCTCAAGAAAATGGACAAGGTGACTTTCTCTTATTTTCTCTGATACAATCTCTCAAATTGGTTAGCTTTATGTAGCTTTGGTGAACTAATATCTCTTCAAATTTATCCTATACAAAATTCATGCACCCCTTTCTTTACATTGTGAACCTTTTATATAAAATCATGAGATTTTATATACATGTATGTAAATGTGGAGTTATGCCAGATGAAGGTAATTGGAAATAGAGGAAATTGAGAAAGAGAAAAGGGGGATAAAAGTGAAAACTGACTACTGATTATAGCAATATTTGCGGTAGAGCTGAAGGAAACTCTAATAGCCATAGTCAGCAACTAAACACAGAGGGGTTTTCTGTTTTGTTTATTTTATTTTAGTAGGAGAAGGAACCAAGGTGCAGCTGAGTGCCAAAATAGGAGGTCTTTCTATGCTCTAATAATCTGGAATAATATTTTATAGGTGGAACTCAGATGATACAAATTTATATATTCTGGGATTTGAAAAATATTTCTAGTCGCTTATGGGGATTTTCTCCATCACTTATGCTGAGTGTCCAAGTTTCTCTTCTGGGTCCCAGGAGACTCCGCCATCAGTAATTTTTAATAATAATTTCAGCAAAATAGCAAACATTACTGGGCAGAAAAAGGACTTTTAGTATGTGTAATTCACACAAAGGGGAAAATAAATTCAACATACCTGAAATTAAAAGGAACTAGTATCCTTTTCCCATTGTTATCTAATATGATATTTATCATATCTATATGATGTGTTCCTAATATGAAATACCACTGAAATCTTTTAAGGATATGTGTATGGTTTTATAGGCTTATTGTGAGCTCAGTCTCCTACCCTTGGTTTTCTCTTAAGATCATAGGATTGTCAATTATACATCATTAATATAGGTGAGGAAATGCTCTTTTTCTTTTCATCTGTAAACTGAGGATCATAGTTTTATTAACTATTCAAGGCTGGCTCCCAATAGCAGGGGAGCTTTGAGAAGAGTTTTAAGTGACTGGAATAAAGTAGTAAGGGATTATTTTTTATCTGTAACAACAAAATGGGCAAAGAAGCCAAGTCAGACAAAAAAAAAAATGACTTCACGAAAGGCTTTGTTTTACTAAGTGTAAATTGCAGGTTAGACAGTCATGCTCTAATAAAAGTACAAATAATTTAAAATTGACTAAATGTTCCAATTTTTGACTATCTTTTCAAGAGGGCAGGAACCCAAGGGATTGTCATCAGAAGCTACATAGTAGGTTTAGTCCATGATTATGTGTATCTCCTAAGACTCAAAATGGACTACAACCTACTGTGTGTGTAACTCCCTTTACCCATATCTCTCTCTTTTCAAATATTTTTATAATGTTTGCTCTTTAGTTTGGGTAGAGAATTTGGATATTTTCTTGGGGCCTGGGAAATTGGTTCATAAAACCCTACCCTGTCTATGTGGGCTCCACAAAAATATGTAGAAGAAAGAATGCAGAAGAAGGAGAACCGCCTGCCCTTGATGATGAAACTGTAATGCTTTTTACTAGTCATTAAAGAGGAGCTAGCCTGTCATTTTGTTTTCTGGGATTTTCTATACTGTGATCCTTGACTGGCTAGTTCTTTCAAGTTTCAGCTTAGAGATACTTTATCTAGAAATCTTCCCTGAATCTCTGCTTTACCCCAGAGTTTGGATTTATTACCTCTTATATGTTCCCACATAGTCTATTTTTACCTCTTCCATCAAAGTCCTTAACATATTTTTCTATCTGTCTGTTTTCCTTACTTGCCTGTATCTCCTCCTGTACCTTGACCACTGTGAGGGTCAGGATGATAACACTCTGGTTTCGGTATTCCCTCAAGCCTAGCACAATGCATATCCAATAGAGTTAAAGGGACTCCATAAATAAATGAATCAGCACATGGAGTTGCATTATATGTAGGCTGCATGTATTTCTAAAGTTAAATATATTTGTATATAACATAATGTATGCTGTTCAGACTTACTTAAAAAGGTTTTTTAATGTTACATAGCTACATACATGTTTAAAAAGCTAATTCATTTCACTAGCTGATTTTATGAATATCTAATAATTTGAAATATTGAGAAAGAATATTTTATATTTTGAAAAGTGTACTTAGTTTCAAATTTGAGTGTATATAGAAGTGGGAATATTTTTATGTCCTGTCTACTTTCTAAGTGATCTAATCCCTAATTGCGATCATTTTTGTGGCCAGATATAGCTAGTCCTGAATTTTTCATTTGGATGTCCCAGTGAGTCTAGAAATTTTAGGCTAAGTTAATGAGTCACTGATGGCTTTTTAAAAATATCTCCGTTGTTGAATTGGTTGGAGTATTTTAAAGATATTAAAGTTTTTAGTTATTCTTCAATCAAAAACTAAGAAATTTTTGTTTTGATGACTTTGATTTTTGTTTTATGCTGTTAACTTTAAAATCAACTGAGTTTCATCTAACTCAGTTTTGTTTAAATGATACAGATGATACTTCAAAAGTTGACAAACCTAAAGTAGATGAAGAAGGTGATGAAAATCAAGATGACAAAGACTATCACAGAAGTGACCCACAAATTGCTATATGTCTAGATTGTTTACGAAATAATGGACAGTCGGGAGACAATGTAGTAAAGGTGAGTAGATAGCAAAGTTATATTTTTTATAATCATTTCATAGTAAACCTTTGATAATTTGTTGATGAATTTAGCTGGTGTTTGCTTTCAAGATGTTTATTTATATAATCAAGTAGATTGTCATTCTCTTGACAGTCCCATAGTTAAGTGACCACACAATTGCTTACTCCAGGCACCTGATTTCCAGCCCCCACAACTGAACAGTCCTGGGCCAATGCCACCACCTAGTGGCTAATTCCAAGAATCATGCCTCTTTTCTCTGTTACCTCCTTTTATACTTTTGTTGGGAGTTCATATACATTGTTTCTCCCTTCTTACGTGTAGTAACCAATTCAGACTCACTCATTACATCGTGGGCAGTGTCTCCAACTCTTTCCATCATACCCTCCTCATTTTCCTATTTTTCTGTTTTTATTTGCAACTCAAAAAGCTACCCATGACATGACTAATATATTTTATACATAATATAATTAGTTTTGAAGTAAAATTGGGGGTCATAAAGTGCCTGTGAACTTTTAAAGTCCATAAAGTCTCCCAGATATTTCCTGTAGAATCTTCAGTTCAAATTCTGTTTCTCCCTGTATCTGCTAATTTGAACTTTTTGTTAAGGATCTATATTCTAAAGAGTTTAAAACACCCTGTTCACTTTTCTTTATCTACTTTGGTCTTTACATGGTGTTTTCAAAATATTTTCTGCTTTTTTTTTTTAATCACAGGTCACTTCCCTTTTCATTACAAATGTTCACTGCTTTAACTCTTAAATAGATTTTTGTCAATTTGTCCTAGCAAACACCAGCAACTGAGAATATTGTTTTTCTCCTTATACTCCATGTTTTATTCAAATACCTATCTATATTCAGTGTCTCTTCTGTTCTTTTACTTGCTCTGTATAAATCTGGAGGTGAGTCAGTTGGATTTTTCACTAATCCATTTAATGGCATTTTCCTGTCAAAAAATTAAGAACAAACAATATGTAGGAGCATAGGGATTCAGGGAAGATAGAAGTGATAAGAAAAACAATTTTTCACTCAAGGAACTTTAATCAGGACTTACACATGCAAACAAACAGCTATCATGAAATAACGGATTCACTTGGGCTGGGCTGGGTGGACAAGGCATGTAATAAACAGCAGCAGGCTTTAGGGAAGTAGCAGCCAGGCCTGTCTACCCTTCCAGGCTTCTCTGCTGTTCTCTCAGGTCCTGGTGCGGCACTCTTTGCAAGTCTTTTTTTTTTTTTTTTAATGTTTTATTTATTTCTAGGAGAGAGAGAGACAGCGTGAGCAGGGGAGGGTCAGAGAGGGAGGGAGTCACAGACTGAAACAGGCTCCAGGCTCTGAGCTGGCAGTCAGCACAGAGCCCGACGTGGGGCTCGAACCGAACCGCGAGATCATGACCTAAGCGAAAGTCGGACGCTTAACCAACTAAGCCACCCAGGCGCCCCTGAAAGTCTTTTTAATAACTTTACATTTCTCTCTTATTGCCAATCGTTTCTGTAATCCTTTTGAAGAGATTCTTCTTAATTGTGATTGTGATCATCCTTTAGCTGTCTGACACGTGTGTCTTGTCATGAAAATGGAGTCACTAGAAAAGCTGGATAGCTTTTCATAAATAAATGTAAAGTCTACTTCCTGTTAGAATTTCTATTATGAAAGTTATAAAGCACTGAACTTTAGAGGTTCATCTGAAAAATTACCCCTTGCCTTGATATTCTCTTTTTGACAACTTTGACCCTTTGTCATTGCAGTTGACCTTTTATCAGTTTCACTCTTTCCTTTATAGAGTTTTCTTCATCCTTATGCCTTCTATTCATAAAACAACTTTCATAGCTTATATGACATCTACTTTGCTACCCTGATTCCCACCTTTCTCTCTGGCCTTTCCTCCACTCTCTCTACTGGCACTACTTCTTCCGGTCTTCTCCTTGATATATGTGAGTATCTCCTAAAATCCAGTCTTCCACTCAATTATGCTTTCTCTGGATTTATCCTATGGGTTCACTATGATTTTCTGGGACTTCAACTCTGGAAAGAACTTTTAAATCCCCATTTCCAACCATGTCATCCCTCCCATGTTGAAGTATTAAGTCTCTAACTACTTTTAAATATTCCCGTTGAAAGTTTCACTAATATCTGAAACTCAGTATGTTTAAAGACAGATTCATTATACTTTCACCTAACTTCACTCCATTGCTATTTTTGTGCTAGGCATACAAGTTCAAAACCTTGGAGTCATCTTTGACTTTTTACTGTCTCCCTTCAACAAACCATAAGTCCTGCAAACTTTGTCTCATCTAGTGCTGCTCATCTTTTTTACAGATATTTTTTAAGCAGTCTTATCCATTGCTGAGCCTGTAGCTGGAAGGTATGGGCCAGAGTCATGGCCAATATTAGGGTCAGATAGAAAATATTTCAGGCTCTATGAAACTCCCAGCAAAGGTACAAAAGGAGAGATGTTGCAACTGTTTAGCTTCCTTATTATAGCACTACAGCAGCCTTAGACAATAGTAAAATTTTACTACAAAAGTAGGTAATTTTTGCTTGAGGTCTGTGGCCATAGTTTGCCACCTTCTGGCCTATAAAGTCAAGTTTTACTTATCTCTTATTATATCTATTAGCGAATCTTCCTCTCAAGAGAAATGATTGTTGCCCTGTATCTGACAAAGGATTTGCATCCAGAATATATAAAGGCTTACATTAAAAATACTTGAAACCCTCTTGGACTCACAAATGCTTCCTCTTTTGGCACATTCTTGCCTCATTTCACCACTTTGCTATGTTTCTGTCAAGATCCAAGCAGAGATCGCCATTTTGTGATGCAGTTTTCAACCCTACTGAATCCCTTCTCTTGAGATTCCGTAGGGTTTTTGCATTTGTAACTCAGTCAGGTGGTTATTTATCAAGACAGCATTTATTGTGTTCCTGAAGGTACCAGGTACTGACACTTTTATCTTTTGATTATAGTTTTTCTTTTCCTTCAAACTAGATTGTAAACCCCTTAAAGGCAAAGAAACCCTGTCTGTGTTTCTTGATAGCCTTCTCAGCCACCTCACTTCTGTGGTACTAGTAGGCTGTGATTTTCAAATCTGGGGGTGGTGTAGTTGTACGTACAGTTTATATAGTTTACCTGCTATTTTTGTAATTCCAGAAATCAAAGTCAGGAGCAGGAAGACAGTGAAAATAGTAGAGTAAGGACCTTCAAAAATTCACTCCTCTATAAAAGCAGTGAGAAAAAAAAAAAAAAAGAACCTACCTCTCAAAGGCTTGCAGAAGTCCATGGAGCATTCATTCAAGAGAATGATATGAACAGTGAGCTTTGTGGCATTTTAACTTGCCTTAGTCCAGTACCCTGCTCTCCAGCTCTGGAGTAGCCTTGAAAAAGAACAGCCCACTTTTCCACTGCAGCCTCTCAGGCACCAAAGGGACAAAACAGGCGGAGCTCTTTCAAAGCCGAATTGCCAAATAAATAATTGTCATTATTTGACGTGTCTGGTGGTTCCTGGAGTACCCCACTTACAAGGCTGTCTATATTAGACCTGATGCGGAGCTTGCCCAGCAGGAAAAAACCTCTGTGAACTGGGAGGGGTGGAGCATTTTTCAGAACCCATTATCGACTAATACTTTATTTTTTTTTTATTTTTTTAATGTTTTATTTATTTTTAGGAGAGAGAGAGAGAGAGACAGCGTGAGCAGGGGAGGGTCAGAGAGAGGGAGTCACAGGCTGAAACAGGCTCCAGGCTCTGAGCTGCCAGTCAGCACAGAGCCCGACGCGGGGCTCGAACCCACGAACCGCGAGATCATGACCTAAACGAAAGTCGGACGCTTAACCGACTAAGCCACCCAGGCGCCCCTATAGACTAATACTTAAACTTTATGGCTGTCTGAGGTATAGCTAACATTTGGGGCAAACCACAGACAACCAAAAAGCTTAAAAGGAAAAGCTGGTGAATAGGAGGTCCATAGATATCAAAGTCTATAGGGGCTTTGAAAAGTCTTAACAGTCTACAATTCTAAGCATGCAGTAGGACTGTGTACATGCTCAAGAAAGACCTAAGTAGGCCTTAAGCTCTCACCTCTGGTCAATCTTGAGGCTCTGCACAGAGGCAGGATGTGAAGGACTAAGGCAGAGTTGTCAGCAACCTGGTTGGGTGTTGAAGGTGTGCCCCCAAGCAGTCCATTAGCAAAGACTGGGAGATTTACTGGTTCCAAGTGTATAGGGAAATCTCTGTTCAATCACTAGCCAACCATTAGGTGGAAACTTAAGTGGCACATACTATAAAAAATACCAGGTTCACAGAATTAGCTTAGGAAAGTCACTAAACAAAGAGAAACAGCAAGTTATAGCCACAGTAACAAACCCTAAGAGGCGGGTAGGAACCTGATTCCATTGTTGCCACATTATATTATGTGTCAAGTTTTCAACAAAAAATTATGAGACAAATAGAAATCAGGTATAGTGCATATATAGAAAAAGAAGTAGTCCATTGAAACTGTCCCTGAAGGGGCACCTGGTTGGTTCAGTCAGTTGAGCATCTGACTTAATTTCGGCTCTGGTCATGAGCCTAGGGTCATAGAATCAAGCCCTGCATCAGGCTCCATGTGGAGTGTAGAGCCTGCTTAAGATTCTCTCTGTCTCTCTCAGCCCCTCTCCCCCCCCTCACACACACACTCTCTCTACAATTAAAAAAAAAAAAAAAAGTTTGTCCCTGGAGAATTCCAGACATTGGACTTACTAGATAGAGATTTTAAGTCATTCATTTTAAATGTGTACATAGAACTAAAAAAAACCATCTATAAACATTTAAATCGAAGTATAAGAACAGAGCAGAGCTGAGGGCCAAACAGGATCCTGAGCTCATCATGTCCCACAGATACACCCCAAGACAGCTACTACATCGATTATAACTAACTCTAAAAATGACCTCAAGACTGGCAGAGCAGACCTTCCATAGCTAGTCATAGAAAGCGGGCTACACCCAAAAGGGTAAATGGAGTAGAGATATCGTTGGGAACCATACTAACCACAAACAGGAGGCACATCAAAAGCACAGAGAAACTAGAGAATCAGACCCTTTGCAAATCATCCCCAGCCCTGGGGACCCATCCTGGGAAGATGAGTCCCTGTAATGGCTTTGAAAATAAGTGGGGCTTAATCCTAGGAGAGCCAGAGGGTGATAGGAAACCATGTCCCTACCCTTAGCGTGTTGGCTCTCTGAATAACTTGGCCTGAGACACAGCATAGCACACAGCATTCTGAAAAGCATTTGAGGTATATATGAAGGATATTTATTGACCAGTCTTAGAAACTGTACCAAAAGAGGAGGGATCTGTAGAAGGTGCCATATTTCTTGCCCTTTCCCAGCCTAGACAGCTGGATGCTTGTGAAAGCCAGTCCTGACACTCTACATGTACCTTGCTAGCACCACAAGCCCCACCCCAGGACTCCCCTGCAGATTTGCACCACCCAGTATATTCACTTCTGCAGACATCCCTCTGAAGTGGCAACTTCCCTGCCATGCCCAACAGGCAGCCCCAGCCAGGACTGGCACTGCTCCAGAGTGACTCCTGCCCCAGAGAGGGGGACATTTAACCCCACACACCAGCATACCCTTAGTTCCTGCAGCCGGGCCTTTTAGCTGGCTACCAAGGAACCAAGCCCTGCCCTTCAGTGCAACTGCAGCTGTTGCAGAAACTAACTGCAGATGGCTAGGCTGAGTACCAGCCCCACGTACCAATGCACCCATGGCAGCTGCAGCCAGGCCTCTTGAGTCGGCCATGCAAGAAGCAAGCTCTGCCCATCACTGCACCCACAGCTTTCCCTGTAGCTAAGCGAACACAGCTATAGACTGTGTGCTGGCTTCACCCACCAGTAAGCCCATGGCAACTTCAGCCAGACCTCTTAACAGCATGGGAACAGACCCTGCCCAGTGTGCCCACAGCAAGTGAAGTGGGTTGTTGTAGCCAGCTTCACTCACAAGCATGTCTGAAGCAGTCACAGCTCAGCCACAACAGAGAGGTGCATGTGGCCCACACAGGGACACCCCTGGAGCGCCTTGTTCTGGAGATCAGGGGTTATTGTGCTACAGGGCACCACAGGACCTCTTCTACACAAGGCCACTTATTTCAAGACCAAGAGGTGTAGCTGACTTAGCTAATATATAGAAACAGAGAGACAAAATGAGGAGACAGAGGACTATGTCCCAAGATAAAATCACAGAAGAGCTAAATGAAATAGAGATAAGCAACATGCCTATAAAGATTTCAAAATTATGGTCATAAAGGTACTCCTCAGACTTGAGAAAAGAGTGGAGGCACTCACTGAGAACTTTTCAACAAAGAGGTAGGTAAAAAAAAAAAAAAAAAACTAGTCAGAGCTGAAGCATACAGTAACTGAAGCAAAGAATACACTCAAGAATTAACAGCAGGTTAGAGGATGAAGAAGATGGATCAGCAATCTGAAAGGGTAATAGAAAGCAACCAAGCTGAAACACAAAAAGAAAAAATGGTAAAAAGTTTAAGGGAAATTTGTAACACCATCAAGCATAAAAACATTCACACTATAGAGATTCCAGAAGTAGGAGAGAGAAGACGGCAGAAAATTTATTTGAAGAAATAATAGCTGAAAACTTGACTAATGTGGGGAAGGAAATAGACACCACATCTAGGAATTCTAGAGAGTCCCTCACAAGGTGAACCCAAGGAAGTCCACACAATGACGGGTAATAATTAAAATGGGAAAAAGTAATGACAGAGAATCTTAGAAGTAGTGAAAAAACTGAGTTACATGCAAGGGAAACCCATTAAGAATATCAGCTGATTTTTCAGCAGAAATTTTGCAGGCCAGAAGAGAGTGGGATGATATGTTCAAAGTGCTAAAAGGAAAAAACATAAAACCTACAGCCAAGAATATTCTGGCAAATTTGTCATTCAGAAATGAGGAAGAGATAAGAGCTTTGCAGACAAAAAAAAGTTAAAAGAATTCATCATCACTAAACTAGCCTTATAAGAAATACTAAAGGAGACTTTTTAAGTGGAAAGAAAAAACCATAACTACAAATGAGAAAATTATGAAAACAGGAGGGCACTAGGTGGCTCAGGTGGTTCAGCGTATGACTCTTGATACCAGCTTAGGTCATGATCTTGCGGTCGGGATTGAGTCCTGCATCTGGCTCTGCACTGAGCATTGAGCCTGGTAGGATTCTCTTCCCCCCTCCCCGCCCCTCAAAATAAATAAATAAACTTAAAAAAAAAGGGGGTGGGGAATTATGAAAGGAAAAAAAATCTCTCAGGTAAAAGTAAACATATATTAGAAGTAGTAGATACTTCTAGGCCAGTATGGAAGTTAAAACACAAAGTAATAAAATCAGTTATACCTACAAAAATTAGTCAAGGGATACATAAAATAGAAAGATGTAAAATACATAAAATGTGGAGGAAGTAAAAATTTAGTGCCTAGAATGTGTTTAAACTTAAGAGATCATCAAGCTCATACGGGCTGCTACTGTACACATAGGATGTTATATATGAGCCAAATGTAAGCACAAATCAAAAACCTATAATAGATATACACAAAAATAGAGAAAAGAATCCAAGCAGAACACTAAAGAAAGCTATCAAACTACAAGACAGCAGAAGGAGAAAGGAACAGAGAAGAAATATAAAAGAACCAGAAAACAATTAACAAAATGGCAATAAGTATATACCTATCAATAATTACTTTAAATGTAAATGAACTAAATGCTTCACTCAATGTGATACATCTCATTAATAAAAGAAAGGATAAGAGCCATATGATTCTGTCAATAGATCCAGACAAAGCATCTGACAAAGTATAGTATCCATTCTTCATAAAAACCCTCAATAAATAGAGATAGATGGAACATACCTAAACATAATGAAGGCCATATATGAAAGACCCACAGCTAATATCATCTTCAATGGGGAAAAACTGATAGCCTTTCCCATATGGCCAGAAACAAGACAAGGTTGTCCACTCCCATCGTTACTATTTAATATAGTACTGGAAATCCTAGCCTTAAGCAATCAGAAAACAAAAAGAAATAAAAGGCATAGAAACCGGCAAGAAGTCAAACTTCGAGTATTTGCAAACGACATGATACTCTATTTAGAAAACCCTAAAGACTTGACCAAAATATTGCTACAACACATGAATTCAGCAAAGTTGCACGATAAAAATCAATATGCAGAAATATGTTGCATTTCTATACACCAATAATGGAGCAGCAGAAAAAGAAATCAAGGAATCAATCCCATTTACAATTGTACCCAAAACAGTAAGATACCTAGGAATAAACCTATCTAAAGAGACAAAAGATCTGTATCCTGAAAACTATAAAAGACTTAAGAAAGATAGTTTCATACCATTATGATTGAGAAATGCAACATATTTCTGCATATTGATTTTTATCGTGCAACTTTGCCTAGTTTGTTGGCATGTAATTTTTCATAGTATTTTCTTAAAATTGCATTTCTTTGGTGTTGTGATCTATCCTCTTTCATTTGTGATCTATTTGGGTCCTTTCTCTTTTCTTTTTGATAAGTCTGGCTAGGGGGTTATCAATTTTGTGAATTCTTTCAAAGAATCAGCTTTTAGTTTCACTGATCTGTTTGACTTTTTTCTATATTGTTTATTTCTGCTCTAATCTTTATTATTTCCCTTCTGCTGGTTTTAGGTTTATTTGCTGTTTGTTTTCTAGCTCCTTTAGGTGTAAAGTTAGATTGTGTATTTGAGACCTTTCTTGCTTCTTGAGCTAGGCCTGAACTGCTATATACTTTCCTCTTAAGACTGCCTTTGGTTAATCCCAAAGGGTTTGGACTGTCATGTTTTCATTTTCATTTGCCTTCATGTATTTTTTTATTTCTTCATTAATTTCCTGTTTAACCCATTAATTCTTTAGTGGGATGCTCTTTAACCTCCATGTATTTAAGGCCTTTCCAAATTTTTTCCTGTGGTTGACTTCAAGTTCATAACATTGTGATCTGAAAATATGCATAGTATGATTTCGATCTTTTTGTACCTGTTGAAGGCTGATTTGTGACCCAGTATGTGATCTGTTGTGAAGAATGTTCCATGTGCATTTGAGAAAAATGTGTATTCTGCTGCTCTAGAATGAAATGTTCCGAATGTACCTGTAAAGTCCATTGTCATTCATTGTCCAATGTGTCATTCATCGTCATTGTTTCCTTACTGCTTTTCTTCCTAGATGATCTGTCCATTGCTGTATGTGGGGTGTTAAAGTCCCCTACTATTATTGTATTACTGAGTTTCTGGATGTTTGTTATTAACTGATTTGTATACTTTGAAGAGGACAGAAAGAAATGGAAAAACATTCCATGCTCGTGGATTGGAAGAACATTGGAACATTGGAAGAACATAAAATGTTTATACTACCCAAAATAAACTACATATTTAATGCAGTGCCTATCAAAATACCACTAGTATTCTTCACAGAGCTAAATCAAACAATCCTAAAATTTGTGTGGAACCACAAATGGCCCTGAATAGCCAAGCAGTCCTGAAAAAGAAAAAAACTGGAGGGATCATGATTCCACACTTCAAGCTGTATTACAAAGCTTGTATGTATGTCTCAATGGCTGTAGTCATTGAGGCAATATGGTACTGGCACAAAAACCGTCATAGAGATCAACGGAACAGAAAACCCAGAAATGGACCCACAACTATATGGCTAACTCATCTTCAACAAAGCAAGAAAAAATATCTAATAGAAAATCGTTGCTTCAACAAATGGTGTTGGGAAAACTGAACAGCGACATGCAAAAGAGTGAAACTGGACCACTTTCTTACAACAGACACAAAAATAAATTCAAAATGGATGGAAGACCTAAATGTGAGACAGGAAGCTATCAAAATCCTCGAGGAGAACACAGGCAGCAACTTATTTGACCTCAGCCAGGGCAACTTCTTACTAGACACACTGGGACTTGATCAAGATTAAAAACCTTCTGCACAGTGAAAGAAACATCAACAAAACTAAAAGACAGCCTACAGAATAGGAGAAGAAATTTGCAAACCACCTATCTGATAAAGGGTTGGTATCCAAACTCTGTAAAGAACTTACCCAACTCAAAACCCAAAAAACGACCTCCTTAAGAAATAGGTAGAAGACATGAATAGACATTTTTCCAAAGATGACATCCAGATGGCTAACAGACACATGAAAATTTCACTTTTTAGGGAAATAAAACTAAAAACCACAATGAGATACCACCTCCCACATGTCAGAATGGCTAAAATTAACACAACAACAAGTGTTGGCAAGGATGTGAGAAAAGGGGAACCTTCTTGCACTGCTGGTGGAAATGCAAACTGGGATGTAGCCATTCTGGAGAACAGTGTGGAGATTTCTCAGAAAACTAAAAATAGAACTAACCAACCATCCAGCAATTGCACTATTAAGTATTTTCCCAAAGGATACAAAATTCACAAAGGGGTACGTGCACCCCAGTATTTATAGCAGCATTATCAACAATAGCCATTGTTGATGGGAGAGGGCCCATCAACTGATGAATGGATAAAGAAGACATGGCATATACATATGGCATATGTATACAAAGGAATATTACTCAGCCGTAAAAAGAATGAAATCTTGCCATTTGCAGTGACGTGGATGGAGTTAGAATATATTATGCTAAGCAAAATAAGTCAATCAGAGAAAGACAAATATACGATTTCACTCAAATGTGGAATTTAAGAAGCAAAACAGATGAACATATGGGAAGGAAAGAGAAGAAAGGAAAACAGACCACAAGAGACTCTTTAACAATACAGAACAAACTGAGGGTCGACATAGGGAAGAGAGTAGGAGATGGGCTAGAATGAGTCAATGGGTATTAAGGAGGGCACTTGTGATGAGCACTGGGTGTTGTGTGTTAAGTGATGAATCACTGAAATCTACTTCTGAAACCAGTATTGCACTGTATATTAAGATATAAATAAAATATGAAAAAAAGGATTGCTCAAATTTAAAAAATGGTGTCAAACTAGCAACTAATGATAAGAAAAATACTGAGGGGAAAAAAACCCCACAAACACATGAAGACTTAATAATACGCTACTAAGCAACCATTGGGTCATTAAATTACAGAGGAAATTTAAAAAAATACATGGAGACAAATGGAAAAACACAACTATGCAAAATTACTGGGATGCAGCGAAAGCAGTTCTAAGAGGGAAGTTTATAGGAATACAGGACTATCTCAAGAAACAAGAAAAATCTCAATCTAACCTTATACTTAAAGGAACTAGAAAAAGAACAAAGCCTTAAGTTAGCAAAGGAAGGAACTAATAAAGATTAGAGTGGAAGTAAATGAAATAGAGACCAAAAAAAAATCAATAAAACCAAGAGCTGTTTCTTCGAAAAGATAAACAAAATTGATAAACTTTTAGCTAGACTCATCAAGAGAAAAAGGTAAAGACTCAAATATATCAGAAATGAAAAAAGAGAAATAACAACTAACACCACAGAAATAAAAGAATTATAAGAGAATACTATGAAAGAACCTATGCAAACAAATTGCGACAACCTAGGAAAAAAATGAATAAATTTCTAGAAACACACAGCCTTCCAAAACTGAATCAGGAGAAAATAGAAAATTTGAACGGATTGGTTAATAGTAACAAAATTGAGTCAGTAATCAAAAACCCAACAAACAAAAGTAAAGATCGGATGGTTTCAGAGGTGATTTCTACCAAGCATTTAAATTTTTTAAATAAATCTTCTAATGTTTATTTTTGAGAGAGAGAGAGCATAAGAGCGAGCATGAGTGAGGGAGGAGCAGAGAGCAAGGGGGACACAGATTTCACAGCAGGCTCCAGACTCCGAGCTGTCAGCACAGAGCCCAACATACGGTTCAAACTCATGAACTGTGAGATCATGACCTGAGCTGAAGTCAGACCCTTCACTGACTGAGCCACCCAGGCACCCCAGATTCTACCATGCATTTAAAGAAGAGTTAATACCTCTTCTTCTCAAACTATTACCAAAAAATGGAAGAGGAAGGGAACCTTCAAAATTCATTCTACGAGGCCAGCATTACCCTGATACCAAAACCAGAAAAAGACACTACAAAAAAAAAAAAGAAAGAAAAAGAAAAACTACAGGCCAGTATCCCTGATGAGCATAGATTTAAAATTCCTCAATAAAATATTAGCAAGCTGAATTCAGTGACACATTAAAAGCATCATTTACCACAGTCACGTGGGATTCCAGGGATAAAAGGGTGGATGAATATTGGCAAATCAGTGTGTTACATCACATTAAGAGGAAGGATAAAAACCATGATTATCTCATTAGATTTAGAAAAACCATTTGAGAAAAAAACATTTGTTCATGATAAAAACTCCCAACAACGTGGATCTAGAGGGAACATGCTTCAAAACAAAAAGGCCATATATGAAAAACCCACAGCTAACATCATATTCAGTGATGAAAAGCAGAACTTTTCCTCTGAGATCAGGAACAAGACAAGGATGTCCCTCTCACCACTTTTATTCATCATTGTACTGGAAATCCTAGCTGAGCAATCAGACAAGAAAAAGAAACAAAAGGCATCCAAATTGATAAGGAAGAAATTAAACTCCTTACTTGCAAATGAATGATATTATATATGGAAAACCACCAGAAAACTATAGAATATATGAATTCAGTAAAGTTGCAGAATATAAAATTAATATAAAGAAATCTGTTGCATTTCTGATCATGAATAACAAAGTAGCAGAAAGAGAAATTAGGAAAACAATCTCATTTACAGTTGTACCAGACATAATAAATTATCTAGGGAATTTAAAGAGGTGAAAGACCTATACTCTGAAAACTAGAAGACACTGATGAAAGAAATTGAAGATAACACAAATGTAAAGATATTTTCATGGGTTAGAAGAATTAATATTGCTAAAACGTCTGTACTACTCAAAGCAATCTACAGATTTAAATGTAATTGCTATCAAAATACAAAAAGCATTTTTCACAGAATAGGAACACATAATCCTAAAATTTGTATGAAACCACAAAAGATCTTGAATATCCAAAGCAATCTTAAAAATAACAAAGCGGGAGGCACCACAATCCCAGATTTCAGTATCTACTACAAAGCTGTGGTAATCAAAGCAGTGTGATACTGGCACAAAAACACACAGGGCAGTGGAACAGAATGGGAAGCTCAAATAACCCTGTACTAACATGGTCAATTAACCTACAACAAAAGGGGCAAGGATACACAATCAGGAAAAGACTCTTTTCAATAAATGGTGCCTAGAACACTGAACCGTTACATGCAAAAGAATAACATTGGGCCACTTTATTACATTATGCACAAAAATAAACTCAAAATGGATTAAAGACTTAAATGTGAAATCAAAACCACACTGAGATACCACCTCACGCCGGTCAGAGTGGCTAAAATGAGCAAATCAGAGGACTCTAGATGCTGGCAAGGCTGTGGAGAAACGGGCACCCTCCTACAGTCTTGGTGGGAATTCAAACTGGTGCAGCCCCTCTGGAAAACAGCGTGAAGACTCCTCAAAAACTTAACAATAGAGCTCCCCTATAACCCAGCAATAGCACTGCTATGAATTTACCCAAGGGATACAGGAGTGCTGATGCATAGGGGCACATGTACCCCAATGTTCATAGCAGCACTCTCAACAGTAGCCAAAACATGGAAAGAGCCTAAGTGTCCATCAACGGACGAATGGATCAAGATGTGGTTTGAATGTGAGACAGGAAACTATCAACACCCTAGAGGAGAAAGCAGGAAACAACCTCCTTGACCTCCACCGCAGCGACTTCTTACTTGACACATCCCCAAAAGCAAGGGAATCAAGAGCAAAAATAAACGATTGGGACCTCATCAAGATTAAAAGCTTCTGCACAGCAAAGGAAACAACCCACAAAACTAATAGGCAACCAATGGAATGGGAAAAGATAGTTGCAAATGACATATTAGATAAAGGGTTAATATCCAAAATCTATAAGGAACTCCTCAAACTCCACACCCGAAAAACAAACAACCCAGTGAAGAAATGGGCAGAAGATATGAACAGACACTTCTCCAAAGAGGACATCCAGATGGCCAACAGACACATGAAACGATGCTCAGCATCCCTCCTCATCAGGGAAATACAAATCAAACCCACACTGAGATACCACCTCACACCAGTCAGAGTGGCTAAAATGAGCAAATCAGAGGACTCTAGATGCTGGCGAGGATGTGGAGAAACGGGCACCTTCCTACACTGTTGGTGGGAATGTAAACTGGTGCAGCCCCTCTGGAAAACAGTGTGGAGTTTCCCCAGGAAACTAACAATAGAACTCCCCTATGACCCAGCAATAACACTGCTAGGAATTTACCCAAGGGATACAGAAATGCTGATGCATAGGAGCACATGTACCCCAATGTTCATAGCAACACTCTCAACAATAGCTAAAACATGGAAAGAGCCTAAGTGTCCATCAACGGACGAATGGATCAAGAAGATGTGGTTTATCTATACCATGGAATACTACCTGACAATGAGAAACAATGAAATCTGGCCATGTGTAGCAACATGGATGGACCTTGAGGGTGTTATGCTGAGCGAAATAAGTCAGGCAGAGAAGGACAAATATATGTTTTCACGTATAGGAAGATTAGGAGGAACTTAACTGAGGAATAAGGGGGAGAAGAAGGGGGAAATGGTGGGGGAGAGGGAGAGAGGCAAACCATGAGAGACTCTTGAATGCTGACAAAAACTGAAGACTGATGGATGTGGGGGGGAGGGTGGATGGGCATCGAGGAGGGCACTTGTGGGGATGAGCACTGGGTGTTATGTGGAAACTAATTTGACAATAAACTATTTGTAAAAAAAAAAGATGTGGTTTATCTATACAATGGAATACTACATGGCAATGAGAAAGAATGAAATCTGGCCATGTGTAGCAACATGGATGGACCTTGAGGGTGTTATGCTGAGCGAAATAAGTCAGGCAGAGAAGGACAGCTACCATATGTTTGCACATATAGGAGGATTAGGAGGAACTTAACGAAGGACCATGGGGGAGAAGAAGGGGGAAAATAGTGGGGGAGAGGGAAGGAGGCAAACCATGAGAAACTCTTGAATGCTGAGAACAAACTGAGGGCAGATGGGGTAGGGGAAGGGAGAGGGGGTGATGGGCATGGAGGAGAGCACTTGTGGGAATGAGCACTGGGTGTTATATGGAATCCAACTTGATAATGAACTGTTTAAATTTTTAAAAAAAGACTTGAATGTGAGATCTGAAACCGTAAAACTCCGTGTTTTCTAAAAGAAAACATAGGCAGTAATATCTTGGACATCACATTTGCAACATATTTGCAGATATGTCTCTTTGAGCAATGGGAGGAAAAACAAAAATAAACTATTGGAACTACCCCAAAATAAAAAGCTTTGACACAGCAAAGGAAACTGCCAGCCAAACAAAAAGGCAACCTAAGGAATAGAAGAAGAAATTTGCAAATGATGTATCTGTTAGAAGTTTATATCCAAAATATATAAAGAACATAACACCAAACAATCCAGTTTTTAAAAATGGAGAGAGGACCTGGATAGACCTTTTTCCAAAGAAGACACAGAGATGGCCAACAGACACGTGAAAAAATATTCAACACTGTAATCATTAGAAAAATGCAAATCAAAACCACAATAACATATTACCTCTCACCCATTAGGATGGCTACTATCAAAAACAAAACAGAAAATACCAAGTGTTGGCGAGGATATAGAGACATTGGAACCCTTATGCACTAATAGTATCAAAAAGAGAAATATTTAGGAATATATTCTAGAAAGCATAAGGTTTATGTGTTGGAAACTGCAAAACATTAATAGAAATTAAGAAGGCCTAAGTAAATGGGAATACATCCCATGTTCATGGCTGAAAAGACTTAATAATGTTAAGACAGCAGTCCTACTCAAATTGGTCAGATTTAATGAAAATCCTAACCAAAACTCTAGCTACTCTTTCTGCAGAAATGGACAAGCCGATCCTAGTCCTGTTATAGAAATCCTAGGAACCTGGAATAGTTGAAACAGTCTTGAGAAACTACAACAAAGCTGGAGGACTCAAAGTCCCATTTTCAAAACTTGCTTCAAAGCTTCAGTAATCAAGGCAGTATCGCACTGGAAAAGGGGTAGATATGTAGATCTGTGAAAAGAATTGAGGGTCAGAAATGAACACATGTATTGATAATGAATTTATTTTTGACTTGAGGGTCAAGATAACTCAAGGGGAAAGAATAGTCTTTTCAACAAATCGTGCTGGAACAATTGAATGTCCACATGCAAGAAATGAAGTTGGATCCCTACCTCGTATCATATATAGAAATTAACTCAATATAGACCCATACCTAAATGTAACAGCTAAAACTGTAAAACTCATAGAAGAAACATAGAGATAAAATCTCATTAACTTGGATGTGGCAGTAGATTCTTAAAAATGATACCATCAGCAAAAGCATCAAAAAATAAATTAGGTTTTATCTAAAGTAAAACCTTTACTGTTTAGAATATATAAAAACCTTACCCATTTTTTTTAAAGTGGGCAAAGGATTTGAATAGACCTTTCTCCAAAGAAGATATACAAATGGTCAATGAGCACATGAAAAGATGCTAACCATCATTAGTCATTAGGGCTATGCAAACCAAAATCACGGCATACCACTTTACACCCACGGGGATGCCTATTATTTTTTTTTACACAAAGGAAAATAGTTTATAATCAACTATAAGCTAGACTCAAATACTGATCCATGCCACAACATGAATAAACCTTGAAAACATTATGCCAAGTGAAATAAGCCAGAAACAAAGGCCACATATTGTATGATTTCATTGCTATGTAATGTCCAGAAAAGCCAGTCCAAAGTAGATTGGCTTTTGTCAGTTCTGGGGAGAAAGAATAGTGACTGCTAATGAGTAAGTTTCCTATTGAGGTAATGAAATGGTCTGGAATTAGATAATGGTAATGGTGGCATAACCTCATGAATATATTACTAGTACTGAATTGTACATTTAAAAAATTTTTTAATGTTTACTTTTGAGAGACAGAGCGGGAGAGTGGGAAGGATGGAGAAAGAGGGAGACATAGAATCCGAAGCAGGCTCCAGGCTCTGAGCTGTCAGCACAGAGTTCAACAGAGGCTCAAACTCACAAATTGTATGATCATGGCCTGAGTGGAAATTGGATGCTCAACCAACTGAGCCACCCACGTGCCCCCGAGTTATACATTTTAAATGGTGACTTTTATGGTATTTGAATTTCAATTTAAGAAAAAGTTAAAGTCGGGTGGTGCCTGGGTGGCTCGGTCAGTTAAGCGTCCGACTCTCTGTTTCAGCTCTGGTCACCATCTCACAGTTCATGAGTTCAGGCCCTGCACCACGCTCTGTGCTGGCAGTGCAAAGCCTGCTTGGGATTCTCTCTCTTTCCCTCTCTCTCTCCCCCCACTCTCCTGCCCACACCCTCTTTGTCTCTCTCAAACCTTAAAAAGTTTTAAAAATATATATATCCATCACCACACCTAGGTACAAATTTTTTAAAAAGTCAAAGTCAAGCTTGATAACTGTTGTAGCTCGTGAAGATACTAGCCATACCATTCTGAAGATGAGAGAAAAAACAGGGGTTTGGGTTTAAAAAGAAACAAAAATAATAAACTCAAATAATCATTATCATAACTAGAATTTGTTTAATTGTATCCTACAGCTGGAAGCCCATATAACTGGTGATATGGACCACTAGCTGATTTCAAATCTAATCTCTTAACTCTTCTAAAATAAAGGAATAAAAAAAAGTGAAAGTGCCTCTAGGGTTACCACCTTAGAAGCAGAAAAGGGCCTTTTTTTTTTTTTTTAAACTGTTCCTCTTCTGGTTTGAGTTTAGGGAACAGGTTAGAAGGCAAGGGCATTGTGCCATGAAAAGGAAAGGTAATATTTCTTCAGATATACAGGGGAGCCTGAAATGTTGATCCCACCAGAGCAGCTGGCTACACAGCTACTCTCCCAGCCAGCAGTCTCCCCTTAACCCCCTGTGTGTAGCGCACGTTTCCATTTTCTGTGTGTTTCTGAAATGAAATGGAGGAAAGCAGCACTGCTCTTAGGATCATCTCTTCCTGGTCATCTACTGAGCATTCTTAATTGTCATTGATTACTTTTCAGAGATCTGTATAGCAGTTTCCAAGTGTACCTATCTGGTATCAGCAAGATTAATTTGGTATCATTGTAAAATATTTCTACAGAGAGAGAGTACATACTTATTTATTATTTGTCATTTTCTAAGTACTTACAAATCAAATATTAACTAATTCAGGCTGGAATTTTATTAGAGATTAATGTCAAACTTTATTGAATTATAAATACTTTTTAAAATCTTAACTCTTCTGACAGCTCTCCCCATATTAAGAATTTCCGAAAAGTAGTGATGCCGTGTTCATTTCTGTAGGTTATTTTAACAATCTGAGATATCTCTGCAGATGATAATATACTTAGAGAGTCTTCTAGACCCTCACATTATATACTAACTTAACTGGGAATTATAAAATGTGCAAAGAATTCTTTATAAGCCATTTGGAATAATAGACTGGAAACCTTGGGGTAGTTGAGATGATGGGAATAGATAGCAGGGAAGATCTATGTGAATATTTATCCCTTCGCTTCCATGCTATCTAGAATATGAGTCTCCCATTTGAAAGGCTAGAGTGTGTTTTGCTTTAGATAGAACTTTTGACTTCTGTTTTCTTTAAAATTTTTTAAACGTTTTATTTATTTCTAGGAGAGAGAGAGACAGCGTGAGCAGGGGAGGGTCAGAGAGAGAGGGAGTCACAGACTGAAACAGGCTCCAGGCTCTGAGCTGGCAGTCAGCACAGAGCCCGACGCGGGGCTCGAACCCACGAACCGCGAGATCATGACCTGAGAAAGTCGGACGCTTAACTGACTAAGCCACCCAGGCGCCCCTGACTTCTGTTTTCTTTTAATGGATACTTTACCATCTAAACAGTGACCAAGTATCACTGTTTCATTTGTATCATTTGTAAATTTGTGTCTCTTGGTCTTTGCTAGGAAATATATTTGGATAGGAACACATTTGCTAAGAATAGATACTGACTGGATGGCTCTACTTTGGACTTAGTGAATTTAAGAATAATTCTGCATTGTTGACCTAATATCCTGTACACATAAGTAGAAGTGATACCTTATATTTTTAAAAGATTCAATTGCTGGTTTTTATTTTACTACTGATAACTTTTAAGATTTGGAGATGTAATTTTGTTTCACAAATTGGTTTGTGTTTATCATGTCTGCAAACCTCATTTTGACTAACTTTAGTTTGAGCATTCATTCTGGATTGGTTCTTATATTTTAGTGATGTTCATGCTAAAAGAGTAAATCAGTACTACTAATAATAGGAGGAAAATCAAGGTACAAAGAACATTGTTTTTCCAGTAAAGCGCTGTCATAGCCCATGATTGGTTCTGTTTCTCCTGGACCAGCGTCCCTTCCACCTGACTTTTACTTGCTAGGGATCTTGTGGCCTAACCAGCATCTTTTGAACTCTGGGGCTCCTTAAAGTCCCATCTGAGTTCACTGCTCTTTTCTGAGACTTTTTAAAAATATCCCTAATTCTTTTAGAAGTGACATTCTATAATAAAATATTTATATTTTTTGTGACCTTTTTGATTAAACTCATAATGTGTTAACTAAACAAATTGACAATCTGCATACATGTCTACATTTCTAGACATGTCTAGAGGTGTGCAGATTGTCAATTTCCCAGGATTTTCCTAGTGCACATGATAGTACATTCTTGAAGAATACCATGTAAGTATCCCAGGATTAGGAACATTTTTTATTTATTACTAAAGAGATATAATTTGAAACATTTTCAGAATATATTTTGAAAATACTCAAAATGATAGTGGAAAATGACACCTGCGATTTCATTACAAGGTATATTTTAACTAATAATCTGTTTCCTTTAGGGTTTAATGAAGAAATTCATTCGATGTTCTACACGTGTAACTGTGGGAACTATTAAAAAATTTTTAAGTTTAAAACTAAAACTTCCAAGTTCTTATGAGGTAAGTTAATAATATAATCTTGATCATTTTGATAACTCTGATATGAAGCAAAATTCTAACAAAAGTAAAAAATTAATAGAATACATTTAAATTAGTTTTTATGGAAACGGGTTATTTCTATGTTAAAAATTAATTTTGAGAATGTAATATTCTGTTTATGTAATCTGTATTTTTTTTAACATCTGACCAAAACATACTAATGCATTTAGTGTTTCACGGTTAGAGGAGATACTTAAATAATATTGAGTAGTCCAAAAATAAATATCTCAGCTAACTGTACTTTTTTTTTAATGCCAACATGCTTTAAGGTCTTTTTTTTTTTTTTAATCTGAGACCTTTGAGATCCTGTTTTACCAATTCTTTATAGACTTCTTTTTGATAATGTAAAACACTGTCTTTTTATGAAAAGGGATTTCATAAACACTGTTCCTTTAATTATGTGATCTACAAAAGCAATATTGTTTAACAGTAGGTAAAACCAACATAATTGCATCTGTATAAATGCAATCTACCAGTTTCCTTACAAGAGAGATAAATTACCCTGATATTGATCACAGCACAGCTTGTAATGTGTTCAATGTTTAAATAATGTTTAAGATCCTAGAATCATAGCTGTAACATAATGAAGAGATACAGCTACCATTTCTCAACTTCCCAAATGGCAGTCTTACAACTTAATTTTCTCTTCCTCCCCTTTGGGGTCTGATAGCAGCTTCTGAAAAAATGAAATGCCAAGACTAGTGTTCTATATAAACAAAGACATCAAAGGCAACATGGTTCTTCAGGCTTATGTATAATAATATTTATATGAATAGTTTATCATAGTAATAAAATACGATTTGAACATAGGCATTGATAGATACTAAGTCTATTTTGAGGAAGCCTCTGATACTAAATTTATTTAAAAATTTCTCTCAGACAAGTAATTAGTCTATGGATTAAAAATTCTTTTTATGGTTTGGTCCCACACCGATTAAAACATTTCCAGAGACATCAACTTTTACATTAGGGGGAAAATTTTTGAAAGTTAATCAAAGCCCTATGTACTTGGTAAAGTAAAAGAGAACAATCAACAATGAAAATAGAAAATGAAATTGTTTTTGTACTTTATTGTCCTCTTACAAAATACCACATGCAGTTTTATTTCCTTACTTTTAGGTGTGACTCACTGAGTTATTTTCTAGTTTCAAGGAAGTTGTTAGAGCTGAGAGGATGATTTCTTTTACATGGTCTTACTGCCGGCACATACAGTCTCTCTCCATAGAAAACGGCAAGGCAGGAGACTCCATCCACTGACAGCTCCTTATCTATCCCAATGTAAAGGACTTTTCCTGTGACCTTTAGAAACATTTACTGGTTCCTCCATTATTTTGGTGTATATATATACATACATACATACATACATACATACATATAGGGTGATATATTAATGAAATATCTAACAGCTGAAGCCTTTTGCAACAGCATTGCTCATTGGGGCAAGATGATTTAGTTTGTAAATAACAACAGAAGCCTATCGAATTAGGGATTGTACTCTAAATCTCTTTACTTCTTTGCTTATGAATTTCTTTCATAGGCAAGATAACAAAAATGAAATCATCAGGGCACCTAGGTGGCCCAGTCAGTTAACTGTCTGACTTTTGATATCAGTTCAGGTCATGATCTCACTATTCGTGGGTATAAGGCCTGCATCAGGCTCTGTGCTGACAGTGCAGAGTCTACTTAGGATTCTCTCTGTCTACCTCTCTCTGCCCATCCCATGCTCTGTCTCTCTTAAACTTTAATAGTGAATAAAATTATCTATTTTGTCTTTTTAAAAATGTCTAAAAAACATTTTGAGGTCCATATAAGTCCCCATAAATCATCAAAATATCAATATAGTCTAGCTAAACATTTATCTAATATAGTTGGAACTCTACTCATTTTAGCCTTAAAGTTCAGGACTCTCTAGTCTCTGTCTAGCCAAACACAGAATTATTTAAAACCCATTCTTCTCCCTTTGCACACTTTAAACTCTATCAGTCTGCTTTTAATAGCTAAAGAACCAAAATATTTTACTTTAGGAGCCTCTGATAAATGTTTGTTTATGCTTTGCTGAATTGGCTAATCATAGCCACAGTTCCTGGGACCTCAAGGGTTTGGGGGGTTGTTTGGTTCCTGCAGCTCTAGAGTAAAAGTGAGCTTTGAAACACGCAACCTTTTTTCAAGTGAGAAGAGGGCCCTGTAAGTATTATGCAAGTTACCAACCAAGCAAAACAGGCCAGAAAGCCCTAGAAGATCCAGGCCTGTGGTGTGGTCCTAACTGTTCTGTCAACTTAGCTACATGTAATTACCAGAAGTTCTCATATGCCTTCAAGTCCCCATAAATCTTATATCCACATTCATTCATTTACCCTCTTGGAATACAAACTAATAAAGAGGAAAGCAAGCCCTCTAAATCTTTGGAAGGTGAAAGGATCCTGAGAGGTGAGCTCATAAGCCCCAGGTGCTGCAAGGTCTCCACAGTTCCTCCTCCTCCTGTAAGAGACAATCATGGAAATGTGTCTAAACCTTTAAGTGCCCAGAGACATGGACTAAGAAAGCTTACACTGCATTTCAAAATGATGTGTATAGACTTGAGTGACAGGTATGTGGGACAAGACAAGCAGTCCTTCATGTTACTTCTTTCTGAATTGTTAATACTTATGAAATGGACCAATGCTTTAATAAAAATATTCAATGTTCTTTTTAAATAGTGGATAATACTCCTAATTTTTATAACTATTTGAATCTTTTTTGAAATTTGGAAAAAAATGTAAGACACTTATGCATTACTTATGTTAATGGGTCTGTAACTATTCTTTTTAAAGTTGGATGTGCTGTGCAATGGTGAAATTATGGGGAAGGATCACACTATGGAATTCATCTACATGACAAGATGGCGACTAAGAGGCGAAAACGTAAATTGCTTTTATATTTACCTATGTGTATATTTAGTTCTATGTCATTTTGTTACTCCTATTTAACAATATTACTTAGAAACAAAAACAAAGCTAGCTTGGGAAAGAGAAGAAACGGATTCCTTTTACTGATTATCCTTGCTGCTCCATGACAAGTGGTCCCAAGTACAAGACCAAGGTCCATGTTAAATTTGGTTTTGTTATATTTAAGGTGAGTTAAAACTCCCATCTAAAAAGAACTCTACTAACCTCAAGACAAAGAAAATGGCATTTACATGCTTTTAAACCCCAGTAAAATATGGGAACTTCTAACTATATGGAGTTGAGCGGGGAGACAAAGTTTTGCCATGATTAGTACGTTTAATGGTTGATGTTATTTTTTTGTTGTGCAAGAAGGGACAGATAGGGTAGAATCTAGGTAATCTGTTTTTCAGGTACCTCCTTTTCGTGCAAGTATAAAATCCGACCAAAGGGTAAGTGAGTTTGCAGTGGTTTCTGATGCCAGAATTAGATTATTGTGGGTTAGGCCCTAGACAGTATGGGGGAAATGATTTAAAAGGAGAAAACCTGAGGAAAATCCAAAAAAAACAACAAAAAACCCAAAGCAGAATTTTGAATTGTTTTCTCAGAGTTAATAATGAGAAGGTTCAAGCAGGTCTTACCTGAGTTATATATTACATTGGTATTACAGAAATCTGAGGGACTGGGGATTATGACACTGATGTAGGTCAGTAGGGAATGTAGTAGTGATGCTACCAGACATTCTCTTCATAATCTGAGTACATGAATACACGTTGAGATGCACTAGCAGGTTGTGTCAGGTGGCCTACAAGGTCCTCTCAGATATCAAGATTCTGTGGTGTTTATGGTGCAATATGTCACTTCTAAACTCTCTGTAGTTTTAATCTAATAAGCTAGGTTTTATGACATTTTTGTGAAAATATAAATTATAAAAGAATACAAAAGAAATGTAACCTCACTCGAGGACAAATAATATAGAATCTGAATATAATGAGGGTTGCCATGTTCCAGTGATTCAAAAACATACTTGTTGGATTGGAAACATCTATGGAACATTAATGAAACAAACCTCAAAAACTCATTTTTGTGTGTTCTGTTCAATGGATAGGATGATTGGCTATGTTTTTCAGAAATGTCTTGATATAACAATAATGAAGCACCTAACATTTAGGTCAGAATTTTTTTTCTGAGTCCTACTTGGGTAAAGTCTTCCTTGTGAGGCAGAATTCTCATGACCAGGAAGAAGACATGATGTTCAAGGACCCAGTCACCAGAGTTGTGTGCCCTGGAAAGACATATTAGACCTCTCTAAGCCTCATTTTTTAAAAAACAAATCTTTGCATTTGGTGAATCACTACTTGACTTCCTAGGATATTTTATAGTGTTGTTTTGTGGGGTTTTTTTTTTAATGGTTCTACATACATCACCTTCACGGAATCTTTCCAGCCAGTGTTTCAGGTCCCAGGTGCAGATTACGGAGGCAGTCAGTTCTCTCTTACCTGGCACAGTTGGGGCCTAGACATTGGGATATTACGTATAATTTTGTAATGATATAATTGTAGCTTTCTTTTGTAAGTCATTGGGCATTTTAAGCGTGTGTTAATGATTTTCAGACACTATGAATGGGCTTGCCTTAGGGTTGAAGAGAGGTAAGAAGTCATCCACTGCCAGACCTCTGCTGGCACTCACTTGTCCTTCACGTGACCCCTTCCCAGCAGTTGGCCACACTGCCAGTTATTTTAATGTCAAAGTGTGAAAGAGCTAATTCGTAGAAATTGCTATTAATAGACTATCAGTTAAATCAGTCTTTACTACAATTATGTTTCTGATTATAGATATTTGATTAAATTCCTTGGTTGTTTAAGGCATATTTTAATAAAGATTGCTTGGAAAAATGTTTCAGTACCTTATGATTTTTCATTCCAGTAAAAAACTAAAATAGAAAACTTACCACATTTTATATTTAGTACAATGGTGAAGTAATATATTAGCCCAATTCATTTTTTCAGCATGACAACCCTGTTTTTTGTTTGCTCTCCTCCAAGTCTGTTTGCTCCTCAGTCTATACAATCTCAATAGTTCCAAGATTTGTAGTTCCATTTTTCCAGTGTCTCACACGAAAATCCCTGAAGTCAGTCCTTATTAGTTTCTTTTTCTTTCATCTATCCTTAGCAGATTCTGTGACCTCTGCTGTCAGAACACCATCCAGTTCTGACTTAACCACCTCCACTCTGCCCCTCTGGTCCCAGCCACTGTCCCTATTCTGCAGAACTACTGTACAACTCTTCTGTCTGAGCTCCTGCTTCCACTCTTGCCTCCACCTGGGGTCTGCATACTGTCTTTGCCCAGCACAGCGATGCTCCTACAACAACTTAGAACATGTCACTTCTCTGCTCCGAACTCTCCAGTGGCATCTTATCTCATTTAGATAAAATCAGAGTCCTCCCAGGGACCTCTAGATACTGACCCCCAGACTTTTCCCCAGACACCTCTCCAGTCGTATGCTTTACTCTCCTTTGGCTCATCACGTTCTGGCCCCGTGCACTCCTGTTTCCTGTAACATGCCAGGTTTTCTCCTGCCTCCCTAGGTATCCACCTGCTTACTTACCCTCTTCACCTAAAGAATTTTGCTTCTACATCACCTTCTCTATGAGGGCTCTGACTTCCCTTAATATTACAACTGCCGCTTCCAATCTGGCACTCTCCCAGTCCATTTTCATGTTTGACTGTTTTCCATAGTATTTTTTTCATACCATCTGACACACTATGTTACTTATTTATGTTTATTGTTTGTCCAACTAAAATGTAATCTGAGGATGAGGCTGATTATTTGTTCACTGCTGAGTCTCCAGTAGCTACCATAGTGCCTACTACAGACTCAAAAAACATTTGTTCAGAGAGTTAATTGAATGCAGAATTTGTCTTTTTTATAAGGTAGTAGTTATGCAAAATATATCCTAAAGATCATCTCATTTATTTGGATCTCCATTTCCCATTTGTTTTCTCTTAAACAGATTTTAAACTTTTGCTCATGTTCCAATTAGGAGTTATTATAATAGTAATTGGTGAATTCTGACAGTTGGAGTGAATAGACAAATTAGCAACAAAATGATAATTTCTTGATCAAGCCCCTACTAGTGTATTTGTTGCAATCACATCCCTGCCCCTCTCTACCCACCAATGCCAGCAGGACGCCAGGATGTCTGAAAAGCTCACATTACTGTCTACTGCTGCTTTTGCTGCCTGGCTCTGCCTCCTGCTGGGGTCAGCTGATTTCCTATCCTGTGGTTCTTTCACTTGTTTCTAGTACTTTTTTACAGTAAATATTTTGGGATTTACTTCCTTACACACACATACCTACCTAGGCTAAGACTCAGGCTCCTGAGTGGGCTCAGTCGGTTAAGCATCTGACTCTTGGTTTTGGGTCAGCTCATGATCTTATGGTTCATGAAATGGAGGCCCGTGTCAGGCTCTGCGCAGATAGTCTAAAGCCTGCTTGGGATTCTCTCTCTTCCCCTCCCCAGCTCACACGTGCTTGCTCGCTCTCGGAAATAAACATTTTAAATTTGTTTGTTAAAAAAATAAACAAGACTAAGTCTAAATTATTCTAAGATTTTTTGTCAAAAATATAACTCATTGAATAATCCATACTTTATCTCAGTGTTTTGAGTTGTCACCCTTATCTATGTAGACGTGTCTGTACATGTTTCTACACACACAGGTATGTACATTATGTTCCTGGACATTGTTTTGTTCTTCTGAGTGGGTCTTATCCCTGCACCACAGTATGCATTATATATGGCTTTTCTAAAAATCTGATCACATGCCACCCCTAATTTAAAGCCCCTAAATTGTCCATTTTCTTTGGGATAAGTTTGAATAAAGTTCCGATTATTTTATGAGGCAATTTTTATCCTTTTAAAAATTGTGTTGGCTAGTTTTACCCATTTATTTTTTCCAATAAGCTGAAGAATGGGATTGTGATTGGCTTTGGAATAAATTTCTAGGTTGACTTGGCTGGAATTGGCATCTTTGCAGCTGTTTTATTCTATTCAGTGCCAGGCAGTGTTACTCATCGGTTCTACGTTCTCCTGGGTCTCTGAGTGAACCCTGTGGCTGTCTTCCCCCTTCACGAGGGATGCTGCTCTGCCCCCTGGCTCTTCCGCCTCAGGCAAGGCCACTCATATTCCAGTCACCTCCTTACATAGTCTGACGTGTCGAATCTCGCAGAAGCCAGCGTTACCCCCACTTCTCCAGGGCAGCCGCGCACCTCCTGTGCCACTTTCTTCCTCCTGGGACAGCTCCCCTTCTGACTCAGCCTGTTTTCTCAAGTGCTCGCACTCTCTGGATTCCTCACTGTGATACATCTTTGAAAAGTTTTTATCATTAGGAATCAAACATCTGGTTAAACTTAACAGTATTGCTACCTGAAGATGTTACACTGAAGATTGGCCTATTGCTTATTGTTTTTTACTTATTAATGGGAGAAAATATACCTTTTTTAAAAGTCAGTGCTTCTCAGACTTTAATGTGAACAGAAATCATCTGGGGATCTTGGTAAAATACAGATTCTGACTCCGTAGGCAGTAAGTCTGGGATGAGGCCCAAAATTCTGCATTTCTGACAAGCTCCCAGGGGATGCCAGTGCATCTGATCCTGGACCCTCCTTTGAGTAACAGGATTTTAGGAAATGTGGTCCATGACCACTGGCTTGCCTATGGCGTCCATTTCTGTAAACTGAGGGCATAGAATTACAGAATCCAATCTCAGTCTAGAAGGGACTGAATTATCTAGACTAATCACCAATAATACCTGATTGTGTTTATAATATCCAGTGTTCATCACAGTTTTGAAGCATAAATGGAATCATACGTACTGTTCAACTTCTTTTTCTCATTTGATGATATGTCTTATGGAGAATCAACAAACTTTGATACAGTTCTTTGTAACACATAGTATCCCATTTGTGTGTCTGCAGCATAATTTGATTTACACACTCCTTTGGTGGAAATTTAGATTTTTTTCAAGGTTTTTTTTTTTTTAACATTACAAGCAATGGTATATTGCAGTACATATATCTTTTTGCACATGTGCAAACATATTCATTGGTTAGATTCTAGATGTGGGATTTACAAGACTATGTATGTTTAAAATTTTGGTAATCACTAATTATCCTCTTAAAAGATTTTAGCAGTGTGTAATTCTATCAGTAATAATAGGAGAGTGCCCATTTTTTAACATCTTCACCAATACAGCATCTTACCAATTTTGTATTCTTTGAAGCTTCTTTTCATATCAGTTGCCTTGTTGTTGATCTTGCTGTTTGTTTTTTTCTTACTAACTTCTAAGAACTCTTTATGTGTTCTAGAAATGAATCTTTGGTTAGATGTGTTGTAGCTCTTTCCTCCCAGTTGTGTTCTGCTTCCTAGTTTTGACTCAGTTTTTTGATCTCTAAAATTTGAGTAACAATACTTGTCTTGAAATGTTTTAGTAAGAATGGAATACTATGTAAACAAAGCAGACTGCCTGACATAACAAACGTTAATAAGTTTATGAATAGCTTATGTGTCTTACATATGATTGTAATTCTCTCTCGTACTTCCTCTCATCCCTGAGAGCTTACTATTACTAGCTGTCCATTCAGCCTCAGCTTTCCTCATGAACTCGTGTTCTTCCTGCTCACCTTTTCTTGGGTAGGTTGAGTACTAAGTCTCAGTAGAGCACGTCTTTCCCAGATGATCCTGGTTGGTTTTAGATCTCCTAGCCACCCCCTGCCAGGACGTACCTACAGTCACGGTGCCACATTTGTCTTACTTTGCTTTATTTGCATTATTAAGCACTTTTAGGAAAAGCAAGCATCCTGGTACCAACAGAGATTAATAGAAAAAAATAATCACTCTAGTGAAATAGCCTCTTTTTACCTGAACCCTTCCCTTAAATGCTATCTGGGACTTGGCACAGTTGAGGACTTGCAGGGTCTGATAGACCAGAGCATGGGGACTTCAGAGAGAAAAGGGAAAGCTGCCAGGGCGTGTCCTATGGCACGTTAATGAACCCTGGACACAAAGTCAATGACTCACTTCTGGAAAAAACTGCTAGTCTTTTGAGGAAATGGGAAACATCTAAAATCGTATTTAAAAGGCTACCAATACATTTGTTTTATTCATTGCTTACTTTAACATTCTTTCAAAGTGTAGCTTTTAAAAGCAGCTTGCTTTGGGATGTTAGATTTATCCAGGTTAATTTATACCTCAAATATTTTTTATGCATTTTCCCCATTTTGAAGAGACATGCAATGTTGAATTCATATATACATAATTTTAAAGTATATAACCACAATTAAAATAATGTTTGTTTAATAAATATTTAACACAATATTGAAAACATCAAGATTTGGCAATGATTTCTCTTTAAATATGAATGGTTAAACTGTTAGAAGTTAGCAGGTTTACAAATGAATCACTCAGTAGTTTTAAGATGCGTTCATTCATTGATTGACTCGCAAACCCTTCTGTGAGAAGCTGCTGTGTGCCACTCAAGGAGCTCACAATCTCATGCTGTTATAATAGATGTGGAGACTAAAACCTAACCTGAGCAATATGAAGAACCTAACCTCTAACCTCATACATAAAATGGACCTCTCACAGGTTGGGGCAAGCTTCATGCCCCTTTCAGAGTTTCTGAGGTCCTCCAACAGTGTTCCTTTCATGGGCAGTGGAAAGGAGAGCTATGTGAGATTAATCACATGAAGGGGAGGAACAAAGAATACCCCTTCTGGACTGAAGAGGTGACAGTTTTCCCAGGAACCATTATTTGAAGAGGAGATGGAAAGGGTAGCCACCATTTTGGTAAATATTTGCAGAGTATTAACAAAACTGATATTTAGATATTAAACTTGTTTCAAGCTACAGCCACTAAGTTATTAAAATTTTTTTTCCAAAAACAACTACCATACCTTGGAAAGTGTTTAAACTAATCATGTTGGCTCATGTTTGACGTTAAAATAGTTTAAATAATCAGTTTTAAATATGTATCCAGTTGTGGATGCCTCTTATCTGATGAGTTCATCTCCTCCGCAGTTTCGGTGTCTGAACTGCTCAGCTTCGCAAGTCTGCTCTCAGGATGGCCCTTTGTATCAGGTAAGAGGCACTCACGACTGTACATATGACCCTGACGAAGCCCGCCAAGATGGTGATCGCTCGCATCCCAAACTCAGGTTTCTAAGACATGTCATTTTGCAAAACTAACATGCATTTGAGCTACAAAATATCATTTTTCAATTTACGTCCCCAGAGTTTCCCATTATTTTAGTTATCTCGCATTATCTATTTAATTTCACAGAATTAAAAAATGAAATTATAAATGTTAAGGACATTATTTAGGAGTCAGACATTTTTAATAATTACTAGTTTCAGCCCTTGAGAAACCTCTGCTCCATAGTTAGTTAACCCTTCTTTGTGTACGGTTTTTTTTTGTTTTGTTTTCTGTGTTTTAATGAGTCCCCTACAAGTGAAAGATGAAATGGCTGGTCAAGTGAGGGTCAGTCGCAGTGACAGCCACATGTACTAACTGTGAGCTCACTCAGGTTACTTCTACAGAAATGATAGTGGACTGATTTTAAAATGCATTGGGGAAGACTCTCCTCAGACCCACACCCCAGTTATCTAATAGAAGTGCACCTTGTATTGGGGTAGTGAGGGGTAGCGATGCTTCTCCCTTTCACCGTAACTCCTATGTGCGTGGTCTTTTGCTTTCAGTCTGGGCACTGATGTCTGCTTCCTTAGAAATAAAGATGTTCTTAAACTCTGATCTAAAGTATCAGAGAACAACTGAAATAAGATCAAATTTTTAAAAATCCTCAAAATTCCCTTTTCTTCCTTCAGCACTTCATTAGGGATTATACAGTCCTGTCACAGAGTAGAACTTGTAATTAACATAATACACCTTTAGCCAAAATTCAGCTACAAGTTTTCAAGGGAAAAATTATCACTCTTTTACTTCAAGAAAATATTACATATATAGTTTTATACTACTTAATTTTTAAATTCCATGAAATGGACAGTTTTCTAGGAAAGTACCAGTGGACCAAAATTCACCCACGAAGAAAGAAAATTTAAATCACTAAGTCATGAAAGAAAATAATTATTAGAGAATTCCTTCCTTAGAGGATACCTAAATAGCTTTATGGTCACCCTCTCTCCAATTTTCAAGCAATAGATCATTCCCATTATAAGCTGTTTTAAATTATTAAAAGATGTAATTCTTCCAAATTAATTTTATAAAAGTAACAATCATGATACCAAAAACTGAGAACCCCCAACTAGAAAGCCAGTATCAATTTCATTTTGAATACAAATACAAAGGTGATAAATAATATACCAAAAGAATAATAAAAAAACACTAAATAGCATTTTTTATCAGAAATGTAAGAACGGCTTGATACTGAGGGAAGGGAAGTAATATATGTTGCATAGTAGAGACTTATTTTATATATACGCACACACAAAGTCAAATCAAAACCATCAGTAGATACTGAAAAGGCATTTGATAAAATTCATTAAGTCCCAGTTTTTTCTACCAGCTTATTTTAAAATTTGTCAAAAAACAAAAAGTTGAAATAATACAAAAGAATATTCTTTTGCTTAGATTTTATCAGCTAACATTTTGCTACATTTTATGCTCCCTCTTTCCTTCTCTTCCCTTCTCCTTATTAATGTCTTTATAATTCTGTCTATTGTTTCTTTGTGGAACTATTTGAAAGTAAATTCCAAGTATCATGATAGTTGACCACTGAATATTTCAGCATATGTTTCCTAAGATCAGAGACTTCCTTATAAATAACCAAAATACCACTTCACACACAAGAAATTTAAATAGTATATTAAATATTATAGAGGTGTCATTTCTTCCCATAATTAGGTTATCAAGTTTGATATAGTTCCAAACACACTTTTACCAGATTCTTGTTTAACTTAACAGAAGCACCCATTCTGAACTCCATCAGGAAGTACAAATCTGGTCAGTCACATTTTTCAGTGGGTAACAGGGGGCATGTGCACAGCCACATACCAAAATGCAGGTGTAAGATGAAGTAATTAATATAGGGCACTGGCTTAAACACAGACATATGAATCAAAAGAATAGCTCAGGAACAGACTCTAGTGTGTATAAATCTATAGAGTATTTCAAGTTAGCAGAGGAAGAAAGATTTATTCAGCAAATACCTACTGAACACTTAACTATGCACTGGGTACTCTTGTAGGCCCTGGGGACACAGAGGTAAAAATGAACAACTTCCTCATAGAGCTTACACTCTAATGCTGATAAAAGATGAAAAATAAGTCAGTCAAATTTGTAGTGTTAGAAGAAAAACTAAGAGAAGTAGAATATTTTAGATAAGATAGCCAAAGGAAGACTTCTTTCAGGTGGAGATTCTTGATCAAAAGGAAGTGAGAGAAATAGCTATGTGTGTACCTGGTATCCGGTGCTTCAGGCTAAGGGAACACAGTGGAAAGATCCAGAGGAATGGTTATATCTGGTTGGTTGAGGGTTGCAAGGAGGCCAGCAGGGCTGGACCAGAGACCATGTTTGGCAGTTGGCAGGGCTAATCAGTAAACTCTGCAATAAATTTTACTGAGACTTGGTGGTGGTGGTGATGGAGATTCAGTTCATACCTCACATTATAGGAGATTCTCGTGGCTTTAAGTGCTAACTATTAAAATAGATACCATCAAAGATCAAGAAGAAACATAGTTGAATATTCTCAGAGTGGGGATGGCCTTTTTCACTGTCCACCTAAAAGGAAAAAGAGGACAAAGCAAGCTGACTGTTAATATTGGAAAGTACATGGCAGAAATACCTTAACTAAGGAAATATTTGCAGTATGTGACAGAAAAGTTTAACAGCCTTAACACATGAAAAATTCATGCATATCTGTAAGACAGTTCAACCTGTCATAGAAAAATGAACAAAAGACCTCCGTAGGAAAGTCACCAAAGAAGGAAACAGAACTGGCTAATCATTCAAAAAGGGTTAATTTTTTTAGAAGAAATAAATACTATTTTATACTTACTAAGTTGCCATGTTAAAAGGGAAGAAGAGATAGTACTCATTGTTGAGGCCATTGAAGAATGAGCAGTCATATTACTATTGGCAATGTAAAGATAGAATAGCTTCCTTGAGGGGCACCTGGGTGGCTTAGTCAGTTAAGCGTCCGACTTTCGCTTAGGTCATGATCTCACGGTTCGTGGGTTCGAGCCCCGCGTCGGGCTCTGTGCTGACTGTCAGCTCAGAGCCTGGAGCCTGTTTCAGTCTGTGACTCCCTCTCTCTCTGACCCTCCCCTGTTCACGCTGTCTGTCTCTTTCTCTCCTAGAAATAAATAAAAAACATTAAAAAAAAAAAAAGAATAGCTTCCTTGAATTCCAGGGTGACAGTATTTACGCTGTTTGAACCAGCAATCCCACTCCAGGAACAGCCCTGATCATTGGGACAAGATTAATCCATAATCTCCCAAAATAATAATTAAACATTGAGCAAAAGGAAATTTATTGATAACTTATGATTCTTTTCTGCAAAGGTATTATATTCTTCCTTTAAAAATGATCACCAAGGGGGGCACCTGGGTGGCTCAGTCTGTTAAGCGTCCCACTTCAGCTCAGGTCATGATCTCACAGTTCCTAAGTTCAAGCCCCACATCGGGCTCTGTGAGGACAGCTCCGAGCCTGGAGCCTGCTCCAGATTCTGTGTATCCCTCTCTCTCCGCCTCTTCCTCTACATGCCCTCTGTCTCTCTTTTTCTCAAAAATAAACAAACGTTGAAAAGCTATTTTTTTAAAAAAAGATATTAAATAGTATCAAAATAAGTTACAGAATTTTTAAGTGGAAGTTAAAATTTTACATGGACAAAATTATTTACCAAATACGTGTAGCATGATTACAGTCTGGAAAAAAAAAAATATGTACATAGGCCAGAAAGATCTACACTAAAATAGCTATGGTAGTTAACCTTTGGATGGTGGTATATAAATGATTTTCCTTTTTTCTTGTTGCTTTTCTATGTTTTCCAAGTCTACCATGAAACCGCATTACTTTTATGATATTTTATGAGATTTTTTACGAAAAGCAGAGTATCAATCAAGGTCAGTGTGATTTATCATTTCCCAAAGTTACCACATTTGAAATCTATACTGTGGAAGTATCTTTTATTTTAGTACATGATGAGACTGAAGACTAGCAACTCTACAAGTAAGTCCTTTCAGGGCAGTAACTGAACCCTGAAGGGTGATGCTCCCCTTTTCCTGAGAGTTAGCACAGCGCCATTTTACTTTGCAAACTGAAATACAAATAGAACTTAGAATAGATCTTAGCAGTTCCCAGCATTGTAGAACACTTCAATAAAATGACACCTCAGCTGTCATCGTAGAACAGACACAAATGGTTACTTGGAGAAAAGCAAACCGTTTTCAACCAAAACCAGAAAATCCTGACCACTGACAAGCCATTTTACTTTCCTCTCTGCCTTCATCCCTGTAGAACTGCTGATGGATTCTTCTAGATTTTAGGGATTCTAGAATGAGTGACTTTATCATTTGCAGAAAGCATGTAGCCGCAACAGAGTCTGGGATGGAGAACAAAACCAGGAAGGCTGTTGTGGCTGAGGACAAGCGCTGGCTGGGCCAGGACAACGGGAAGGAGACCCTACCCTACTCCGGGGTTGGGGGTCTGGGTAGCAGTCCCCACAGCTGGCTCGGTTTCACAAAACCCAGGCGTTTTTTAAAATGCAGATTCCTATGCCTCATTCTCAGATATTCTCATTCAGAAGGAATAGAGTTTAAATAAAAACAAACAAAATTTAAACCAAACAGATATAGGCCATGGAAATCTTGAGACACTGTGACTTTTACTCCAGCTCTCAGAACTGGCGGTGGCATTCCTTACGTCCTTGGCTGGGGAGAGCAAGCCCTGGAGATTTCCATTCCCATCCTCCAGTCCCATCCTGAGCTGAGTGGTTGAAGACCAACAAGGAATCTTCCTATAACCTACTTGTGATAAGAGCAGTAATGGTCATTTTTAGGATTCTAAAAAACCTCAGCCCATCCCTTTTGCCTGTACGAAAGAGGACACAATTTCCTGGCTTGGACTTTTGTGTTCACCTACACTGAGATGAAGAGGACCCATCAATGATAATCTCAACACTTTCTTGGTTTCATAAAAGGAGCTTCTCAATGAAATTTCCTTTAAAAGGGGGGAATCTACAGCTTTCAGGAAAGGAAAACCGTTGGTTCTCCAAACCAGACTTTGTGACAATGGGTTCTATATAAGGGAAAATAGCAGGTGAAAACAGGTACTAGAGTGGCCATGTGACAGATTATATGGCCTTTATATAAGCGCAGGAAGCAGTTTCCTCTCTAGTATGTTAGGATATGGGATACTTTTTTTTTTTTTTTTTTTACAAATAGTTTATTGTCAAATTAGTTTCCACATAACACTCAGTGCTCATCCCCATAAGTGTCCTCCTCTATGCCTATCCCCCCCCCCACATCCATCAGTCCTCAGTTTTTGTCAGCATTCAAGAGTCTCTCATGGTTTGCCTCTCTCCCTTTCCCCCACCATTTCCGCCCTTCTTCTCCCCCTTGTTCCTCCGTCAAGTTCCTCCTAATCCTCCTATACGTGCAAACATATGATGTGGGATACCTTTTATGTAGTCACAGCAATGCACGGCAGTCCATACCTTTCAATTATAGGAGTCCACTCAGAATAATAGTATCAACTGACTGTTGAAAGGAAGTAGCAACCTAAATGTTCCATGTAACAGTTAGCTATGTGTGTCTCAGTTTTAGAAGACCATTAAAGTTTCAGTGTTAAAAAAAAACGTGTCAAACTTATTAAAAACAAATGTGATTTGTGAAAACTACCCGTTTCATAGCAAGAGGTCTCTGTTAATTTGTGACTCAGTGGGCTCTCACAGACAGCAGCTTGGATGGAATCCAGCCCCTCGAGGTAGATGACTGAACACCTTTAAGCAGGGAGCAGAGCACTCGGTCCTGAGTATTACTTCTGTATGACCCACATACCCAGGCACTGTGACCTCATGAGCATTTGTACTTGACCTTTGTTACATATTAGAGAAAACTTGCCTGATTCTAGAAAAATAATGGCAGTTTAAAACTAAAGCATCTTAATGGTAACTAGTCCTTAATTGTCATAATCACTAGTACCAGGAAATATTGTAAATTACACGTCTGCATTCTTCAAGGCTTTTGTATATAATCTATATTGTTTTTGTTTTCATTTTTCATATAAACACAGTCTTATTCATCATCATGTTTTTATTTTATAGTCCTACCCCATGGTGTTGCAGTATCGACCAAGAATTGATTTCGGTTAGACCAAGGGGCCTAGATCCCACGGAGATGACTCCTGCACTCTTTGTTTACTCATCAGCAGATCGCACAGGGAACGGTGTGTGGACGAGAGGGACACAACCAGACTTTCAGCATGCAAATAAGGCCACTGTCTGTCTCTAAATTGTTAGTTGCATTTATGTTGTTTCTATTAAGAGTGAACCAAGTGCCATTCTGCTCCTGACCCCCCCGCATACGGCATTTGTGCTGCCTCCCAGCGTGGACCTCAGCCACGGTTGCTGTCAGCTAGGTGTGCAGCTGCGAGTCAGCCTCCCGAATACTTTGCTTGCCGGTTCCCAGACTGTTCTGATGTTTGATTACACTAGTAATAGGACTCAATCTGTGTGGTGTTGCAGTTTTCACGTACTTAATATTTTATTAACTTTTGTTTAAATAGAGTACTGTACAAGAAATTATTATTATATCTTGAAGTTATTTTGTATGGAAAAGTATTTAGAAGAGTGGTTTTTGAGCCACGGTCCTATTCTAAGCTTTTTCTGTGTGAAATAGTTCACTCTTGAATGTGCAAGACTTTGGGGGAAGAATTCCACTTATTCTCATCATTAGAGCACATTGTAATTGTAGACATTTTAAGTCCTCCAGCTGTGGGGTCTACCACTGCACAGGGAGGCACGGTAGCCCTCCAGATTGAAAACGTGTGTGACCTGGTGGACAGCCGCAGTCCGATCCAGAACCATTGGAAATATTGCAGCTGGTCACACTGACTTCTGACAAAATTACTGCATCAGCAAGGTCAGTCTTTCGTGATGCCTTATGACGAGCAGGTGCTGCTTCGTGAACCATCACTGTGTAGCCCATTCTACGTGTGCGTCCTTCTATCGTGGCCCTCATTTAATGAGTGTAACATCTCTTTTTAAGTTGGCCTTAGTTGTGTGTCATTGTGGCATGCAGAGGGTTATGATGATTTTAAATATTAGGATTTTTAGAGCAGATAATGTTAGCTATTTTATGGATTTTAGAAGTCTCAAGCAATTATAAATTAAAACTGTTACCCATCTCATCTCCAAACCACATGAGTCTAATAGAGTAACTGCAGTGTAGTAGGTGAACACGCTAACCAAGATTAATGATTTGAGACGATTCCATTTTAAAGCAGGGGTAAATGGGATTCTTGTTTTGTACATAAATTCATTAAGATCAGAGCTGGGATTCTGCAGTTTGGTTAAGTCTTCCATTCATTCTGAGATTAGTCTGCAAGTCAGAGAAAGTCTCATTACCTTAAGTTATATGAAGAACTTTGTTTTAAAAACTTACAATTGTTTTCAAAAAAAATTTCTTTCGAAGTTTTATTAATTGCCTCAAAATAAGCTAACCTCTGAAACTTAGGAAGAGTCTTGAAAGTTGGGAAATCTGTTTGAGAGATCTGACATGAGCACAGTCCGTGTGTTACACACGTGGTTTTATACTGTATACATTGTAGACGCGCTACAGTTTCCAATAAGATGTATCACAGACCAATGCCTTCTGAATCTCAAAATGCTTTTTAGGAATGAAACATCGTACAAATCTAAAAACACAAAATACAGCTAAATCTTGATGCATTTCACCATATGAAAAGCTGAAACTTCCTAATTATGTTTTCCATATGTCCTTGTTTCAAGTCAGAAAGTCTCTATTAAAGATTTCTGTTGTTTTTGTTTGGACTTTTGTGAAAAAGGTTACGGCAGTGCTTTCTTAATTTCATTTTGTTAGACTGTGTCTGTACCTGGAAGGACTCAGAAGCAGAGCTTTTTAAAAGGCAGATTTTTGTTAACTCTTTAAAAATGGTTAGAACAGACCATTGCACTCAACCAAAACCAGAATCTTCTCTCTAGCTACAGAAATTATTTTACTGTGCTGTGAAATCCAATTCCCTGCCATCCCGGAGAAATTTTAATATTATAAATTTGTCACATCTAGCTCAGTGATTCAAGTAGTGTTTTACATATGGAAGTTAAGTCAAAATGAATTGAGAGTGCATTTTAAAATAAAACCGCAAAGGAGACCTGTGTGTTTTTGGTCTCTACGCCAAAGCGTAGAGCCTTCAGTGAGTTTTATATATATATGAGCTCTTTAAATGGGGCCTGTTGCTGCCTCATCACATGTCATTTTACTGTTTTCCAAGGAAATATATAGGAATTATGGATTTGGGAATAATTTTATGTAAAATTCCTTTATTCCTCATTCACATGTTAACACCTTAATGGAAATGCAGTGGAATATGTGCCAAAACATGTGAAAGGAAACCGTACGTGAAGAAGGGATCAGCTAGCATTTAGGGAAGTGTACCGTTTAGCACGGTCCTGAGTGATCAGCGTCACTATTCAGAACCATGGACTTCTTTCAGCCGACCTCCTGTGGTATATTCAACGATCATTTCCTAAGTATGGGACTACTTTCATGTCTAAGCAATACACTAATTACTCCCTAGGTCAGCTTGTGGAATTTGCAAGAAACCAGATGCAGGAAAAATATAAAGGCGATTTTTGCAGTTTTATCAACTCAGGGTGCTACTAAAGCTCTTTATATAAGTAAGCTGTAGGAATCACCCTCTGAATCTGCAAAATTGGAGAATAAAACGAAATTAAATTTGTTTAAGCCTGTTGTTGCTTATACAAGAAATTGAAAGAACTTTACCTTCCATAAAGGTAACTGGTTTTCTTTGCCTTAGATATCAAAGATGGAAGAGGGTAAGGAAGCTTCGATATAAAGAAGGACTGTGGTCCATTAGTACCACTATCATTGAAGTGATCACATCAGTTAATAGAAAAATCAGAATATAGCCTTTTCTCTAGATGAACAGAATACTTTTAAGAGGTATAAAAAATAAACTTAAAGTTTCACTGATGAGGTAAGATAAGGTCATTCAGTCTGGGGTGTGGGCACTTTGGGTAAAGTCTTTTAACTGCTTTTAGAAAAATGGAACATTTCTTTATTCACTGAACATCTGTCCCATACTAATAGGCGACATTTTATCAATGTAATGAGTTTGCTCAGCTGTATTTGTACACTAAAATGAAATCTAAATTTAAGTGATTCTTGACGGGGGAAAAGTGTGTTATATAATATTGTCAACTCTTTAGCTTTAGTGAAATATTTAAGAGAAAGTGCCTCGTTGCTAAAGTGCATTTCTTTTAGATTCGCTAAGTTTTGAGCTATCTGTACCTGCCTCTTATGAATGGCTTTATATCCAAATAGGCACTCATAAGTTAATCACTTTTTCAAAGATTTTCATAAGAAGTAGAGATCACCAAAGACATTCTACTGTTAATTAACAATCATGCTAGAGAGACCATTTTAACATTTGGAGGTTGGAATTTTTTTAGGTCGCAATTTCAGTTTATATAGTTAGGCAATAACCTTAAGTTACTGCTAAAATATCACCAAAGAAAGGCTTTAAACTGATTTTTGTGGTGAGATCAATCAAATGTAGGTTTTTCTTGCAATAATCAGAGCACACTCCCTCTCCGACAATGTCCCTTGTTTTTCGAGCACCATCTGGCAGGGCTTAGGAAATCCTCAAAGGTGAGAAAGAGATAAACACCAGAGTTAGCTCCCCACACATGCAAGGGGAGGAATGCATCCTTTGAAGAGAATATTGAAATTGAGATTTTAAGTTCTAATTTAAGAAGCTCTCTAATTCATTTATGGAGGCCATATAAACTAAACTTAGGCTTTATTAAGTTCCTGGGTTCATAGTAATAGGAGAAATTTCATGACAGAATTAGGTTAAAGTGCTGACATGCTTACTTATATAGAACATAGTACATTCTATTGGACTTAACTAAGTAAATGCTTTTTTTGGTATTCAAAAGGAAAGTTTTCATAAAGGCCAATTTTTTTTTCTTTAAAAAGTTAACTCTTTGTCTTGTTTCTCAGTGATTATTGTGATTAGAATTTAGCCATACAGTCAAATTTGGCAAAACGGGTCCCAGATCAAGAGCATATACATCACGTTAAGCACTGCCCGTCCACTGTTCTCCCTGGGAGCTTAGGCTTTGGCCACCATGAAGGTCAAACTCACGTGATGCAGCCTGATGGGCCACTGGGTCAACCTCCTTGGATCCACTCTGCTACATATTCTGGTTTATCATAAGGAATCTTCCCTCAGGCTAAGCTTTATACCAGTAAGAGGTTGGTTGTAGGAATTGCAAAAATGAATCCGTTTGCCATAACTTTAATCTTTTGGATTAGAAGAAAACCGTGAAAATGTTCTCATACTATACAACATAGATCCTTACAGTAAGGAATGTGACATACCTGCCAGATCTGATCTATGGAAAAAAAATCAAAAAATAATATAATATAGTAGAGACTCAGAAACCCTTTGAAAGCACAAAAACACCATCCAATTCTGGATTTGCTTTACACCTAGTTCTGTACTATTTTGATGGAAAAACATCAGAGTGAAAGGTCATTAAAATGTACTTCTACATTACAAGGTTTTTATGGTTTTCTTTTCCCTAAAACAGAGTTATTTTCCCAGTAATTTAAAATGATTCTCTTCCTAGGGTCATGTAGCCTTCACAAAAAGTATATTTACTCAGTCTCCTTACACTGTCTTTGCAAATAGAACTAAAATGCTTCAGCACTTCTTTTCAGAAAGTTAAGAAATTAAACTTTATTTTAAATCCTCAAATATGTATACACATTATGCCCCTTTTTCTAGGATTCAGTACTGAGACATTGTTCAGAAATGCCTTTTAATTTTAACTGTCTACAAATATAGAATCAAGTGAAAGAGATCTGTGAAAATACCGAGTCTAGTTTTCTCCCATCTTTCAGAGCTTCATGGAGTAAGAAACTAATCTAGTACAAACAAAGAGTAAGTATTTCTGGGCACATTGTACAGACAGTCATCAGATCGTCTACCCCTAGCCTGCACCTCAGTCCACTGGGGCAGAAGTTCCACACATTAGAAATGTAATGGGATCAGCCTCACATTTGGGGGGGTTGGTTTTCTTTTGCTGTATTTTTTAGAATGGGGATGGGGGCCTAAGTGTCCTTACGAAGCTGCGGCCCACGACGAGAGCTCGGGGGAGAGCGCCAGCCCTCCGCTGCCTTCCTGCACTTGGCGGCAACAGCACGCACCCGCTTGTGATAGCGCAGCCCTCCCGTCAGGCAGGGCCGTCACAGGATATACTGTACAGTTCGGTTGCTAATTTTCCTTTGAAATATAAAATATTTTAAGCTTTTTTTGTCAAAAGTGGTAACATCTTAATACAAATAAAAACCTTTTTGTGGTTGTAAGATTTAGCTTATGAATCATTCAAATTGAAGTGAAAGATTACCAGGTCATTGTTAATGACTTCGTCTATTAAGAATATATGTATTTTTGTAAAGGAAAAGCACTTGTAGATATTTAATCAGTACAAGATATATGTCTGTTTTGCAGAAATAAAATGCTGCTTAGAGATTCTCTTTAAATATTTTTTATTTTTGTGCTCAAATGTATTTTCTGTTGATCTATGGGATGTTCTGTATAAAGCTGTATGGTTGTACTGTTGGGCTAGATTCTTTTTTTTAAAATCTGGACTTAGCCAAGTATATTTGACCATGTTAAAAATAGTATCTTTGTTATTAAAATTTTGATTGCATAATTTATTGTTGCGTATCATCCTTAATATTAGTGGTTGTAGACTGCAGCTTCCATTAGTCAGTGTAGAAAATTTTATTAAAGTTTTTGAATATCTGAGATCATAAATATTCTCTAGAGATTCTCGAACTGCTTAGTTTCAAGATGGTAGGCTGCGCCTCAAGTAATACTTGAGGTCTGCACACACATACACTTTAGAACAGTCTCTTATTTTGTTAGCTTAATCAAATCTAAACAACCCTTTGAAAGAAACTGAGTATCAGAGAAAGGCCCAGGTGACTTAAAAGACTGATGTCTGCAGCCAGTTAGACTACAGTTTTGTTTTATTAATACATCTGTGTGTTCTTGCCCTAGGAATTCTAGTGAGGCTCACGTCAGCCGTTCACGTCGGGAAGGTGCAGCGATCTCTTTCCCGTCGTCACTGTGGTGCCTGAGCTTGGTCTCGTGTTAGTGACACCATGGTGCTGGCTGGCACCCCAGGGCACTAACAGGGGAAGGAGCATCCTCTGAGCAAAGCTGGACTCCTCCCTGCATTAGCTTCACCCCCTTCAAGGCCATTGCAGAATGGGAGCAAACATGGAGACTGTGCGTGGGAAGGGCTCAGAAAGGTAGCACACATTACTTTTGTCACGTGTCATTGGCCAGGACTCACTCCCATGGCCTCCCTTCCCTGAGATGAAGGCCCCAGGCAAGGCTGGAGGACACAGGCCAAGTCCGGAAGGGAAGAGAGAACAGGTTTGTGACCTGCCAAAACTCCACGGGAGAAAAGGGGTCACAGTTTTCCAGCTCTCAGAAGCGTTTTGTCAGCACAGGCTCAGCTCTCATCTTCCCACTAGTTTAGCAAGGTGTGGAGGAGTCCAGTGCTCCCACGAGGCCTGAGAAGCTGGGGCCAGTCCTGCTCGCTATGTGGCCTGGGGATGTGCAGGCAGTATTTTGCTGGAAACCACACACAACCCTGCAGACACCCAAACCCTGCCACAGAATTTGGGGTGCCAGGACCGCCACTATAACAGCCAAGTGCAGAGTCACGTCCAAAAAAGAGAAAGAGGTGACAAATGATCACCACCAGCTCCTACAGAACAAAGCCCCGTTCTCCCTACAAAGCCCAGTTCCGATCCCAGCAACTCAGGCGGCCTTATCCAGACCCCTCTTCTGTAGCAGCCCATCCATGGCAACGGGACCGCGACAGATGCTTGTCCTCCCATTAGATCATGAGCATCCAGAGGGATGCTGACAGCCCTTGTTGGATAGCCCACCCTCACACCACACAGCCCCACGGGCACCCATCAAACCACAGTGGAAGGAGTCCGGATTCCAGAAATAGGCAATGCTGCTGACTCAGTCTCCAGGTGTCACTCCCCTTCATACATACAAGGACAGCAGTCATACCGATTGGATTAGAGCCCCACCCTCTAATTTAACTTAACCCCTCGAACATCCTTCTCAAAGACTGTCACATTCTAAGGTACCAGGGGACAGTGCTTCAACACAGGAATATGGGAAGACACTCTTCAGAGAGCCATGTGGTAGCCTGCAGATTGGGGTTCAAATTCAGGGTCACTGTTGTATAACTTCGGGCAGTTTACTTAACCCGGTTGAGTCTCTTTTCTCGTGGTAAAGCACAACCGCCCTAACTCACCCCATAGGCTTGTGGAGGAAGAGCTGCCCTAGACAGCACTCAGAGTGACGCCAGGGGGAACAGGGACAGCACAGTCGTTCTCCATCTGCTCGTGTGCACATCCACCTTTGTTAAATCAGTGCCCTCTCCGATTTGATGTGAGCTAAACGCAAAGAACTCAAATCTTGGGATGCCTGGGTGGCTCAGTCAGTTGAGCATCAGACTCTTGACCTTGGCTCAGGTCATGATCTCACGGTTCAGGAGTTCGAGCCCCGCATCAGGCTCTGCGAAGAAAGCATGGAGCCTGCTTGGAATTCTCTCTCCCTCTCTTTCTGCCTGTCCCCTGATCATGTTTGCCTTCTCTAAATAAATAAAAATAAAAACTCAAATCTTGCTTACCTAGAGCCATTTCAATCTCACGGTAGCTCACAAACTCATTCCCACTGAATATACTAATCCATAAAGGATCCAGCCCAGAGTCTAGCACATAATAGGCACTTTATAGATGCCTTCCTTTTCTCTCACATCCATTTAATCAGCAGAACAAACCTATTTTGGCCCAATCTTAATGGTGTGAAAGGGAGGCTAAATAACCCACAATCACCAGAATGTATTTGGGCCCCCAACATAGGGCTTCTTGTTCAAGGGTGATTCTGCTCTCACAAGCACTGGCTCTTTGGGTGTGAGAGCTGTGATGTCTAGAGAAGGTGTGCTTGGGCCCTCTGGGCCCCTCCAGGATGGCCCACGTGGAGGGTAAACACTTGCCAGCCAGTGTGTGCCCAAGATGGCACAGCATGCCCGTCATTCCTGTGGTCAACACACTGCATCGAGCACCCACTGTGTACCAGGTGCTGGGCTGGGCTCGGAGTGTAGGTGCTGAGCCGAACAGATGCCACCTTTGACTCTAACGGAGCTTCCAGCATGCGGAGGAGGGAGTCGTTGAACACAATGAATACACACTAAAAAGAGTGCGGAGTGTTCTGATAAGAATGCAAGGTCCAGACTTTTCTGAGAAAATGATGGTTAAGCCGAGACTTGAAAGACAGGGCCGAGCGAGCCAGGCCAAGCGCAGGGGCAGGCACGTCCCTGAGGGCAGGAGGGAGCATGGAGAGCGCCATGCAGCACGCCCCCTACCGGAAGCCGGGCGGCCAGCGAGGAGCAACGAGGCAGAAAGCAAGGGGAGAGGATCCGGAGGCGGCGGCAGAGGCCGGTCAGTAGACACTCCGAGTCCTATGGAGAAGCTTGCATTTTACTCCGAGCACAAGAGGACTGGATTTTAGAGAGAGAAAGGACATCTTTTTTCTATTTTCAAATTATCGCTCTGGGAGCACTGCAGAGGCTAGAGCATTAAGGGTGTAGGACTTAGGACAGAAATGGAAACAGGTTAAAGGCCTAGAGCAGTAGCGCCCGTAAGACAGACGGCAGCGGCCCAGGCCAGTGTTGGCGGTACTTGAGGCGAACTGAAGTGGCCACGAAGAAATGCTGTTTTGTTTTGGTTTTTTGTTTATTTTAGTTTTGGGGGTTTTTTTTGTTTTGTTTTGTTTTGTTTTGTTTTTTGTTTTTTATTTTTTTTTTATTTTTTATTTTTTTTGAGAGAGAGAGAGAGCAGGGGAAGGTCAGAGAGAGAGAAGGAGAGAGAGAATCCCCAGCAGGCTCTGCACTCACAGCACGGAATCTGACGCGGGACTCAATCCCACAAACCACGACATCATGACCGGAGCCAAAAATCAGGAGTCAGACACTTAACTGACTGAGCAACCCAGGTGACCCAAAAAGCAGATTTCTTTACACACATCTGCGCCACCCCAGGGGGCCAGGCTCACTGTAACTCAAGTTTTCAGGTGAAGCTCTAGATGGGGGTGGGGAATTCAAAACAAGAGGATGAGGGGAAACCTGGGAACCAGAGAGTATCGGCCACCCCCAAGCTCCCACCCTTCCTTAGGAAACCTGGGGTGGGCAGAGAGCAGGAACAGGGAGGGAGGGCGGTCCTGTTTGCAAGGAGACAGAGCAAGGATCCTGAGAAGCCTTCTCCACCAGCCCAGCCCAGCCCAGGGCCCGCCACCAGGACGCCCACGGGACCTGCTCCCAGCCCAGCACCCAGGTTTGTCCGGTGAGACCCCTATTCAGCCTTTGAGGCCCAGCCTCCAGCACCTGCTGGGATGCTTCTCCAGGACCCATCGCCCATCCTCCCTCCAGGGGTGGTCTCTCCCCAGCCTTTATAGAGCCCTGTCCCGTCACATGTTCGAGGGACACAGCCCAATGCCAGGGTCCCACTGATTAACTGCAGGAGGGTAAATTACAGTATCTCCTCTCAGAGGTGACCAAGCCCCTGATGCAAATGTGACATTCAGCTAACAGAGCTCACAAGACGTAACTGAAACCTACTTTCTTGGGTCTCTCACAGCCCCCTTCCACCGGACAAACATCAGCAGCCCCCACAACTTTCTCGGTGTATTTTAAATCCCAAAGCACCATCTTAATTCAGAAATCAGAATGTCCACCTAAGTATATTAATCAATAGTCTTCGTAGGATCACGCTTCTCTGCTCCTCACCAGGGCCTGGAAAAAGGTCACCTTCCTTCCAGAAATAGAAGGTGGTCAATTTCCCTCCTCCTCTTCCCCTCGCAGGTTTGAGTACCCGGTCGGGGAGTGGGAAACGACACAACAGAGCAGGCTCTGAGCCGGCTCCACTATATCTGGCCCTGACATTTAAGGCTCCCTCTCCTGGCCATCTCTCTGGGTTCTTTGGAGGATCCCTCTCAGACCTTTCAGCCACCGCTTGCTTTCCTGGGGCCGTGCCTTGATTTCAGTGGACTGTTCCTGGTGACCTTCACACTCTAGTCCAGACAGTTCTCTCCTCCCACAGGCTGCCATCTTGCGTAGGATCCCTCGTTAGTGGCTCCTAGCTGGTGTCCATAGCCGGGATCCCTCAGGGAGGCCTGAACAGTCCTGCGACACCGCCCCACTGTCAAAGACAACTCTCTTTCCTATCAGCCTGACAGTAACTCTCTGTCTCATACTCTCCCCCTTTTCTCTCTCCCTCCGCCTCTCTTCCTCTTTACCTCCATTGTTCCCCCCGCACACATACACACCCCATTCTCCCTTACCAGTCCTGATGCCTCAGGACTGAGGGACACATCCCCTGGACTCTAGATTCCTCTGTCAATTCCAGGCAAAATGTCCTCACAGCCATAGTACACATAGTGAGCCTCCATGGGGTACTGTCGATGTCCCACCCTCCCTAGACCTGGGGGGAGGGCCCAGCACCTGCCACCTCTCTGCCCCAAGGAATGGGGTTCACAGCCAAGCTCACTCCCCAGAAAACCTCTGCATAAATCTTTAACTCCTGCAGCTGGTGAAGGATGGCCCACTAGGTAACCAGAAGCCTTGCCCAGTTTATGGTCACTGAGTACAGGCAGTCTCCTCCCTCTGCCTTCCCTCCACTTCATGCCCTTCATGTCCCTCTCAAGGAACAGAGGCTCTCCAGGGTCCCGAGAGAACACAGCTTGCTCATGGTCATTCTGTTCAGCCATAATATAGCTCCAAATGGAGATCATGGGGGTTTCAGGAGATCAAACCCCCACACTGGGCTCCATGCTGTTATCATGGGGCCTTCTTGGGATTCTCTCTCCCTCTCTCTCTCTCTGCCCCTCCCCCCTTCTCAAAATAAACTTTTTTTTAAAAACATGCACACTTAAGAGGATCTCAGAGCTGCCACTGGGGGTTTGCACCTGAGAGAGCCCCAGAGCCCTGGTTTTGAGTAGGGTGCTGCCAAGGAAATGAGAAGGGATCCAAAAGTAGAAGTAGGAAGACTTTATTCCTAGCCAGCACTTGCTGGCTGCGTGACCTCGGACAAGCCACTTGGCCTCTCTGGTCTCTCCACCTTGGCTCCTTGGGCCTGGACCTCCCTTTCCGGAACACTCATCTCAGCTACTGTGACTTGTGTGGCATCTGTCTTCGCAGCCAGGCACAAGTTCCCTGAGCAGACAAGCCCGTCTGCAGGGCTCAGCCCTGTGGCCCAGCCCAGGTGGATGATGGCGGGGACTCTGCCACACTGTGAACTACACATATGGCTCCTAATGGAAAAGGAGTTGCCCTCCCACTAGCGCCCCTACACCAGGGCAAGAAGGCGTCTGCCCCGCACCGGCCTTTTAGTGAGCCCTGCACATCACAAGCTCTACAAAAAGTTTTTTTGTTTTTTTTTCCTTTTTGGTCTTTAAGGAAACTTTGTTGAAAGTTCAAGGACCAATGGAGTGAACGGGAATTAGGGGAGAGAACATGCCATCTGATTTGGTCTCTGTGGCCATAGGATGCTGAGGGCAAGGGTCATGGTCTCTGTCCTGGGAACTACAGAAGGGGGTGCTGCTTGGGTAAAGTCACAGGCCCCAGATCACCCCCAAATGAGCATCCAGGAAGACAGCTGCTTCTTCTCCCTTGCCTCTGCTGGGGTCAAATAACTCTGAGAGGCCCTGGCTCCCCGGGGATCCTGACAACTCTGTCTCCACCCTGGGTTCAGATGGGTTCCAGTGGGTCCAGAGAACGTGGGAGCCTGGGCCGATACCCAGCTTCTGCCTCCTGCCCCAGACGGCCAGGGAACCACTCAAGCTCACAGACAGCAGGACCACCTGGGGTGGGGGGAGGGGCAGTCTTCAGGGTCCTGAGTGAGAACAGAGGCTGGCTTGGGTGGGAAGGCTTCAGAAATAACCAAGATATTTAAGCACATGCTACGTGACCTCCATTTGTACCTTGCTTCAAACCTTGCGAATTTAGAGGTGTGTCTGTGTGGCTGCTCAACACTCAGGGTTAATTAGCCATGAGCCATCACTTCTTATGCACTAGGTATTGTGTTAGTACTAGGTCCTTCAATGATTTCAATGCCCAGTGAAGTTGACGGACACGTGGATAAGTAAATTATAACGTGTGTCCAGAGCAATGATACAGACATGGAGAGACTATGAGGGGAGCACAGAGAAAAGTGGTGAATGCAGGAAGGGATCAGGTTATTTTAGACTTAAGTGCCTCCCTAGCCAACAGGTCGAGAACAAATTAAACTGCCAATCTGGAATCCAAGTGCTTCCTGGAAAAGCTGGAAGAAGTCAACAAAAAAGTCAAATGAAAATAGTAACAACAGCAGCAAAAACTGCTGCTGTGATTCTTCAGAGGAACCTGTGCCAGGCACTGCACTAGTGCCTTGCACACCTGAGCTCACCCTTCCATGTCTGAGCTCATTTAATTCTCATAATAACCGATTGAGGCATGGGGACAGTCCTCACTTTGCAGAGGAGGAAACTCTGACCCAGAGAGGTTAAGTGATTTGCCTAATATCACAAAGCTAATAACATAGCTGGGATCTGAGCCCAGGTATGTCACATTCTGGAGCTTACGTCTTCAACCACCATGCTTGTGCACCGTCTACATGCCCAGCACTGGGCTGGGTCATACACCCAAGATCTGGCCAGTGTTCACTATTCCAAAAAGACCTTACACACACCACACACTTCTCAGCTGCTAAGATCTATCCAGCAACTTCAACCAGAGTACGAGGGTAATTTATGACAAATGAAGAGCCCCTCCCAAGAGAAGGGACATAAAATGACTAAGGTGTGAGGCTGGGTGGAGGCTATTTGAGGAGGAGGGATGTGAGCCATTAGGACTGCTCAGTGGGGAATAGTGAAGAAAGAGAAGGGCACTTGGGGAGTCTATGAAAGAGCAGAAAGTGAAGAGGAGGTGATCAAGATCTTCATCTCTCCATCTCACAGAGGACACAATGCCGAGGCACACAGATGAAGGCAAACATTTTTTTCAGTGTCAAGATTACCTATCCCCTTAGCAGAAGTCAACAATGGTGACCACTGCTCCCTTCTTGAAAAAATTTCTCTTCTCCTGCTTTTCCCCTGTAATTCTGATTCTCACTCTTCCTCTCTGGCTGGCAGGAAAGGGACTTGGTGGAGGCAGGTGGAATGTCTTGGATGCAATATTTAAGGAGATGCTTACTCTCAGGGTCCTACAAATGCCTCCCTCTTCTTCTACTGGGTCTTTAATTAACCAACAGTTGTCTAGACTGGGCTTGGGTTCTCTCCCCTGGTGAGCCCAACTTGCTTCCCTGGGTGATTTCACTTAGGCCCACAGCTTCGATGACCACATCCACACCAAGGATGTGCAGACTGAGCTCTGCCAACTCCATCATTCCTCTGAGCTCCTGAGCCAAATATCCAACAGCCTACCCAGAAGCCTCTTTTGATTGTTTCAAAGACATCTCAAACTAAATATTCTCAAAGCAGAATTTAAAGTCCCCTCTCCCCAAACCATCTTCTTCATACTCCCAGACTCAGCGAATGTTCCCACCATCTATCCAGTCCCCCATACCTGAAACCTAGGGGTCATCCTAGACATAATCCTCTTCCACCAAACCCACCAACCCCAGTAGGTCTATCTCTTTAATATGTCTTCATGAGCCCTGCGTCTAGTCTGCCACCACCATGTTCTCTCAACTGGATATCTATCAAAGCCCTTTGTCCTGGCTCTCACCAATCCCCCTCCCGTGCCCATTCTCGGCTTTCACAACACTATTTACAAATCGCAAATCTGATTATGTTTCCCCATCTTCTACACCTACCCCTCTTTTGCCAAGAGTCTTTTCAAGGCTTCTCATTTGTCTTAAGATAATCAACATCTGTTCACATGGCCTCAGAGGACCTTCATATTCTGAGCTCTGCCTACTTCTCCAGACTCATTGTGCCCCGCATTTGGTCATTAATGATTTTTTGTCCAATTCCAGTGTGCATGGGTGGGTGGGAGGGGAGTCCCCCACACCAACAAATCCTCTGTGACACCAGCCGGAGTCCTACAATTCAGTTCAACTGTGACATTACTACCTGGAGATGGTGTCAGATACCAGAGGCCAAGGGTTCAGTCCTAGAAGATTGCCCACCACCTCAGATGCCAATCACAAGTCCAGACTGTCACCCGTGCTCTGACACACTGGCCGGAGATTGGAGGTTTCAACAACCTCCTCCTTGGGGTCAGTTAATTTGCTCAAGTGACTCCCAGAACTCAGAGAACTAGTTTATTTACTACATCACTAGTTTATCATAAAAGGAATGAACTCAGAAGTCTCCAGAGAGAGGAGATGCAAAGGCAAAATACTGGGGCGGGGCACAGAGTTGCCGTGCCCTCTCTGAGCAGGTCGCTCTCCCCAGATCTCTACCTGTTCACCAGCCTGGAAGCTCGCTGAACCCCATCCTTTCAGGGTTTTACTGGGGCTTCATTACATAGGCATGGCTGACCAAATCCCTGGCCTTTGGGAATCAGTTCAACCTCTAGCCCCTTTCTCTGGAGGGTAGGACTGGAAGTTTTAACCCTTCAACCAGAGCTGGTTGCCCTGGCAAGCAGCCCCCATCTTCAGGGGCTTTCCAAAAGGCACCTCATTAACATTAACTCAGATGTGGTTGAAAGGGGTTGTGAATATCAAGACTCTTTTATCATTCCTATAATTTAGGAAACTCCTAGAGTATGGGGGGCTCTGTGCCAAAAACAGGGATGAAGAGCAAATACATAAATTGCAGTATCACAGTCACGATTGACAAGTTTCATCCAGACACACCTGGCCCCTTAGGCTTGCTAGTTTCTTCCATTACTGAGGTTTTGCTCACACCTCCCCTTCCCCTGACCTGAGCAACTCCAAAAAATGCTTCACTCAGCTTAATCCTCAGTACCTAATGAACCAACCCTTCCCTGCTTCACTCAGGAGACCCTACTTCAGAGAAGTCTTTCCTGGCTTCCATGGCTGGGCTCTTCCCAGCTCTGCCAAGTATCAGATACCTTATGTAACAGGGGCAACTTCATATTTACAGGATGAGATTAATAGCTACATCCCATGCTAGGCTGATAAGTCTGATATTATCTGTTGGATTCCCTGTGGCATCTCCAGGGCCCGGGCATAGTGCCTGACACATAGCAGGCATTCCAGGAGTACTTACTGAATGCTTGAATAAGTTCAGTCTAACGTATGGTAGAATTCAAGACACATTTGATGGTTTGAATTTGACAGTGTTTATTGGGCTTCCACAAAACCTATAAAGTGGACAATTGAACACACAGGGGTTAGGGACACTAACACCCCAGAGAGTCAAAAATCTGTGTACCCCTTTTGACTCCCTCAAAAGTGAACTACCAACAGTCTACTAGTGACTAGAAGCCTTACCCATGATACGAACAGAAGATGGACGTGTTCTGTATGCTATATGTATTATACACTATATTGTTACACTAAAGTGAGCTGGAGAAAAGATAACGTTAAGAAAATCATAAGGAAGTGCCACACAGTGATAGACCGTAACTGCACTTGTGTAGACATAGTGTAATGTATCAACTTGTTGAATCACTATGTTTTATCCTGGGAACTAATATAATACTGTGTGCTAACAATACTCAAAAAAAATGTTTAAAGCATTACAGGGGTGCTTGGGATTCTCTTTCCCTCTCTCTCTCTGCCCCTCCTCCACTCGTGCTCACTGGCCCTCTCAAAATAAATAAACTTAAAAAGAAAGCATTACAGAGAACTATTCAGAAAAATGAAAATTATGTCATGTTGTTTTGCATAACTGTATGCTTTCAGTTTGGAAAATACTGACGTGATGAAAGACATACGTTTGTATACCTATTATAAAACACAAATTTAAGGTTGTAACTACTTCTTTAAAGCAAAGTTGGGATGCATAGTTTTCAACCATTTCAGTGCTGTTTTATTTTGTAAAAATGTTCTGAAGAAAATGTGGAAGATTTATCAAAATTGATAAAGCTGGATAATAGTTACACAAATGTTAGGTTTAGTATACACCATAATTTTCTATAGTATTAAAATATTTTAGAATTTTGGGGCACCTGGGGGGCTTGGGTGGTTAAGCATCTGACTTCAGCTCAGGTCACGATCACGCGTTTCTGAGTTCAACACCTCAAGTCAGGCTCTGTGCTGGCAGCTCAGAGCCCGGAGCCTGCTTCAGATTCTATGTCTCCCTCTCTCTCTGCCCCTCCCCCACTCATGCTCTGTCTGTCTGCCTCTCTCTCTCTCAAATAAACATTAAAAAAATTAAATATTTTATAATTTCAAAAAGGAAATCATAAGGAAACTAGATTTACATGACTATAAAAAATCTGCATATGAAGTAGACCCATGTATTTCAAACCCATGTCATTCAAGAGTCAACTACAGTCTAGGGGCCCCTGGGTGGCTCAGTCGGTTAAGTGTCCAACTTCGGCTCAGGTCATGATCTAATGGTTCGTGGGTTCGAGCCCCGCGTCGGGCTCTGTGCTGACAGCTAGCTCAGAGCCTGGAGCTTGTTTCAGATTCTGTGTCTTCCTCTCTCTCTGATCCTCCCCTGCCCACACTCTCTCTCTCAGAAATAAATAAAACATTAAAAAAAAAAGTCAACTACAGTCTGAATAAGGGCAAATAAGAACCATCTGATACTATAGTTGACTTCTCAACACCCTGGGCTGCCCTGCACAGATCACTTATACACAGATCTTTTACAATAAATGCACTAGAAAAAATTTTAGACAGTTGCAACAATTTGACAAAACTTGAAGAACCACATAGCTTATAAATATCCAAAAATTTTAGGAAAAAGTTGGATATTATTATAAGAATACAGTATATACTACATGTAACAGGCAAAATATGTGTTAATCAATGGTTTAGGTTACCAGTAAGGCTTCTGGTCAACAGTAGGCTATTAGTAATTAGGTTTAAGGGAAGTCAAACTTATAAGTAGATTTTTGACTGTGTGGGGTATTGGTGCCCCTAACCTCTGTGTTGTTCAAGGGTCAACCGTAACTTCATGGTGCTCAGATCAGATAATTTGGTCCAACTATGGAATTTATGAGAAATTCATGGGAGGAGACTGGACAATTACATTCTGTGGTTAGTTATACCCTCATCTTCTTCACTAAGAGATGCTTTTGCAGATATTCTGCTCTTTTGAGTCTTCACGCATCCTTCCCTTTCTCTCTCCTAGGTGACCTTCAAACAACTTCACCATCAGAAAACTCAGTCTAATATGCATGTCCTTTGATCCGGACATCCAGGCTTGAAGGATCCTAGCTTATAGAAATACCATTACCACTGCAAATGATAGAATACAAAAGAGTATTCACCACAGCACTTTTTGTAATGGCAGGAAAATGGAAATATAAATGCCCACCATTTACAAAGTTGCAACAAAGTTGATCTGTTCAAAAAATAAGAGGTAAAAAAGAACACACTGAGTAACAAAGAAGAAGGTGCTGTCATGTTACATGCTCAGTCATGCAAAGGTCACAACTGCTTCACCACCAAATAGTTTAAGTTAGTTAGAAGAATTGAAAAAAAAAAAAACACAAGTATAAAAGATTATAGTTTAGGAAGAAATCTGCAAAAATATGCACTGAACAGTGTTCTGTGGTTAGAGTTTCTTTTTAACGTTTCTTTTGTTTTGCTGCAGAACACGCGCGCACGCGCACACACACTGCAAAGATGAGAAGCATGATCTCAGGACACATGGTCTCTCTCTCTCTCCTCTTCTCCATGTAGGCACTCCTAACATTCCGGGGCCACAGCATAGAGAGAGAAATTGGTCAGGTCACGGTACCCCAAAACTTACAGATCTACCTTTTGGACAAGCAGGGAAGGGACAGGAGGAGGTTCGTCCATACCTCTTGGGCCTAATAGTTTTGAGTCTTGCACATCACATTTCATATAACTCATTACTGCTGTGTTTCTTATTTTTCCTTCCAGTATCGACAGGCTACTGGAGAGGTCAGTACACAGTCTGGCTATGGCCAACCAGAAAGATACTCAATGAATTCTTAATGGAAGACTATAAGTACACTTGATCCCTATTTAGAGCTACACAAAAAAGTAATTCGCTAATTTAATTTCTAGAAGCTAATGGAAATAAAACGCTAACAGCTCCAAGAACTTCCAACTCAATCTGATTTATTTTTATTTATAAAATAAATCTGTTGTCTTTCCCTTGTCCTTTCCCTGCAACAGCAGCTTAATGCAATCTCATCCTATGTGGGTTAAAGTTAAATATTTTTTAAAAAGTAAGCTCAGGGGGCGCCTGGGTGGCTTAGTCAGTTAAGCGTCCGACTTTCACTTAGGTCACGATCTCACGGTTCGTGGGTTCGAGCCCCGCGTCAGGCTCTGTGCTGACTGCCAGCTCAGAGCCTGGAGCCTGCTTCAGTCTGTGACTCCCTCTCTCTCTGACCCTCCCCTGCTCACGCTGTCTCTCTCTCTCCTAGAAATAAATTTAAAAAAACATTTAAAAAAAAAAAAAAGTAAGCTCAGAAGAACAAGTCCTAGAGATAGAAAAGGATGTGAATAAATTTTATTTTAAGGGGAATATTTACAGAAAAATTAAATGAGGTGTGTGATTTGAGGCAGGGAGAAAGCAAGAGAAATGTTCACTTTTAGCTTCATTCTGTTCTGTATTATTTGAATTTGTGTCAAGGATCAGGAAATAGATAGCACACATGAAGGAATAAAAAGTGAATTCAGGTAGGATAAAATCTGTAATTTTCTCCAAGTGCTGTGGCTAACAGGGCCCCATAAGGCACTTGGGGTCCTTTTCTAACACGTCATTCCCCCACCCCATCAGCACCAGCCAGCGTATGTGGCTTCTCTTCAAAGGCCTCAGTGACACTCAACTCAAGTCTGAGCTCTCTGGGCAGACTGAGGGGGGTGTAACTCCCAAGGGACATTTGTACTGATCAGAGAGTAAATGAATTGTAGACTATGGAAAAAGCATTGGGATGGGAGCAGAAGGAGATATTTATTTAATTTCAAACAATATGATGTTTTGATAAGAGAATACGTGTGGTTAAGAGCACAGGCTTGGTGGTCAGAGAGACCTGGGTGCAAATGTTCCCCTGCCCCTTGCTTTGGGCAAATTATCTGCCCAAGACTCAGGTTTCTTATCTACCAATTAGATATAATAAATATAATATAATATAAATATAATAAAAAGATAGTGTTTTTCTGAGAAATACGTGCAAGTGCTCAGGAAAAGGTAGCCATTAACCCAAAGCCATCTACAGGTCCAATGTAATCCGTATCAAAATTCCAATGGCATTTTTTCACAAAATTGGAACAATTCTCACATTTGTATGGCTCCACCAAAGACCTTAAATAACCAAAGCAATCTTAAGAAATAGAAACAAAGCAGGAGGCATTACATTTCCTGATTTCAAACCATATTACAAAGCTATAGAAATCAAAACAGTAGGGTATGGTCATTAAAAACAGATACATAGATCAATTAAACAGAATAGAGAGCCCAGAAATAAACCCATGCATATATGGTAAATTAATAATGACAAAGGAAACACATTGAATATATAATTGGGATTTATAATTGTATATTCTTGAATAATAAACCAAGGAAATGGGAAATGGGAAAAGGACAATCTCTTCAATAAGTGGTGTTGGGAAAATTGGACAGTCACATGCAAAAGAATGAAACTGGACCATTGTACCATACCCCAAAATTAAGTCAAAATGGATTAAAGACTTGAATGTAACATCTGAAACCATAAAACTCCTAGAATAAAATATAGGCAGTAAGCTCTTTGATGTTGGTCTTGGCAATGATCTTTTTTTTGGATTTGACACTGCAAGTAAAGGCACAGCAAAGAAAGCCATCAACAAAATGAAAAGACAACCTACCAAATGGGAGAGTATATTTGCAAATCCTATCTGATAAAGCATTAATGTCCAAAATACATATGGAAGCTCAATAGCAAAGAAATAATGCAATTAAAATTGGCAGAGGATCTGAATAGACATTTCTCTGAAGACACACAGTTGACCAACAGGTACATGAAAAAATGCTCAACACCACATACCAGGGAAATGCAAATTAAAACCACAACGTGGTGTCATTTCATACCTGTTAAAATGGATATTACCAAAAAGGCTACTGTTGGTGAGGATGTGGAGAAAGGGAACCCTTGTGCATTGTTGATGGGAATGTAATTTGGTACAGCCATTGTGCAAACAGATGGGGGTTCCTCAAAAAATTAAAATTAGAACTACCATATGACCTAGTAATTCAATTTCTGGGTATTTATCTGAAGAAAATGAAAACACTAATTCAAAAAGGTATCTGCACCCCCATGTTCACTGCAACTCTATTTACAATAGCCAAGACATGAAGCAACCTAAGTGTCCATCAGTGGATGAGTGGATAAAGAAGCCGCAGTGTATATGTGTATATGAATATGTAGATGTATACACATACATACAAAAACACAAAATGGAATATTATTCAGCCATAAAAAAGGAAATCTTGCCATTCATTTTACAGCAACATGGATGGACCTTGAGAGTATCACGCTAAGTGAAATAAGTCAGACATAGAGTCAAATACCGTATGATCTCTCTTCTGTACAGCATCTCAAAGTGAAGAAGCAAACAAAAATTATAATTAAAAAAAGTTCATAGATACAGAGAATAGAGTGGTCATGCCAGGGGGAGGGGTGGGTGAAATGGGTGAAAACAGTCAAAAGCATGCTGGTGACTGTACTATCAGAGTTGCTAAGAGAATCAATCTTAAAAAGTTTTCATCACAAAGAAAAAAAATGTGTAACGAGGCACGGTGGTGGGTGTTAACCAGACTTGCTGTGGTGGTCACTTCACACATATACAAATACTGAATTATGTTGTACACCTGAAACTAATATTATAGGTCAATTATTTCCCAGCCAAAAAAGTAGCCATTTTTTTTAGCTTTATGAGATGCAGAAGCTATCTAGGGTCATAAGGAACTACACAAAACCTACATCAATAAAAATTATTCACGTTTCTTTGGCCAAAATTCTGAGTGGCTTTTATGTTGTCTAAGGAATTTGACTAAGAGAGAGTCAAAAAGCCAATCAGTAAGAGGCCAGGGGTAAATGTAAGTCAGGGTCCTAGACACACCTTCCTGACTGCGAGAGCGTCGGTGCCCCCCAAACGCCCCGAACTTACAGGAGCTGCTTGTTTTTTCTTTTCCTTCCTCTCTCAGAGCTCTTCTGCCTCTCCCTTCTGCAGAAAGCCCCACGCTGCCCAGGAATCCTGGGAGCAGAGTGACCAAGGTCCCAGCTTTCCCAAAACTGTCCCAGTTTTAGCACGTCAAGCCCCTTGGCCGAGGAGACCCCCCTCAGTCTTGTGCAGGAGATGGCTGCGCCCCGGGGACGCGCGGCGGCACCCAGAGCAAGCCCTGTGGGACTGGCTCTCGTCTGGACCCCCGTTTCCTTCCAAGCCAATACTGTTTCTTTCCCTTATTAATTTCACTAACGCTCCTCTGAGTCTTGTCAGAGATGATGCGAGGGAAATTTGGGCAACACAAACGGAATGAAAAAGGGAGCCGGAATTTTTTTCCCACTGAAATAACTGGTGCACACATGGGGGCTGGGAGGGGGGAGGAGGATGTGTGTAATGTACTCGGGAAGGGACAGAACAGGCAGAGACTCTGACCTGGGAGACCGGGTAAGGCCTTGCTCGTTGCCACTCCCGGTCACACAATTCCCCGCACTCGCCTCCAGGGGGCGCCATCAGCCCGCAATAGTTGTGTTGTCTTGGGGGCAAGTTGGGAGGAAGCAGATGGATCTTGAGGGTGAAGAGGGCGAAGACTAAGAGGATGCACCGCCACCCCACCCCCACCCGCTTTAGGGGTAGGGCGTGCAAGAACCACGTGTTTACTAGGCAGGGAAGCGCCAGATTTCCTGCTCGTTAGACCCTAGAGGTGAAATGCATGTCCACCTCCTAAGTAAGACCCAAGTTCTTTCATCCCGGCTGTAATTTGCCGGCCCCCTTTACTTTGGAAAGAATCAGAAACCTCATCCCAGCTGCCTCAGGAATCCGCACCCCCCAGAGAAAAAACTGAAAGCGTGTTACAGCAGGTAGCGATGAGGCCTCCCACAGCGTGTCCCTGCCACCCAGCTGCTTTTACAGGGAGCCCCTGGGTCCCCAGCCCGAATGAATAGGGAGCTGATTGCTGATTGCCACTCCACGCTGATTGATGTGTATTTATTCCATCTGAAATGTTCCGAGAAAACGACTGTTACTTGAAAGGAGAAATGTGTGCGAGCACAATGAACACTACAGAGAGATTCCAAAACCACTAGGGGGTCAGGCTCCTTCCTGAGCGAGAATGTGCCACGGAAAACAGAAGAGGTTTCCAGCAGCCTCTGGTACTGTAGGAACCCCTGTAACAAAGGCTTTACCTCGGCTCCTTGTCACAAGCCCACTGGTGTAAACCGTTAAAAGACAAGCCAACAGGCCCAACTGGAGTGTCTTACGCCAGGTCCCACGCCCCAAACCGAAGCACCCAGTTACAGTTTTAGCCCTCCCAGAAATGGAATCTTAAACCAGTCCATCATGACTCGCCTATCAACACTACTTAGGAAGCCTGCCTGATAGACTCCTGCCATCCCCTCAAGGCAAGTAGCCTTGCAGTAAACAACCCGCTTTTTTGCCCAATAGAACCACTTTGCCCTACTCCTTTCTGTCTATGCAAATCATTTACTTTGTACAGCTCCTCGGAGCTCCTTTCTCTCTGCGGGATTGGATGCTGCTCATTCCAGATTGATTTTTTTTCCTCTTAAAATGTTGAATATGCCTCAATGAATGGGTCTTTTAATAGAATCAAAAACCATAGAAACTAGTCCAGTGCTAGTTCTACCGTTGCCTTTGGGGTGATCTCTGGACAAGCTATCATGAAACGGGGGCCTCAGTTTCCCCATCTGTAAAATGACAGGGCTAGATGGAACCCAAAGTCCTCCCCCAGGCAGTCCTTCAGGCAGGTGATCTCACTTACCACAGATGGAGGACAAGTTCTCAGACGATTTGCTCTCTAGACTCCATCACAAAGTTCTTAAAAGTATCAAGAACCACAAGGAGCTTTTGTTTCTGAGGGTTCTGTCTATCAATAGCTATTATATTAAATTTGAGAATTTTTCAAATCTGAGTTGCGATTTGAGAAATCAAAAATTATCAAAGTTGAGAAAAATTTAAAAGAGGAACACACAAGTACCATGCAAAACTATCATCATCCATCACATATTCTGTAGAAAATTCCATATGTAATAACTCCTTAGTCTTATGATGAAAATTTTTATCTCATTGACCCCTCTCACCCCCCATAAGGGTCTAAGACCCCAGAGGCTCCCAGACCAAACCACTGTGAGCGCTACTGATGTGAACGCCCCAGAGCCTGGACCTGCGTTTGAATCTTGGTTTTGCTACTTGCTAAATATGTGACCTTGGACATGTCACTTAACCACTTTAGGCTTCAATTTCCTGTAAAACTGTAATAATAAGAGTACCTAATTCACAGGCTTTCAGAAGGGTTAAGTAAAATAATGCATGAAAAGCACCTCAACATATATAAGTGCACCATAAATGTAGGTGATTGTTAATCAACTCCAGATAAGTTTCCATCAAAGAAGTACACTTAGAAACTTAACAACAGAAAAAAGAAAAGGAAAATGAAAACTTACCAGTAACAAAGTTGCTACATTTTCAGACAGCAGCCAGAACACCAGGCTAGTGCGGGGACCAATCTTTGGGGTCTCTGTGCCTGAGCCGTGTCTGCATTAGCAAAGGCCAAGCAGAGAGCCCTGGGCCGACCAGAGCTCATCTTTACCACATTCAGCGGTAATTGCAGCCGGCACAGATCTTCCCACTTATGCCAAAGTGTTTTCACTGGTGGCATCCTCCACAGCTGCGTGAGCCCAGCACATACTTGGAAACTACCTCACTGAACAATTTCCTTACTCTCAAAACCTGAGCTCCCACAGATACGTGGGGTCTTCTTTTGTGATTTGGCAGTCAGTACCGATCACAACAGACTCGTTGATGTCTGGGAATTTCAGTCCATACTCCCTAGGTGCAAGGCCGCTATCTCTGCCCCTTAAATTTTCCATTTGTCTTGGAGGATGTAAGGTGCAGGTTATAACTCTGGATGCACGGTGGAATCTTCTGGAAGGCTGAAATATAGCCTGAGACCCACTTCCCAAAGATTCTATCTCTGGTGGGGCTCCCGGGTGATTCTCATGTAAAGATAGGCTCGAGAACCACTGCTCTAATAGCCTTGTGGTTCTCGAAGTGTGGTCCTGACCAGCAACATCAGCATCACCTGGCCCCTTGTTAGAAATGCAGGGTCACCCCAGACCTACTAAGGTGGGACCCAGTGATTTCTTCTACCAAGCCTTCCAGGTGATTCTAATGCATGCTCAAGTTTGAGACTTCGTGCTCTTGATTGCCACATCTCCACGGCCGCCACATCTCCAGGGACTCCACATCTACCATTACCATTACCTCCATCAACCAGTCAAGCCCACAAAAGGAAAGTTTCATGTTCCTGTCTTCCAGTGTTCAGATGCCCATGTGGCCTGAGGTGGCACAGCTTGAACGACTCTGATGAAATTTGCATGCAAAGTCCTTCTGCAGAGCTGCTGGCTTCTTGAATGAGAGGATGAGCCAGAGGTCACTAAGGGTCATACACAAACATACTCAATTCAGCAAGTAATAATTGCACAAATGTTTACTCAGGCACCTGGTTACTGCTAAGGGTATTAGAAAGGTAAATCTTGGGGTGCCTGGGAGGCTCAGGTCATGATCTCATGGTATGGGAGTTCAAGCCCCGCATCAGGCTCTCTGCTGTCTGCACGGAGTCTGCTTCGGATCCTCTGTCCCTCTCTCTCTGCACCTCCCTTGCTCATGCTCTTTCTCTCAAAGTAAATAAATAGATAATAAAACACTAAAACAAAAAGAAACAAAGACAGGTAAATCTCAGCCCCTGCCCTAAGAAGCACATGGTCTAATAGGCACAAGACACACATATAAACAAAAAGGCAGAATATCAGGGCCTTCAGAGAGACCTAGCAATGCTAAGATCGCATGATAGCTAGTATTGACTGAGTGCCGTCTATGTGCCAGGTCAAGTGCAGAGAGCTGGGGGTGTAAATCCTCACAAAACCTCACTTAATCCTCCCAAAAAACTGAGATGGATGTTCTAGTATTACTCCTATTTTATAGATGAGGAAACAGGGTTACAAAGAGTGAATCCATTGTGAGGGGACACAGTTCCCAAGCAGAGAGCCAAGATTTAAAACCAAGCCTGTCTGGGGGCGCCTGGGTGGCTTAGTCGGTTAAGCGTCCGACTTTCGCTTAGGTCGTGATCTCGCGGTTTGTGGGTTCAAGCCCCGCGTCGGGCCCTGTGCTGACTGCCAGCTCAGAGCCTGGAGCCTGTTTCAGTCTGTGACTCCCTCTCTCTCTGACCCTCCCCTGCTCACACTGTGTCTCTCTCTCTCCTAGAAATAAATAAAACATTTAAAAAAAAACAAAAAACAAGCCTGTCTGACCATCAGTCCTGGCAAAATGCCCTACCTGTGCTATTTGTAATGGGCAGAGGGTTTAAAAGAAACTTGGTAAACATTTCCCAGCCAGTGCTGAAAAAAAGAAACCTTTCTAGGGTTTGTGCAAGTGGGTTGAGAAAATGGCAGGATTCAAACAGCTTCTGGCCAGACTAAGAAAACCAGGTGCTGTATAGGAGGATTAGGAGGAAATGAACGGAGGACCATGGGGGAGGAGAAGGGGAAAAATAGTGGGGGAGAGGGAGGGAGGCAAACTATGAGAGACTCTTGAATGCTAAGAACAAACTGAGGGCAGATGGGGTATGGGGGAGGGGAAGGGGGTGATGGGCATGGGGGAGGGCACTTGTGGGGATGAGCACTGGGTGTTATACGGAAACCAGTTTGACAATAAACTATTTTTTTAAAAAAAACAAAGGGTATAAATTTATTTTGAGCTTCCTGGTAAGAATGCTTTCTAGGAAGATGGTGTAGATTTGAAACCCTTACAAGTCTTGCCAACATTACATATCATCCCTTTAATCTTTGCTCGCTTTCCAAGTGAAATGTATCCTGTCACTATCTCACATTCTTTTGTTTACTTGAGATTGTGCTTTTTATTTATTTTTAATGTCCATTAGCCAGTTGCATATTCTCTTCTAGAAGCCCCTTCATTTTACAGAAGAAAGAAAGTCCCATGGCAGAAGTGGCATTACCAATGTTGAAATAAATTTCTAGGCATAAGATGGAGGCACTGCTACCCAGGATGCCACGTCAGCAAACCAAAACTTAGGAAATTTTCGTGTCCCTGTAAATGCTCTGCTTGACCAGAAATGCAGGATACTCAATCACCCCAGCCCCTAAACGCCAAGCCAATTCTACGCCTTCCCCTTAACTGAGGTTGACTATGTGTGCCCAGCCAATCAGACATTCTCTATGTGTTTCTTCCTTGTTCTTCATTCTTTTTCCTATAAAAACTCCTTGCCTTCCACCCCATTTTGTACTTCTCTGAAAGAAGACTGTCCACCTCATAAAGTGTTAGTTTGTTTTCTATCACCAAAAAAAAAAAAAGAAAAGAAAAGAAAACCAGGTGCTGAATTTCCATGCCCTTTTCACCTGCAGAGTGCTTGAAGCATAGAAGGTGCTTCCGAAATGCTAGCTTAAAGAACCCTCAGCCATTCTTCCTGGTGCACAGGAATCCGGCTTCGTGCCTGCTCTGGCCCCACCTGTGATGTCTAAGAGACGCTCTCATCCTTAGGAATCCTGAAGAACAAGGCTCCCTCTGGCACAACCAAAAGGAAAATCACAACCACATCTAGCCTGTGCCTGCCTTCTCAACGAATTTGCTAAAAAGAATGGAAAATATTTACAAATATGAAACAGTACTTGACCGTTCAATAACAATCTAATTCTTAGTCATTATTTATAGAAACGCCATGTTATCGGGCAGACTAATAAGGCTAAGACTTATACTGAAGATTCTTTAGGGCTGCCTGCTGATACTCACCATACTTGTTCTGTCAGACGCTGCCACTCACCTTGTCCATTTTTCTCACGGGAGCTCCTGTGTGTGTGTGTGTGTGTGTGTGTGTGTGTGTGTGTGTGTGTGTGTGCCTGCGCGTGCTCATGTGGCTGTGCGTGTCTGTTTACACAACCCACCAAAACCAATCACAGTTCATTTGCACAAGAATTGACACACAATCCAGAGCGGGCTATTAACTCCCTTGCCTGGGAATTTTTGGACTCCATGCTGACAGTCTCCCTCTGGTGACAGATGCTGGAAGATACACAGCACAAAGTTATTGGACACTTTTTCTGGCCACGTGCAATTATCCAGCCTGCAAGCAAAGAGAAGGAAACTGACAACAGACAGGGCAGCAGACACGAAGGACAGTGCCCTCCTGCTCTTTGAGAACCTGGCCTTGGTCTCTCCTGAGACCTGTCTGCATCCCTGACCTTTCCCAGGCGTGGTTTTTCCAACATTTCCTTAGATTGTGTGACTCAGTCAAATCCCCTTTGAAATAAAGCTGATTGGAATTCTGATTCCATCACTTATAAAGACAGCTCTGACAAAACAGGTGTTTGAGCAGCTTTCGGCTCAGTAAAATGAATACAAAACAGAAATCAAGCCGTAGCTCCAACTTCTCATTTTCTGCTGCCTCATGCTTTTCTTAATTTTAAACATATGGATTTCAGTAGATATCCTTGGAGGGTGAGTTCTGTAATTTTTTAAGCAAATTTTTAATTGAATTATAACACACACACACACACACATACGCACACACACACACACAAGCACTGTGCAATCACAACTTCTCACAAAATACATCCACCCATGTAACTAACACCCTGATCAGAAATCAGAGCATTTCCAGTGGCCCAGAAGGCTCCCTCCGTACCCCCTTCCCAACAGGATACCTCCCTCCGCCAAGACAGCCAACCACTCTTCTGACTTCTGACATCAGAGATTAGTTTTGGCTGCATTGGTACTTTATGAAATCACACACCATGTTCTCTTTCGTGTCTGGCTTCTGTCTCGCTCGTGAGACACATCCATTTGTTGCACGTGAGGTAGTCCATTGTTTGCTGAGTAGTACCCCCAACTTTGAATTTGAACTCTGATTTTTACATATGTAAAAAAACTGGACATCGTACGGGCTCATCTAGCAGAAGTGGCTGTTTGTTCACCCGATGATACGTGGATTGCGAAGGCCAAAGAGCTACGGCAGGCAAGCCGCCTGGAACTTTGCAGCAGAGAGAAACTGCTCTTAAGAAGTTGAAAGTTTTATTGAGATTATTATCCTGCTTAGCTCAGGCGAGGACGCAGGCTGCTTCCTTCTTATGAAGAAAGAGAAAACAACAAATGACCTGCCTCCTCTCCTTCTTGGTTTGAAAAGAGCTCCTAAAAGAAAAACGTGGCACAGCTGTCCTCAGGAGTGACCCTTCCAGAAACCTAATCAGACCGTGTATTGTTGATTTCAGAAATAGCATTCGGTGACCTTCAAGACAAGTAACACTTTACTGCAATTTGTGTCGTAATTTCTGGAAGACAACAGTATTCTTGTTTTTTCCAAGCAAGGAAACAGTGATTTATCCACAGGGCCCTTCTGTCAGACCTTCCTTCACCAGCCTTGAGATACAGATTCTGATATAATTGCCATCAGTCTTATAGTTTCCCGTCCTTATGGTCCGTGGAAATTAAAATGCAAACAATTACAAGCCCTACTTCAGCTGGTTTTAAAACTGAAAAAAATTGAGGGGCCCCTGGGTGGTTCAGTAGGTTGAGCATCTGACTCTTGATTTTGGCTCAGGTCACAATGCCTGGGTCATGGGGTGGAGCCCTGTGTCAGGTTCTGCTTAAGATTCTCTCTCCCTCTGCCCTTCTCCCACTCATGTGCTCGCTCGCTCTCTCTAAGAAAAAAATGTTTTAAACATGAAAAATTGATTATTTTCCATCCCAAGAAATATGGAGCTGGGTTAAATAGACTCAATGAAACTGACAAGGACCCGGGTTCTTTCTGAATCAGATTGTCAAAAGGAGAGACTCCCACAGATCCAAGGAGACTAAGACTATTCCAGGAATTATATCCAGAAGTAACAACTTCCAGCAGCAAAAGAAGCCATGTCTTCTCTCCCTCCATCCCTCTTTGTCTCTGAAGAAACTTTCCTCAGAAACCTACCACGCCTCATCAGCTAGAAGTACCTACTTTCATCAGCCAAGCTTGGAATTCACTTCTGGTAGATTCTAGGGATCAGTACTGGCCAACGATGTTTGCTGAATGAGGTCTCTGTGTCCCACAACCCCTGTCTCCTCATAATGCTTCTCTATGCTTTCCCACCTCAAGCCCAAAGTTGCACGGCCTCCACCTTGAGACAATCGACACACCTGCCCGGTGCTGGTGGGAGGAGGAGGAGGGGGAGCACCGGACCCCAGCCCTGGTCCCAGCCCTCGCAGGCACATCTCAGCCACGCTGTGCCTCTTTTCTTGTGAAGACGTGACCAGGGCTGTTAAGGGGAGGTGTGGAGAATCACATTTGCTTTCATCTCAATCCTTTCAGTCTTACTTCCTTCTACATTTCTTTCTTCCCTACCTTTCTGGGGAGAGAAGGCAGATCAATTTTGGACCAAATTGGGATTTCTAACTTTAAAGTCAACTTAGATTGCAGGTTACAAGCAGAAAGGGTCTGTATTAGAAAACTCGATTGTCTTCCCTTTTTGCATTCAGGCAAGCCTCTAGTTTTTCCCCAAAAGTTCTCTTTCTGGAAGGCTGCAAGAAATACACAGCACAGGCCAATATCCCCAGTGTCCCTACCATTACCTCTAATCATCCCTAAGGAGACGATCAGAGGCCTGAGATCCAACAAGTGACAGTTTGATCAAAGGCCTCAGACTCAGAAATTCTGAAATATGCCTTTTGCCATTACAAAATATATAAGCACTGAATACATGAAGAAGTCAAGGAGCCGACTACCAGCAGTAGCCAGGTACTACCAAACCTCAGTTCTTGAAATCTCAGTTTTATATTTTCTCTGTATGCATGAAGGAGCTCCAGTTTTCTCTGCCCACCCCACGTGTCCAGACATTCCTTTAGAATCTACAGCACAGGGGGCTCTTCTGCTTACAAAACCACACTTCTGAAAAAGGATTTGAATCTACATTCTGAAAACAAGGTGAGTCACAGCAAACAATGTAAAATATACATCCGAAAATAGATTAAGGTACACTCCTTTACAAAAAAAAAGAGGGGAATCAAAATTTTGAGCAGAAGAATGAAGGGAGAGAGAACATTGAGGGTCTCTTTGTTCAATGAGATTTTTCTCTTTTGGAAAATATGACATAAAGTCTAAGTTAGTTTTGTTTTAAGAAGGATGCTCTCTGGGGCACCTGGGTGGCTTAGTCAGTTGAGCATCTGACTCTTGATTTTGGCTCAGGTTATAATCTCACAGTTTGTGGGATTGAGCGCAGTGTGGGGCTCTGTGCTGATAGTGTAGAGCTTGCTTGGGATTCTCTCTCTCCCTCTCTTGGACACTCCCCCCTCTCTCAATCTCTCTGTCTTTCTCTCTTTCCCTCTCTCTCTCAAAATAAAGAAAAAGCTTTTTTTTTTTTTTTAAAGAAGGATGCTTGTTTTCATCAGTGTCAGTGTCCCACTAATGGCCAGTTCATTTTCCTCCATGAACTCTGGGAGAAAGATTAGTGCCTGTGCGTCGTGGAACTTTCTGCTTTCTGCACTCTTATCAAAGTCAGCATCTAACCCGGGAACATGCATACAGGGGATGCACACTGAGTCCCAGGGGTCTGGAAAGTCTCAGTGTCCCCAGCACGAACACCAGCATCCTGGGACTCACCCCATGGTTCCAGTGGCCTGATTTTCACCACGCATGGGGTTGACAGCTTTTGACACTATTCAAACCAAGTCAAATTCCCTACCAAAAGTGAATACTCCTACCTGGTTTTGAGTTGAATGTTAATCAGTTCTACTACTTTATCCAAGTTCAGCACATCTGTCCAAAATAAAGCCGTGTTTCAAATGCAAGGTTGCTACAGTACATCATGTTCACCAGTTCATCCCTTATGGCTAGCTTGTTCCTGGTGCATGGCAGGGGTCAACAGTACTTACTGTGTCAAGGACTACATGAAAAGAGATATGCCGGGGCACCTGGATGGCTCAGTCAGTGAAGCATCTGACTTGTGATTTCAGCTCAAGTTATGATCTCCCAGTTCGTGAGTTTGAGCCCTGTGTTGGTCTCTGCACTGACAGTGTGGAGTCTCCCTCCCTCTCTCTGCCCCTCCCAAGTGTTCTCTCTCTTCCCTCACCCAATATGAAGAAATAAACATTAAAAAAAAAAAAAAGGAAAGGAAAGGAAAGAGACATGCCCATTCAGATATTTCACTGGTCACATTGAGTAGTTTGCAGTTTACTAATGATGTAAAGAGGGGCAGACACGGCAGAGCCAGATTTTTGTGTATTTCAAATAATTTATAGCTTCATTAGACTTGGAGTCTTGCGTTTCTTGTCAGATAGTATCCATTAACATCCATTCCCTCCCAGGTAGACCTGCAGGCAGAGAGCAGGAAAAAAAAAAAATTCCAGAATGAATCTCTGTCTACATTTTTCTTCCTCCACCCTAAACACCTAATTTGGAGCCGGGTGGCTGTGTGGTCTCGGCCTGAAACAGCCACAATGATTGGCCCCAATGATACTCCTTAAACACTGCCTCTCTTCCTTCTTCCCTCGGTCTCGGAAATAACTGCTGCCTCCCAATTCCCATGACATTGTCCTCACCGCTGAAAGAGTCATTATTATTGCGAGTCGCACGCACATGACTGTAAAATGACTCAAAGCACATGGCTCTGTTTCTCGCTTTGCCGTATCGGGCCCTCCTCGAGGGCGACACCCATTCATAGTTCTACCTTCTAGGACAGCACTGAGTGCATAATACACATGTGTCACATGAAAGAATAAATAGCAGAGATCCACTGTTTTCTTCTCTCTGAACTGAGAATTTAAAGGGAAAAAAGGAAAGCTAGATAACATGTCTTTCTTTTGTATAGGACAAAGGGAAAAGTAAGGGGAAATTCAGGACTTAATTAGCTGGAAAATCACTGAAAGGGAAGAGGAGTCTAATTCTCTTCGAGCTCTTATTCTAGAGACTGTATCTAATATGTGAAAATGTCTTGACGTTCTTCTCAAGTCATGGAGGGTCTATGTTCCTTCCCCTTGAATCTGGGCCTATCTTGGTGACTTGGTTACAAGCAATAGGAAGTGATCGAACCTGACTTCTGAGGCTAAGCCAGAAAAGGCTGTAATGCTTGTACCTGGTTCTCGTAGGATGCCCACCCCTGGGGAAGCCTGCCCCTGCCACCACGTGGAAGTCGCACGCTGGCACCACCAGGCCGGAGACGCCACATGCGGGCCTCTGGGCAGCCCCCGCTGAGTCCCCAGTCCACAGCCAGAGTCCCTTGTCAGCCATGTGTGTGAGCCCCCCTCGGACATCCAGCTCGTTCGCGCCTCGGGATGACTGGTCCCTGCAGACGTCCGAAAGCACCCCTTGAGGACCCCAGCAAGGATGCTCTGACGGACGTTTCTCGATCTGACTCACAAGATCATGAGCAAACTATTACGGTTGTTCAAACCACCAGATGTGGGGACAGTTTGTTACACACTGAGGATCACTACTGTAGAAAACCCCGGAATTTTCCTCCTATTCCTGAAGGGGGTGGTACAAGCGCCCCGTGGGTCAGCGACTGCCTTAGCCCCTAAGGAACAGCAACCTCAGAGCCTGCAAACGTAGAACTCATCAAAATGTAAATTAAAATCACAAAGGACTCCTGAAACGGAAGCAGTTGCTCCTTAATTAAAAAATGCAAGAACTGTCTAAGATGAAAGAGCAATTAGTAGGGGCTTCTACAAAATGATGTTTCTTAGTTACTGAACAAAGACTTGGTGACTAGAAAGGCTCCGAAATTATTCTCCTCCGAAAGGAAGTGAAGGGGAAAAAAAGAAAACATTCACAGAAATATCTTGCGATCGAAGCCAGCTCTGCCCCCATGCAGGGCCGTGAAGCTGACTTCATCCCCTCCGCCATCCCCGTGACTCATCTCTGACAATTAGTCCAAACTTCCTAATACTCCCTTCCAGCCGAGGCCTTGGTGGGAAGCCTTCCCCTATCGCCAAATCTTTCCCCAGGCTTGCAGGATTCGTAAATTAGAGCTTTCACTCGCTCAAAAGGGACGCATTACCCATGTGACCGTGTGCTCTTCCTTGTTTTGTCCCCCTTCCCATCCATGTGTGGCTGAGGAGGAGGCTTTCTGAAGCTTGTCCGCCTTTTTCCAGTCGGCCCTTCGGTACACCCCGGGTTTGGGAGGGATTAGTGCAGCCTGACCTGGAGGGCACCTCAAAGAGAGCTGAGCTGTACCCACTTCTTGGCAGTCCCCTCGCCCCCCACACCCCCGTCTTGAGCACCCTCCTCACCAAGATCCCTTAGCAATCCAGAGACACGGCTGTCTACCAACTGCTCAGAAAAGCCACGTTGGGCGACCTGGGGACTTGCCACGGAGAGGAAGGGTGGGAGACTGAGCTGAGGGTGGCTCTGAGACCCCATGCACAGGACAGCCAGAGCGCCTCAGCTTTTCTGTCTCGCTTATTTGGCTTGAAATAGTTCAGCTTTAGAAAAAAAACAAGTGCTCCCCTTAAAAATTATTTGGAAACTACAGCAGAGTAGAAAGAGGGTGAGCTTTGGAATCAAGGGGTTGTGGGCCTAACTAAATCCCAGCTCTACCTCTTACTGACACTCAATGTCTCTGACCTTCACTCTTCTGTGAAATGGGGATAACGGTGCCAAATTCACAGACATAGTGAGGATGGACTGATGTGATCAGAGAGCCTGGCGCTTGGCAGTTGCTCAATAAATGATGAAGGTTGGGGCTTTAAAGGGTCAATACATATTACTGTCTTTTTCTCTACTTCTGGTCTGTCTGAGTCAGTTGAGGAAAGACATAAGAATCAGACAGCTCAAGGCTAAAAGGAGCAAGCTGTTTGGAGAATGAGGTTTAGCTCTTTGGTGAAAAAGAACTTTCTAATTTTGTATCCCAGTTAAACTTACCAGCTCAATCACAGGTAGAGACGGAAATCTGCAGGCATCTGGGAGAAGGAGGGCCCCCTTATACAATTACAAGATAGAGGATCTCTCTGCAGAAAGTCAGATCCCAGCTAAGTAGGAGGAAGAGGCTTGAGTTCTCTCAAACTCACTAACAGATAAATCACCCGGGGCCATCATGTACAGCTGCATATGTTCACTGCTCAATTGTGGACATTACCATTTGTTACATATTTTGTTATGTATTATGTACTTTATTATGTATTTTGATGTGCCTTCTAACAATAAATCCGGAAGCCTTCACAGGTGACAGCTAACAATTTCATTGATTTCTCAAAATTTTTTGAGATAACAAGTGAAGAGCAAAGTATCCACTGGAAAAGCATCCTAAGAGAAAATTCATCAGATTCAACCTTGGCTGTCTCAACAGGAAGCTTTTTTACAACATGAAGGATGGACTAAAACTATCAGAATCAAAATGGACAGCACTGCTCATTGCCTGAGAAACACGAATATATAAAAGCTGCAAGTTGCTAACGGCTTTTTCTTCTGGGATGATTGCCCTACGATGTGACGGACTTCACACACCTGTTGGGCCATATGTCATAAGCCCCGGTACACATGTGTTGTCTGTAATCTTGGGGGAAAGTTGCCAGGGGTGCTTATTAGTTATTATTAGTGATATTAGTTGGTGCATTTAACTTCTGTGGTCATACAAAGACACTCTGTGCCCCATGACTCAGACTATTTCTATTCACCCCAGGGTGTATCTTGCCTGGAATGGATGCAGATTTTTTTTAAAAAAGGCTTTTACAATAACTCCTCAGTCTCTTTTAACATGAAGGCTAATCTTGGGAGAGCACCAGCAGCTCACCCTAATGTCACAGTGTTTCATGTGTGTACACCCAACCGAGATGAAAATTTCAACTCAGTGTGAAGATAAGCATTTCCCTGTATCTCTCTGAGTACACTCAGTTTAACTGGTATTAACACTGGTCTTGAGTTGCCAGAAATACTTGGAAAGGAGACAAAGGTTGTTTATTTTGGCCTTGTTCCCTCCCAACCCTTCTTCCTGGCTTTCTGCTGGAAGGGTTTTACCATATTTGATGACAAGAAATGGAGAAGGGTTTTATTTGTGGGATACAAATGAGAAGACATCACTGTAATTTATTTGGCACGGAAATGTGAATATTGCTAAGGACAGAGGTTTCAAAGAGTTTCTGATAGTTCTCTGTAACTGAGGAATTTCTCTGAAATTCTTTAACTTCAAAAATGCTATGGCCTTGAACTGGAAGCCATATAGGGTGAAAACAATAGTTCTCATCTGTTGACCTTCAACTTCCCTGTGTGCCCTGGAGGGTGCTAAGTGTTTTACTTCAGTATTCCTTTTGGCCCTCAACACAATTCTATGCAACTGGTTCTGTACCATCCCCTTTTTGGTAACAGAAGAGAGGCAACAGAAGAGATTAAGAGACTCACCACAAGGATACAGAGTTGCTAAATTCCAGAGTTCTTGGATCCAGAAAGCCTGATTCCCGAGGTTGTAAGAATATGTAGAAAGTACTGTTGGTTGCTCTTGAAAAGATTCAAATGAATATAGAAAAGCCACTCTGGTTTCCGCTGGAGTTAGAAGGGTCTAGCCAACAACAGGACTCTAAAACAATTATCTTCCATATCACTGGAAGCAAAGGCCCCCCTGATTTCTGGAATAAGCCTGCTTGGAAAGGTGTGTCCAGACAAGCAGCCCTGTGAAAGAAAAATTCTCCTGTGTGTGGGGTGGGGGGTGGGGGGTGGGGGGGAGTGGGGGGAAGAACAGGGGTAGGGAGGAGGCAGGCACATATAATGGGTAATGAACAACAGCTAATCAGCCTCTGCATTACTGTGCTGAAAATGCCCCATCCCTGAACTTCCTCCCTAGTTCTTAGCTGGAAAGATGTTCCATACAGTCAGGGTTGAGGTAAATCTCTGGTTTCAATAGAAAATGCAAAATACCTGAGGGGCGTGGAGATAATGCAATTCCTAATAGTCTTTATACTGATAGGAATGAGGGATCTGAGGATAAGAACAAAACAAAACTTGGGGTAAATTTATATGAAAAAAAGAACAGGACTAAAAAGAACGATCTTCTAAGTTCAAGACAAAATTTCAAAAGTTTCAAGACAAAAATCTCTCTCTCTTTTTTTTTTTTTAAAAGAAAGACAAAAATCTCTTAGTGCATTTTAATTAGGGCTGTTTATCTTCTAAAGGCAGTGGAATGCTGTGGTCAGAAAGCCTACTGAAATTATTTTAAATTGAAAATCAAACAAGATTTGGAACCCTCATCATCTAAGGGTTCAACTGGTCGGGAGCTCTGAGTTCTCTGGATACAAAGCTTTCTAAATAAGCCTCAAGTGTTTGGAAATTGCCTATTACTTCATCACAAACAATCTTCCCATGTGAGGTTGGGGGAAGATGAGAGATTGGCATTGGCAACAATGTAGGAAGTATTTTATGAGCAGCTCAAACCCATGGCTCTGCCTCATTCCCCCCAAAATAGAAAACATTCCTAGGGCTAAAAGGAACTCGGGAAGAATTCTGTTTCAACTAGAATCAAGCTTGGACAATCCAAGGACTACCTAAGGAGTTAATTCTATATATTATGCATCAATGCCAGTCATCACCATTATCATTCAAATCTCAGTGAACTGTTGAGCACAATGCTAGGAAGTGGGGGTGTAAAGATAAACACACTTGGTTCCCACAACATGGAAATCACAATAAAATTGAGGAGACAGAGCACATCCATATCAATACAGATGTTTCAAACCAGCATTTGATAGTTGATATATAATAGGACAGGAAAAAAAAATACTTTAGTGATTGAGATTAGTGTAAATCCTGGGGTCTGGGGAGGAAACTAGATCTCCAAGAGGAGGTAAGGATTCTTGGAAAGGAATGAGAGAAAAATGGCTTTCAAAGTCTACATGCTCCATCTCAAGTCTTGTTAAAACATGAATGTAGTTATAAATAACACACACCGAAGAATTCATTTACGAGGCTTTATTGAGATGTAACATGCTAATGATTTATGTACTTTTCTACATATGTTATATATTTCAATGCAAACTTTAATTTAAAAATGTTTAACTTTAATTTTTTAAAATAATTTATAGGAATGCTTACCTGTAAGGTAGTCAAGTAGCACAGAAAATTCTAAAATACACAATGAAAGCTTCCCAGATAATTGCCTCCTACCTTTCTCTCTCTCCCGCTTACTCTTGGTCTCATTATTCCTCTTTTTCCCCACAGCTGGAAAGTCACCTGCCCTCAACCCAATGTTCAATCAGTGGCTCTCTTAACTCCACAGTGGCTTTAACTGACAACCGAGATGACCTCTGAGAACTTTCCCAGAGGCCCACAACATGAGCCGGGAAGGATTTCCGATTCCTTGCCTCCAGAACTTGCATTATTCATGAGTAGGGTTGCAAGATTTAGCAAAAGAAAACAAAACCCAGAATTTTCAGTTGTATTTGAATTACAGATGCATAACTATGAAATTTTGGTATAATTATATCCCATTCAGTATTTGGAACATATTTCTACTAGAATATTACTTGCTTTAATCTGAAACTCAATTCTACCTGGGAATGCTGTATTCTAACTGGAAACTCTATGTTTGAGACACATGAATCTACAACTACTTTCCAAACACTGGGGTTTGTTGTCTACCCCCAACTTACATAGAAAGAGGAACATTATTTATAAGGATCTAGAACTTTGCTAACATTTATTTTATGTTTTTATTCACTTTATTTGATGTGTTATTTGTTTTAATTTTAAATTTAGTTATACATGTTTATGGATTTTTAAAAAGCTGAAACACCATCTTTAAAAAGTTTAAAGTTTAGGGGCGCCTGGGTGGCTTAGTCGGTTAAGCATCCGACTTTGGCTTGGGTCATGATCTCGCAGTTCGTGGGTTCGAGCCCCGCGTCGGGCTCTGTGCTGACTGCCAGCTCAGAGCCTGGAGCCTGTTTCAGTCTGTGACTCCCTCTCTCTCTGACCCTCCCCTGCTCATGCTGTCTCTTTCTCTCTCTCCTACAAATAAATAAAACATTAAAAAAAAAATTAAAAAAAAAAAGTTTAAAGTTTAAGCTTTAAAAAATTTTTAAAAAGGGGGTGCCTGGGTGGCTCAGTCGGTTAAGCATCCGACTTTAGCTCAGGTCATGATCTCACAGTTGGTGGGTTTGAGCCCCGCATCGGACTCTGTGCTGACAGCCAGCTCAGAGCCTAGAGCCTCTTCCAGATTCTGTATCTCCCTCTCCCTCTGACCCTCCCCTGCTCATGCTGTCTCTCTCTCTCAGAAATAAATACAAAACATTAAAAAAATTTTTTTTAAGTTTTTAAAAAGAACAGCATCAGCAGGAATGGTAGGATAAGAACATCCAAAATTTTGCTCCTTCATAAAAGCAAAAAGAACGCTGGCAAAAAAAAAAAAAAAAAAAAAAATTATCACAATCAACATTTTCAAAACTCTAGAAATTAACCAAAGACTGTCAACAACCCAAAAAGTGTTCTTTCAAGATAAATGGCTGAATCTCAGGAAGAACAGTAAGATTTGTGGTATTTTAATTTGCCCTATCCCATTCTCCCCTGCAAAACTCTCAGAAGTCTTGAAGAGAAAGATCTGTCCCGAACACAGTGAAACCCAGCAGCTTACCAAAACCCCTTTCTTAGAGAACTGTCATTCTTTGACCTGTCTGGTAGTTCCTTAGAAATGCTAGTTTCAAGACTTGTCTTTTTTTGACATGACTCCGACCTCTCGCATTTCAAATAGTCTTTTTCCTGGTAGTGTCTGTTATTAACAATCAGTCACAGTTGTTTAATAACACAGTTGCCTAAAGCAGTAACAGCAGTTAGAGTTAACAAGAAGCTCATCAAAAAAATTAAAAGGGAAAGGTAGGGAATGAGATGTCCACTGAGAGCTTTGAAAAGCTCCAACACATTCTTGGAAATCAAGAAAGCCAGGTACATGTGTAAAGCTGCACGTATGCCAAGGCCTCGTATATGCCCAGGAAGAACCTAAGGCCCCAACCAAAGCTTTCATCACTAGCTAATCTTGAGGGTCTTTGTAAGCAGGAAGTAAAGACTAAGGCAGAATTGTAAACTACCTGCCTGAGCATTAAAAGCGTTCCTCAAAACACACACAGACCCCACGGGCAAAAGTTGGGAGACTTACCGGTTCCAGCCACATAGAGAAATATCGGTTAATGTTTCACTAACCAAAGAGTGATGTCATTGCTCAAAGATGATGAAGAATAGAGGCTTTACAGGATTAATTCAAGAACATTACTGTACAAGCAAACAGCTACAACAACAAACCCTGGGAAAGGATAAAATATGATTTCAAGGGTCATATTACATTATTTTAAATGTCCAGTTTAGGGCAGACAAATTATCAGAAATTCAAAGAAATAAGACATGTTGCCCCATACACAGAGGGGGAAAGCATCCAACATAAACTGTGGCTAAACAAATCTAGGTGTTGGAACCTGTAGACAAAGATTTTAAATTAGCTATTTAAAATATGTTCAAAAAATTAAATGAAATTATGTTTAAAGAACAAAAGGAACAGTATGAGAAGGATATCTTACTAAATGTCAATAAGAATAGAGAACACTAATTAAAGGTATAGAAATGATTTGAAATAAGCACATAGATATTCTGGCATTGAAAAGTACAATGACTGAAATGAAAAATTCATTAGAGTGGCTTAATAACAAATTTTGAGCTGTTAGGAGAAAAAAATCAGCAAATGTGAAAATAGGCTTATTGGGATGATGCAGTCTTAGGAACAGAAATAAAACAATGAAAGAGGGGGAAAAAAGCCCAAGAGCCTCAGAGATCTGTGTGACAACATCAAGCATAACACCGTACATATAATGAAAGTCCCAAAAGGGGAGAAGAGAATGAAAGAGAGTGAAAGAATATTTGAAAGAAACACTTTCTAAATTCAATGGAAAATATTAACCTATATACCCAAGAAGCAAAATGAATTATAAGTAAAAAAAAAACTCGAAGAGATCTATACCTAAATACATCATAATCAAACTGTTGAAAGACAAAAAGAGAATCTTGAAAGCAGCAAGAGGCAAGTGACGCAACATACACAGGAGATCCTCAGTTAATATTAGTGATTTCTCATCAGAAACCATGGAGGTTGAAAGGCAGTTGCATGATATTTTCAAAGTGCTGAAAAAGACTATTAACCAAGAGTTCTATACCCAACAAAATGATCCTTCAAAAATGAGAATATATAAAATGGGTCACCTGGAAAACAGTTTGGCAGTTCCTCAAAAAGTTCAACATGGAGTTATCATATTACCCAGCAATTCCACTCCTGGATACCCAAGAGAATTGAAAATATATGTCCACTCAAGAACTTGTGCACAAATGTTCATAGTAGCATTGTTTATAACCGATAAGGAATAGAAACAATTCAAACATCCACTTACTGATACATGCATAAAATATAGTATATACACATACAATGGAATATTATTCACCTATAAAAAGGAAGGAAATACTGATAATACTACAGTATGGATGAACCTTTAAAATATTATACTAAGTGAAACAAGCCAGACACAAAAGCCCACATATTTTACGATTTTGTTTATATAAAATATCTATATTATAAAAATCCTTTTAGACAAAAAATAGATCAGTGGTTGCCAGGGTTGGAGATATGAGGGAGCAAGGAGTGAGTGCTAATAGGTATGCCCTTTTTGGAGTGATGAAATATTCTGGAATTGACATTAAATAAGTAGTAATGGTTTTGCAATCCTGTGAATATACTAAAACCAACTGAATTATACACTGTAAATGTGTGATGTTTATGGTATGTGAAATATATCTCAAAACAAGAAAAGAGAAAAATATCTATAAAAAATATTTAAAGTGGGAAATAATGCCCTCTGACCACTACTCCTTCCACCACCCAGTGGTAACCATTAGTAAGATTCTTTTCTATTTTTACACAAATATTTTATGTAGAGGTAAATATATACTTCTGAAATTTACCCACAGAGGAACACACTACACACACTGTTGTTATGTGCTTTTCTACTTAAATATAGCATAGGTTTCCACCCTTTTAATACAGAGATGATTGTCCTTGTTTTAAAAAAAATTGCTGTAAAGCATTCTACTCTGTGGATGTGCCATGATTTATTTAATGATCCTCCTCTTAAAGGTCATTTGAGTTGCTTTTACTTTTCTCACTAAAAAATCCTGCAGCAAATGTCCTAGGGAAATCTTTGTGCACTTAAGGTGGTATATGGCTAAATTCCTAGAAGTGGAATTGCACACAAACATTTTAGAGTACAACAAAGAGTCAAGAGTATAGTAGAAAGAAATGGACTCAGTGGGCAATTGGACCTTGATTTCTGGTTCTGCCAGTTGTTAAATGTGTGCTCTTGGCCAAAAGAGCTATTTAGCATTTTTCAGTCTCATTTTCCTCATCTGTAAAATTGAACTATGTTTAGGAAACACTTCCCCAATCTTAAAGTTGTCTTCCTAGTTGGGGGAGCTCAAGTAGGGATGTGCTTGGTCTTTCTTCACTTCTTTAATCACTCAATCCTGGGGGAGGTGAAATGATTTATCAGAGTAAATTTGGTAAGAATAAATAGCTCAGCTTCACTGTTTTCCTTCTTGGGAAGGAACTCTTCTGGGCTCTAAGTCTTTTTGGACAGCTCCTATGTTGGGAGGTCTGCTTTGGTTCAGCATCCAAGTGACTAGATGGGCTCAGTGAAGGAGGCATTTGTCTCTCTTATTAATCTAAAATTACCTGACTTGGTCTTTTACAGTAAGACAATGATATTTGTCTTCAATATATTTTTTCTTACTTCCCAGGTTATTTAAAACTTAGGTAAAGAAGAGAGGTGCCACTTATTTGACCCTGTCAAAATCCTAACCAACAATTACTACCTCCCTTGAAGTATGGTTTTGAGGATTGAAAGAGATATGATGTGGGGCGCCTGGGTGGCTCAATCAGTTAAGCATCCAACTTTGGCTCAGGTCATGATCTCATGGTTTGTGGGTTCAGGCCTCACATCCAGCTCTGTGCTGACAGCAACGACCTAGAGCTCTTGCTTTGGATTCTGTCTTCAGCTCTCTCTGTCCCTCCCCTGTTCACACACACACACACACACACACACACACACACACACACCCTTTCTCTCTCTCTCTCTCTCTCTTTCTCTCAAATATAAATAAACATTAAAAAATTTTCAAAGAGGTATGATGTTTGAAAAGCATTTGGCAGGGGCGCCTGGGTGGCTTAGTCGGTTAAGCGCCCGACTTTCGCTTAGGTCATGATCTCGCGGTTCGTGGGTTCGAGCCCCGCGTCGGGCTCTGTGCTACTGCCAGCTCAGAGCCTGGAGCCTGTTTCAGTCTGTGACTCCCTCTCTCTCTGACCCTCCCCTGCTCACACTGTCTCTCTCTCTCCTAGAAATAAATAAAACATTAAAAAATTTTTTAAAAAAGCATTTGGCAGATGTAAGTGCTTAAAAATGATAACTATTAATACTATTTCGAAAAACAAAAAAATAAAAAACAATGGTTTACATTACATTCTCAGTCTCCATTATATGTATCTCCACAGGCTGAGATCTTTTTTTAAGCTCCACATTCTGCATTTTGTATTACAAAAAAAGTACATATATTTAATATACAATTTCAAATTATATTTGCCCTTTTTATACTCTTGCCAAGGTATTTTTTCACCCTCTGTATTGATCAGAGTCTTTCACATGCAAGAAACAGAATCAAAATTCCATCTTTAGCAAAAGAAAAAAATCTAATGACTTTACATAATGGGGAAGAACAAAATGGATATGATCTCATGCAGGACTAGATCTAAGATCTCAATGTCACCTACACTTTCCTTTTCTTTATTCATTGTCAGATATGCAGCTCTCTCCTTGTTCACCACTGTATTCCCAACACGTAGGCCAGTAACTGGCATATAGTAAGGATGCAATAAAATATATATACAATGAGATAACTGAATGTATAAATTCTTTCCTAATGTCCTCATGTTTCCTGCAAACAGCTAGCCACAGTTAAATCTTGAATTATAAAATCAATCTATTGACCTGAAAAGCAAGGGAAACTTCTTTCTTCTATCTTTAGTATATCTTGATATCTCTGTCTATTCATATCCAAATCTATATATAAATCTCCTAGGGATGGACTTTTGTTGCTTGAGTCTTGTATCAACCTCTTGGACTACTGACTATGTAAAATGATAGGGCACCACAACTGGCTAGCTTTGGTTGACATGACCTCTATGGCTAAGGCAATGTGATTGGCAATATTACCACAAACTCATAAAGAGGAAGATTCTCCAAAGGAGGGGATGCTCTTAACAGAAAAAGGGCAGAAGTGGCACTGGGAAGATATAGACAATGGAAGCTAACTACATCATTCCATCCCAAGGGTCTGTGCCCTGTTGAAAATTACTGAGTTAAAACTGAATTCTAGAATTGAGAGTTTATAGATTCAATAAAAAGAATTGATTGCACTGACTCTTCTGTGAAACTTGCAAGGGTCTAGTAATTCTACAAATACTATGGCATTCAAACTTTTATTGAGGTATAATTGACATACAACAAACTATACAGCTTTAAAATGTACAATTTGATAAATGTTCACATTTGCATGTTGTAATATCATCATCACAAACATCATCTTCTAAATGTTTCCTCAAGCCCTATAGTCATCCCTTTCCACTTGCCCCACCTTCCAAAGGCAGACTCACCATAGGCAGCTTGTCAATTTGCACCAAAAAAGACTGCTGAGATTTTTATTTTGATTACACTGAATCTCTGGATCAATTTGGGGAGAAATTGAATCCTTATCAATATGGAGTCTTCCAACCCATGAGCATGATATATTTCTCAATTTATTTAGATCTTTACTTTCTCTCAAGAAGTTTTGCATTTTCTGGGGCGCCTGGGTGGCTTAGTCGGTTAGGCGTCCAACTTTCGCTTAGGTCATGATCTCGCGGTTTGTGGGTTCGAGCCCTGCATCGGGCTCTGTGCTGACTGCCAGTTCGGAGCCTGGAGCCTGTTTCAGAGTCTGTCACTCTCTCTCTCTCTGACCCTCCCCTGCTCACGCTGTCTCTCTCTCTCTCGTAGAAATTAAAAAAAAAAAGAAGTATTTCATTTTTTTATCTTACAGATCTTGCATATCTTTTGTCAGATATTTTTATGTTTTATGCTATTGTAAATGATATTGTTTTATCATGTCAATTTCCAGTTGTTGCTAGTATATAGAAATACAATTGACTTTTGCGTATTCATCTTGCTGAACTCACTTATTAATTCTGGTAGGATTTTTGTATATTCCATTGGATTTTGTATGGAGGCAATAATGTTCTCTGTGAAGGAAATTTTATTTCTTCCTTTCCAGTCTGAATGCCTTTTATGTATTGTTATTGGCTTAGTGTACTGGCAAGAATTTATTAATTTTTGTTTTATGATTTTGAAGCTCTGTTACTAGGTTCATTAGTATATCATGTCCCTTGATAAACTGACCCCTTTGTCATTATGAAAAGACACTCTTTATCCCTGGTAATATCCTTTGCTCTAAAATCTTCTCTCTCAGATACATATATAATGATGTCAGCTTTCTTTTTAATAATGCTAGAGATAAATACCTTTTTTTGTCATTTTATTTTTAACCTATTCAAGAGCTTATCTTTTTATTTTTTTAACGTTTATTTTCTTTATTTTGAGAGAGAGAGAGCACAAGCAGGGAAGGGGCAGAGAGAGAGACAGAGGGAGAGAGAGAGAGAGAGAGAGAGAGAGAGAATCCCAAGCAGGCTTTGCACTGTCAGCTCAGAGCCCCACACTGGGCTTGAACTCGTGACCCTGAGATCATGACCTGTGCCAAAATCAAGAGTCAGGTGCCTAACTGACTGAACCATCCAGGGTCTCCTCAGGTGTTTATATTTAAAGTGGGTTTCATATAGACAGCATATGATCAGGTCTTGCTTTTTTATACAGTCTGATAATCTTTGACTTTTTATTGGGAGTATTAAAGCTATTTACATTTCATGTAATTGTGACTATATGTGGGTTAAAACCTACCATACTGTTGTTTGTTTTCTATTTGTCCTACATGTTTTGGTGGCTTTTTCTTCTTTTCCTGTCTTCCTTTTAGACTATTTGCATATTTAAAAGTTATAATTTGAGAACTCCTTTCTTAACTTATTAGCTATAATTCTTTGTTGTGTTTTTAGTAGTTGCTTTAGGTCTTATAGGATAAATATTTAACCTATTAAGTCTATCTTTAAGTGATATTATACGACTTCATATATAGTATAAAAACTTTATAATAGTATACTTTCTCCCCTCTCAGCCTTTGCACTATTATTGTCTGACATTTTACTTCTTCATATGGTATAAATTCCATACTACATTGTTATTATTTTTGCTTTAAACAGTAGACTATTTCTTTAATATTTTTAATAATAATAAAAAGCCTTTACATTTACTAATGTAGTTATTTCAGGGCTTTGCATTCCTGTTTTCAGATCCAGATTTCAAACTGGTATCATTTCCCTCCTGCCTAAAGAATTACTTTTAGGGGTGCCTGTGTGGCTCAGTCGGTTGGGCGGCCGACTTCAGCTCAGGTCATGATCTCACAGTTTGTGGGTTCAAGCCCTGCGTCGGGCTCTGTGCTGACAGCTAGCTTAGAGCCTGGAGCCTGCTTTGGATTCTGTGTCTCCCTCTCTCTCTGACCCTCCCCTGCTCACACTGTCTCTCTCTCTCAGAAATAAACAAAATGTTAAAAAAAAAAAAAGAATCAAAGGATTACTTTTAACACTTTATATAGTGCAGGTCTGCAAGTGATGAATTCTTTCAGCTTTTGTGGCCTGCAAAGTTGTTATATTGCCTTGATGGAAGGTATTTTCCCTGAGCAAAGAATTCTACTTTCAAAGCTTTTCTTCTTACAGCACTTGAAGATATTGCTCCATTGTTTTATTGCATGCATTTTTAAACAAGAAATGTATTGGCATCCTTATCTATGTTCCTCTGTTTGTGTATCTTTTTTATTTAAATGTCTTAATGCTTTTAAGGTTTTTTTCTTATCACTGATTTTAAACACTATGTTCTAATGTGCTTTTAGTGTATTTTTCTTTATGTTTCTTGTACTTGGGGTTTGTTGAGCTTCTTGGATATAAGGGTTTACTGGTGCATCAAATTTGGAAAATTTTCAGCCAGTACTTCTTCACATACTTTTCTGTCTTCCTTCCTTCAGAGACTACAATTACACAAATATTTGGGTACTTTATTTTGTCTGATATTTCTCACTCATTTTCTCAATTTTATTTATCTTTCTCTGTGTTTCATTTTGGCTATGTCTACTGCTGTCTCCTCAGGTCTACTAGTCTATTTCTGATCTACCATTATTACTGGCCAGTGCATTTTTTCACCTAAGCCATTATAATTTTCATGTCTAAAATCTTGATTTGGGCATCTTTTTTATCTTTCATTTCTCTACTTCTGTTCAATATTTCCTCTAATTTTTTCAACAGATGGAATACAGTTATAAGTGTTTAAATGTTCTTCTCTACTAATTCTATCACATATGCCATTTCTATGTCATGTCTCAGTGCCTACATTACCCAAAAGTTTAGCCCCAAATCTAGGATAGTGTGAATTTGCTGAGATAAAACAGATGAAAAAAAAAAATCTGCTTTTGCCCTCTGCTGGAAGTCTCAGGAAGAAATTCTCCTGAATATGGTACCCAGGCTCATTAACCTGGCAGCCTCAATGGAGACACAAGTAGGATGAGAAGACTTACCCATGTTCTCTGAAAACTGACTACTTGAATGCATGTTGTTTCCTCCTTTGCTAAATCAAAATACATATATCTGTGTTGAAACCTATGATGTGTATACATAGATTTGGAACAACCTCAAAAGTCATCTAGGGATTTCGTAAACTGAGAGTTAGCTAACTATGACCTGTGAACCAAATCCAATCACCCTCATTTGTCCATTGCCTTTTAATGCTATACTGACAGAGTTGAGTATTTGCAAAAAAGATGAGGTGGTACCCAAAGACAGAAATATTTCCTACATGGCCCTTTACAGAAAAAAATGTGCTGATCTCTGACTTAGGCCACTGGTTTCCCAACTTTGCTTTTTAAAGTTAGAGCAATCTAAAAGGTGCTCTGGGGCTTCACAGGGGTATGAAGGGACGAAGACAGCACCTGCCATTACCACAACCACCACCTCCACTAGGATATAGCAACTCTCTTTTTATCTATTAGGTTACCTTTTAAAGTCTCTTTGGAAGACAGCATTTTAGAAAGTTTAAATCTATTTCAAATTTCTTTTTCTTCAGATATGAAATGAAGATTGAAGAAGGAAAGTAAATTTTTTCTCAACCCAATGGCTCCCTATATCCCAAATTTCATTATTCCCAAGTCTAAGAATTCTTTACACCATCTTGAATTGAAATCAATTAGGAGAGGGCTCTCCTGAAGGACTTCTAACCAAAAAAAAGGACAATGCTCAGGCTATGACAAGAAAAAACCTGCCTTGGTCTAGAATTCCCAGGACCATATCACCCACTTCTTGGCAGCCTGCCCTTGATTCATGGGATTCTTGTGAAACTGTCTCACTCATGAAAAGAATAGTTTATTCAACTCTATGTATGGGGTGACAGGAAAGAGTAATGTGAACCTGAAGGTTTGAAGGACTCACAAATGAGATCAGAGGGCAATAAAAAATAGAAGAGAAAAGCAAATATGGACATAACAAACGGATTAGCTTGGAACACAGTAAAGGGCCTGTGCCAGGAGAAATTTAATGTCAGAACAAACCTGGTTGGAAATATGTGCCTCCATACAGGCTAAAAAGAAACTTGGTGCCACTGCAGACTCTACTTTCATTTAGAGGGAAGGATAAGTAAAATATGGGAGAAGGGCAGGGAAAGACCACAGGAGTAGCTCTTAGTCTCTCTTCAGCCTGGCCCCAAACTTATAAACTCTAATTCAACAAAACAAAATATCTGTTAAAACCTACTCTCCCTAAAAAGTAGTATGGTATTGGGGCACCTGGGTGGCTCAGTCAGTTGAGCGTCTGACTTCGGCTCAGGTCATGATCTCACGGTTCGTGGGCTTGAGCCCCGCATCAGGCTCTGTGCTGACAGCTAGCTCAGTGCCTGGAGCCTGTCTTCGAATTCTGTGCCTCCCTCTCTCCCCTGCTCATGCTGTCTCTATCTCTCTCTCAAAAATAAAAACATTAAAAAAAAAAAATCTCTTTAAAAACAAAAAAAAAGTAGTGTGGTATTTATTCTTACCCAGACATAAACTCTGTGGTCTCATATTCCTCACTCCAAGTAACATATTGTTACAGACTGAATGTTTGTGTCCCCCAACCCCTGCCAAATTCATACATTCAAGGGCCAACCCCCGGTGTGATGGGATTAGGAGATAGGATCTTTGGGAGATAATTAGGTGTAGATGACATCATGACAGTGAAGTCCCCATGATGGGATTAGTGCCCTTATTAAGAGGAGGAGACACCAGAGTTTCCTCTCTCCACCATGTGAAGATATAGGGAGAAAGTAGCCATGTACCAGCCAGAAAGAGAGCTTTCACCAGGAACTGCATCTGTTGGCACCTTGATCTCAGACTTCTCAGCCTCCAGAACTGTGAGAAATAAATGTCATTTATGCCACCCAGTCTATGGTATTTTGTTAGAACCACTCAAGCTGACTAACACACATATGAAAATACTTCTTTCAACTTCCCCCTCACATTAGCTCTCCTTATTTATTGGTACCCCAAGCTTCAGTTGATCATCTTATTTGCTTTCATCTCTTAGTCACTATGAAATGTGTAACCAAGTATGTTTCCCTCTTTGAACTGGCTAGCTTAGAGACAAATTTAGGTCCTCTCATAGCAAGAGTGTGAGGACTTCTTTACGCATTCTTGTAAAAACCTCATTCCTAGCCCCATTTTATGTCTCTGATTTTGTTTCCCTTCCACTTTAAGTGAAGGTCATTTTAAGTAACCTGGAGACGCATGGAGGACAGCAGCTAAGTCTGGAGGGTGGTAGTAACAGTAACTTAGCAAAAGGAAGGGGGATCTCTTGGGACTTTAACTGTAAGCTTCCAAATTCCTTCCCCATATGAATGTTCTTCCTCCTCTGCTGAACATTAGAAAATTTCAGTTTGCACTTGCCACTACTGACTGCAACTGAGACAGCATTTCTTAAAACTCAGTTGATAGAAGAAGGCTTTACCTTCTGGAAATCAAGGTTGGAAATTTAGGTTTACCTGCATGATTCATTCCGATATTATGATAACATGAGAATGGTGGAAAATGTGTAGAGACCCATGGAAGACTATAGGCAAATTAAGGCTTTAAGGAATAGATCTCTGAGCTTTGTTTGTCTTTTGTTTTTAGTAAAAAATAATTTTGAAAGCCTATGTGTGTGAGCAGCTCAAATGAAGAAGGAACTGGGAACATGTCTCTAGCAAAATAAGCTGAGAAATTTGAAAATCTATCATGAAAATGTGGCTAGAAAAAACCCCATCTACTACCCTGGGAAAGTGTCCATAGGTCTTGAAGGTAACCAGAACATTGGGTGAAAACAATTTACATAAATCATGAGAAATCAAAGCTCATACACATACCTAAGAGTATAAGGTCCATATTTTTACTACCCTTAGATTGCAGGAAACCAAAGTGATAAATTAGCATTACAGTTGGTCTAGGATTTGTAAAACCACTGGGACTGAAGCATAAGCAAACTCAAACTAGTTCTGAAGGAATACCTCTATAATTCAGAGCACACAGGAATTAGCATCTCTAAACAAACTAAGATAACCTTAGAGTAAGGACATTACAAATGATACAAGGAGACAATCTACCATGAGGGAGAATTGGCAGAAGCGACAAACGGGAGAAGCAGCATTTTCAAGGTCTGAAGAAAGGTACACATCTTCCTCAACTTACGATGGGTTACATCCCAATAAACCAATCATAAGTTGAAAATATCCAAAGTCATAAGTGCATTTAATACCCCTCACTGACCAAACATCGTCGCGTAGCACATACGTTAGCCTACAGTTGGGCAAAGTCATCTAACAAAAAGCCTATTTTATAATAAAGTGTTGGGTATCTCATGTAATTTATTGAATTCTATACTGAAACTGATAAACAGAATGGCTGTATGGATGTAGAATGTTTCTAAGTGTATCAGTTGTTTATCCTCATGATCGAAAGGCTGACTGGGAGCCAAGTTCACTGTCCCTGCCCAGCATCACAAGACAGAATCATACAGCATAGCACCAGCCCAGGAAAAGATCCAAATTCAAAATTCAAAGAACAGTTTCTACTGAATGTGTACCATTTTGTGCCATCATAAATTCAAAAAATCATTAAGGCAAACTATCTTCAGTTGAGGACCACCTATAGAGCCACCTATAAGGCTAAAATGGAAGTATTCTTAAAACAAATAAAGACATCATAATGAAAGAACACGATAGGATGTGAAAAGAATAGGCAGAGAGAGAGAAGAGAATAAATACAACTTTTAGAAATGAAAATCTGTTTAAATATCAGACTAGGCATTATAGAGAGAATAAGTGAACTAGTGGGTAAATTTGAACAAATTATTAACAATGCGGCACAGAGAGATACAAAGGTGGAAATTACAAAATAGAAGTAGAAATATGGAGAAATAAGAACATTCATCCTACATATACATAATATACCAAAAACAAAGTGAGCCAGAGATTTTGGGAGATGACTTTAAACAGGCTATTGTGTTAAGTGAATGTTCATTGATGGGGAACGTCTCAGTGAAAAAGAAGGGGACCTAGAATTTTAAAGAAGCAGGTAAACAAGAGAGTCATGGAGAGTCTTGTAGGAATCATGAGGAAGGAGACAGAAATAGGTGTCATATCAGAGGATTCAAGGGCAGGGTGGTCCTTCAAGGTTAGCTGTTTCCAGAATGCACAAGAATTGGGGTGGACGGCTCCTAAGTGACCTGCTTTCTGGAAACGAGATCTCAAATGAAGTTCAACAGTGCTGAATAGGAGTTCCAAAAGAACAATGTAGAAAGAATAAAACGGATTTGCCTAAAATAAAATCCAAGAATTTTTCAGAACTGAAAAACAGACATAAGTCCTCCAAATTATGAAGTAGCGGAGTCCTAAATAAAGATAAACAAAACAAAAGCCATACCTAGACACATGGTAGAAAAACTGCAAATACATGGACATATTGTTAACAAGGAATATTTTTCTTACTCTTTATTTTTTTCATCTCCCCACATTTCAGGTATTACTGGTTTTTTACAGTTAAAATTATGCTTTCTATTAATTGCTTTCTGAACAAAATCAGTTCTTAAAATAAGAAAATTTGGAACACCTCTAGCCTAATTGCCCTTCTCTGTCACAGGCAATTCCTCTTTAGGACTTAGTTTGCCACTGTCTGGAGTCTCTTCCCTTCTCTCCTTACATTTGCTTTTCCTCTCTGAGACTGCTCCCAAGGGCAATTTCCTGAATTTATTTTACAAAGAAATTCAGCCTCCTGCCTCTCTCACTCTCTCTCTCTCCGTCTCCCCCTCCTTGCCGACCAAACCCACTCCCAAAGAGAGCTTCAATGTATTTTCCTAAACAAAGCCTCTCCCCTCATACAAATTACGTCACTACTCAGGTAGATGGAAGTTGCTGCTTTTGGTTTTTCATAATAAGTAGCAATTTTTTCCCCAGAAACAATCATTTTCCCCCTTAATTTTCAAGTTCCGTATTTTTGACTCCCAATTTTCCATGCTGGGCCAGGCTTGGAGTGGAATGCAGGAATGGGATAAAGGTCCTCATATACACATTGCTTTAAAACTTAAAAAAGTGAAATGTGAAAGATTTGTTATTTTTTAGGCCACATCAAAACTATTGAGTCAATATGTCATGTACACACATCATAGTGATATTCCTATCTTGTAGATGAGCAAACTGAAGCTCCAAGCATTCAGACTGACTTCTCCAAACATGCGTAGTGGGTAAGTGGTTGAACTTCGCCTTCAGCCCACATCTTCTGATGTTTAGTGATGCTTTGCAGGCTGTAGAGTTTCCTTCTCAATTGAATATGTTGCATTTTAGCCTAAGGGGAAAAAATGGAAGGTTATTGCAACTCCATATACTTTATATTGCCTCCTAAGTGTCAACTGGGTACAACTGGGATTCAACTCCTCTTCACAATGGAAGTTCCCAGAGGGAACTTAAGCAACTCTTCAAGCAGAGCTTTTCTTCTTCTTCTTTTTTTCCTTATAACTCAGCATGCAAAATCCCAGAGCAGTGTGGTGACTTTAATACTTATGGAAATCAGATTGGCCTCCTCCACTTCAAATAAAATGGGTATCTTGATGGCTTGTATTATTTCCCACACATAGTGTTCCAGCTATGCTGTCAGCCAACAGCACCACCTTATCAGGATGGAAGAGCGACTTTCTAAAAGCATTGCCCTAAAAGCTGCTAACAGCCACCATCCACCAAAGCATTGATCTGATGTCCTTCAGAACTTGGGCAAAGGGACAAAACAACATTGTCTTCTAGACTTCAGTTGAGCTGGGGCTCAGAACTTGTATGGAGCCATCGAGAGGAGCTATTCATTTGCACATTCAACCAACAAATATTGGAACACCTATGATGTGCCAATGTTGCGCTAGGCACTGGGGTTGTGCCAAGAGGAGACACAATTCCCATCTTCTTGGAGCTTATAGATTTGTCTGGGAAACGGGCATTAAAAAGATACTGTAATTACACAACTAATTCAAATGTGACTGTCCCTGCAAGCAGCATCTCCTTTGGCCTCCTCCTAGCCTTGATGCTAGACACAGCATCGATCTTCTTTCTAGTAAGTAAATAGAAAATCCTCACTGCACTGAAAGCATTAATGAGCGATGTTAAGTGTTGACCAAGATTCTGTATAGGAGATGAAGGAAGGAGTTTGGTTTCTGTGGTTACACACCTCAGTAGAATACTCCAAATTCTCTCAAGCAGTGTCTGATCTCCAACCTGCATTTTTCTCTGTCATTTGTGAAGCACTTCTGGTCCTTGCTGTCTTATGTCTCCATCTTCCTGTATGTTCCGCCACCCTGGAACGTTCTTTTCTGCCCCCCACCCCTACTCCCATCATGGTGAGCAATCCAGCTCTGCTTTTGAGTTTGTCTCCAACCTCTCTCACTGGCAGCATCTCAGGACACAGCAAAGAAAGTGTCCTCCATTGGCTGGAATCCACCTCCTTAAAAGAGAGAATATGTGTTCAGGTGGGGTGTTCATAACAGCAAAAACTGGTTGTGCTACTCTAAAATAGGCAGTAATTATAATTGGTATAATTAGCTACAGGAAGAAATACAGGTGCAAGGAGACTGAATAAGATGCCAGTCTGGCATGAAGGCCAGGAACAGCGGTGTAACACTCCCTTCCCTTCATGTCAGGACCCTGCCTCCTGAGTCAGCTTGTGTCTAATTGGGAGCAGCCACAATCGCTGTCTGAATAATTTTCTGGAACAGAGTTTCTTCCTGAATGACTCGATTCACACGGGATGAGAAACTGTCTCTCTCTACCAGGAAGTGGAATAAAACAACTGACTCACATTTCACGCTTCTGTTTTTGCCAAGCATAGATGATAATGTCTGTTATTCAGATGTGGGCTGGAGCTGAATCTGCTTTGTATAACTGACTGATCTGGCTAGGAAGTTAAAATCCAGGTAGGAGGCAGCCAAAGGAGACATATTGAGTTATTGTCCTGGGTCCTAGACTCCAGACAAGTCCTGGAGTAGGGCCATTCCTCAGTCTGGTGATCTGAACCCATCTTGCATCTTGGACAAGGCCTGAAGTGATCCTGTAGATTCAGAAGTTTCCCTCCACCAAGCCATCCTTTCTTGATATCCCTTGGAGAAGTTACAAATCCCAGATACCCTTTCAACATATCCTAGACACAAAGCATGGAGCATCCAGCTTCCGAGACCAATGGTGGATGCCATTTGTAGATATTAGAGAAGTCAGTGCTGAGAACATATGGCAGAGACCAAGCTTAAGGACTAAGCTGGGAGGAAATGTGACCATCATGGCAAAAAATAAGAACAGTCCCAGATTTAGACTACTAGACAGACACCAGGTATACAGGCTCAGTGCCCATACGCTGCACTTTATTGGGAGGTAGGCAAGGGCTCCGACTTGAATTTATGTGCCTTCTAATTACCCTAATAGTGATTAAGGGTGTCAGCCGTAGGATCCTGATTTTTCCCTTTTAACATCATATCCTAATCATTTCCCTACTATGTAATTACATATTGGAGACATTATACTTCCACCAACTATTGCAGAAAAAGACCTGTGATTAATATGCACACAATTATGCCATAATGGGTATTGCTCACTGTGTTCTGGGATATGTCCACACAATATATAACATCACAGTAAGTCCATTGTGCTATACTGACAAAATTTCTTCAACTGTACCACATCACCACAAGGAAGTTCACACAATCTCTCCACCCACGTGGTTGCTAGTCGTGATTCTGTCATTTTAAAGACTACCTTGCCAGTTAAAGAGTGATCACTTTTGACCCTTTCTCTTAATATTCAAAAAAGTAAGAATTGACAAATTAAATACTTTATTGGATAGACTGTAAAGTTATAGCCAGCTGACATTTATTGAGCTTGGCACACATATTAATAAATCTTCACAATAATCATGTAATATAAGCACCTCTATTATCCCTATTTTATAGAGAAGGAAACTAAATCTTAGAAAAGGTTAAGCAGCTAGACTGTCATTCGATAAACAAATCATTGAAAGTCATCCAATAAACTCGGTCATTCAATAAACCAGGACTCAAACCAAAGTCTGTCTGGGGCCAAGTGCATGTGCATAAATGCTCTGCTTTTCATGAGAATGCATGCCCGATACTTAAATGAACTTCTCCTGATGTTTCTTGGGTTCATAGTGCATTGATATTTCTCCTTGGCTATCCTCTCCTCCACAGAGTGTTCTTATCAAAACAATTCTTTCCATAGCTGAGACTTTTCATCAATCAAATGTTATCATGACCACTCTCTTCCCTGACCCTTCTGTCCTTGATCACATCAAGCTAGAATACCAAATAGTGGATTCTGATCTTAAATTGATCATTTCCAGAAAATGCAAAACTGCCAATCAATTTAGATGATCCTCTAGAAATCTCAGTTCTGCCCAAGGCTGACCCAACCTGAATCTGAGTTAGGTAGAGTGCAGGCCAATCAGCTTCCTGAGAGAAATCGCTAACAGTCTTTAAGACATCTAAAATCAATCAGAAGGCTATGTCCTGTTTGCCACTGGAGTCAAAGTGCCCTCGTGTGGAGAAAAGAAAAACATTTGCCACACAAGAGGCTCACCTGTTTTGGTTATGTTTGTGATATTCTCTGGAACTTGAATAATCCTAGCTATGCCACCAACCATGGGACCTGCCAGGTAATAATGCCTGTAGGTCACCTGAAATGTTTTTTCATTTTTTTAATGTTCATTTATTTTTGAGAGGGTGAGAGACAAAAGGGGAGACAGAGACAGATCATGAGTGGGGGAGTGGCAGAGAGAGACGGAGACGCAGAAGATCAGTTTCCGTGGAGGGTCAGCTAAAATTCTTAAACTAAAAGCAGGTTTATTTTATTATCTAAATTGTAAACCTTTTATGTACACTATAAACCTTTTATATTCCAATAAGTGGTCCTCCCCTACACACACACAAAAAAACCAAAAAGTGAAAATGAAAGTAACATTATAGAAAAATGGAAAATTATTTTGGGAACACAGAAGTCCAAACAAGAAACTTTAAACATTATTTGAACAGGATCTGTGATGGTATGCATATAAATTGTGTCCGTTCATAAGGACTATGAATGACTTATGACCCTGAGTTGTAAGTAATGGGAAAATGGTGATATGAGAAACTATTTCAAATAGGTTAAAATATCATATTAGCTCATGGAATCCAGATTTCTCAATGTTTAAAGAAGGGAGTTAAAAATGGAAATAAGGAAAGCGAGAATCAACATGGTGGTTCATAAAGTTGAAAAGGTAATCTCACTCATAGTATCCCCTTACTCACAGTACGTATTAATTACACAGGGGGGAAACGGTGACTGAACAGAGGATTGACATCATCGATAATGGGACAAGCTGACTGTGTGCCTCTTGATGTGATGCACAGAAGACAACACAACATCACATCTGCGGTGTTTCTGCCCAAAACAATGCCTAACCCAAATTGAATCACAAGGAAACTTGAGACAAAGTAAAATAGAAAAATCTCCTGTAAATAACTAGCCTGTACTCTTCACAATTGTCAAAAACATGAAAGATAAGGGAAGGTGAAGAAACTACTCTAGATTACAAGAGACCAAAGAGACATGACAACTAAATGCAACACATGCTCCTGGCTTGGATCCTTGGCCAGGGAAAATAATCACTATAGAAACAGTACTGGGGCCCTAGGAGCAATAGAGATAGAAATTTAGGTTATTGTATTACACCAAAGCTACAGTTTATGATTTTGATCATTGTGGTATGGTTACGGAAGAGAAGTCCCTGCTCTTAGGAATACACAGTAAAGAAGTTATGGATAGAGAATCATAACATCTATAAAATACTTTCAAATGTTTTTTTAAAAAATAGAAAGGGAAAGAATTAGAGCAAATAATAAGTAAATGGAGCAAAATATTAACAATTGGTGAATCTAGGTAAAGGGAAAAAAGATGTTTCCTATGCTATTCTTTTGCTATTCTTTCACTCCTGTGAAAATTTGAAATTATATTAAAATTAAAATGTTTAAATGTCATATTTAGAGAATTTAATAAATCTTTTTGAAAACATAGATAAAGTGAGGCCACCTGGGTTAGGAGTCTGGCTCTTGATTCTGGATCAGGTCATGATCTCACAGTTCCTGGGATCAGCCCCCTGTGAACTGTCAGTGTAGAACCTGCTTGGGATTCTGTCTCTCTCTCTCTCCCTCTCTGCCCCTTCACCCCTCCCTGCCCGCTGCATGTGTGCTAAATAAATAAATAAATAAATAAATAAATAAACAAATAAATATTTTTTAAAAAATAGCTAAAGAGTATATTGCTTTCCTATTATTTTCCTATTATAACAAATTACAAACTTAGTGGCTTGAAACAACACTAATTTATCATCGCACAGGCCTGTCAGGCTTATGGGGCAGCCTGCATTTCACATCAGTCCACATTATCCCATTCTCTGTTTGTTTGTTTTTCTAATGTTTTATTTATTTTTGAGAGAGAGATAAAGACAGCATGAGCAAGGGAGGGTCAGAGAGAGAGGAAGACACAGAATCCGAAACAGGCTCCAGGCACAGAGCCCGACACGGGGCTTGAACCCATGAACGGTGAGATCATGACCTGAGCCAAAGTCAGATGTTTAACCGACTGAGCCACACAGGCGCCCCTCCCATCCTCTGTTTTCATCATCATGTTTCCTTTCCTGACACTGGTGCTGGTTCCTTCTCCTAAAATCCTTTTGTGATTACACTGAGACCTTCCACCCGCCCCGGCCCCCCACCCGCCCCAGATAGCCTAGGATAATTTCTCCATCTCAGGTCCTTAACCACATCTACAAAATTCCTCTTGTCACAAATCCTAGAGGTTAGGATGTCTTTGAGGGGCCATTATTCTGTGCACCACAGAGTAATTCAGTTCTCAATATAAAGGGAAATAATTCTATCCCTCTCCCAAATCAATATGAAACAACATTCAAAGAATTTTGGTTTGAAGAGACACCCTCAAGCCTAGGAAGGGGGGATATCATAAGAGATGAGAACACAGGGTAACAAGGGCATATACTATTCCAGATCTTAAGTGGGGGACAGATATAGGGTGTCTGTTTTATTTTATTATTCTTTTCTACACAGTCTTACACATTAATTTACTATATGATTTAGTTTGTAACTGCTTTCAAAAAAACATGGTGGGCACCTGGGTGGCTCAGTCAGTACAGGACCTGACTCTTGGTTTCTGCTCAGGTCATGATTTAATAGTTTGGGAGTTCAAGTCCTCCCGGGCTGACAACGTGGAGCCTGCTTGGGATTGTCTCTCTCCCTCTCTCTCTACCCCTCTCCCATTTGCTCTCACTCTCTCTCTCAAAATAAATAAACTTTTAAAAAATAAATAAACTTTTTAAATAAATAAACAAGACACATAAATAAAATGATAGAACAATCTAAACTGATAAGGCTTACCTTTATTAAGGCCTGGAGTAGTTTGAAAACTAGTCTACTTAAATGTTTTTGAAAAAATTTTTTAAATAATTTATGTTCTCATTAGGGTTAATTATAGGGCAACACGATCATCATTAGAAGACCTAGCAACTAATGCCTTGAATCTATTTATGGCAGAATAGTCATTACTTTATTAATCAACCAAAGTGAACAAACAGAAGATGGTTACCTTTAAAAATTTTGCCAGAGCAAGTCAGTGGTTGTCAGGTGTTACCGGTGGGAAGAAGAGAGTAAATATAAAGAGACACCATGACAAAGTTTTCCAGGTGACAGACTGTTCCTAATCCTGATTATAGCAATAGCTACATGAATCTCTACATGTGTTAAAATTCGTAGAACTGTACACCAAAACAAAAACATCCATTTTATTTTATGATAATATTAAGAGCTTAGTGTATCATGTAGAGAAAAATTAATTGTGCCCATCTATTTTCATCCAACAGTCTTAAATCTAGGAATTTAGTCCATGAAACATATCCACACACACCCAGACTCACATGTTCACAAAAATAATGAGTATACTCACTGAAGCAATAGCAAGAACCTGGACCCCACCCAAATGTTTATCAGCAGAGGATGAGTTAAATAAATTATGTTTTCCTGCATGCAAGTCACTAAAATAAACTTGAAGTAAACTGACATGTAATAGGATGTTGTTTCAGAATTGGCTAGAGATCAAGGTGTCTAAAGGATGCCTGAAGTAATTAGAGGTCAGGTACCTCTTGAGCACAGGTGAGAAACAGCCAGATTGGCTCAGCTATTCAGCTGTCAGTACATAATTTCCTCTAACCTATACACATATATGCAAACCACTTTGGGAAACAAATTTGAGGAGAATTTTCAGTCCTCAGATGTCAGACTTACAGGGAGTGCTATAGCTTCTCTTTCTTTCCTCTTGAGTGGACTGCCCCTCAAAAGAAGTAAGAGGAAACACACAGAGATTAGAGATGCAGACAAGACGGGTCGTCACGCTTTACTCCCTGCTTGCATAGCTGCTTATTCAGTAGAACTGCTCGTCTGTCCTCTGTGTCTATCTGAGCAGGGAATAAAAGGAGACTAAGCCGGGCAAGGAGAACACAGCCATGGAGCAGTCTGCCTGTCCGCTCTTGGGTGTGACAAGGATGTGTGGGCTTCCTGAGAGCAAAACGATCTTTGGAATGTAGCTGGACTCCAGACACCCTACTGGGTCCCCTATCCAGGAGACTTGGTCACAGGGAGGGAGGAGCCTTCCCCCCCGCCGACCCCTCCGCCACAAACATGAGACTGCAGCATGAACTAGCCTGGGTGGGAATGGAGAAGAAATTGCAAAAAGTTGAACTTCAGCGTATTTTCCATACCAAAGAACTGTGCCCTCAGGAGAATTTTCTGGGAGCCCCCCGAAGAAGCTCTACAAGCGACCTATGAACAAGGCAGCTTTTAAATTGCAGTGAGCAGCATCTGAACACCCCAACAATCATCACTGTATTCCTCTGCTTGGGCTGCCATAACAAAATACCACAGACCGAGTGACTTAAACAACAGAAATTTATATTCTCACAGTTCTGGAGGTGGGAAGTCCAAGATCAAGGTGCTTATAGGATTGGTTTTTCTGAGACCTTGCTCCTTGTCTTTATATTGCCATCCCTCTGTGCATGTGAGCTGCTGGTGTCTCTGTGTGTCCAAATTTTCTCTCTCTTTCTCTTTTTTTTTTTTTTTTTAGTGTTTATTTATTTTTGAGAGAGAGAGCACGAGTGGGGGAGGTGCAGAGAGAGGGAGGTGCAGAGGATCTGAAGTGGGCTCATGCTGACAGCAGAGAGCCTAATGTGGGACTTGAACTCACCAACCATGAGATCATGACCCGAGCCAAAGTCAGATGCTCAATTGACTGAGCCACCCCGGTGCCCCAAATTTCCTCTTCTTATAAAAATGCCAGTGAGATTAGATTAGGGCCTTCCCGAATTGCCTCATTTTAACCTAATCACCTCATCCAAGGCCTTGTTCCCAAATACAGTCACATTCTGAGGTACTGGGGGTTAGGACTTCAACAAATGACTTGAAAGGGGACACAAATGAGCCTGTAACAATCATATAAATAAGAGACACTTTTCTCTCTGGCTCTCCTTCCTTCTCATCTCAATGAAAGAAACAGAACAGAAAAGGTGAAAAGTGACCCACACTCTACTTCAAATCCTCTCACTGAGGTCTGCCCTGTACCTGTCAGGCTTGAGGAAGAAAATGAACATCCAATAGGATGTGAAAAAAAATTTTTTTTAATTTTTTAAAAATTGGATGTGAAATTTAGTTTTAGACTACTCTAGACATTTTAGTAACAGAAAGTGGCCAGAAAGCTATGAGATCTGCTCAAGATATCATTGAAGGTCAGAAAGGGGGATTTCACACAATATGATGGAAAGACATGATCGGAGAGAAAACCAAAACAGTATCATATTTCTTTTTTATTGAATGTAGCCTGTTTGATAAGCTTATCATAATATATAGTGGTATGGAATGAGATCCATGATATATAATTCACTGACTAAAACACATAGGAGAATAATATTCATATTATGATCCTACTTGGATTAAAAACATGTGATAGATGTCTACTGTCTGTGGCCACTGAGCATCCTTTCCCTTGCCTTTTCTAGTAACAGACACTTTCCTCAGCAATGGGTTGGACATGTGACTCCAGCTGAGCTACTCATACCATCTCATGCCCCTACCTAGAGTGATTGATTAATCAACAAATTGAACCAAGTAGAAACATTCCCTGGGATTTTTCAAGCCAAAAGAACAATGCCCCTTTCTTCTCTGGTCACAAAGTTACAAGGCTCAGAGCTGGGAGCTACGGATGATCGTATCTCCTGATTCATGGAGAATTCAATGTGGGAGATTGAAGCTAAATTGCAGGAAGACATAGAGATAAAAGATAGATTGATTCTTGATGATGTTCTAGTCCTGGTTTCAATCATTATGAAGGCCAATTCTGCTCCTGTCCTTCCAAAATTTGGGGTATTTGAGCCAATTAGGTCTTTCCTTTTACTTAAGCTGGCTTGCTTTTGTTCAAAACCAAAGAATCTCAAAAACAAAAATGTATCTATTGGTGTGGTGTATTGTATTCCATGGAAAATATCTAGAAAGGTATGTAAAATTGTTAACAGTCATTAATTCTGGTAAATGGCATACTTTTTCTTTATGGCTTCTTGTATTATTTTAATTTCTTTATATCAATTATTTGTTACTTTTGCAAAAAAAAAACACATTTAGGAGAAGGAAAACACAAAATAGTATAGCACTGATGATAACCAAGAAAAATGTACAAATATACATTGAATAAAATTGGGAGATGTATTTAGAATAATGGGCATTTAGCTTAACATTCCCTTTGCCCCCTTTCCATGGAAAGTTGCTTAATTTTTTTTTTTTTTTTGACAGAGAGAGCACAAGTTGGGGGAGGGGTAGAGGAAGAAAGATAGAATCTTAAGAAGGCTCCACACCCAGCATGGAGCCCATTGAAGGACTCAATCTCACAACCGTAAGATCATGACCTGAGCCAAAATTAAGAGTCAGATGCTTATCCCACCGAACCACCTAGGTGCCTCCCTAATACAATTTTTAAAAGGTAAACCTCAGCCCTACAAAGAGGTAAGAAGATTGTGAATTCTAACCCTATACAGAGAGAGAGCACTGAGTGTATTCAGGACAAGAAAGCAACACATATTGAATGGACCTAATGCAATGGAAGTGAATGTGGAAAAGGGAAGAGAAGGAAAGTAAAGGAGAGAAGAGGAAAGGAAAAAGAAAGAAAGGCAATGCAACGTGATGCCATGGACACTGGAGGATCTGCCCTCAGGGCCACCTTTGGGTTATGCATCCTTTGTGAGCTAAGACTCCATCTCATTCATCTGCTCCCCACTGCAGCAACCAGTATATTACTTGATACACTGTTGGTCCTTGTCTTAGTCATCTATCGCTGCCTAACAAATTATCACAAAACTCAGCAGCTTCAAAGAATTGCATTAAGTATCTCAGGGTTTCTGTGGAGCAGGAATCTGGCCCTGGCTTAGCGGGGTGCTTCTGACTCAGGATGACTCACAAAGCTGTGATCAAGGTATTGCGTAGGGCAGCAGTTACCTCTTCCAAGTTCACTCATTTGGCTGCATGCTGGCTTCAGGTTCTTGCTGGCTATTGGCTGGAGACATTAGTTCCATGCCATCCGGGCTATTGCTAATGGGGCAATTTGCTTTCCCAAAATGGAGGGGTGGGAGAGTGAAGGAAGGAGGAGGAGAGGAAGAGAGAGAGACAGAGAGAGAAAGGAGAGCAGGATGGAAGTCATAGCCAACCAAGGGCTGGGGTACTACTGACATCTAGTGTGGGAACATCCTAAAATGCACAAGACAGCCCCCCACAACAAACACTTATCTGGCCAAAATGTCAAAAGTGCTGATGTTGAGAACCCCTGACCTTGAGTGTTGAATGTTTTCAAGGCATTTTATGTACCTTACCTCAATCCTCACACAACCCTACAAGGGTATTATCTCTCCATTTTATAGCTGAGAAAATTGAGGCTTTGAGAAGTTCAATGATTTGCTACCTAGCAAGCAAATAGGGAGGCTGGAGTGGAACATAGTTCAATCTCTCTCCGTTACCAGGCTCCTACCCTGGGAAACAGGAGCAGAGAGAGGCAAAAAAGGGAAAACAAGGTCTGAGGGTGCAGAGGGAAGAAATGCTCTCTCTTCCAGGAAAAGTTCCAGACACCACGCTTGTCACCTCATCCGAAATTTGCGATGAGATAAGGACATAAACCTGAGCCGACTCCGCTCTCTGAGAAAAGATAGCTTGGCAAGGTCCTGGTTCGCGTCAGAGTTGAGTTGGAGGTGGGGCTATTTGTGGTCTTGGGTACCCACAGCGCTCACAGCAACCGCAACCTCTGCCTTTCTGCTCTGGGCCCCAGCTGTGCCTCCAGATGAATCACTGGTGATTGCTCAGAAAGCCATGCCAAGCTCCCCTTCATTCTCTTTCTGTGCAGTAGACCTGGCTTCTCCCATGCCCAGGATGCACCACCAATTAGATCCCATTATGAAACATCTGCTAAATACATTTTACATTTCTTATCGTTTCTATCTGAATGTGTTCCCCACCTCAATCAGACATTTTTCCTCCTGACCCCCTCCATCCCAGGATGAACATTTCATTTTCCAAAGGATCATCTCATCCTGAGATAGATTCTCTGACTTAATTATGCCCTCTCAAAATGCCTTTCCACTGGGGATGTCACCCCTTTATCAGTGGTGCTCTTTATTTTAATAGGACTTACTTCTCCCGGGATGGAAACACGCAAATCCAACCTGCAGTGGCTCTCAAACAACAGTGAGAGGCTCTTAGTACCACAAACCTTTAGAATATTTGAATTAAAAAATTCTAGGTGTGTATGCATTATAAAAGCTTGTAGTTCTTACTGGAAGTTTTATATAAAAGAAAAATTAGGCAAGGAGAAGATTGTTTTCTTCATCCTGGGGCTCCAGGAATAGACAAACCTTTCATCAGCTGAGAATCTGTAGGTATGTGCCTGCTGGGCTTTCAAAGGGCACACATTCTTTGGCCAGATATGGCCCTGCCACATAAGCCGGCCTTGTAGGAGACTTGGTTGTTGCAGTTGCTGTGTGTGATTGAGTGACTAATGTCATCTCACCTTGTTCATATCATGACCTAAACTGTTGAGGCGAGGAGGGAAGGAGAGGGGATGGAATTCTCCATATGGGCCCTTGGTGGACCAACTGCAGAGTTGTATGGCCTTGTTCATCTTTCCACTTGGCTGTATCACACTAGCTACATCCACAGACAAATTTCAGGCTGGAAATGGCAGTTATCAAGTAACAAAAATGCATACGGCCCTTAGACATCAATAGAAAAACATAGTACGCAAAACCACACAAGAAAAATAACAGATCAAGTGACCTCGAGTAGCCTCTTCCTTCTGTCCGTTTATTTCTGATTTCTGACTGGCTGGCACGGTATCTCTTGAGTTTTACATTGTTGACCCAGTACACACACACACACACACACACACACACACACACACACGCGGGTTCTACAAAAAAAAAAAGTTCTACAAAAAAATTCACTTTTACTATATGTGATTCATTTGAATATTTTCATTCTATTCTAGTCCATTCCAACCTAGTCTATTAAAAACACATTTTTCTGCCCATTAAGCTAATTTCGCAATATGTTGAAGGAACATGACCTGCAGCTTAAAAATATCATATTACTTAAACTGTGGTTTAAAGAATGACAATTTATAGTATTCTGATGAAATACAAACCATAACTAGAAAGTGAATTTAATTAACATTTTTTAGGATTTTTTTTCTGTGAGATCTTTAATATTGCTCAATCTTTGGTGGAATTTAATGTGCTCATAATTTCACATTTTTCCAATTCTGATGATCCTTTGTCAAAACTGCATAATTAAATCAGACTCTTCACTCTCAGATAGGGTCTCTAGGAACTCCTTTCAAAGTGTTACACCCGCGAGGCTCAGCAAGATTGGGGGACACAGTGCTGCTTAACTGTGGTTGTGGTGTGTGTAGACATATAGGAGTCCATACTGCAAACAGCACACCGGGGAAGCACCAAAGTTTAGCCAAATCCACCTGGATTCAGCACCAAAGAGGGAATCAGGTACAAGACCAAGACTGAAGCTGTGAAAATTCCGGGTGGAAGGAAAGGGGAGCAGGGCACAAGGCAGTTCCCAGACTAAGGAGTAAAAAGCTGTAGGGGCGCCTGGGTGGCTTAGTCGGTTGAGCGTCCGACTTTCGCTTAGGTCATGATCTCGCGGTTCGTGGGTTCGAGCCCCGCGTCGGGCTCTGTGCTGACTGCCAGCTCAGAGCCTGGAGCCTGTTTCAGTCTGTGACTCCCTCTCTCTCTGACCCTCCCCTGCTCACGCTGTCTCTCTCTATCTCTCCTAGAAATAAATAAAAATATAAAAAAAAAAAAGCTGTAAAGGCTTCTGATCCTCTTTTTGAGGCCTTGGTTTGGAGCACGCTCTTATATACTGACCTCTTGTCATCTCAGCTACAAATACGGCAGTATGCATTCAAACACAAAACCAAATTCCATCATTACGCTTAAATTTTTTTAATGATTTCTTTTATTAAAAACTTTTTTCATGTTTATTTATTTTTTTTTGTTTTTATTTATTTCTAGGAGAGAGAGAGAGAGAGAGAGAGAGAGACAGCGTGAGCAGGGAGGGTCAGAGAGAGAGGAGTCACAGACTGAAACAGGCTCCAGGCTCTGAGCTGGCAGTCAGCACAGAGCCCGACGCGGGGCTCGAATCCACGAACCGCGAGATCATGACCCAAGCGAAAGTCGGACGCTTAACCGACTAAGCCACCCAGGCGCCCCCATGTTTATTTATTTTTGAGAAAGAGAGAGACAGAGCATGAGTGGGGGAGGGGCAGAGAGAGAGGGAGACACAGAATCTGAAGCAGGCTCCAGGCTCTGAGCTGTCAGCACAGAGCCCGACGCGGGGCTCAAACTCACAAACCAGGAGATCATGATCTGAGCTGAAGTCGGATGCTTAACCGACTGAGCCACCCAAGCACCCCTTTAATGGTTTCCTAATATCATTCACTATCTCATTATCCATGATTGCTCTGTCCCATAATTTTTTGTTTTTACATTTTGTTTTTTCTAATCAGGTCCAAATAATTAGGGTCATACATTTTAACTGGTTGATTTGTCTGATAATTCTTTCCAATTGTAACTCCTCCCTCCTTTTTTTCTGAGTGCAGCAAAGTAAAATCTAAGATCTTCCCAAGAAAATATACATTGTTTATTTCAACTTGTATATCGGGAGAAAAATAGCTGCAGTCCTGCATAGGGGAGAAAAGCTTGTTTTAGGTGATATGGTGACAAGGGTGATGGAAAACTGGTCCCATCTCCATCATTTCTGAAATCTCCTCCATTAGACTCACTCCCTTATATTTCTAAAAGGTCTCCTTTAAAACACAACAGCACTGGGGCGCCTGGGTGGCTCAGTGGGTTAAGCATCCAACTTTGACTCAGGTCATGATCTCACTGTTCATGAGTTTGAGCCCCGCGTCAGACTCTCTGCTATCAGCGCAGAGCCTGCTTTGGATCCTCTGTCTCCCTCTCTCTCTGCCCCTACTCTGCTCATGTCCTCTCTCTCTCTCAAAAACAGAATAAACACTTTTAAAAAAGAAATTAACTGCCATCATAAAAAATTTAAATAAATAAATAAAACACAACTGCATTAAATCCCCATGTATCTCACAATCTATAAACAGGAAATCTGTTAATCTCTGATAATAGTCTCTGAGTTCTTTGTCAGCACAATGTGTATAAATGATGACCCAGGGGAGGAAAGCCTGGTGAGCTATCAAAGAGCCCACTCTAACAAATTTTTAGCATTGAATGCATTTAGATGCCTTCTAATCTTCAGAAAATTGACAATCCATGTATTTATTGTTTTTTCTGTGATGGTACAAACCAGGATCCGATGCTAGTTTTTCCATTTCCAGAATGAGTTTTCTTACATTCACTTGAATAAACCAATTTCATCACCATTCAATGGCCATTTCCTACCCTTCAAAAATTATGGAACATAGCATTGTATTTTTAAGCTAGCGAGCATTTAGAAACCACAAAAACTTTAGTTTTTCTTTTTTTTCTTTTTCCTTTGTCATGTTGCTTCCCCTTTACCTTTGCCTGGATTTGTGGGTGACATGAACTAGAGAAATTATGCAAGAGTAGAAATGCCACGTGACAGCAACCCACACTACAGTGACCATGTCAATTGTTAAATTAACTTTATTGAGCTATAATTTACATAACATAAACTGCTCTCATATTAAGGGCACATTTCAATGAGATTTGATAAATGTATATACTTCTGTAACCTCCACCCTGATCAAGACAGATATAGGACACTTTCATCACCCCTAAAAGTTGCCTTATGTCTCTTAGCAGTCACCTCTCCCTTCCCTGGCCCCAGGCAAACACTGATCTGTTTCCCATCAACAGAGATGAAATGTACCTCCTCTAGAATGTCACATAGATGGACTATACAGGATATGTCTTCTGTGCCTGCCTACTTTAGCTCATCCTAAGTTTCTGAGATTCACCCATGTTTTTCTATGTATCAATACTTGTTCCTTTTTATTGCTGCAAAGGATTCTATGATATGGATTCACCATAATGTGTTTATCCATTCACCTTTTGATAGACATAGGAATTGTTCCAGTTTTTAGCTGTTCTGAATAAAGTTGCTAAAAGGAATGTGTACAGGTCTGTGTGGGTAAATACCCACACGAGGAATGGCTGGTAAGTGTATGAATAACTATAAGAAACCGCCAAAATGTTTCCCAAGGAGGTTGTTCGTTTTAGAGCCTCACCAGCAACGCATGAGAATTCCAGTTGCTCTCGATCCTCACCAGCAGTCGCTGTTGTCAGTCTTCTTAATTACAGTCACACTAGTGCAATTGTAAAAGGATCTCACTATAGCTGTGCTTTGCATTTCCTTCATGATGGAAGATTTTGAGCAAGTTCCCATGTGCTTATTGGCTTATTTGTATATCTTCTTTTGTGAAGTATATGAATCTTTTGCTTAATTTTAGTGGGTTGTTTTCTTATTATTGTAATAAGTTCTGTAATAGTTCTTTCTGTATTCTAGATATAATCCTTTACTAGATATATTATGAATTTATTTTTTCCCAGTCTGTGACTTGCCTTTTTATCATTTTAATGGACTCTTTCAAAGGGAAAACTTTTAAATTTTTGACAAAATCCAATATATATATATATGAGTGTCACTATTTATTCTTTTCATGTCTTAAGAAATCTTTGCCTATACCGAGATCAGGAAGATAATCTCCTCCATTTTCTGTGAGGAGTTACATTTAGCTTTTATATTTAGATAAATGACCCACTTAAAATAAATATTTGCATGTGGTATGAACTAAGAGTAGAGGTTCATTTTTGTCCATATGAATATCCCAACTGTTTCAGTGTCATTTGTTGAAAGAATATTTTTTTACCTTTACTGAAAATAAATATACGTGTGGGTCTGTTTCTGGAATCTTCATTTGATTCCTTTTATCAAAATGTTTACCTTTATGCCAATACCATGTTTTCTTGATCACTGCAGTTTTGTAAATAAGTCTTATAAGTGTTCCAACATTGCTCTTTGTCTAAAACAAGTTGACTATTCCAGCTCATTTGCATTTCTGTATAAATTCTAGAAGAGGCTGTGCACAGTAGAAAGCTTCTGAGTAATAAAATGGAATGAAATATTGGTACATGTGAGAACATGGGTGATTCTAAATAATTATGCTGAGTGGGAGAAACCAAACCAAAAAGAATACATATTATTTAAATCCATATGTATATAATCCTAGAAAATGCAAAGGACGCTATACTGATAGAAAGCAGATGAGTAGTTTTCTGGATATGAGTCATGGAAGGAAGGTAGGAAAGAGGCAGAAATGAGAGATGATACAAGAGCACAAGAAAATTTCAAATGTTCCAATCTGATGTATTCAGATCGATGGATATGTTCTTAATTGTGGTAATAGTGTCATGAGCATATACAATGAACAACTTATCAATTTCTACACTTTTAATTTTTACAGTTCATTGCATATCAATTATACTTCGATAAAGCTGGTTTTTAAAAAGTAGATACTGAAAAAAGTGGAGCTTTCAAATAACTCTTTCAAAGATATAAACAGAATGAAAATTCGAAGGGTTCGGGACTTCTCACAGCAGTGCTGGAGACTAGAATACAATAGAAAAATTTCATCAAGAGTCCAAATGAAAGTGATTTCCAACTAAAATTCTATATCCTGTTCTGCAATAAAGCAAGAAGATGGGATAAAATTTACAGATATGTGCAACACAAACAAAATTACTTATGATCCGTTCTTTCTCAGGAAGCCTCTGTAATATCCACACAAACAAAAGAACAAAGGAAGAAGAGTATTATATGAGGTTAGAAATTTCCTAGGATCCAATGCACAAGACAGAGGAGAGGAATTCTCTGGATGATGGGAAAGAGAATCCCCAGAATGGCAGTAGAGAGTGCAGCATTCTAAAGAGCAGGAGGTGTAAATGAATGGAAGCTCCAGGGGAGATGTTTCCTTTAAAAAAAAAAAAAAAAAAGGAAACCAACAGGAGACTATCTCATACATTTCACAATGTAGAAAATTGTTTTGAGCGGCCAGTGGAGCAAGTGGGAAGCATTAAAATAGATACAGAGAAAATGAAAAAGATGATAAGAACTGGACAATTATTAATGCCAGCGCTAATAAAACGTTGTGAAAGAAAGAAACATAACCATGGTATACTCTGATTATGGTTCAGCAGGAAATGATATTTTAGTCTTAACACTAAAAATACTCAATATTCTTTAAAAAAAAAAAACAAACCTGTGATACATTTCTACTGAAAGGAGGAGAGGAAGCATGGGGCAGAGCAAATTATGTATGTTAAATCCTGCTGTACCATAATAGAAAATACGTAGATAGTGTATACAATTAATCTATTAAGAAATAGAGTTTGGGGCGCCTGGGTGGCTCAGTTGGTTGAGCGACTGACTTCCGCTCAGGTCATGATCTTGCAGTTCATGGGTTCAAGGCCTGCGTCAGACTCTGTACTGACAGCTCAGAGCGTGAAACCTGCTTCGGATCCCGTGTCTCCCTCTCTCTGTCTGCACCTCCCCTGCTCATGCTCTGTCTCCCTCTCATTCTCAAAAATAATAACATTATTTTTTAATAATGAGAATAACATTAATAACATTAAAAAAATAGAGTTAAATACTTAATTTTGAATTATGCATGTAAACACTAGGAGGAAAGAGTACAGCACTTGCCCCTGGGAAGTAGGACTAGGGGTGAGGAGGGATAGGACATGGGACTCCTTTAAAAATTGTTTACTACTTTTTGACTCTTAAAAGCATGTGCATGTATTTTTGTTAAAAATTTAAAAAGTAGTTAAATAATTAAAATGATTTCTGGAGACTGTATGAAAATAAAATGACTCCTCTAGGATTCCTCTGTTTACATGCATTTTATTGAATGCATTTTTCTATTTATTAGTTATCAGCCTAAGTGAAGATTAGAAATGAATAATATTGCTGAAGTCTTCTTGGAAACTTCTATCAAATGTGTTATATAAGCACAAAAATTGATAGATACTTTTGTGCCTTAGCCAGAATGTGAGCTTTTCAAAAAACAACATTAGTTCTGATAATTTTCTCTAGTGTTTGTAATTCTACTTCATCAATTTCTGTTTCTTTCTTTATTATTTCCTTCTTTCTGCACAATCTGCTCTTCTTTTATTAGCCTCTTACTTTGGAAACTTAGGTCATTGATTAAAAAATTTTAATTTTTTTCTTTTTCCAAAATGGTACTTGAGTTTCTAAATTTCCTTTTAAGTACCACTTTGGCTGAGTCCCAAAATTTTGATAAATTATATTTTCATTACCGTTAAGTACAAAATATTTTCTAATTTCCCTTGTGATTTTTTTCACTGAAATACGGATTACTGATAAATGTGCTATTTCAAAATCCAATTATTTGAGAGTTTTCAAATAGTTTACTATGACTGATTTCTAATTTCACTATTGTCTGAGACTGTTTATGATTTCAATTCTTTTAAATTTCTTTCTTTATGTTTATTTATTTTTGAGACAGAGAGAGAAAGAGCACAAGCAGGGAGGGTCAGAAAGAGAGGGAGCTACAGAATCTGAAATACACTCCAGGCTCTGAGCTGTCAGCACAAAGCCTGACACGGGGCTTGACCCCATGAACCATGAGATCATGACCTGAACCAAAGCCAGACACGTAACTGACTGAGCCACTTAGGCGTCCCTCTTTTAAATTTCTTTTAAGATTTACTTTATGGTTCAGGTTAATATCCAAAATCTATAAGGAACTCACCAAACTCCACACCCAAAAAACAAACAAGCCAGTGAAGAAATGGGCAGAAGATATGAACAGACACTTCTCCAAAGAGGACATCCAGATGGTCAACAGACACGTGAAAGGATGCTCAGCATGCCTCCTCATCAGGGAAATACAAATCAAAACCACACTGAGATACCACCTCACGCCAGTCAGAGTGGCTAAAATGAGCAAATCAGAGAACTCTAGATGCTGGCGAGGATGTGGAGAAACGGGCGCCCTCCTACACTGTTGGCGGGAATGTAAACGGGTACAGCCCCTCTGGAAAACTGTGGAGGTTCCTCAGGAAACTAACAATAGAACTCCCCTATGACCCAGCAATAGCACTGCTAGGAATTTACCCAAGGGATACAGAAATGCTGAGGCATAGGAGCACATGTACCCCAATGTTCATAGCAGCACTCTCCACAATAGCTAAAACATGGAAAGAGCCTAAGTGTCCATCAACAGATGAATGGATCAAGAAGATGTGGTTTATCTATACCATGGAATACTACATGGCAATGAGAAACAATGAAATCTGGCCATGTGTAGCGACATGGATGGACCTTGAGGGTATTATGCTGAGTGAAATAAGTCAGGCAGAGAAGGACAAATATCATATGTTTGCATGTATAGGAGGATTAGGAGGAACTTAACTGAGGACCGTGGGGGAGAAGAAGGTGGGAAATGGTGGGGGAAAGGGAGAGAGGCAAACCATGAGAGACTCTTGAATGCTGACAAAAACTGAGGACTGATGGATGTCGGGGGGGAGGAGGGATGGGCATGGAGGAGGGCACTTGTGGGGATTAGCACTGGGTGTTATGTGGAAACTAATTTGACAATAAACTATTTGTAAAAAAAAATTCAATTTCTAATCTAAAAAAAAAAGATTTACTTTATGGTTCAGTGGATATTTTAGTAAATGTTCCACATGCACGTGAAAAGCATGAGTATTTTGTAATTTGGGGGTGTAGTGCTTGGTAAATGTCAATTAAGTACATTTGATTGATAGTATCACCAAGATTTTTATGTCCTTACTAGTTTTTATCTATATCCTATTACTGAATGAGGGATATTATAATCACCAACTATGATTGTGGATTTGTGTATTTGGTTTTTGTCTTTTGGTTTTTCAGTTTTTACGTTATGAATTTTGAAGTTATTTTACTAGATGTATACACATTTGACTTTTTGATGAATTATTCCTCTTTATCTCTTCTAAAACTCATTTTGTCTTGAAGTCTAATTTATCTGATATTAATATAGCAATGCTGGTTTGTTATGCTTATTGTTTGTATATTCTGGTCTATTCATATCATTATATTCAGAGTATGTCTCTTAAAGATATCACTTACTGGGTTGTGTTTTTTTATCCAACAAGAAAATTTCTGCCTTTTAATTGGAGTTTAGTTCATTTACATTTAATGAAATGATCCATAAGATTAGATTTTAAAATATCTTCTTTCTGTTTGTTTTTCATTGGCTCCTTCTGGTTTTTGTCCCTCTGTTGCTTGTCTCCTGCCTTCTTTGGGGCTAATTGAATATTTTTAGTATTTTCTCCATTAGCTTCTTAGTTATATCCCTGTTTTTTATATTTTTAGTGGTTGCTCTGAGGCTAACAATGTGCATTCTTAACAAAGTCTATTTAGAGTCCATACTGTACGTCAAACTTCACACTTCATATCTGACCTTCACATTTCCTACTTTATCTTTCCTAATTTACATCTGATACCTTTCACTTCCCACTTTTCACTTCTCATATGTAATAATCTTACACTAATGCAATTCCACTTACTCATCTACCCTTGTCCTTTGTTCTAATGTCGTCATATCTTTTGCTTCTACAAATGCTGTAAAATCCCCTTACAATGTTAATTTTGCTTAAATAGTCCATTCGCTTTTAAGGATTACGGAAAGAAAAAGAATATTGTCATTTAAATGTATCCTTTTATTGGGCTGCCTGGGTGGCTCAGTCCGGTAAGCGTCTCACTCTTGATTTCGGCTCAGGTCATGAACTGGTGGTTCGTGAGTTTGAGTCCTGCATGGGGTTCACGCCAACAGCACTGAGCCTGCTTGAGATTCTCTCTCTCTCCTTCTATTTTTGTCCCTCCTCTGCTCACACATGTGCGCTCTCTCTCTTTCTCTCTCTCTCTCTCAAAATAAGTAAATGAACTTAAAAAAATAAAATAAATGTATCCTTTTATTTACCATTCCTGGGGCTCTTCTTCCTTCCTTCAGATCTGAGTTTCCTTCTGTCTCATGTCCTGTTAGCCGACAGAACATCCCTTAGGATTTCTCATACAGCAGGTTTGCTGGTGATGGATTCTCTGAGCTTTTATTTATCTGAAAATGTCCTTACTTCATCCTTTTTATTGCAAACTACTTTCACTGGATATTGAATTGTGGGTTGACAGGTTTTTCTTTGTTTCTTTTTTGTTTAATTACAGCACTTTAAACATGCCATTCTATTATATGCTATTTTATGTAATATGCTTTTTGTCTCTGGTTGCTTTCAAGATGTTTTACCTTTATTTTCAGCACTTCAATATGTCTAAGTGTGATTTGTCTTGTATTTACAGTTCTTGAAGTTTGTGTGTTTCCTAGATCTTTAAATTGGTAATTGACATTAAGTTTCAAGAATTTTTGGTCATTATTTACTCAAAATATTTTCAGTGCCTTTATGTCTTCTGCTGATATTTCTGTTACATGTATATTAGACCATTTATTCCATAGGTCCCTAAGGATCTTTTTTTCAAGTTTATTTATATATTTAAAGAGAGAGAGAGAGAGTACATGTAGGAGGGGCAGAGAGAGGGAGAGAATGAATCCCAAGCAGGCTCCCCACTCACTGTGTGGAGCCAAATGTGGGGCAAACTCACAAACTATGAGATCATGACTGAGCCAAAATCAAGAGTTGGAGGCTTAACTGACTTAGCCACCCAGGCACCTTCCTCAGGATCTTTTTTATTCACATAATTTCGTCTTTCTATACTTCAGATTAGAGAAGTTATGTACTTTTCAATTCTAGAATTTCTAGGTGGAGATATATATACTTTTCTCTGCTGCAATTCCCTACCTATTTGTTCATTAAGATATAATTTTCTTTCACTCTTCCCTATTTTCTACTTTTTCTCTCAAGATATTTATAATACCTGTTCTAAAGTTGTGTCTGCTGAATCCCACATCTGAGTCACCTTGGAGTTCGTAATTATTCACTTCTTTTGTTCTTAACTATGGGCCATGTTCTCTTGTTTCCTGGAATATCTGGGAATTTTTTTTTACTGTATATTGGGTATTGTTGATGATAGAGATTCTAGATTTTGTTATCTTTCTTAAAAACGTGTTTATTTTTGTTCTAGTAGGCAGTGTTACCGGCTAATCACCTTGAACTTGTGTAGGTTGGCTTGTCACTATACTGGATTGGATCTGTGAGAAAAAAAAACCCTCAGCTTAGTCTTGTGGAGGATTGGTATTAGGTGTTTTGTTTGTTTTGTTTTGTTTTTTAGACAAGGTTGAGAAACTAGGCTTTACTCTAAGGTGTGGTGCTTACTTCTAAGATGTGGCCTTTCTGGTCTCAAAGCTGGATGCTTGAGGTATTAACAAGATGTGAATGCTGTCTCTCTACTCTGTAGGATCTCCAACTTCTCCCAGTCCTGCTCAACCTTTATTATTTCTGCTCCATAATTGGAACAGCAATTCTGCAGCAATTCTTCTCTGGTGAGCCTTGTGTAGTCTTGTCCTGCATGTATACAGTGTAGTACTCAGCCAAGAATTCAGGGAGAACTCCTTCCCAAACCTCCTGACTCTCTGTACAGCTTCTCCTCTCTGGTGCCCTGCTTTGCAGATCCAGCTGCTTCAGATCCCCCAGACTCTGATCTGTGTTCCCTCAACACTGCAACTGTGCTCTTCTTAGATCCTAGCTTCTCATACCATGTTTGGGAACACATCCCCAGGCGGAAAACTGCATCGAGGCTAGGCTTACCTCATCCTTTGCAATGCCTGTTTTCCAATGTTTAAGAATAGTTGTTGCATACATTTTTTCCAGTTTTATGATTGTTTACCACAGGAGGCATAACCCAATACCAGTCATTCCTTTATAGCTAAAAGCAAACGCTAGCCAGTACTTAAACCAGACCAAAAATGAAAATGTTTTCTGAATCTCTTGCATATTTTACATTCAGTTTTCCAACTTTGTACTATTCATTTTTATGGCCCATAACATGGATATAAGTTCTTGAATCCATTAAGAAGCTTAATATATTAAACTTGGAAAACAGTCAATTAAACAAACCTGGCCATTTGCAAACACTGAGGTGCTCTGAGACTGGCCATTAAGGCTGAATGACTGACTAGTCAAAAGCCCTCCTCTATCACCATTGCTCTTTTGTACATTTGAATTTGAACCTTAGCTTATTAGATGGTTAATAGGGTCTGTTTTAACTTTTTACAATGGAGGAGTCTGGATAGAAAAAGAAAATACCTCTGAGTCTATAAGAGGATACACCTAACATTGTACAGCCTCCAACTGCCTACTATTTGTGTAGAACAGGATAGTTAATGATCTACCAAAACGTCCAGGAGAAGGAACAAAAGGATAATATTACCTTATACGTGAATAGTGAATATCTCAATTGGACCTCTCAGTAACCCTATGACAAAGGCAATAAGCTGTTATCACTCCCATTTTACAAAGGAGGAAACTATGAATCAAATAAGTTCATTGGCTTGTCCAAAATCACATCGGCAGATGATGACAGAACTTAGAAAGGCAAAATCACTGTGAGTAAATTTACAACTTATGCCCTGATACATAGGCAACTAAGGTTAGCCCAGAAAATGGATGGAAATCATAGCCAAGTATAAATTGTAATTTGAGAAATGCCAAATCATTCACCTTCTAATTTATCACAGAGCCTAAAATGTCAGCATTAGTCATCCATTTTTAAAAATTTTATTAAAAAATGTTTAAATGTTTATTCATTTTTGAGAGACAGAGCATGAGCAGGGGAGGGACAGAGAGAGGGAGACACAGAATCCAAAGCAGGCTCCAGGCTCTGAGATGTCAGCACAGAGCCCAACACAGGGCTCAAACTCAAGAGCCATGAATCATGACCTGAGCCAAAGTTGGATTCTTAAGCAACCGAGCCACCCAGGCACTCCAGTCATTCATTTTAACTTGAACCATCAATGTTAAAATGGAGATCTAATTACCTTGCATTTGTACAGCCATTCACAATTTCCCAAATGTGATTTACCTTTAATTATAAAACCTAACATTTATTATGAATACTCTGTATGTAGCAGACACTATTTTAAGTGTTTTGCATATTTTGACTATTTTATCTATATAATGATTCTAAAAGAAGGGTTCTATAAATATCTCCATTTTGCATATGAAGAAACTAAACTATAAAAAGATCAAATGTCTCATCTAAGGTCATACATTAGAAAGTAGAAATGTTAGAATTTGAGTCTAGATTCAGAGTTCTTGCTTTTAACCATAAAACTATTTGCTATGCTATTAGATCCAAACCAAAGTCTAAAAGATAAAGGCATTATTAAATCATCTTTTACAGATGAACAAATGGAGACCCAGAAAATTTAAGTGACTTAGCCAAGGCTCCCCAAATAATTATTAGTTAATTTTTTTACTAATTCTGGTAATCACTACTCCTAATCAACTCTTATAATATATTAATCCAAAGGATTACTACTCAAGCCATTATCAGCAAAAAGAGAGATTGGGGCAAACACAGTTATATTTTAATGAAATCTAAAGTAAGGTATTCTGAGAAGCTAAAAAGAAAAAGCAGCTTGAGAATTTTTGAACCCCAAGATAGTAATGAGAAATATTCACTTCAGTCTACAAATACTTAAAGAATTCCCTAACTATGTTAGGCATTGTTATTAGCACAGGAGGCTATCTATGAACAAAACAAACAAAAATCCCTACTTTCATAGAATTTACATTCTAGTAGAATATCAGAAAACATTGATGATACAGAATTACTTTGAAAATAAAGAGAAACAATATAAAGCAGAATTATAAATGAATTCAGTTGAATTTTTTTCCAAATCTATTCCTTCCTCAGTAACTCATTTATTTTCCACATACTTCTTCCCAGAAACAACTTACTTATATGTAAAATGTAGGTAACTCGAGATACTTCAAAATACAACATCAAACTTGTTGTTAGGAGAAATTACAGACTTTCAAAGGAAATGAGAACTTTCCCCCCTCAAATAATAATAATATAGGATCTGGTGGAGCTGTAAAGACACAGGTTTTCCATCATATTAGAGCACATAAAATCTTGAGAAAGTTGCCCCACCTTTAAAAATATCTTCTAAGATTCTTTATTTTTAAAATCCCCTTTAAGGGACACCTGACTGGCTCAGTTGGAAGAGCATGCAATGCAAGGTCAAGCCCCACGTGTGGTGTAGAGGTTGCTTAAAGATCAAATCCTTAAAATAAAGTCCTCTCTTAGGTTATTGGAGATTCTTACTACTAAAGAGTCGAATGCTGGCTGCTAGAACAAGTGGGGACCCCTGAGGGGAAGGAGGGCTGAGAAACTACCTCCAGTCCTGTGCAAACTCTCTTCACCATCATGTCTTTAACAGAGGTCTATCTTCTCCAGTTTTCTACTTGGGTTTACTTTAACAGACTCATCAGAATTGACAAGGGACGAATTCTTAGTTCAGGGTAGAAAAACCTCTGCTTTGATTCTTTAGCCTGAGTTGCTAGGCAGCAGCTATTCCCACGCTGAGGGAGCCAGCTCTTGCTTTTATCAGTAGTTGTCAATCATGTGCACCAAGCAAGTGCCTCCATGAAAAGCTTATTTTTCTCCTCTCTCTTGCTGGTCACATCCACATCAGTTTTTGTGGGATCTCTGCAGTACCATGCTTAACTTCCAGGGATCAATGACTCCCAAATCCATTTCATTCCTACAGCTCAGAAAGGTGTTCTCCTCTTCCCTAAACAATGCTTCTGCTCAACCTAGGCAACTTGAAATTTTCAGAGGGCTTCACTCTTTGAGGCCAAAGATTCTATTTTTCATTGAAATGCAAATCCAGTCCCTGTAATTGACAGGTTTGGGTGAATGAATTTCTCAAATCACTTCCACTGGCAAAGTGGGTGTGGTAGAGGTGAGGGGAGGTGAACAGAAGAGTGTCAGGAAGAGAGGAGCAGAGAGAATAAGAGGCATTGACAGAGGGAGCAAAGAACCCAGGAAGGGAAGCTGGGACCACTGATGACAAATCTGTCAGTTCTTTGGTTTCCCCAAGGGTTGGTCTTGTACTTGGCAACTAAGCCATAGTATCTCACTAAACAGAGCCTGAGCAGCATCCTGCTTTCCAACCATGTAAATCAGAAATGGAAACTCTGGGTCAAGATGGAGGTGCATGTGGGGGATGCTGGGATGTGCTGCCAAGACCCCCAATTAGTCCCAGTGGCTGGGACTCTACTCTAAGCCATTCAGGGATTGCCTTGGCTGGAGGAAATTGCCTGACCAAGATCACCTCTCCTTCCCAAGGGATCCTACATCCAATGACCAGTTAATGCAATGGGATAAAAGCCCCACCCGCGACACCTCTGCAGTTTCATTTCATCTTCATAACTCCTCAGTTGGTTGGCTGAGGCATCTGTTAAGACTGCATCACAGCTCAGCCTCTGCCCAGTCCTATTTCCTTTCCTTGTCTTTCAAAAGAGTTGAATTCAAAAGTACACCCTAAGAAATCTGCATGCCAATCTCCGTCTCAAGGTCTGCATCCCGGAGACCCCAAACTATAATAACCAGGCTGTGAAGCTTCAATTTCCCAGATGAAGATAATCACATTCTACATCATTACATAGGTGAAAAGAGTAGGATGTCTTGGGCTGCTGTACATGGCTGCTTACTGCACTGTTTAGGCTGAAACTGGGAAATGTGGCTCAATGACATTTAATAATGCAAATGGACCCAAAGAAGTTTTCCTTTTTCCCTGAGAGATGTTCTGGGAGCTTAGCTTCTCAGACATTAGACAACTGCAGCAAAAAATGATCCATTTCATTCAACAAACATTCACTGAATGTGTAGTCTTCTTTGAGCACAAAATTATTGCTGCCATCATTGTCACTGTCATCGCCATCATCATTGTCATCTGTCTTTGTTGTTACTAACTGGAATTTCAAGTGATTCTCCCAAACTGGTACTTCAGAAACTTCAAATCACTTCAGAAAACAAATCGCTATCTACTCATAGTCCCATTATGTTTGCATAGATAATGATGGTACAAACTTTGACCTTTATATTTCCTGATAGAAGTATACTTTGTCTCCAAACCATCAGCTTGTAGACACTGCCCCAACTGTTTAGTCATGCCAATGGCCTTTCTTTGGAGTTTCTTCATTTCTGCTAAGAAGTTTTGAGTCTTAGTGATCCTATATGTTTCCTATTTTCTAGACATGGCTGAACTAAAATTTTAAACCCAGGTAAGATTGTATTCTTTTGGTTTGCTTCCAGTGGTCTCACTGAAGATATCTAGCCAGGCTCCATGATAAAGCTAGTCACTGGGTCAGAATGACATTAAGGCTTCTCTGAGCATATCTGATAGTTCATATCCATCCCAATAGGCAAAATTTGAACCATTATACTTTCTCACACACCATTTTACATTTGCCCTCAGCTGCTCTGCTCAGTTCCTTGTGAGATCTCTGTGATTATCTTGGCTAGCTGATGCTTTACTCCCTCAAACAATTTAATATCTCCTGTAAACTGTGAAGCTTGACTACTGATGGTTTTTTGCTAGTAATGCTCCTAATAGTGAGAGATAATTAATTCTGCTCTGATCCTTCAGGATTCCATTATTTAGACCTCCGTTATGTGCCCATATTCCTACCTTTTGTTTCTTGTCTTTAACTTATGTTATTTTTCCTTCAAAAAGGAATCCCACAAGTTCCATGCTAATGCATACTGGGGACTGACAGTGTGGTAGCAACCATAGGGCTACCCTAAGATATACGCTGGTTCAGACATCCCATGGAAATATATGCCCCTCCTTGGTTGGTTGATCCTTGTCCAAAAGAATCTGGGAAGGCCTGGCTAAAGCAGAGTCCACAGTCTTTCTGAGTCCAGGGTTAGGTTTAGTCCATGTCTTCCCTTAGTCCTGCAATGGGTTCTGAAGTCCTTCATTGATTCTAAACCTGCTCCATCTTCTGGCTGTGGCCTGACAAATTTCAGTGTCCTGGGTATGATTTCTTTAACCTTCCTCAGGTTGAATTCACTCCTAGCAATTCCAAAGAGAGTCAGAATAACCACAGGCTGCAAAGGGAATTATCATCTTTGGGATGTGAGCAAGTTTCTTAGGAACGATAAGATCAATAACTTCCACTATAGATAGGATTAACATTGCGTAAAACGTCACCATTGCATTAAGATGTGATGAGTTAGTAAATTCAGTGTTACTTTTCAAACATAATTTGGACAAAATCTTGGAATTCTACTACCTATTAGAGACTGTGAGCAATAATGTGTGCATAATGTACAGCATCACAAGAAACAAAAGCATCTGTTCTTTCATACTGATCCATGAAGAACTGAGAAAGGGGGCATTTTATAAGGTATGAATATAAAATCTCTATTCTTTCTGACTGTGAATCATATCTCTAAATATAGATTTGCACGTATGTACATGCACACAATTATGGCATCTTCCCCGTTGACTCAAAGGATTTTATTTCAACTTCTCATTTCTAGGATGTCACTGTTCTTTCCTATTCCCACATGCCTGAGTCACACACCCCTCTTTTGCCCCTTGTAAGGTAACAGGGACAGATTTACACAACCAAAGTACAGGGTATTTTTAGGAATAAGCTACTAAAATTAGCCCTCTTGAATTAAAACCAATCATATCATATATCGGGATAAAATTTCTCATCCAATGACTACCTATAAGAAAGCATGTAATTCATGCATCTTGAATCATAGGTTTGGAAAACTTAACTGGGATTCATTGCTTTGTTCTTGTAAATTTCTAAATACACTATAAATTTCTTCAAGCCATTGGTAATGATAGATAGACAGACAGAAAGACACATGTGAGCCCTTGTAGATTCTAGTTTACATATTTGGTGCTTTCTCTTCAGTCACTCTAAATATTTAACTTGATAACCTATCTGTGCTTAAAATAGACTGTCTTATTTTATTTTATTTTATTTTATTGTTACTATTACTCCATAGGACATGCAATGCTCCACCACTCAGCCATAGTCCAATTACTGGCATCTAGCAATATATATAGTAGTAATATAACAGAAAAAGTTTGGATTTAACCAAGTCTACAGACAGGGAGTTTTCAGACCTATCAGTAAAAAGGATGTTCTGCTGATCTATAAGATCAACTTCACATTAAGACTAAGTAATGAACCACCCTATTATAGATGGTAGCGCTAGGTCCTCTCCAGTCTAGGCAAATCCAGTCCTACTCCACCTCCATTCTGGCAAAGGAATGAGAAACATAGACTCACAGGGTTATATAAGTGAATGGTAGGATTAAAAAACGAACTTGGGTCTAGGAATTCTTAACTTTCTGTTAAAGTACAAGGGTCATAACTTCTTCCTTGTTTTTTTCCCAGGAAATAAAACTTCAAAGAAATGGAATTAACTGGGACTGAATCTATTATTATTCATTATCAATAACATGACGATGGGGTTGTGGGATTCATATTTCATTTTACTTCATACCATTAGTTTTCAGTGATCATTTCTGATATTTTTTCCAGTGTCTTATACACTAAATGATGAGATTTCTTTTTTCCTTTTTTCCTTTCTTCCTTCTTTCCTTCATTTCTTTCTTCCCTTCCTTCCTTTTTTCCCCTCCCTTCCTCACTTTCTTTTAATGAAACTTATGTCATTTTTATATGATTTTCATTGCTAATTCTATATAAGTAAAGAGCTACAACGAGAAAGCTTTGTTTGAACGTGAACATGTTTTGTTACATCCAAAGCCGTTTGTTCTTTTGGCATTTTCTGAATACAGCTGAAGAGACAGTGTGTCTATCAGCATGTGATCTGTAGCAGACTGCCAGACTACAATGTTATTCCAAGCATTTGGAGATTCGAGTGAGTGAAAGAGTTGTCCCTTTTTAGTTTCATGTATTACCTTAATTATTTAGAAGGAGGAAAGGAAGGGAGAATGCAGTTGCCATATGCCAGTCACTTTCACATGTGGTAAGGTTCTCTTTACTTTTGTCCACTGCTTGGCTATTTATATGCTCTTGCTTCGAGAACTGAAAGCCAAATATTATTAAATTATTTCAAGCTTCCAAAGTTATCTCAACTATTGAAACAATAATACCTCTAAACATAGTCCCAAGAACCTTTTCTCTCTCACATAATTTTTGAGACTCATCCTGTATATGCAGTCAACAAAAAGCATCCCCTTAATGTCCAGCTTCACACAGGAGGATGTTTCATTTTGTGCAAATGTATACAGAGTACACACCCCAGGGAAGGAAATCAGTTTGTTGGGGCTCAAAGAACATAGACCAGTGGTCAACAGACATGGGTTCTAGGCTTGACTTAGCTGTGACCTTGGGCAAGTAAATTCCCTCATCAAGTTTCAGTTGTTGCATCATATATTAGAGGCTCTTAGATCTACAGTGGTTTTGTAAGTTTCTGTTTGCATTCCTTCAAATTTTTATTGTAGATATTCATTGAATGTCATTTGGTTCATATCATTGAGGAAATTACACATGATCAAAATAAAAGTATTCAGTAGTTTTCTTTTTACCATTTATTGCATTTTCTCTTGAGTTCTACATTAATATTGCAATCACTCCTTTTTCTTAACCATTTGGATTGAGACTTATTGACTCACTGAGTGTATAAACATGGAACAGCTTTGTTATACAAATAACCTGTTATTAGCTAAGCTGAATAGACTTTTAACAATATTTCTATCTGATCTCATAACTCGCAGGGTCCATTAGATTATCGAAGTTCCCCAGTCATAATACTAATGTCTCCCCCTCTTCCAGGTCTAGGCTACAGCTGTACTTGCAGTAGCTTGGTGAGAAGAGTTCTTGAAAGTGAAGGAAGGAGAGAGGTCCGTAAAACAGGAGTTAGGCCCTCATGTCCACTTCCTCATTCCTGTGGCTGTCCCGCGGCAGATAAAAGGAGAAAGATTTTCTTTTGTGTGACTGTTCAAGGCAAGGTAGAGGGCCTCTGATTTGTTGGCTGTAAATGTTATTATCTTTTGTGAGCAACCACCAGTCAGTGGTGACAAAACAACTGACTCTTTATTGTTTGTCATCCTTGCTGAACCAGTTCATTAACTATTGACATGGTGGGTGTGGGTGGGTGTCCACTGGTGACAGTTTAAATCCGAAGAACCTCCACTAGGCACAGGTAGGCTCTTGGTAGATTCAAGCGCACTTTCCTCTGGCCCCCAGGTGGTACCCCATAGCATGGGACATTCTTGTGAGGCATGTTCCTCTTTGACACAAGCTATGGAGTCTCTGGCAAACTTCAGCTCCCAGCCTCACCTGCAGTATTTACCCCCAAATCTGGGAATAAGTGATTATATATTCTGGATTCTTAGGAACTCAAGGGGAGGACTCTCACAAGTGTCTTGTCCCCTCTCAGCGGACCTAGGGCAGGTCAGCAATCACTGTAGCTTTCTGGACTTTCAACTGGAGAGCAAGATATGTCTCCCTTTCATGAAAAAAAAGAAATCTCAAACTTTATAAATAATTCCATGTTGGCCTTCTCTTCTTTGGCTTTGGTTAGAGGAACTAGTTAAGCACCTCCTGCCTTTACAGACACTGGGCACTCCTAAAAGTAAACCTTCGAATATTCCTCCTCCATCTTCTAGCCTACTTTGTCAGGGGACTAGGGGATGGGGAGGGTGGAGTGTCAGTTCTGTTGACATAAAATTTCTCAGCAAATCTTGTTGGGAGATGGATAGCACATTCACTGGTGACACTCTTACACTAGAATGAGGAGCTGGGGGTGCTAGACCTACTTACAAAGAAAACAGGAATTGTTATAAAACTCCCACGTTTCTTTTAACCACTTTTTAAAATTATGTTTTAGAACTACCTCTAGTAAATGTACACCTAGATTTTAATTATCTGAAAGTGTTTACTATTTAACTAGAGAATTTTAACTCTTTTACACTTATTGTCATAACTGGCATGCTTGCTCTCACTTTCGCTGTCATTTCAGAATGCCTCCTTACTATCTCCTTTGCTTTCTATGTTTTTATGGTTTCTATAATTTATTTTTGCTTCCTCCCCCACCCCACTTCTCTTGTGATCTGAAAGACAGCTATTATGTGCTTTATTTTTTAACTTTTACTCGCAATTGACACTGTGTTTAATAATACAAATATTTAAGTCCATATGAAAGTTTTAACTAGTGGTTTGAAATATCAAAACAAAAAGCACCAATCACTAGAAACACTTGGAAAATAATCTTTTCTTGATAAACTATTTTGTTATTGTTGTTTTTTCTAGAGAAGTATTTAACACTTTATACTTAAATTTTTTTATGTCACAAGCCTTCAATAGGTGAAGCAAACTGTGGTCCACACATGCCAAAGAATATTACTCAATAACAAAAAGGAAGGAACTATTGACATAACAAAGTGGACAAATCTCTAAGGAATTATGCTGAGTGAATAAAGCCACTCCCAAGAAGTTTCATATTATGTGATTCCATTTGTACAACATTCTTGAAATGAAAAAATTATCTACATGGGAAATGGATCTGCAGTTTCCAGGAGTTAGAGATAGAAGGCAGGGGAGTGGGAAGGATGTTGGTATGGTTATAATACAAGGGACACTTGAGGTGATGGAAATGTTCAGTATCTTTACTATGGTGATATGCAAAACCGCACACATGATACAAATACACACACATACAAATTGAGCAAAACACATACAAATAAGTGCAGTAAATCAGAGGAATCTGAATAAGATTGGTGGATTGTATGTCAATATGCTGGTTATGATATTGTACTACAATTTTGCAAAATGTTACCATTAGGAGAGCTGGATAAAGGGTATATGAAATCTCTTTGTCTTGTTTATTACAACTGCATATGAATTTATAATTTTCTCAGTAAAAATTTTCAGTTAAAAATGATTCACCAGGGTTTATACAGGTCTTGGTAACTTTATATAAGCATTTCCCTTATACTGCTATCAATGAATCACTTTCTTTTTATTTTTTAAAAATTTTTTAACGCTTATTTATTCTTGAGAAAGAGCGTACACGTGCATGAGCAGGAGAGGGGCAGAGAGAGAGGGACAGCTGAGTGGTCAGCACAGAGCCCAACGCAGGGTTTGAACTCACAAGTGGTGAGACCATGACCTGAGCTGAAGTCAGATGCTTAACCTACTGAGCCACCCAGTCAGCCCTGAATGAATCACTTTCATTTTCAAACTCTAGCCTTTCTTAAGCTTAAGGTCATATATGTTTGCAATTGTTGCTTCAGATCCACTAGCTTTTTTTTCTTGTCTGTCTTCCTTACCCTCCACACCTGACATTCATTCATTCCTTTTTTTTTTTTTTTAAATCATGTTCTTCTCTTAGTCCTTTTCCTCTGTATCCTGGAAGAGTTTTGCATTGGTTCTCTAGTCTAAACGGCAGGGATTTTATTTTCTATAGTATTGATTCTTTAGTGTTGATTCTGACTATTTTGTATTTTTAATTTACATTTTTATTTCCTTTGGACATTTTTTTATCCAAGGTCTTTTCTGCTTATGATTCAGTCAGCTCCTTTTCCATTTTAATGTTTTATCTTCTCATCTTTGATCTTTTCCTTTGTGAAGTCCACAGTTTTCACATTTTTAATGAGTACATTATAGATGATTTCTAAAATTAACCCGCTCCTTGAAGCAAATCTGTTTTTGTACTTTTTTAGTCTTAAAGTTTACTTATTTTGAGAGTGTGTACACACAAATGGGGTAGAAGCGGAGAGAGAGAGAATTTCAAGCAGTCTCCACACTGTCAGCACAGAGCCTGACATGAGCTTGAACTCACAAACCATGAGCTCATGATCTGATCTGAAATCAAGAGTCAGTCACTTAACTGAATGAGCCACCCAGACTTCCCATCCTTGAAGTAAATCTTTACCAAAAGTCAGCTCTTTTTCAGACAGTAGAGGGTTATGTTATCATCTTTCATTCTACAGAAACATTCAGTTTTGTTTCATGTAACTTTAACTGTACTCATCCCTAAAAAAGGAGAGTCTTAGCACTTGTCCTTAAACAGAGAAGACAGGCTCTCCTTGTCTCTCTTTACTATTCACCTAAATACCACCAGAATCTTTCCCTTTGCTCATAATCTAGAAGACCATTTCTAGATAACTTTCTTGATTTTTGTGCTTTTTACTTGGTATAAATTTTGCAGTCCTTAGGAAATGTCTTTTGATCTTTTTGCTTGATTATCTTCCCATGAGGAGTGGAGATTATTCCAGAATTCTTTGAAACTCTCTCTGTTTCACTCTCTTCCAGAAACAATTCTTTTGGATTCAGTCCCTTACCACTGCCAAATTCACAGCTCAAATGTCACCACTCCTGGCCATCTTAGATGACCCCAAACTGTAGCTCTGCATTGAGGAGAAGGGCATGAGTCTGACAACTCTGGAAAGTAGCTCTTGTATAATAAAGTCTCTCTCTCTCTCTCTCTCGTTCAATGCTTCTGTCTGTGACATAAGAGTTGCAGCCACATGATTCTGCCTCAGAGCTTCATTCCCAATAATATTAGTCAATATATTTACAGTGCTATTAGTTTGTCTGAATCACTTTTTATGTTTTCCAAAATAGTCGTAAATACTCCAGAAATTACCATTAAGTATTTTAAGCAAGGAAATAACATGGCTAGATTCATATTTTTCTAAGACTACTCAGAAGCTATCATGGAAAATGAGTTTTAAAGGAGTTAGAAGCAAAAGCAGAAAGTCAAATTAGGAGGGCATCGTAAGTGCAACAGAGCAATGGTCAGACTTGGGCAGGGAAGTAGCAGCAGAGATTCGTGAAAGGTTTACGAGGTAGAATTGACCTGATGACTCCCCTGTGGCAAGCGGATTATTTCAAGGTAAACAACTATAACTGTGCTAAATGGAGAAATTGGAAGCTTCTAAGTGACTTCTGGTGAGTACATTAAAATGTTAAACTGTTTAATTTATTGGGGAACGGATGCTAATATAATAGAAAAATCAACAATCAGTCCTTCCTAAAGGTGTTTACAGGGTTGTTGTTTTTTTTTTAAATCCTGTTATGGGGCGCCTGGGTGGCTCAGTCGGTTAAGCATCTGACTTCGGCTCAGGTCACGGTCTCACAGTTTGTGGGTTCAAGCCCCGCATCGGGCCCCGTGCTAACAGCTAGCTCAGAGCCTGGAGCCTGTTTCAGATTCTGTATCTCCCCCTCTCTCTCTGACTCTCCCCTGCTCACGTTGTCTCTCTCTCTCAGAAATAAATAAAACATTAAAAATTTTAAAAATAAAACAAAAACAATAAATCCTGTTATAAATCCCTAAATACTATATTTATTTAGTTCTGTTACAGCCAGGCAACTTTTCAAGAAATTTCTTTATTTTATGATACAAAGAGTCAATAGCATTAGCTTGCCTTATGGCTCATCAACAGTGGAGAAATCACAGGATCTGTCAGTGCTGTTGTCTGGGATGCCCTCTAGTGACCAGTTCTGCACAGCGGGATAAGGAGCCTTGAGGGTGTCTCAGCTAGAAATGATCCTGCTACTTGAAACTCAAGTGAGTTGATATCCTCTCATAACCAGTCCACAAAGTGAATGCCTACCAAATACAATCCAATGAACCAGCTGTTTGATTTTAGGCAAGTAACTTCATCTCAGTTGGTCTCAGTTTCCAAATCCATAAAATATAAGGCAAATGCAAGTTTCATTTCCTTTGTTTATATGTGTGTGTGTGTGTGTGTGTGTGTGTGTGTGTGTGTGTGTGTGTGTGTGTGTGTTTATTGAAGAAAGAGAAGGTGAGCTGGGAAGGGATAGAGAGAGAGGAAAGGAGAGAATCCCAAGCAGGCACTGCACTGCTAACACATAATCAGGTTGGGGCTTGATCTCACAAATAGTGAGATCATGACCTGAGCCAAAATCCAGAGTCAGACCCTTAACAGACTGAGTCACCCAGGTGCCCCACTAGCTTCACTTCTAAAAATGTTTAAAAGTTCAAAGTCTTATCTTTTTTTGGTAAACAGGTCAAAACAACAATGTCTTTTTGTTTCAATTTATCACTGAAGTCACATATTGTGTAGCTAGCTTAACATCATCTGAATGATTAAATTGTGAGGTCTCAAATTTTGAGGCTTCATCTCCTTCCAGGTCTTTCACTGCCTCAAGAAATTGTCCATATTGTTAACCCTACCAATTTTTCTAAGACCCACATCAAATAATAAAATAATATCATATCAGCATTTCAAACACTCCAATTGATCTTTATAAGCCACAGCAATCATCTCCAAGATTTTAATCATTCATCCTTATCTGAAAAAAAAAATGAGCATGCAACTTCTGTGTATAATATATATTAGTGAAATATTATCTCTTCATTTGATAGCTCTTATACATTCCTACTACACTAATATAAAAACAGAAATGTTCAAATGGTAAGATAAAGGTGAAATAAAAGTTATTTATTGATTTCAGGGGTAAAAAAACCCTCTTCTCACTCATATAATATCCTGGTGCTTTTAAAAGAGATTTTAAGATAAGAAAAAAGAGTTTTCTGTATTAGCCAACATATTTACAGTTTCAGGTGCCCTTCATTCCTTTGTGTAGATCCAGATTCCTATCTGGTTCCATTTTGCTTCTACATTAAGGCCTTCCTTTGAGATTTCTTGGAGTGCTGGTCTGCTGTCGGTACATTTCTTCAGCTTTTATATGTCTGGAAACAATCTGTGTGTTGTTTTCATTTTTGAAAGATATTTTTGCTAGGTATAGAATTCTAAATCGACGGAGGTGTTTTTCTTCCAATACTTAAAAGATGTTGCTCCATTATTTTTTTTCATTATTTTTTTTATTCACATTGTTTCCAACAAGAAGTCTGCTGTCATACTTCTTAACTTTATTTGTATTTAACTTACATTTTTACTCTGGTTCCTTTAAAAGATTTTTCTATCACTAATTTTAGTCAATTTGATTAGAAAGTGCCTTAAGGTAGTATTCATTTTTCATCTGCTTATAGTTTATTGAGTCTCTGTAGTCTATAGATATGAAGTTTTCATCAGATTTGAAAATTTTTCAGACATTATTTTTTCAAAAATTTTCTCCCCCAGCCCTTCCTCTCCTTTTGAAACCCCAATTATGTGCATATTAAGCCACTTGGAGTTGTTCCAAAGCTCTTCAATATTCTTTAGTGTTTTAATGGAATAATTCCCATGCTATTTTCAAGTTCCCTAATTGTTTTCTTCTGAAGTATCTAATCTGCTATTAATTCCATTCAGTGTATTTTTCATCTTAGACATTGTATTTTTCATCTTCAGAAGTTCAATATGGGTCTTTTTTATATCACCTAGATCTCTCCTAAAGCTGCTCATATTTCCATACAAATGTTTGAGCATATGGAATATATTCATCATAGCTATTTTAGCCTTCTTCTCTCTTAATTCTATCAGTGCAATTTTTCAATCTGTTCCTAATTGATTGTTTTCCTCCCCATTATGGGTTTTCCTTTCTGATTCTTTGCATGTCTGGATTGGATGCCAGACATAGTGAATTTTATATCTTGGCATGCTAGATTGCTTGGGTTTTCAATATTCCTAAACTTTGTTCTAGAATGCAACAGAGGGGTGCCTGGGTGGCTTAGTCAGTTAAGCATCTGACTTCGGCTCAGCTCATGATCTTACGGTTCATAGGTTTGAGCCCCGCATTGGGCTCTGTGCTGACAGTTAGCTCAGAGCCTGGAGGCTTCTTCAGATTCTGTGTCTCCCTCTCCCTCTGACCCTCCCCTGCTTATGCTATCTCTCTCTTTCTCAGAAATTAAAACAAAAGAAAAATTTTTAAATATTTTTAAAAACATTAGAATGCAACAGAGTTCTTTGAAATAATTTAATCTTTTTGCAGCTTGCTTTTAAGCTCAGTTAGGCAGGACCAGAGCCCCCTTTAATCTCAGCAACTTCTCTACCAGGGACAACTCTGACCCTCAGGGAAGGACACATTTGGCAGTGTGACACTTCCAGTTGTCACAACTAGAGGAGTGGATGTGCTACTGCCATCTAGCAGGTAGAGGCTAGGGATCCTGTTAAACATTCTATGATACACGGGACAACCCCCAATTATCTGGCCTAAAACGTCAATAGTGCCAAGATTAAGAAACCATCATCTAGGATATTTGGCTCCACTACTGATATAGTACTCTTCTGAATGTTCTTTGTGATGCCCATTTATTAAGAGATTTCTCCATTCCAGCTGTTGGAAAGGTGAACTATTCCAAGTTCTTTGGGATGTCCAAGCATTTTTTCCCCTACTCCTTTCTGGTAGCCTTGGGTAATTTCCTCATACATACATGCAATCAGTCTTTCAGTTGAATGGCAAGAGGACTCCTGTGATGCTTCTCCTCTCCAGTACTTTGCCTAGTGGATTCTAGACACTTTGGTCTCTCTAAATTCTCAACTCAGTGTCCTAAAACACAAGGCCCTGCCAGCCCCAGTTTAGAATTTCTTTCCCTGTGCTTTGGGCCAGAAACTCTCTGTGAGCAGTATACTGAGGATAATTGTAGGGCCTCACTTCATTCATTTCCCTTCTTTCAGGGATCACTCTTCTGCACTGTCCGTCGTCCAATGTCTGAAAGCCATATAGCCTGGCTATATTCTTAGTCAACTGATGAGGTCAAGATTCATCTTTAAACATATTTAAATAGTCTTCGTAGCTTACAAGATTTTTCCCAGCTTCATGTCAGCTCTAATTAGATTATCATTGTTTTGGGGAGCCTGATGGCTCAGTCGGTTAAGTGTCCGACTGGCTCAGGTCATGATCTCACAGTTTGTGGGTTCGAGCCCCGTGTCCAGCTCTGTGCTGACAGCCAGTTCAAAGCCTGGAGACTGTTTCAGATTCTGTGTCTCCCTCTTTCCCTGACCCTCCCCTGCTCATGCTGTCTCTCTTTCTCTCTCTCTCTTTCTCAGAAATAAATAAAACACATTAAAAAAAAAGATTATCATTGTTTTTATCTCATTAGATGGCCATAAAAGGCTCATATTAGGAAGAATATGTCAGCTCCGCTATCTTCTTGCAGGTATTTGTATTATTTGTATTCTCTTCAGTCTGTTATTTTTTAATCTATTTTATTTTATGATAGAAAAATTCAATCATATACAAACATAAGAGGATAGTATAATGAACCTTGATCTGCCCTCCACTCAGCTTCAACAATTATCAATTCACAGCCAATCTTGTCTCATCTATATTCCCGCCCATATCTCATAGCTTCCTCCTAACTCTGGATTATCCTGGAATGAATTCCAGGTATCATATCATGCTATCTGTAATTATTCTGTGTGTATATCTAAAAAGCAAACCACAGGCCCATTACCAGAACTAAAAATGTCACAATAATGCTTTAATATCATGAATATATAATTCAGATTCAAACTTTCCTGATAACATCAAACTTCTTGTTCGTCTGTGTTTATTTATTTGAATCAGCATCCAAATAACATTCATACATTGTGATTGTTTATATCTCTAAAGTGTCTTTTAATTTATAGTCTCTGTTCCATCTTTTTTACCTTCCCCCCTCCAATTTACATGTTAGAGAAACAGAGTCATTTGTCCTGTAGACTGTCAGGTTTCATTTAACAAACCCCTCAGTTCCCTGTACCAATTAAAAATTGGTAATTATAGGGGTGCCTAGGTGGCTCAGTTGGTTGGCATCTGACTTTGGCTCAGGTTATGATCTTTTTTTTTTTTTTTTTTTTACAAATAGTTTATTGTCAAATTAGTTTCCACATAACACTCAGTGCTCATCTCCACAAGTGTCCTCCTCCATGCCCATCCCCCCTCCCCCCCACATCCATATCAGTCCTCAGTTTTTGTCAGCATTCAAGAGTCTCTCATGGTTTTGCCTCTCTCCCTTTCCCCCACCATTTCTGCCCTTCTTCTCCCCCTTGTTCCTCCGTCAAGGTCCTCCTATTCCTCCTATACGTGCAAACATATGATATTTGTCCTTCTCTGCCTGACTTATTTCGCTCAGCATAACACCCTCAAGGTCCATCCATGTTGCTACACATGGCCAGATTTCATTGTTTCTCATTGCCATGTAGTATTCCATGGTATAGATAAACCACATCTTCTTGATCCATTCATCTGTTGATGGACACTTAGGCTCTTTCCATGTTTTAGCTATTGTGAGAGTGCTGCTATGAACATTGGGGTACATGTGCTCCTATGCATCAACATTTCTGTATCCCTTGGGTAAATTCCTAGCAGTGCTATTGCTGGGTCATAGGGGAGTTCTATTGTTAGTTTCCTGAGGAACCTCCACACTGTTTTCCAGAGGGGCTGTACCAGTTTACATCCCCACCAACAGTGTAGGAGGGTGCCCGTTTCTCCACATCCTCGCCAGCATCTAGAGTTCTCTGATTGCTCATTTTAGCCACTCTGACTGGCGTGAGGTGGTATCTCAGTGTGGTTTTGATTTGTATTTCCCTGATGAGGAGGGATGCTGAGCATTGTTTCATGTGCCTGTTGGCCATCTGGATGTCCTCTTTGGAGAAGTGTCTGTTCATATCTTCTGCCCATTTCTTCACTGGGTTGTTTGTTTTTCGGGCGTGTAGTTTGGTGAGTTCCTTATAGATTCTGGCTCAGGTTATGATCTTGCAGTTCATGGGTTCAAGGCCCACTTTAGACTCTGTGCTGATAGCTCAGAAGCCTGGAGCCTGCTTCAGATTCTGTGTCTCCCTCTCTCTCTGCCCCTCTCACACTCATGCTCTGCCTCTCAAAAGTAAATACACATTTAAAAAAAGTTTTTTAAATTGGTAATTATATGTGAAATTTATTAAATTCAAGTTCAATTTGTTTGGTTAAATTACTTCATGGATGGTGTGTGATTCTATCAGGAGGCACATTTGGTGATGCTAGCAGCCCTAGATAATCATTGCATAAATCCTTTAATTCATTATGGATATGGTGTTAGTCTAATCTTATCATTCTTTCTTCATTCATTAGCTGGAATAAATGTGTAAATGCAATCTTTTCTTCATGATTATATTCTAATTCTATCATGCCTTCTTCATTTAGTGAATTGAATACTTCTATAAAGTTAATACTTCTTAACTTCGACTATTTCTTTTCCCAAGGGGGTTAGGAATTGTATGGGAAAACAATATATACTTAATCCTTTCCCTTTATTTACCAGTTTTTAAAAATAATAGTTGTTTTCCTATCATTCTCCAAATGTAACCAAAGTTTTTTCTATAATTATGAACTCATGGACTTAAATGTATTTGAAGTATATGAATCCATTGCACTCATTATTTTGGTTAATGCTTCTTTTGTTCCATTTTTCACCAGTGGAACAAATCTATTCAGGTGAACTCTTGTGGTCTTTTGACATGACCCCAGTAGTCTCTGATGACTTCCTTGCCACTTGGCTTCACAACATATTTCCAGCTTCTGATACTATTGCTAAATAGTATCAAGTCCTCTCCATAGGGGTGGCACCATTTTGCATCCCCACTCCCACCCTGCAGTGTAATAATGCTGGTTTCCCCGTAGCTTCACCAACTAAGTATCAAGTCAAACTTGGCTACTTGGAAATCTGATAGGTGATAAATAATATCGCTGTGTAGTTTTCATTTCCATGTATTGTCATGAGTTACACTGATCATCTTTAACATGGTTAAAACCACTTCCTGTCTGTATCCCAGCCCATTTTGCAAAAAGCTTCTTAGTAATCTATAGTTTCCTTGTAAGACTACCTTAAGCCATGTGTCTGTCCATTTTGTAAAGTCAGTTTAGTAAAAATGTAATATAATCTGTCAATCCATTTAACCAGGCAGTATAAATTTAAATGTGTGACATTACTAAAAGGAAACAAAACTAAAGGCCCGAGTGATAGACCTTGAACTACAGAGCTGCCATCTCACTCTGTCCTTGTGACACTTCATGCTCTATATGCGACACATTGGACAGATGAATTAAGTGAAGGGGCCACAGCCAGTTCATACATTATAGTTTAGAAACATTTATTTTTAAATTTTTAGATTAAAAATATAATACAAGATACCTCAATAAAACTAATTTTTTTAACGAACGTAAGTATATCTAAATGTGCTTTTTACACTCCAGTAACTCACTTTGCACATCCCCAGGGAGTAGATGGAACCCACCTTGGAGACCACTGACTGCAAGGTAAAGGTCAAATCTTCTGGCTTGGCAGAACAGAAAGCCCATCAGAATGTGGCCCCTGCCCATGTTTCAGCCTGTCCCATCCAGTCCCCTTGCTCTAACTGTTATCTATGGCCTCGTAGTTCCCTAACCTGCTCTCTGTTTTAGCAGCTTAGGGAATTACTGACCAGCAAGTTCCTACCACGGGCTACCACCTAACCTGCACATAACCAGATGACCCCAGGAGCTCTGCTGCTATTCCACTACGGACAGACAGCTCCTCTGTGAAACCATCCTGACTTTCTCAGGATGACTTAGGTCATACCTTCGTCTAGGCTCGCCGTGAACACTACGGCAAAACTGCTGATATCTTTGTGGAGAATCTAGCAAACAAGAGCTACTGGGCTGCCTCCCTTGACTTGAGAATCACTCTCCAACTCTCCACCCCTGGGAAGGTAGCTTCAGCAGAGGCATAAGAAGATGTGACTGAGAACAAGGTCCAGCCTGCACCTGACTTAACTCTGCAACTTCCCCCAGTGATCTGCCCAGAGAATTGCCTGAGGGGTCAGAACCTGGCTGTGGTTACTTGAGGCAGGCCAGAGGCAGAAGTCCTCACCAGACACAATGAGGAAAAACTGAGCTAGAAGAAAGAATTAAGCCAGAAATTGGGCTTGATGGGTGAAATTTGAAATGCATGGAGAGGTCAGGTGGAATCCAACTGAGAGTTGCTCAGGGAAGCAGAAAATAATGTGATTCTGGAAGGGAACTCTTCTGTCAGCACCTGCCCTCTCAGAGACTATAAGGAAGAATGAGGGACCCTTGTTCACACCTGTCTACCAGGGAGTTACCATTTTCAAGCACAGCCCCACCTCTTGTCTCTTGATTCTTCTGGACCTACACAATTGTACCTGACCCTGCCCCCACTCTTGGTGCACAAAGGCCTCCTACTCAGGGCCTCCTTGCCATTCTCCATTTCAGGATTCCGAAAGCCCCCAAATCTAAGATCTACTAGACAGCTGGGTGGCCTCAGCCCATTTGCCAAACTAAGCCTGACCAGAGAGTGCTAGCTAAAACCAACACTTAGATCCCCATTTGACTTATTATATTGATTATTCAATGAATTAGAACTCAGAGGGGAGGAGAAACAAGCTCCTGGCTTCCTAGATGTCATTCAATAAGTTTAACCAGGCAAACCTAATCAACCAAGTGTACTTCACTTGAAAAAGACTTGTACTTCACTTGAAAAGAAAGTGAATGGTCTGGGGTACCTGGGTGGCTCAGTTGACTGAGCACCTGACTCTTGATTTCAGCTTAGGTCACGATCCCAGGGTTCTGGGATTGAACCCCATGTTCCTCCCATGCTCAGTATAGAGCCTGCTTAAGATATTCTCTCTCTCTCTCTCTCTCTCTCTCTCTCTCTGGGTGCCTGCATGGTCCAGTCAGTTAACCATCCATCTTTGGCTCAGGTCATGATCTCACAGTTTATGGGTCCAAGCCCTATGTTGGGCTCTGTGCTGATAGCTAGCAGCCTGGAGCCTGCTTCGGATTCTAGGTCTCCCTCTCTCTCTGCCCCTCCCCCACCAGCACTCCACCTCTTTCTCTCAAAAGTGAATAAACGTTTAAAAAAATTTCTTTTTAAAGATTCTCTCTCACTCCCCTTCTGCCCCTCTTCTCTGCTCATGCTCTCTGTCAAAAAACTACATTTAGGCTTTATACATCCTATGAAGGATTTATAAAATGCAGATTCTGGGGCCCTTCCCTTGCAATTTTGGTTCTGAACGTCTCAGATGATGCCTGAGAATCTGAATATTACATTCCTCAGTGAAGCTGGATGCAGGACCCTGAGAAGCAGTGTTCCAGATGACAAAACAGGGAAATTTAAACCACCTAAAGTTGCTAGGGTCACCTAAACACTGCCCAAGGGCAAGTCCTTCCATGTCAGAGGCAAACCTGTTGTGAATTACGTAGCCAGCTACCCTTGTTCTGGTTCTGGGCTCATCTACAACCTTTCGGCCATAATTTGACTTCCCTTGTCGCTTGCCCACGCGGAGATGACCCACAGATCTGCCCACATGGACACTCTGCTCTGTCCAAAGCTGTCTTTCTCATTATAAATCAGTACATGGGCATTTGCTTACTTGTTCATTTCCGTGTTGTTGTTTACTACAGGTCGCTCCTGAAAAGGAGAGCATCTCTCACGGTGTGGACGCAAACCATTTTCTGCCATTACAGAAACGGAGCCGTACTGCGAGCCAGCCGATCAGTCTCACACCCTGACAGGTCCAGAAGAACGTTCAGAACACGAACTTCCTGCTGGAACCATCTGCTCGAATCCCAGCAGCTCCCACCGCGCTCAGCGCTCCGCCCCCACCCGGCCTTTGTTCTCCGCTCCCGGGCCACCCACACTGTCGCTCCCCTCCCGGGGCCCCGGGGAGCCCCCTCCCGGCTTTACCGAGTTCTTCCAGTTCCCTACCACCTCCTGCTCCTGGCTCTCTGATCTCATCTCTTCCCCTCTTCGGCTGCTGGTCTGTCTTGTCAATGATTCCTTTCCCTTCTGCTTTTTGTAGGATGGAGTTAATTTCCAGCCCCTGTTGGTGGCGAAGTCCCTTTCTGTTATCTTTGCCTAGTGCAAGGACCCCAGTGCACGCCGGACCCCAGAGCTGAGCGGTGTGTGTGCCATGCCCCAGGCAAAAGGGGGGGTGGGGGGGACTCAGCTGCCAACAGGGTTAAACCGGCCCCTTGGCTGTGCTCAATTCACTACAGTGAATGTCACCCTGTGCTGTGTCTTGGCAGCCAGCTGGCTTTCCTGGGCGACTCCCCTGTGAATTGCTTGAACTGCGCGCATTAGCATTCACACTGCATCATCATTCAAGGAAAAGAACAGAAGAAAAGCTCAACTGGATTAGACCAATCTTCCTTCCCAGGCAGTCCCTTTGGGGAGGGATGGGGGTTCCTAATAGCAGCCATGACTGACAGGCTGTTCTCCAAGCTATTTACCTCAATAGATTAAGGACAGCCTCACACAGCTTCTTTCCTTTGGTAACCTGTTATTTAAGCCTCTCCTTTACTCCCTCTATCGAATTTGTCATCATGTTCTGCCAATTTCTGTTGCCGCTGCTGTTCTAATCTTCATTCCCTCACATCCTGGCTATGGAGAGGGTCTGGCTTCTGTTTTGACTTCCCACACCCCACAAAAGCCATCTCCAGTACTCTCACCATCTCACTTGGGGACTCAGAGTCCTACTCGAGAAGTGGAGCCGATGGCCCTTCCCAGATCTCAACAGCCTGGCTCCACCTGAAGGGACCCCTCTTCCCACACGTCCCCTCCTTGCATGCCAGCCCATTCTGGTCCAGTGTCCCCAGACTTCACATTCATATCTGCTGGCCGTGCCCTCACCTGTATTTTCTTTGAAATTCTACCACTTTTTAAAATGCCCACCACAAACCTTGTGATTTCAATTTTTTAAATGTATTTTTATTTATTATTGAGAGAGAGAGAGAGAAACAAAGTGTGAACGGGGGAGGGGCAGGGGGGAGGGAGGGGAGACACAGAATTCAAAGCAGGCTCTAGGCTCCAAGCTGTCAGTACAGAGCCTGTGGCAGAGCTTGAACTCATGAACTGTGAGATCATGACCAGAGTCTGCAGCTTAACCTACTGAGCCACCCAGATGCCCCAAACCTTGCGATCTCAAGTGGACCACTGGGATAGGATGGGATGCCAGTGGGCGTGGGGTCATAGGTCCCCGGGCTGCCAGCTTTGAGACCACTTTCTCAAATGGGCAATGTGGGAGCATCTGGATCTGAGGGGGACCCACCAAATGTGGCCCCCATTCAATTCAATTCACCCTGATTGAATGGGGGCCAGCAGCATGGGCAGTGAAAGAATTCATGCAAGACAGAATGAAAGAGAGTTTATTAATTACACTGCAAGGGAATGAACGGCAGGCGGTACAGCAAAGGAGAGACTGTATGCAACAAGGCAGTGGTGAGGGGCCACAGTTATAGGGTGCAGTGGGGGAGTATGGGGATGTATGGAATTCTCCCTTTTTTGGGAACATTTTTTGGGAACTGTGCCTGGTTGTAATTGGTCAGTTAGGGCCTGTGGCTATTTCCAGGTGGGCAGCTTACTGAGACTGTTTCTATTAGCTCAGCGGTCACTGTGGGCCCTTTGACCTTGCTCAAGTTTCCATTGCTCAAGCTTATTGCCTAAAAGAGGCCTCGATGGGCAGGTAACTTAATGTCTTTGAACTGTGACATTATTAGACAATAACCATATTTCACAGGGCTTTTGTACATTGAACCAGTTTGTTAACAACCTGAACTTGATGTGGGATAAACAGGATATGGTGTTATTTTGCACCAGCTTCTTGCCTTCCACCGAGTTGTATCAATTCTCCCTTCCTGGCCCTTGAACAACAGGTTTCTGGAAAGTTTGGGTCTTAAAAACCAATCTCAATTCCAAATACTAAAAAGTCAGATCCAATCCAAACACAAACCTAAAAGCTTCTCCTCTGTCCTCACTTTTCCCCTCCCATCAACTCAGCTTGCCTGGCGGCTCGGGGACCTGCTGGCATCTACCCTTTTTATTCTTTCTTGCTCTTCCATTCCTCTTCTGCCTGCTTCTGGGTCTTCCAGAGTCAGGGCAGGAGGAGGAAGAAACAGAAGAAAGGTGGCAGTCTGTTTACGTGGCTGGTGCTGTCTTCACTATGGATGCCCTCTGTTGTGACAGGGAACTAAAGTCTAGCTCTTGTGGTAGCAGATGCCTGGATTCTGGGTGGCCCCTCAAGGACAGAGGTCTGCATTGCACAGCTCTTGAAGGAAGTCCACACATTCTTCACCTGGCCTCTTGATCCTGTGCCCAGCAGCACACAGCATGTAGCCTCTTCTTGGCAAGAAGGCGCTTTTAGTGGGGTCCCAAAAAGATGGAGGGAGCCTGGTTATCTTCCCTAATGTCTGATTGACCTAGAAAACCTTTGAGTATTTTTGTATCTCAATCCCAGTCATGCAGGCTCCTCCTTCCACATGCTCTCTTCTTCCCTGTCACAGTGGGCGGCTCCAGCCAGCTTCACTCTTCAGAATGTCAAAGCAAGAAGGAGCTGTTTCACATCATGACCAGCGGTCAGCTGAGGCAAGAGATGCCCATCTCCCTAGATCATTCTGGGACCTCACTTCGCCTGGCTTAGGGGAAGGTGGAGCCCAGAGCTTACCTGTAGGTCAAGAAGTCAATAAATCTTTTGCCTCAGCGACATTTTCCATCATCTTTCTCTTCCAATCTTCCCCACAAAGACTATAGATGGGTAATGGCAGTGAGAGATGAAAGACCAGCCTCTCAGTCAGTCTTGCAGGGACATAGCTAACAACTCCAATAAAAAATGTGGGGCTACTTATTATTTATTGTTCTCAGATTTGCAGGCCTCATCTAAACGTCCAAGACTGGAGGGGCACCTGGGTGGCTCAGTCCATTAAGTGTCCAACTCTCGATTTTAGCTCAGGTCACAATCTCCCGGTTTGTGAGTTCAAACCTCACGTTGGCTCTGTGTTGACATTGCAGAGGTTCCTTGGGGTTCTCTCTCTGCCCCTCCCCTGCTCTCTCTCTTTCTCTCTCTCAAAAAATGAATAAACTAAAAATAATTTTTTTAAGTCCAAGACCTGGGGAAAAGTCCCTTTCAGTATTCATCCTATGTAGAACAAAACAATGCCAAATTCTTCACAGAGACTGGCATAGTATATGACCCTAACAATGGTCATTGTTATGTGGCTGGCTGTCCTCTATGAATGGTAAAAATAGTATATACTCATGAGGTAATCTGAAGCTATTTCTCTGTCAACTTTGTATAAAATTTGTTATCTATACACAGCAATAGGAACCCATTCTATCTTACTGAATCATTTTTTCATATGTATATGCATTGGAGTTTTAATTAGAATGTAAACCTCTTGAAAGCAATTATGCTTTTTCTCTATTCCATATACTATCAAAAATGGGACTGAGCATGTCATAATTACTTAAGTAATATTTATTAATTTGTTCTCTTATTTTCCTTTATTTGATCTTAGATGATATTCAACTTAGAATTTTGTCACATTTTCCCTTTGGGACTTGCCTACTGTTTTGTGGGTACATTTTTCCATACAAAGAAAGCCATAGATTCACTGAGTGTAGACCCAAAAAAGGTTGGCTCTTTGCAATCCTTCCTCGGTCTAATCGGAGAGCAAAGGTGAGTAGACAGGAATGGGGGAGCACACTTTTCAGGAGAAAAGTGAGGCCCATGAACGCACTGCATGGAAGGTAGAATGAGGTCATTAGCGACTTTCTAAAGAACAGTTTGGGTCTTAGAGATTCCTACAGGGAAAATCAGACTGCTTGCAGTTAAGGGTAGTAAGCCAAGGGGAGCAAGTCCAGCTCAAACTTAAAAGAAAGAAGGAAGAAAAAGAGAAATCCTGTAGAGAAGAACTGCACTAAGGAAGCATAGGGGATGTCAGAGCAAGTTTACAGGTCAAAGGAAAGGCACTGAGTGGTGTGTCCCAAGGGTGACAACAGGTGCCAGCATTGAGAACCCAAGCAAAGGGGCACCTGGGTGGCTCAGTCAGTTAGGCATCTGACTTCAGCTCAGGTCATGATCTCAGGGTTCATGGGTTTGAGCTCTGCATCAGGTTCTGTGCTGACAGCTCAGAGTCTGGCGCCTCCTTTGGATTCTGTCTCTGCTCTCTCTGCCCCTCCCCTACTCACACACACACACTCTCTCTCTCTCATAAATATAAACATTAAAAAAATTTTTTTATATATAAAAAAAAAAAGAACCTAACTAGAGACTGGCCCGTTCCAGGAGTGGAAAATCCAGAAAAATCCAGGGGTGATTTTGCCCCTCAGAGGACATTTGTCACTTTCTGAAGAAATTTTTGACTGTCATGACAGTGTGAACTGCTGGCATCTAGTGAGTGGAGACCAGAGATGCTGCTAAACCTACTACAATGCACAGGACAGCCTGCCCACCTTCCCCCTGCCCCTCAACAGCAAAGAATTATCTTGCCTGACATGTCAGTAACACCAAGGTTGAGGAACCTTGGCCAAGAAAAAGACAACATCGAAAGTCAGCATGAAACAGACACCCACTAGAGCTAGCACAAGAAAAAACGGAGGCCATTTGACAGGATTCAGGAGAACTTCCCAGAACTCAAGTTTGGAGGCACAGCCTCACAGGAACTGGAGAGTGATTTGGAAGCCATTCCCTCCATCTTGCTCGCTTTGAGGTCACAGGCTTCCCTTTTCTTCTCTCTGCTCACCTGCCGGGTCCCCTCCTTCCTCTCTGCTTCCCAGGTCATGGCCCAGAGTCTCAGCCCCAACCTCTGGACCATAGTCTGTGGTCCAAGTCTTTCCATAGGCATTTGTTGCAATTTTGGTGCTGGGAGACCCACACTGGCCAGGCCTGGCCAATGAATGATCTGGCTTTGAGTCCCACTCAGTCAACTACGGCCAGAGGGCAAGATCCTACCCGCAGTCCACTCAGCAGGGCTGTGGCAGGCACTGCAGGGAGAACTGGTTTTTCCGTCAGAGGCATGAAGAAAAAGAGTGTTTCAGGCAGAGAAAAAAAGTAGTCTAAAGGGTTCAAATCAGGTGGCCTGAAATCTTGCTAAAATAAGTTACCTACCAAGAGCAGGGCCTCTGGAAACACCATGGGGAACTGCAGAAGTAGGCGAGCTGGACAAGAACAGCTGTGGGGAATTTGATCAGGATCTGACCAAAGGCAGAGAAGATTGCCAAGTGGCTCAGAGAGTCTCCACGGCGACTAGAGAGGCGCCTGCTTCATTCAATGAAAAGGAGAGGGCCTTCCCCTCCCAGATCACAACCACTGGAGAGCCATTTTTTGGTCTTGTAGAGAGACTGGGGCAAGTTTGGTAAGTGACTGAGTGATGGGAGTTATAGTGGAGACACTCCAGCTACACCAGACTTCCCGGAACAGACGGTGAGGAGCTGAGAGCTCACCAGGTCGCATCACTCCTCCCAGAAAACCAGGCAAATGGACGCTGCTTCTATCTGAAGTCGGCCTTCCTCACATCACCCAAAATGGATGTCCAGAAAGGCTTCCTGCCTCCCCTCCGCTTGAGTAGTGGGCCAGTCATCAATTGTTGCCTCTCAGTTCCAAATATATGCTTCATTACCTGCTCTGTGATCATTCAGATGGTCCCTGTAAGCATTTTTCCATTGCAGCAAGCACAGGGTTACACAGGGTCAGCATAGGACATCGGAGGGACTGGAGGAGAAAAAGGTTTCTCTTCCTACGCCCAGCATGCCTCCATCTGCTGCTTTCTGATCCTACTGCAAAACCACAGGGGCTGTGGAGTGTGTAACATACAGTGGTGCTCCAACCCAGCCAAGCACCCAGACGTACGACGCCTTGACAAATTCACACCCCTAGCCTGGTGACCACTTTGTTGTGGTCCTCCTGATGTAACAAAGTGTATGCTTTACACACACAACATCCACACACATCCACACTATGGGACGTGTGCACCTGTTAGCAATCACTATCTCCATGCTGTGGGATTACGGATAACTTTTACTTTACTATTACATATATATCAGGACTCAAGGCCAAAGAAAAGAAGTATGAATTCTTAAATGTTAAAAGATAATCTACTTTCTCCTGTCTTTTAGAAAGAAAACTTCCCCAGGGGCACCTGGGTGGTTAAGCGTCTGACTCTTGATTTCAGCTGAGGTCATCATCTCACAGGGATGGAGCCCTTCATTGGGCTCTGCACTGACAGCACAGAGCCTGCTTGGGATTCTGTCTCTCCCTCTCTTTGACCCTGCCCACCCCCGTCTCAAAATAAATACACTTTTTTTTTTAATTAAAGAAAGAAATTTTATCCAAGTTAAACTGGTATGTATCAGTAGGTTAACTTTCCTCACGTAAGTGCACAGAACTATTACACTGAGCTCTTATATTGCTTGGGACCACATGGAAATCTACAGAAATAGAACAGTCACTTCAAGTCTATTTACCTGCTACCAAGGACAATAGCAGCCCACCTGGGAGGATATTGTACATGGAAAAGTACATCTTGTATTTCTTTCTTGAAACCTGAGAGGTAGGAGGAGAAATTAAAAGAAATATGGAATGCAAGCAACTAGGAGTAATTATATGTGCAAATGTGTAGTTATTCATTTGGGGTGTTTCATTTGCCCTTGCAAATGTATACTCAGAAACCACACAGGATGAGTAGTATATACCCTGAATCTCTGCCTTAATTGCTTTATTTATTTTGGCATTCCATGAAGAAAAGCCCCAGGAAAGACAGAGGGGTGCTATGTTGGGGACGGGGATACATTTGCGATCGTAATTGTGCTGCAATACTTGTGAAGCCCAAACTCTCTGCCCTCTTCTGCATGGGTTAGAAATGTTTGTCTCTAATATCAAACAAATTTATTCCTTGGCATTTAAAAGAAACACTCAAGTAACATAGTTTCAATGTGTTAAATCAATTTCAATTCCTGGGAAGTGAAGGAGTGTGTGTGTGTGTGTGTGTGTGTGTGTGTGTGTGTGTGTAAATTATTTTCCAAGTCTCTTGGCTTGTGCTGACACCATTGTTATTTCTTGAGAATAGATCCTTCCTAAGTCACCCACTCATATTTTGAAACTTGCCAGGATTTGAAATAATTTGATGCATTTTCAGTGCTAAAATTATCCTTGGAGGAAAAGTTCTACACACCAAACGTTCACCCAAAAAAAGGACTCTAAAAATGCTTATCTTTGGTTGTTCATGCCAGGAAGCAAGTGGAGAAGTGAATTCATCCCTGCCCAAGTTAGGGAGGGAAAGAAATATCTGCTGTGCCTCTTGAAACACAACTCTGTCACCGTCACGGCTTGGAAGCCTGTTTGTCATGCTGTGGTGTGTGCTCCTCTACCTCTCTATTGGCATTCTGAGTTTTTAGCTAAGCAAAATGAGGACCAAATCCAAGATGTCCACATCTGGTGAGTAGCTGGGGTGCAGGGATGGAATGGACAGAGGGAATAAATCATATTGTTAGTTAAGAAACTTTTTCTTCTTTTTAAGGCAGTTGTCATAGTCTAGAAAACGCGTGACTTTAAGGAAAAAATACATCACGGGAATATTCACGTAGATGAAATAGTATTGGCACCGCGATTTCGTGAATAATTATCACCACTCTGATTAGGATTAGAGACGCTGTGGTTTAACTAATAACTTTGATCTGGCTTTAACTAGACCCTGGCTAAGTTATTTCAGGTACAGGTAATGGTTTTTCTAAGAAGCTTCAGTTACCTGGGCTACAAAACCCATTCATTTCACCTCATATCCACCAGGCACATAAATAAATGACCAAACTGTGATGACTTAGAAGATTGATTTGATCACAACTATAGATTTTGTCTTCTAGCCTTGGTAATCTATGCTTCCTCTTTCTGGAAAAGTCCGCTCTTTCCATCTTCACCGCTCTTGGTCCCTTCCCTTCCCTTCCACCTCCCCCCTCCACCACCCCGGTACCCTCATGCATACTTCCTTTCATTTCCAAGAGAAACTCTTCTCCTTCCTGATTCACTTTATGTACTCACTAAAGACCAGCTTAAATTAGGTGCCCTTCTTCTGTGTTCCTTCAGCACACACCCCCCTCCCCATCACAGCACTTATTAAGCTGAATCATAGCTGGTGTTCTCATCTACGTCCTCCTACCTGACTGGAGGGCTTCCGGAGGGTATCGATTGATGTGTTAATCCTAGCATTTTATTTGGCACAGATTAGATTCTCAGTAAATGATGGGCAAGAGATGTCAAAATGCTGTGCCTCACAGGATTGGCTGAAAATCCAATGAAGTGAGGCAAAGGAGGTTGAGTTTCAAATGACAAAGTCCTTTCTAAATGTTAGATAGTGTTGACAAAATGGGATACACAAAAAGTTGTTCTGTTGTGCCTGTGTTTAAGTGGAGGTTTGGAATAATTATGCTTGTTACAACGAATAAAGGGAGTTGGGAAGGAAATGGATCTTCGCTGATCATTTTCTCTGTGCCATGCACTTTTCCATATATTCTTATTAATCCCTCCAGCAATCCTGGAGAGCGATATTAATATCTTCTTTATAGAGGAGGAACCTGAAGCTCCTGGAGATCAAGATACTTGCCAACATCACACAGCTAATAAGTGGGAGAGCCAGGATTTGATCCCGATCATGTTTGCTCCCCTACAGGATGCTGTTTTGCAGACAAAAGAATCTTGGGTCGTGGATAATTACATTGCTCTTTCCTATCCTACCCATCCCCCATTCCACAGAGCTGGAAAAAAAGCAGGGAGGGGGGAATGAGAGGGGTGAAATTACCCAAGAGAGACACTGCCTAAGGCACGCAGGCTAGTGGTGGCTGAGATGGAGATGGCCCAGCAATCTGTACAAGTGTTGACTGGATGCCCAGAAGCCAGGAAGTTACTGTATCTTTTGCACAGTAGAGAGAAAAGGTATTCACCCAAAGGGTAAGTCAGCAAATCCACAAACCACTCGAGTCTGATAATCAAATAAGTGTATTTTTCAAGCTCTGTTTTTATCCCACAAATTAAAGAACATAGGAATTTTTGTTTATTTTTTTAGGTAGCCTCCAGCCCAACATGAGGCTTGAATTTAAGACCCTGAAGTTAAGAATCACATGCTCTACTGACTGAGCCAAACAGGCGCCCCAGGGAACATGGAAATTTTAAAAGGAATGGTAAACAGGTGTGCCTGGGTGGCTCAGTTGGTTAAATATCCGACTTCAGGTCATGATCTCATGGTTTTTTAGTTCAAGCCCCAGGGCTCTGTGCCATCAGTGCAGAGCCTCCTTCAGGTCCCTTTTTTAAAAGGGGATGGTAAAACAAAGTCAGTATTCTATATCCAAGAAAGGAGGATGAGAACCATTGCATGTGTTCTAGCAATAGTCTGGATTATTATTAAGAACACAATTATTTACATATTATTATATTAATTGTATCATGTATTATATATAATGTTATATGTATTATTATAACCGTGATAGATATAATCAGGGTAGAACAAAATCTTGACTATGATATAAAGGCCTATTTAGTTTGTCCCAATCTTTGCAATATAAAACCTGCAGTAAGTTTGTGAAATGTTTTGTGGAATACATGAGGAGGTAGGATTATTTTAATATCAGGCTGAAGCACACTTGAATCTCACATGGAAGGCACCTAGCCATCACCAGAACACACTGGGTATTTTAATAGCTAATAAAGGACTAGCTTCCTTTACTCAGGCTGCTCCTTCACTCATGAAGGAATACACACACTCACACACACACACACACACACACACACACACACCTGGAATACTCCTATGCATTTTTTGAGGTGCTGTTCCAGTGTTATGTGTTTGAAAGCCCTTTCAGACATACTTAAGGAGAATTAATTACTGTCTCCTCTGCGTGCCCATGGATCTTTGTACACACTTCTGCTGTAGTTCCGTTTCACACTGTGTTGTGCCAAGAAATCAACAAGAGTAAGAACTAGGCCTTAACATCTCTCTGTTCTCAGAGGCGATCTCTGAGTGCTATGCAATAGATGCTCAATAAATGTTAAGACTACCTAAAAGGAAATGTTTACTGCACTTTTGTCTACTGCACCACTAGAGGGCAATGTAATCAAGATGACTAAACACCACTGTTGTAGTTCCAGATGAATAGATTGTTTTTTTTGTTTGTTTTGGCCATGCCTTTTAATAGATTCTATACTTAAGTTTGGGAAGACATTTCACAAATGTAAAAAGAACACTTGAAGTAGAGGCTAAGCTGGAGTGCCAAGGAGTCTAGGGATTAAGTCCCTGGCCTGGCAAGAAGAAACCACCAGCTACCAACAGGATTAGAGATGCTCCCATCGCAGACATGAGGCGGCGATCTGAAACACTGCCACTACAGCTACAGCTTGATCCACCACAGGAATCCCAAAGTGGAGTTAAGCATCACCGCATTTGAGGGAAATCTGAGGGGTAAGGGAATTACTTTTATGGGGCGTGTGCTCAGGGAATACAAATTGAGTGCGACTTTCAGTCTAGTTTCTGCCTATTTCTGAGGCATAGCAATTCCACAGCTGGTTTCCTTCTGTTCACATTTCAGGCCCTTGACAGGACAAGAATTCAAGGGGCAAGTTTCTCATGAGACATCTCCTCTGTAAAATGTAATACGCTTTGGAGGAAACTCCACTCACTGATCCTTGCCATGGGGCCAGAGGACACCCCCAGGAAAGCTTTCCAGCTCTTCCAGCTACAGGGAAGCCCTCCACCCTTTCAGCTCCCATAGTGCTTCTTCCGCGTGATAGTCCCCCTCACACTCCACCTTGTACTTATTTATGTGGGTACATGCCTCTGCTCCCCTCCTATACCATTAGTCCTGTAGGGCAAAGGCCGGTCTCTTCATCTCATAGTCCCAAGAGTGTCCATTAATACCTTACATATAGTAGGTGTTCAGTTATACCTACTATATGTAGTAGGTTTCATTAAACCGATCAGAAATGAGTTTGTGTTCCACTAACCATGAATCTAAAGCCTGTTTTTAAAAATTTATTATTTTTTTAAAGCTTGATTTATTTTTTAGTCTATTTCCACTTTCTTTTCACACAGCTGACTTAGTAGCAGCACCTGGCAGTTTTAAACTTGGATAGATTCTTCTTTGATTAAAAAAAAATTTATCATAAATATTTAAAACAGGGGCCAATATTTAATTAACAGTTACATACTTATTTGGCTTAACTAGTTCCTCATCTGTATATTTAATGGTGAAGTGTGGACAAAAACAATGGCTTTTTTTAAAAAAAAATAAGTTAATAGCTAATGTCCCTTTTTTACCATCCCCCGCCCATTAAACCTGTGTTTTGAATGATTTAACCAATCTAACTTCATTTCTAAATACAAACAAGTTGAGTATTGTCTAACAAATTCAAAACATAAATAATTGGCAAACGGTTGAATAATTGTGGTTATAATACAGACTTGATATAATTCTAGCTCAAATCATTTGTTTTAGGTTCTGTTCTTAATATTGGGCATAACAGGAATAACTTCTACTGGAGCTGAAAATGGAGAAACTTGATGGTTGTCAAGATCAAGTAAACCTGTGTAGCAGTACTTAATAAATGCATGACTTAATATAGGCTTTTAAATTTTGGAAATAGCTTAATATAGGCTTTTAAAATGTGTGGTTACATACTACTTCCTGTGTCTAAAGACCTTCTTTGTCTAGAAAATCAGGGGACTAAAGGCATTCTGTGGTCACTTCTGCCATCAATATTCTCATATTTTTCTTGACCGTATCATTTCTATTATAATGTAAAAACATCACCGCAAACTTAGCTGCTTAAGACAATACCCATTTATGATCTTACAGTTCTGTAGTTCAGAAGCCTAGGCAGGCTTGCGTCGGTTCTCTGCTTATGGTCTCCCAAGGCTGACGTCAAGGTGTCGGCCAGCTGGCCCTCATGTGGAGGCTCTGGGATGAGCCCTCTTAGAAGCTTATTCAAGCTGTTGGTAGAACGCAGTTAGTTGAAGTTGTAGGGTGAGTCCCTGTTTCCTGGCTGGCAGTCACTGCGTCCTCTCGCTCAGCTCCTTAAGGCCACTTAAAATTCCTTCTTGTGGCCTCCTCCATCATCAAAGCCACGATGGCACATGAAATCTTTCTCATACTTGAATCTTTCTGACATCCGCTGACAGCCAGAGAGAGCACTCCACTTTTCAGGACCCATGTGCTTAGACGAGATGCACCTGAATACTGGCCCTATTTAAGGTCAGCTGGGCCACATACCGCAATCACAAGCGTGAGTTCGCAACACGTTCACAGGGGGTGGATATTAGGGCAGGACCTCTTTGAGGATCACTTCAGAAGTTCTGCCTACCATACTGACCAATGGAATTTCCATCTCAAGCAATCAGTCACTGGGACCCCTGTGCTGCCAGACAAGAAGATTTCACCCATGTCAGAGAGAAGGTTTTTAGAATCATATAAGGTCATCTTATTTAATTAAATGGCGATCTTTTAAAAGTGTCTGTTGGAATTTTATAGGATCCTTTCTAAGATTGTTCTGGTCCCTTTTCCTTCATGTCATTTCCTCAGCAAACATTACCTTTTTTAGGGAAGTAAAAGGTTAATCACAGATACAATAAGCTGCTTCAAGGAAAAAGAATATTCATATTCATGAGGTGTCATTTACAGAAATCTTTTTATGTCTAATCCTCTAAGATATGGGTTAATAAACAGTACAATTTTCTTTTGGCTATTTTAATCTACCACTCATTAAATTTTAGCCTTTCGCTATTTTATCAGCAGAGTACAGATGTGATGAGCCGGTATCTGAGAGAGGAAGATGACAATAAAAGTGCAGATCAGGGGCACCTGGATGGCTTAGTCGGTTGAGCATCCAACTTTGGCTCAGGTCATGATCTCACAGTTCGTGGGTTCAAGCCCCACGTCAGGCTCTGTGCTGACAGCCTGGCTCAGAGCCTGGAGCCTGTTTTGGATTCTGTGTCTCCCTCTCTCTCTGCCTCTCCCCCAATTGTGCTCTGTCTCTCTCTGTCTCAAAAATAAATTATTTAAAAAAAAGTGCAGATCAATGTTCTAGAGGATTTTTTACTTGTATGGAGTTGGAAAAGTAAAGGAATTGTTAGTTTTGTTTAAATGTTCTGATCTGACTGGTGATTATTTGAGGTGACAGTTCACTTTCCACTATGTAATGATTACATAAAACTCATTTTCTCCACTTCACCCCATAAGAGGCATAACAATTGTCATTGTGACCACAGCGAACCTGGCTTTTCTGAACTTAGAGAACTAGTGTCTCGTTAGCAACAATGGACAAAAGAGTCTAAAATCATAATAAGGCCATCACTAAGAATGTAGATTCGTCCTTACAAATGGGTTTCTAAAAGAGGTTTGTAATCATTGTAAAAGCATACAAGTATCAAGGCAGTCATGGGACTCCTTGACTTTCACCATGAGCTTCTTTACTAATTTATTACTACTTCTATATTGATAGCATTTTTTCCTCAAGAAGATGTTCTACTGCCATTTAGCATTTCGTCACTAAGCTAAGCTCCTGCAGGGTGAAAAGAAGAGTCAAAAGTAAGAAACAATGCATCAGAATGCATTAGCACAGACCCTAAAGCCATGAGTCCTTTGAAATTCTGGAAGGTGTCCTCATGTTAGTGATCCTCATATCACAGGATATAGTTACCCTGTAGCTGATGAAATGACTCAGTACTTCAGCTCCCTATGAAGAAAGATACAGTAGAAATAGAATTGACCTAGGAAGGTGTAATACGTCCTCTTTGTGTTTAGAGATTTACCAGGTGAGTGCCAATGCCTCCACCTAAATAGTGATATTAGGAACACCAATTTCATATCCGTCTCCCCTTTAATAATGAACTCTAATACCTGATGTGTTTAAATAACACAGGATTTACTAAAAATCTTTCCAAAATGTCCTCTGTTGCTTTCTTGATCAAAATGTGATTATAACATAGTACATTTGCAGAGCCCACAAAGGCAGAGTCTCTGTGAAACATTTAACATTCATCTATTTAATAATATTTGTTGAGCCTGTGGGCCAGGAGGTTGTAAAAGGGATTCTTTGTATCTATCCCCCAAAACTTCCGGAGGCAATAGAAATTATGAGCCAAAGGTGTTTAACTTGAATCGCCACCTTAATAAGGGTTGATTATTTCAATATCTCTAAAAGACAATGTTCTATTAGGATGTTAGGCAACAAGGTGATGTTGTGTAGGCATTTGGTAGCAGTATTTCACTGTGGCCAAATCTGAGTTTGCACCATCCTAAATGGTATGTAATTCCTCAAAAGGAATAAAATGCACCTCTATTCCTGCCATAAACATGTTTTGAGCAGTTATTCTGTACTTTGTGAAGAGTAAAGAGATGAATCTACACAGTTTACTAGACATGATTGTTTAATTTCCCCATCTGTGCAATGGGTTTGAGTTCTATGAAACAGAATAAAAGAAGCCTTATTTAAAATGTGGTCTGGAGGCACCTGGATGGCTCAGTTGGTTAAGCCTCTGACTCTTGGTTTCAGCTCAGGTCATGATCTAGGCTCAGGTCATGATCTCATAGTTTCATGAGTTTGAGCCCTGCGTTGGGTTCTGCACTGAATAGAGCCTGTTTGACATTCTCTCTCTCTCTCTCTCTCTCTCTCTCTCTCTCTCTCTGCTCCTCCCCTCATACTGTCTCTGTCTCTCTCAAATAAATAAATTAACTTTAGAATGGAGTCTGGAGGCCAAAAGGGGAAGGTCTCACACTCTACCATTTAGTCAATCATGGATACAAATTTGGAAGAATCCTGCTTTACTACTTCCACAGGGGGAGATAGGAAGAATTTCTCCTTGCCCAGCAACCAGCTCAGAAAATACCACAACTTGGCCAATGAGAAACTGTCATTAGCCTGAACTCTCCATTTCCTCCAATGGACTTTAGTTCAAAGCAGCTGCTCCCAACTTCCTCTTCCCTCTATGAAGTTCCTCTCTTTTGATCTCCACAGATGTTTTGCCACAGCTTTCATGTCCTGGACTGCAGTTCCTCTACTATTCCCAAATAAACTGGTTGTTTTACTTTTAAGGTCGACAGTCCCTACTCTACAGCAATATTAAAAGTAGGTTCCTGAGAAGAATACATGAACCAATCCTTGGAAAGTGCTCAGCACTGCCTCTGGTACTCGGTATGTGCTCATTAAGTTAGATTTATTAAAATGCATCACAATTCACAAAGCACTTTGTAGGTTTTCTCATTTTGCCCCACAAGGATAAGGAAACTAACTCAAACACAAAGTGATTTTGCCAAGGCCACATAATTATTAAAAATAGGAAGAAACAGAACTAAAATCCAATGTTCAAAATTCTAATTTTACTCTTTCCAATACCTTGAATTGCAATATAGAGGCATCTTTTCTAACTCTGAAGGGAAATGTTCATGCTTATACAAATGTGATTGCAATTTCCGAACTATTAATCTTAGAATTAAGATGACGCATTTTACTTGATGAGGATTGTGTTTTCATACCTGAAACAAAACGTTAAACTGGTAGAAATTCAAACAATTTACTATTTTTGGGATCAACTAAGACAAAGAAAAAAAAACCTGTGTGTGTGCACGTGCGCGAGTGCGTAAGCACACACACGCTGTGCGTAACGGGAATGTGCTCAGCTGCAAATGACAGAATAAGCAATTAACGCTAATTTAAGCAAGATAGGACTTGTCTTACAAAACAAGGAATTTAGACACAGGCGGTCTAAGCTGATGTTTTATTTTTTAAAGTTTTATTTATTTAAGCAGTCTCTACACCCCAGGTGGGGCTCAAACTCATGACGCCAAGGTCAAAAGCGGCACACTCTTCTGACTGAGCCAGCCAGGTGCCTCCATATAGTTTCTTTTAACTTAGATTCATAAAAGTAGATTCATGAAATAGGTGCATCATGCATGGGATGTTCTTATTGTGCCATTGTTTTATGTTGTTTTTGTCTCACAAGTAGAAAACAAATCTAAAATTGGGGTTAAGATTTAAAAAAAACATTTATCTACCTATATTGAGGTATTTAGGGCTGTGTGTGTGTATGTGTGTGTTGATATATTGCCATTCCGTTGGAAATATCTAAAGAAGGCATCCAAAACCAACTTGAAAACAGAGGCCATTCACATTTTCTTCTACGTAGCACTGGGCTAAGACAAGATGTTTGCTACATCCACAAGCGCAGACTCCCATGAAAACCGAATAAGAAAAAAATTAAAAAAGGAAGAAATTTTTGAGACTGTTAGCCTTGTTATCAGAACTCTTTTTTTTTTTTTATAGTTTATTGTTAAGTCGGTTTCCATGTAACACCCAGTGCTCATCCCAACAAGTGCCCTCCTCCATGCCCATCACCCATTTTCTCTTCTCCCCCACCCCCCATCAACCCTCAGTTTGTTCTCAGTATTTAAGAGCCATCAGAACTCTCTTATATCTGCCCTAATTATTGGAGAAGGTTTGCTTGCATACATTCTCAAGAGTGAAGTTGAGATAGAGTAAAGCTCATTAATAAAGATGCCAAACTTTAAAAAAGTTGAGATGTGACTCCAGAGCTATGCTGTGCAATAGGGTGGCTGCTAGATACATTTGGCTACTCAAATATAAATTAACTAAAACAAACAATTCAGCTCCTCAGTCCCAATATTCACAAGTAGCTAGTGGCTATTGTATGGTACAGTACAGATATAGAACACTCTTACCATTGCAGGAGGTTCTATTGGATGGTTTTGGACTTTAAGAAGCATTCAAGACCAAATTGTCTGAATGAGTATAGACCATCACTCAGAGCATTTTTCTAATTCCTCTTTGGAAACTGTCTTCAAAGCTCTTAAAAGTCACACTAAGAAAACATCTTTAAAAAAAATTTTTTTTAATGTTTATATATTCTGAGGGAGAGAGACAGAGTGTGAGCAGGGAAGGGGCAGAGAGAGAGACAGAATCCAAAGAAGGCTCCAGGCTCCGAGCTGTCAGCACATGGGGCTCGAACTCACAAACCGTGAAATCGTGACCTGAGCCAAAGTCAGACGCTTAACCGACTGAGCCACCCAGGCACCCCCAAAAAACATCTTATTTCATTTATTCTAAGCATATCAAGTGCCTCCTTAGCAGCACACTCCAAATAGCACACTGCACATGGGGATTCCAGGAGTTATTAGACATGCTCCTTCTGCTCTATGCCATGACCTACTGAGGGGAATAAAAAACTAAGATGTGTGGTCATCAGTGTATAAATGTAAGTATGTACAATATGCTCTTGGAGCAGAGAGAAAGAAACAATTGATTCTAATTAGGACATTAAGAAAATGGTTTCTTTGTGAAGAATTCAAGTAAATGCTACACAAGCAAGGGGTTCCAAAGTTTTGCTATGAAATTCTGAAACAAAGGACTGACAAGAAGTTACACACTTTGAAAAGGCCATTTCCATAGGAAGTGGCACAGGTAAAACACTGAAGGGAAGACCAAGCGGCAAGCTATGGAAATAATTTGGGTCAGAGGTTGTTGAGGCCCTTACTAGGTCAATGGCCGTGGGAATCTAGAGAGAACACATTTAATAGAGGTCTGATTCAGAATCCGAAGGTTTAATTTTGCCTCTACATAACGTTGTGCAATTTTTTTTTAAAGCCATCCTGGGGGTATTCTAAAGAATAAGTTGCACAGATTCAAGACAGTGTTTCAGTGTTCTGTTATGGAAACAAATCAAGAAACTGTATTTGTGTGTGTGTGTGTGTGTGTGTGTGTGTGTGTGTGTGTGTGTGTGTGTGTATGTGTATGGATAGATTTTCTGAAGATACAAACCAAGCTCTTAGCAATTATCTGTAGTTGGGTAGGATCCAGAGTCTATTTTCTTCATCTTGCTAATCTGTACTATCTCTTGCAATAATGACAATGTATTGTTTATGTAATAAATAAAAGCTATTTTTAAGTTTTTTTAATGTTTTATTTATTTCTGAGAGAGAGTATGAGCAGGGGAGGGTCAGAGAGAGAGGGTGACACAGAATCCGAAACAAGCTCCAGACTCTGAGCTAGCTGTCAGCACAGAGCCCGACGTGGGGCTCAAACCCATGAACCATGAGATCATGACCCGAGCCTGTGTCTCCCTCTCTCTCTGACCCTCCCCTTCTCATGCTGTGTCTTTCAGAAATAAATAAAAACATTAAAATTTTTTTAAGTTTACTATTTCACAGCTATACTTTCTATAATTAAGGTATTAGTTATAAACCACTCTTAAAAAACCTGTCAGAATTTACTTTTCTATTGCTCACTAGATTAGTATTGTTCTATGTAATTATAATAGAATGTAATCTATAATTAGATCTTCCATTACCTTGTAATTTGGTCCTTCCTTTTCTTCCATGGAAATAACCAGTTCTCTAACCACCCCACTCTTCAAATTCCTATTCCCCATAGGTATAGTTAATGGGTTTGGTTTTCTGTCTGGATTTAGGAAGGTGAAATGTTTCGCCTGTCTCACTCCCAGTTTTTCCAAGGCTAATGAGTCTATACTTGGATGCCATCACTGTTGTACTTCTAGCTGACACTTGCATAGCTGAAAGCATCTTCTTCACACCTTTGTACTGAACGGCCAGAGCATGGCCTGCTCCACAATCCTCTCTCTCCTACCCGGGCCCCAGAGGCACGTTGGTGGTGGTTGGGAATGTGCCTCTCGAGCCCACTAGTTCCCTGGGAACCATCACCCTGAAGGTTTCCAGCAACCCCTTCCCTGCCTCCAACCCCCCCTCCTAGAGTTCATGCACATGAAGAAGGGAAGGTGTTTTGCCTGGAGAGCAATGCACTTAATAGGAAGTAAAAGAAAACATCAATGAATTATGATTTTGGGTATGTAACTCACAGGTGAATTAATCAGTGGACTTGTTTAGAAATGGATTATCTATATTGGTGCAGTAGCAGAAATTAAAATTTCTGACTCGCCTTGTTTTGCCAATATTTAAGCATTTTGTTCTATTGAATGGGACTGCATATACAGACACACTTTTATTTAGTCTCACACATGAAAAGAGAAAGCATAAGGCATGTAATTCAAGTGGTTTCTCATCCAAGCATTTTTATCACAAATTACTAACTCTAGTTGAAAATGTTAAGAAAGGATACTTTCCCCCCTCTAGTATTTGTTCTACCAACCTAGCTTGGCAGCACAGATTATCTTGAATTGTAGTTAAAATAAAAGCTTCCCTTTATAAAACAACGTCTGAGTTGTTTCCATGTCAAAAGATCAGCAAACTGACCTCCTAAAAGTAGGGTGTGATTGTATGTCCCTCTCTATAGGATGAGTATTTCAGAGGTTTAAGAAAGAAAGAAAATCCTGAAAAAGAATCCAAGAAAAATAGAAAGGAGAATGCTTAAAAGTGATGTCTGTATACATCATTTCCCTCAAAGGCTACTTAGCACAGAAATACTTTTTCCTGACTATATGGCACTTAACATTTAAATTGGTGATGACAGCAACTATATTAAAACTAGAAAGCCTTTCTATAAATGAAACTCAGAATTTATAACTTAGAAATTAATTGAATACTAATTGTTATATTCATTACATTGGTTGCTTCAGATCTGTTTGCTACAAATTTGGGGTTTGAAAAACTTGCAACTTCTGCACTTTAAACTAGTACTCAGTTATTCTATTAATTCTGAATTATGTAAAACAACAGATAACCCAAACATCAACTTTGGCTTTGTTTCAGTTATATTTTTGGTTCTTATATTTGGATTTGGGCATCCTTTATCTGAAAATTCACTCAACCTCAAATAAAAGGCACAACCTAAAAATCCTGAAGACTTGAATGCCAAGAAATTGCCTATTTTTAATAGGCAATGCAGCGCATTCTTAGATCTGCAGGTGTCTCCTCGGCTCCAGTAGACTGAGAAAAGAAAAAGGAGGGGGCGACAAGAAAGGAAACTGTCTTTGTGGTTAGGGGGTGGGGGAGGTTGTAATATTATGATTAAAAAGCTTTCCTTTTCGGTTTGAAAGTTCTTTCCCACATTAATGATCTGACATTAAGGAATATGAGTCTGAGCAGGAGCGGAGTTTGAGCCTGTCCATCTGTAACTTATAAAAGGAAAGGAACAAAGCAGGGATAGGAGGCAGGAAAGGGATGCAGGGAGAGAGCGAGATGTAGGCGCGTGGGGACGGGAAGGGAGAGGCGGATTTGGCAGTCAAAGGGGGGACGAAAGGAACAGGAATGGAAAGTGTGGCCTGGCCGGCCAGCGCTGTGGTGGAGAAGGTGGAGCCCACGACGTCTCACTTCCTCCCACCCCCAGGTTTTTCCTTTGTAGGTGGGGGCTCTCAGGGCATCTAGCAAGGATCGGTGGGTTAAGAAAGGAAAGGCTGTCGCCTGAGGAAGCGCAGGCTCGAGACCTGGTCTCCTGGAGGAGGCGGGCAGGCAAGGACGGCAGTGACAAGCAGTGTGACCCCAAGGCTCTGTGGGCACTGGGCGGGGCGGAGGAGTGGGGAAAGGCGACCAGTCGAGTCCCGCGGGTTCGAACGCCCAAGGTCAGGGCCGTCCTCGCAGGGCACGCGGCCGCGCCCGCCCCCCGCCCCTAATCAGCGCCACTCGGGCGCTCTCTATCCCGGCCCGACCCTCTGCAGACCTCCGCTTGTCCCCAGAGCCCAGACTCTCTAAGGCAGGCAGACCCCTCCTCGCCATGTCTGGCCACAGTCGGCAAACAACATGGCGGCATGGCGGCGGCGGCGGCGGCGCCTCCTCTCCCAACCCCCGAGAATCGCTAGGCAGGCAGCGGCGGGCACTCAGACCAGCAACCCGCGAGCCCCGGGCGGGGCGGGGGGGGACCGTGAGCGGCGGCCGCCGGCCCAGCGCGGGGGCGGCGGGGCGGGGCGTCAGGCTCGCGCACCAGGCCCGGCGGCGGGCGCGCGGCGCGGGCGCGGCGGAGGCGGCGCGGCGGCGGCGGTTGAAGCGGCGGCCCAGAGCCCTCTGCGGCCCAGCAGCAGCAGCGCCAGCCCCAGCAGCAGCCCGGCCGCCGCCGCCGCCGCCGCCGCCTCGCGCTCCCGCCGCCCGGCCCGACATGAGTGAGGCGGGTCGGGTGCCCTCGCCTGCCGCGCCGCCGGAGGTGGCGGCGGCCGCTCCGGAGGAGAGGAAGGGGAAGGATCTGGAGCGCGAGAAGCTGCCGCCCATCGTGTCCGCGGGCGCCGGCGCGACTGCGGTAGGTGCCGGGCGGGGGCAGCCGGGCGCCCCGACGGCGGGCATCGGGAGGGAGGGAGGGAGGGCGCGGGGGAGGGGCGCCGGGCGACCCCCGGGACCCCCGGCGGAGATGCACCGGCCGCAGTTCCCCGGGCTGCAGTAGAGTGTGCCTGGTGGACAGCCGCGAACACTTCTAAAGCTGCACCTTCGCCCTCGGGAAATGTTGGGGTGGCCGCGTCCGTTGGCTGTTCGAGGTTATTGTCTGCTTTGAGGGGCCCACTTTCTCTAAGGAAACGACCAGCATCTCAGAGTCGACGTTATCATCTGTTGGATGAGGATAGGTGTCAGGCAGGGAGAGGTGGGTTTTCCACGGAGGTGCCTGCCTGCCTTAGGGGCGCCGAGATTCGCCCCCTGGCTTCGCTTTTCTTTCCCTTCCCCCCTCGGATTGAATAGGCTGGACCGCTAGTTTCCACTTAATTGTGACCTTTCCGTTGCTGTCCAGGGTAGTGGGAGGTAGATGCCTCCGTGATGGTTTTATTTTTCATATGGTACAGACATGTGACGTAAAGTGGGGAGTCTTTTTTAACCTTTTATTTAAACTCAAGTTATCTAAGCTTGACAGGGATAATTTCCCAGCTGGATTTTCTTAAAAGGATTATTTGGAGAGCGCTCTCCGGCTTCAAACTACATCTTGCCAGATGATGTAATGGGACAGCCCCCCCCCCCCCTTCCCTGTTTTTACTGATGGTTATGACTCTGGTACTTTGGAGCACACACACAAAAATTAATCTCTAACTTTTGGGATTTTTATTTGACATAACATGTAAATACTTTTTGAAAGTTTGCTTTGGTCCCTTTGAAGACCATGACTTGTCATGCATCTGTGCTTGACAAAATAGTAAAAGTTTAAAGAACATGATACATTTTCTTTATTCCTACTTGCAATTCATTTCTTAAAACCTCCCTCTTAAATGACTAAGAAGTTACTAAAATAGCTCACTCTTTAAAGTGTTAGGAATAATGTTTTGAATTCTGTAGGTTTTTCAAAAATGTCTAAGGACTGGGATAACTGGCAATTGTTAGAACAAGCTCTCTTCATTAAATCATTGTGGCTAAGTGTGGACAGTAATAAAAGGACACATATGTTAAAATATAGCTGCCGTTGAGTGGTAAATTGGAGTCGCGGTTAAGAATCACTTTGGACAATGCTTTGTAGGAATTTGTCATCCAACTGCTTACAGACCTAGTTCCTATGTTGGTACCCTGGGCTTTTAGAGCTTATCCAGGACTTTGTTAACTTGCAAAAAGGCAGTGTTTTAAAAGTTCATGTCTAAATCAGTTGTTTAAAAACGCTGAATGCATATGCTTATGAGAAACAGTTTATATGAATGGGTGTGGGTCCTCAAGTGAGCATCCTCCCCAAAACATATTTATCTCAATGTAGCTGAAAAATTGAAGGCTTGTAATACAAATTTGGAGAAATTGATAGTACAGATCAGGTCTATAGACTGTTTCCTGAAACCCTTGGAATTCAGAAATTTTCAGATTTTTAGAAAGGTAATTTTGTGTAGAGGTCATGTATAATACCCACGAGTGAAGTCCTGGCCAGTTCCCTATAATCAAGCATGCCGGTAGCTCTACAGTGAAATAGATGTTTGATCCCACTAAGTGAGGGGAAGCCAGACTACTTTTAAGTATAAATAGTGTCATATCAGTTCCAATCAGGTTGCACTGTCAAAGAGTTCAGGTCAGGTACATGTTTCGTCACCATATGAATACAAAAGCCTTTCCGTTTTAATAGCTTATAGGATTTTGGAAGTGTGGATAAAGGATTAGGGACTTTTTAAAATACCAGTCAAACAGAAGAATAGAGTTCAATAAGTTTTTGTTGTTGTTGTTGTTTTAACCTTGACTTAAAGAAAATATGTGTTTGGTCCTCTAGAGGGCAGGAGAGCTGGGATGATGTCGGAACTCACCAGCAAGTGGGGAAGGGCGTGGTGTGGAAGGGCAGGGAAAGACAGTCTGTGGTCCATGTGGTTCTTTTCCAGCCTCCTATGTGGAGTAGTTGGAGCTTCTGGAGGTTTGCTTAGGAACCTGAATGCCATCAATCACTTTCTTTCTTTGGGCCACTTTAGTGATTCTTTTTTGCCCCAGGTGAACAGTTCTGTCTATGTAGACTGAGTTTATGGTTCACCTAATGTAACCCTCCATTATTGGCTTTTTCCAAAAATCATTCTATCATATTTTTGTGAGAGTTTGGAAATAATTCAAAGAAGCAGCTCCCTAGAATAAGTAGAAGGCCAGGTTACGATGACCCTAATTAAGCCTAAAGAGTTGGGACTATATCCTGGACATTTAAAGAAATGTGCAGGGGTGGGATTGAGGGTAAAGGAGAAAGAGCCCTAAAGTTGATTGATCCTAAGACCACTTAAGTGTGAAGGAAGCCCGTTCTAGCCAGGAAGTGCCTCACACAGTGATCTCAAACCTGACTGACCAGAGGTACCCTCGTAGCACATCCAAATCCAATTACCCAAGCTCCCTCTACAGCACTGGTTTTCAACCTCTTGTTGCACAGTAGAATCGCCTGGGGGACTGTTAGAGCCATCGTTGTCCACTTTCAACTGCAAGCCAGTGAAATCCACCTTAGGCTTCTTTTTAATTCTCAGATGTAGCTAGATTGAAAAATTGATGCTTTATATACTGAATTAAGAGCTCCATGGAATCAATGTTTTAACTATGTTTCTTCAAGTCTGCTTAGTTTATAGAGCGGCATTTGAAACGGACTGGTGAAAGGTATGGATTACATGAATGAGGCACAGCAGAAATCAGGGATGGTAGGAGAAATGAGAGAAACGGTGGTTTAAGCAGTTCTAGGTAGAGATGATCGAGAGGCCTAGGATAGAGCCCTGAGAGAACCATGGAGGTGAGCGGTTTGGCTTGCTGTTGCTGCTGTGGAGAGGTCCACGGAGATAAGGAGACAAAACTGGAAATAGTGCGTGGATACAAAGGGCTGGTGGTGTGAACATTGAATACACGGAGGTTGATGGATTAGAGTGGAGGAGAATATTGCAAATTAGTTGCTAATACAGTTTCTAACAGGTTAGAATGATATGATGAATGGGGAAGAAGAAGAGGGTAAAGGAAGAGCAGAAATAATAGTGGCAGTGAGGATGTGTTTGTCTATTTCAACATTTAAATCGGGTGAACAGGAACAGGGAGGAGGTTCTTCATAGGATAGGGTAGCAAGGAATGAAATGGGTTCAGGCAAGAGCTAGGTTTAATTAAGTCAGGCAGATGAAGGGAAGATGGGGAAATCAGTTCAGGGTTTCAAAGAGAAGTTCGCCCACAATGAAGGCCAGGAGGCTTGTCAAGTAGATAGAAGGTGAGGGGAAGGTTTTGAGGGAAAGCATAAAGTTTGTGGAGAGGATTTGATAGGAAGTCAGTAGCAAGAATGAGAAGTTTGTATACATTGTATGAGGTGTGTATACATCAGCTTGGTGGAACCACTAGCCAAAATGTAACTACCAGTTATTAAACATCTATTATGTTTAGCTTTGGGCTAGATGCTAAGAAAACACAAAAACAAGGTTTAAAAAGAATTCCTGCCTCAGGGTAGGCAGGGCTAACACATGGAAACATAACAAAGCAAAGCAATGTGTAGAGTCACAATGAGCCATAGAAACAATTTGCGCTATAGGAGACCAGAGAAAGGAAATCAATGTGCGCAGAGCTGTGAAGAAAGGCCTTGAAGTAAAGGTAATTATTTAAGCTGGCTGGCCATTGAAGGATGATAGGATTTGGATGGGCAAAAGAAACTGGGAAAAGTAATCCAGTGGGGAAAACAGCATGAACAAGGCTTAAAGAGAAGCATTAGGGAGCAATACAGTGAGCCCAAGGGAAGCATGCTGGGAACCTGTGGGAGGTAAGTAAGATTGCCTGGGGGCTGGAGCCAGATCACTAGGCACAGAAGTATGGACTCTTTTTTTTTTGGTCTGTTGTTAGTGGGAAGCCACTGGAGTTTCTTAAATAGAGAGTGAATGACATAATGAAATCCATGGTGGTGATTAGCAATAGCCTGAAGGGGAGGAGGAAGAGTGCAAAGGAAGGAGCTCTGTAGCCGGTACCCAAGATGACAGGTGCATCCACTCAGGTGGTGGCCATGTGACAACGGAAAGGGATGGAAGAACCCACATGATGTGGAACCCTATTAGGCAACAGAATGAAAAAGAAGGAAGATTGATACATGGAAGGATTCTGCAGCTTTCAGACAGGTTCTCTCAAAGAAAAATGATTACATAAAAAGCTGATCCAGCCAACATCATTCCAGATAAGCACATGTGTATGTAAACTCACATAAACTCTACCCATCTAGTGTTTGGAACAATCTAACATGTGGAGAATCTTGTGCCTTTTGTCCATCTTGTTCTAAACAAGAGGTGAGATGGGAAAGAGTGAAGGCTGTGCTGCCGAAGGTACTTTAAGCAATTGAATAAGCCACAGATATTACAAAAATACATCATATATGTATATGCTTAATACATCTAAGTCATGTAAATAATAGCTAATATTTGAGTACCTACTCTACACTAAGCATCACTAAACAAGTATCTCTTGTTTAGTCACGTGGCAACCAAAAGCAATCACCACAAGCACTGTGATGGTGAGGAAGAAAATCTTATTTCACAGAGAAGGAATCTGAGAGTCAGAGAGGTTACCTGTTCTTGCTGGAGGGTAAAATGGCCAGTAAGAAACAGAGTTTGTTTTAAAATTGAGACGTTTCTGACTCAAAAACCCATGCTCTTCCCATATACTGTATTGCTGGTCTGGGACAATGTGGTTCAAAGAACCTGCACCTTGTTATTTTTTGAAAGAGGATGTGGTCACAGGTTTGTTCAAAATTTTGCTACCTGTGATAGAGCTATTATGGAAGAGAAAGATGTGTTCAAGGATGTCTGATAGTGTCAGTTTTAGTGATGATATGAATATATCATTAAATTCTATGTACAATAAAGCAACCTCATTAAAGAAAAATAATCTGAGAGTCTTGAGACACAGAAAGAAAGGGCGATAGCTATATAAAAACGTATCCAGGGTATCTCTAATTTTGAGTGGGTTGTGAAGTCTGTTTGTCAATTTTTTTAATGGCACAGGCATTATGTAGTTGTCTGCTTATTCTCTCATTCATAACTAATTCAGGATTAGGACATGAGTAATTTGACTGTACTTAACAATTGGAGAACAAGTGGTCATTGTGCCTTGTGAGCCAGGGAACCTCCTCCAAAAGCACCATGTATGATACTGAATCTTCTTCGCAGGGCAAATGGGAAGATCAGATTAATACACATAAAGCGTTTAGCTTGACATAGTGAGCCCATAAATGTTGGATAATAACGTTATTATGATTATTTATCATTTGCAAACCAACATCTGTAGCTGGAAAGCTGTTTGTAAGCCAGCCAGCCCTTTCCATTTCCATCCTGTGGCTTTGGGACTTTCCCTCATAACTTTGTGTATCAACCCTCCAGCCCCGTACCACCCTGTCGTCCTTCTCCTTTGCTTCTGTGCACACACGTGTGCGTGCGCGCGCGTGCACACACACACACACACACACACTGAATTAAAGGACATCATGAATCCTCTGAGCTCTTCAGTGCTGGTGTATGCCTGGGTTCACGTGAATTTCTTTTTGAAGAGGTAAAGAAACAGCTTTAAAAAGCGGTACAGCTAGTGTTGCCAGAGCAGGAGCTTCTTTTGGCACGGTGTTTGGAAATTCCTTTGAGTTTGAGTTGAGGAAGACAGAATAGAGAAAGATCAACAGAAGACAACCGAGGAAGTAGGTGGAGCTGCAAAAGCTCTGGGAAGCTTGGGTTTCCCTATTTTTCTCCTGGTCTTGCATTGCAAACTGTTAGACTGTTAAGCCTTATATTAATAACTGGTTGTTTCTAAGTTGATATTTGTAACTTAGTGCCATTTTGGTATGCAGTCAAAAAACATCTTTGGGGGGGAATGATTGTAGTAAATGTATATGCCTCTTAAAAATAGAAATTATTGAAAATTTACTACTTTACTGAATTGAAAAGTCTGTCTGAAGTGTGAGACTAGTCATTAAGGAGAGCTCTATTTCAAATTACCTTGGTTTTGATCCACATGTTTTTATTAAAGAATAGCAAATTGGTTGCGGAATTGTGATTGGATCAAGTCAGACATTTTAAAAGTAGTAGTTTACTGTATAAAGATAATCTGTTGATGAAATTTTTTTCTATTCTTGTGTTGTAAGATAAGTGAATAAAATTTCCCATGCCACCTGGCTTTCCTGATAAGTGAATACCGAATTTTCTGAGCTTCAGTACTAACATTTCTTTAATATTGAGTAGGATTAGTTTTCAGTTATTTATAAGATTAATTAATTGCATCGTGACTTTTTTGGTGTCAAGGTTTTGTTTCAGAATCCACCTCCTTATTTCCAGTCTCTCTGAAAGAATTGGTTTATGTCATGTAAAGAAAGCAATTCCACTTGGACTGGTGCTACTTAGTTTGGGAGGGAAGTTCACACCTTGCAAATAGCTAACTTTTCACATCTTAATAGAAAGCTATAGAGCAGTGTTAGCACTTCTGATTTTATAAAGCAGCATCCTAATGGGGAACTGTGAAAAAAAAAACATAAAAAAAGAAAAACAAAATATCTTTATCCAGTAACAGGGCTTAAAATAGTCTCCTTTGTAGACCAGATACAATTGAGACCTTTCATCTGATGTGTCCCTAACTGGTAGTTTAGGTCAGTTTCTATTTAAAAAAAAAAAAAATGGCAAAGCAGAGAATCTTTAATGCTTTTTATTTAAACTTAAAACATATATAAAAAATTTTTAATGTTTATTTTTGAGTGACAGAGACCTAGTGTGAGCAGGAGAAGGGCAGAGAGAGAGAGGGAGACGCAGAATCCGAAGCAGGCTCCAGGCTCTGAGCTGTCAGCATAGAGCCCTATGCGGAGCTTGAACTCATGAGATCACGACCTGAACCAAAATCAAGGGTCAGATGCTTAATTGATTGACCCACCCTGGTACCCCATATACTTAAAGCATAAATGTACATTTGTTCACCTGTCTTTTGATACAGTGACCTTTGCTCAGTATCATAGGAATTCGCTTAATCTTTTGTAAAGTAGTTTTTCTGTGCATTACAGGTAGTCGCCAGACTCCTCAATATTGAATGATACATGCATTACATTAGGAGCACTTAAGCTGTTGCTGAAATATTTATCTTTGGATTTAAAAAATAAATTTCAGTAAGGCATGACCCAAAGTATAGACTGCTATATTTTTTATTCATTCAGATAATCTTTTATTCTTTATCTATAGTATATTTTATACCATATTTATACTTAACACCTTTCCAGCAAATCCCTTCATCCAAAAATGATACAAGAATTCTGAATCAAAATAATAATTCTGTTCTTTTTCCTAAGGTTGTATGTTATATTGGATCTAGTTTAGGAAAGTATGTTCTCATCTTTCTGGATCAGCTCTGTCCAATAGAAATATAATGTGAACCACACATGTAATTAAAAATTTTCCAGTAGCTACATTAAAAAGAACAAAAATAAAGAGGAAAAATTACTTTTAATAATATATTTTGTTTGGCCCAACATATCCAGAAACTTACATTTCAGTATTTAACCAATATAGACACTTACTGAGATAATTTGCCTCTTTTTCGTGCTAAATCTTTGAAAATTGTGTATTTTACACTTACTAGATATCTGTTTGGACTAGCACATTTCAAGTACTCAGTAACTCCTTCCAGCAAATGGCCCTATTAAGCAGTGCATATCTAGAAAATATCTTCTTGGCCTCCCAAGATTCCTTAACTTCTTTCTTAGTTTGAATGCCTTTTGTAGCAGTCCTTAGAGTCTCCTCCTCCTCCTCCTTGAGGTGGAAACTACTTTTATGATGATAGTAAGTGTACTATCTGAGTGCAGAGTGTAGTGTTCTAAGGATACATGACACTTCACATTGCAACAAATTGAACACAGAAGCAGGTAGAACAATCCAAGTGTCTTCTGTGAAATCAGATGTTAAAAAATAGATTTGCAAAATGTAAAACAATGGCAGTGTTCTCACTAAGATTTTCTTTTTTGTTTGGGAAGATAATATTTTCCACAAATGGGTTTATTGTTCTCTTAAAAGGAATTAATAGGGGCGCCTGGGTGGCTCAGTCGGTTAAGCGTCCAACTTCGACTCAGGTCATGATCTCACAGTTGGTGGATTCGAGCCCTGCGTTGGGCTCTGTGCTAACAGCTAGCTCAGAGCCCGGAGCCTGTTTCGGATTCTGTGTCTCCCTCTCTCTCTGACCCTCCCCAGCTCACGCTGTCTGTCTGTCTGTCTGTCTCTCTCTCTCTCTCTCTCTCTCTCTCAGAAATAAATAAAAACATGAAGAAAATTTTTTTAAAAAAGGAATTAATACATGCAATAACTTTTAAGAGCATAAAGGGATCCTGAGATCAGAAAGTTGGAGACCTATGTTGAATTTCCTTTGTTCTTTATTTGGTATTATTGATGACAGGTATTCTACATAAGTGTATTTTCCAACTAACCAAGTGTTATTGAACATTTTAGAATGCCCAAACATTGTTTATTGTATGGAGCATTTTCTAAAATACGTTATGTACATCTCACATAGACAATACTGAACATAATTTAGCATGTCCTGTTGACTGGATGCCTGTGACAGCTCTGCATCCAGAGCTTACGTAGCCACAGAGCTCTGCATCAAGTCCGTCTGCCTATGTGTACATTTGTAGTGTTCATCTCTTCAGTAAGTAAATCTTCCGCCAGGTGACCTGTCTGAATAGCTAAATGTAACATTAATTTTCACTTGATACAGTTTAAAATGCAAGCATTTCCAGCTTGTTCACAAAACTGACAGTTTGAACCCTGTTATGAATAATGAATTTCACAGATACAGAAATTCAATTTTAATTCAGTCTAACATAGTGGTGAGATATTATGGCTTTAAAATGTGTTTTGTGATGGAACAGAGCCAGCAAGGATTATTTTATCAATGATTGGTTTAGAATGTGAACAAAAATATGTTCTCTCTTGCAGCTGCTTTTGGGGGTTAGAGGATGAGCAAGGTAAATTTTATCAGGATCTTGAATATGGTGGAACTTGGTATCCAGTACAAAAGCTATTCTGAAAAACTATGAATGTCTTTTTTATTAGAATCTGAGGAGAAATACGGTAAAGAAATCAGAAGTTTAACTCAGGTGTAGTTTGTTCCTCAGTAAAGTTGAAAGTAGGAATTTGTATTAAAATAAAATAAAAGTTGACAGTATTATATGTTAACAGGAGCAGAGCAAGTACTGTATTTGTCTATTTACATTTTTTGAAATTACTTGTGATTATAAATAGTCAAAAAGAGACCACTGAGGTCAACGTTAGACACTAGTGAAATGTAATCTTTGATTTGTTATATAATTACCGTGCAAAAATTTTTCTGCTGTTCTTTGGACTCATGGTAGCCTCTCCCTAGAGAGTCAAGTCTATTATTTACTATATCAGGTTTAAATATTTTGAGTTTTTTCCTCAATGAATTCTTGGTGTTTTTTTCCCCTCCATGGTCCCTGTTTGTGCTTATCTTCGCTCTGTAACAGCTGGTTGGGTATCCTGCTACTGTCTGTTCTTCAGCACATCCAGCCCACTGTTGGTAGGCTGGCCACATTCCAGGACTTCATCCGAAGTGTTCTCTTGTAGGACTCACAGATCGCATTTCCAAAACTCCTCACGAAACCAGATGTATTAATTGTGGTAGATCCAATTCTTAGAAGACTCAAAAAGTAGTGATCTCTAATCTTTAATTTAGTCTGATGTTTGATGTCAATTAATACCCAATAGCTTCTCGAGTTGATTTTCTAATTTTTAGTTGACCTGCCTGTTTCTGCTCCCATCCATGGCATTCCTGCAGTGCATGTCATGCTGCCCTGTTTTTCCTCATGAAAGTGTTGGGTTTTGTGTTAAGAGTTCTCTTGTACAAGCTCGTGTGGGGCAACAGCTGTTTTGAGAGTTTGGTTTTATTAATCTGTAGTGTACTGTCAACCTGTAAAATCGTCCATGATTTGTTTCATGTCATCTCAAGTATACAGTATCAAGAACACAGCCGTCTAACAAACAAGAGACTTGCTAAACCAAGGATTTTTTTTTTCATGTCATTTAAGGTTTTTTTGATTATAAGGAACAGAAAATAAGGCCAAATATGCCTCCTTTTTGAAAAAGGGAGGGGGCACCTGGGTGGCTCAGTTGTTTTAAGTATCTGACTTTGGCTCGGGTCATGATCTCAGGGTTCATGGGTTTGAGTGCCGCATTGGGCTCCAGCTCAGAGCCTGGAGCCTGCTTCGGAATTAGTGTCTCCCTTTCTCTCTGCCTTTTCCCCACTCACACTCTGTCTCTCTCTCTCTCTCTCTCTCTCTCTCTCTCTCAAAAATAAACATTAAAATTTTTTAAAAAAGAAAAAGGGGGATGTATTGGAATGACACATGCATGCATGTCAGAACCAGAAAGCAAAGTGGAAGAGAGACAGGCTACTTTCTGTGCCTCTGCTGTCTTACTCTTGGCTGGGCTCTCTTTTCCATATTCCTTCATCTGAGATCTGGAAAGACCTCCTTCTGATAAAAGGCTAGGAAGCATCAGTGCCCTTTATGTCAGGTTACCTCATGTGTAGCCACTTAGGCTACAGATGGCTGCCTTTTGGTTGAGTGCCATCTCTGTTCCCATCCATGGCCATTCCTGCACAAAGAATAGCAGAAATGCTATACAGACCACAGAAGCAAACATGGATTTGGTAGCCATGAAACATGCTCAGTGTATCTTCCCTCAAACCTTTGTACCCTTCCAGCCACTGGCCTTTCTCCCCTTCTGTGAAGCTTCTGGACAGAGCAATCCCTGCCCATTGCCTACATTCCTAACTTCCCATTCATTCGCCCGTCCATTTCATATAGTTTCTGCCACAACCTCCCCTGAATATGTTGTTTCCAGTGTCCCCTAGATTTCACACTTGCTCATTCAAGTAGGCGCATTTCAGACCTAACCATTCTCCATCATTTAACGTCATTGATCGCTTTGTTCTTGCAACTTTATCCTCTCTTAGTTTTTAACACATCGCCTTTTCTTGGATTTCATATCTCTTTGGCCATTGATTCCTTATCTTCTTTGTCAGCTTAACCATACATGCCTCAGAGATACTGTAGGTTCAGTTCTAGGGCACTGCGAGAAAGCAAATATCACAATAAATTGAGTCAAATGAGTATTTTGGTTTCCTAGTGCATAGAAAATTATGTTGACCCTATACTGTAGGTTTATATCAAGTGTATAAAAGTATAATGTCTAAAAAGCAATACACATACCTTAATTAAAAATACTTTATTGCTAAACAGTGCTATCCATCATGGGAGCTTTCAGTGAGTCATAATCCTTTTCATGGTAGAGGGTCTTGCCTTCATTTTTTTTTAAAACAAAGCCTTTTTACTTAATTATTATTTTCTTTAGAGGATGGGGAGAGGGCCAAAGGGAGAGTGAGAATCCCACACTCAGTGTGGAGCCCAACATGGGGCTCGATCCCATGAGCCAGAATCAAAAGTCAGACACTCAGCCTACTAAGCCATCCAGGTGCCCCGGCCTGGCCTTGATGTTGATGGCTGCTGACTGATGAGGGTGGTGGCTGTTGAAGGTTGGGATGTCTGTGGCAGTTTCTTAAAATAAGACAACAATGAAATTTGCTGCACCGATTGGTTTTCCTTTCACAAGCGATTGCTCTGTGGCCTCTGATGCTGGTTGATAGCATTTACCCACAGTGGAATTTCTTTCAAAGTGCGAGTCAATTGTCTCAAACCCTGCTGCTCCTTTTCCACTAAGTTTCTGTAATAATCTAAGTCCTCTCTTGACATTTCAACAGTCTTCACCAGAAGTTGATTCCATCTCAAGAAACCACTTTCTTTACTCATCCATAAGAAGCGACTCATTTGTTTAGGTTTTATTGTGAGATCACTGCAGTTCAGTCCTATCTTCAGGCTCCATTTCTGATTCTAGTTCTCTTGCTCTTTCTACCATGTCTGCAGTGACTCCCTCCAGTGAGGGGGCTCCTTGCTGAGCCCCTCAAAGTCATCCCATGAAGGTTGGAGTCAACATTCCAAACTCTTGTGAATACTGACCTCTTCCCATGAGTCACAAATGCTCTTAATGTCATCTGGAATGGTAAATCCTTTCTAGAAGTTTTTCAGTTGACTTTGCCCAGGCCTATCAGAGGCAACCCTATCTATGGTAGCTATAGCCTCATGAAATGTATTTTTTAATAGAAATCTAAATGTCTGATTTAGATTTAATATTTAATAGACAATGTAAATGTCTGCTCGATATATGAGCTGTAGAATGGATGTTGTGTTAGCAGGCATGGAAACAATATTTGATTCATTGTATATCTCCATCAGAGTTCTGAGTGACCAGGTGCCTTATCAATGAGCAGTAGTATTTTGAAAGGCATCTTTTTTTCTGAGTATTAGGTCTCAGCCGTGGGCATAAAATAGTCAGTAGGCCATATTGTAAACAGATGTGCTGTCACCCAGACTTTGTTATTCCATTTATAGAGCACTGGCAGAGTAGATTTAGGATGATTCTTAAGGACCTCAGAATTTTCAGAATGGTCAAGGAGCATTGGCTTCAAGTTAGAATCACCAACTGCATTAGCTCCTAGAAGGGAGTCAGCCTGTCTTTTGAAAGCAGGCACTAACTTCTTTCTGTGAAAGTTTTAGATGAATCTTCTTCCAATAGGAGGCTGTTTTGTCTACACTGAAAAATCTGTTGTTTAGTGCAGCCACCTTCACAAATGACCTTAGCTAGATCTTCTGGATAACCCGCTGCAGCTTTTGCATTGGCACTTGCTGCTTCATCTCACACTTTCTTGTCATGGAGACGGCTTCTTTCTTTAAACCTCATGAACAACTCTGCTAGCTTCCACCTTTCCTCCTGCAGCTTCCTCACCTCTCTCAGCCTTCATATAATTGCAGAGAGTTAGGGATATTAAGTATGCTCTAGACATTAGCCTTTGGTTGAAGAGAGTGTTGTGGCTGTTCAGATCTTCCATCCAGATCACTAGACCTTTTTTCATATCTACCATAAAGCTGTTTTGTTTTCTTATCATTTATGTGTTCATGAGAGTAGCATTTTTAATTTCCTTCAAGAACGTTTCCTTTGCATTTGCAATCTGGCTGTTTGGTGCAACAGGCCTAGTTGTCAGCTTATTTCACGCATCAAAATTTCTTCTTCACTAAACAGAATCACTTTTAGCTTTTGATTTAAAGTTAGATACGCAAGTCTTGCTTTCACTTGAACACTCAGAAGCCAGTGTAGGGTTATTAGTTGGCCTAATTTCAGTATTGCTGTTTCTCAGGGAGTAGGGAGGCCCAAAGACAGGGAGAGAGATGGGAGAATGGCCAATCCTAATGGAGTTAGAACATTTATCAATTAAGTTTGCCATCTTATGTGGGCATGATTTATGGTGCCCCAAAACAATTACAATAGATTAAAACAATTACCAAGGATCATTGATTACAGATCACCATAATAATAATGAAAAAGCTTGAAATATTGCAAGAATTATTAAAATGTGACACAGAGACACAAAGTAAGTAAATGTTCTCAGAAAAATGGTGCTGATAGACTTCTTGATGCAGGGTTGTCACAAACCTTCAATTTGTAAAAATGCAATATCTGTGAAAATGGATAAAGTAAACCATAACAAAAGGAAGTATGCCTGTATTTCCCACAGTTCTGTCCTTATATTTGTTTTGCGTAACAGTGGCTATACAACAGTGGCATAATGATAACCCTGTCAATTAGGAAAAAATCTATTACTTTGACATGAGAAACATGCTTTTGCCTAGTGAGCATTGATTCCTTTTTCTGGTCACTTATGAATCATATTCTTATGAAACCCAGTCTAGAATCTTCAAGTTTTTGCATATTCTTTAATTATATGCCTGTTCTCCTGAAATTTGAAATAGAGCATTTTACGTCCCTTATTTATTTTATAATTTGTGGGAGAGTTCTGTGATTCTCATTATACTTCACATTTGGAACTGAAATAACAGTTACATTTTGCCATTGTTTTGGCCCAGCCCTCCATGCCTCTCCATTCCCTGTTCCTGTTGTCCTGGTCAGACTTCCTTGGTTCAGACTCCAGATTTCCTCTGATAGGCCTGGGTTAGCTTCTAGTATTATTCCCTTCAGTTTCTTCCCTATACTTCTGACAGAGTGATTTTTCTAAGATACAGATATGATCCTGTCACTCCCTGTTTAGAAGACCTCAGTGATTTTTCCCTTTCTCCTTCAGCGGCATCATCTCTACTCCATAGCCTGAAGGCTTCATGATAATGGTTCCTGCCTACTTTTCCTGTCTTATCTTACTGGGCCATTCTCCCTTCCTAATTCTCTTTTCAACCACTCTGCTCCTTAAATCCCATTATTGCTCAGTCTTAAAAAATGGCTGTCTTTGACAGTTATCGGTAGAAAAAACAAAAACCTTCCTTTGTATATTAACTTACTAGAGATATTTAAAGCCAAGTTAACAAGCTCCATTATTGAGAAGCCATTCATTGATCTCATTTTACAAATTGGTTACTTTTATCAATTACTATGTGTAAATGAAATACATAGTGCATCAAATTTGGCATTTGCTCCCACTATCATTTAATATATTCTATAGAACAAAATATACAAATAAGCAAACTTGGCCCTAGGAGTTAATAAAATTCTTATTTCAGTATCCTAACATTTATAGTAAGGAATGATTTACTTTTTCAAATATATAGTTTATTTTAATTTTATTTTCCTAATCAACATACTAGTTTTGTGAATTTATGTAATTTACTAAGACTGTTCTGTAGAAAAGTATTGGATATCACTGTCTTCTCTCTTTCTCCAATTTTCTTTCTCCTTGGGAATCTGTATTCTAAATCTACTAGAGATTAGAATTGATAACTGTTAAATGGCTTCATTGATAGAATTGGTTATTTATTATTTTTTATTATTTGGAGATTCCATACATGAACTGAGCAGTGTTCTTTGGGACCTCTTTTATTGAGAAGAAATAGAGGAAGCAGGAGGAAAATAAAATATTGGGTCTTCCCTAGATTGCTAGAGCGTCAAATGTTTCCTTAAAGTACACTTAGTTTTTCTCCTTAGCGTTAATTTCCTCTGTCTGCTTAGGTGAGTTGCTCCTAAAACTATTGAATTCATTCAGCCTATATCTGTAAAAGTCAAGAAGATAAAAGGCTGTTTTCACAAGGTTGTTGTGAAAGTATAAGTATAACATACTTAATGTCACAGGATAAATTATTAATAAGTGATAGCTACCATGCCTAGAGACTTTGATATAAGGTGATCAAAGTGATTTGATATACACTTTGATTTAAGTGTAGAGACTTCAGGGTCGCTCAAAGTTTGAATACCCATTTTCCAGCTCTGTGGCTTTGGGCTTGGTACTTAGTTTCCTCATTTACAAAGTGGGGTGTGAATACATTCCTCATAGAAATGTTATATTAACATACTTAGTATAGCACCAAGCCTATAGCAAGTACTCAATAAATGACTCGTTTTACTATGTTTTCACAGGAGTAGTCATTTGTTGAGCCACTCATCACATCAGAGGTTTTGTACAAGACCCTACATGGTACTGTTTATGATTCTGAAAACAAATTCATATCCTATATCCATTAGAAGACTACTTTACAGGGGTGCCTGGGTAGCTCAGTCAGTTAAGTGTCCGACTGTTGATTTCAGCTCAGTTCATGGTCCCACAGTTCGTGGGATTGAGCCCCGTGTTGGACTCTGTGCTGACAGTGCAGAGCCTCCTTGGGATTCTCTCCCTTCCTCTCTCTCTCTGTCCCTTCCCTGCTCATGTGCTCTCTCTTTCTCTCAAGATAAATAAATAAACATTAAAAAAAAAAAAAAAAGAAGACTACTTTAGTTAGGCAGTGTGTTTAATAGGCTGGATCACATAGACTAATCCTAACTCAGAAATATTAATCAGTCTTCACTGAACCTAAGTCTAGGCAATGAGCAAGTAAAATTTCTACTTGTGGTCCTATTAGAATGAATCAGATGGCCCCACTTATCTGTAAAAGAGTAGGGAATGTGGGAGAGTGAATCTGTGGGAATCGTAAATGTTTCTGCTACATGTTATATGAGCTGATTCTGAAAAGGCAAATGGAAATCAGTTTGATGAATGAGGAAGGAGGAGAGGAAAAAGAAACTCTGTACTGTGAAAACCAAGAAATTTACGGAGTAATATTCCATAGTATATATACACCACATCTTCTTTATCCATTCATCAATCAGTGGACCCTTGGGCTTTTTCCATAATTTGACTATTGTACATAACGTTGCCACAAATGTCAGGGTGCGCGTATCCCTTGAGTTAGTATTTTTGTATTCTCTGGGTAAATACATAGTGTGGTTTGCTAGATCGTAGGGTAGTTCTATTTTTAACTTAAAAATTTTTTAAATGTTTTATTTATTTTTGAGAAAGAGAGAGAGAGAAAGAATGCAAATGGGGGAGACAATGCAGAGAGAGGGAGACACAGAATCTGAAGCAGTCTCCAGGCTCTGAGCTGTCAGCACAGAGCCCAATGCCGGGGTTAAACCCACCAACTGTGAGATCATGACCTGAGCTGAAGTTGAACGCTTAACCGACTGAGTCACCCAGGCGCGCCTTAACTTTTTGAGGAACCTCCATACTGTTTTCCAGAGTAGCTGCACCAGTTTGCATTCCCACCAACAGTGCAGGAGGGTTCCCCTTTCTCCACATCTCACCATCACCTATTGTTTCTTGTGTTGTTCATTGTAGCCATTCTAACAGGTGTGAGGTAGTATCTCATTGTAATTTTCATCTGCATTTCCTTCATGATGAGTGATTTTGAGCATCTTTTCATGTGTCTGTTGGCCATCAGTATGTCTTCTTTGGAAAATGTCTCTTCATGTCTTCTGCCCATTTTTAAACTGGATCATTCATTTTTGGGGTGTTGAGTTTTAGAAGTTCTTTATATATTTTAGATACTAACTCTTTATTAGATATTTCTAAACGTTTTCTCCCACTTCATAGTTTGCCTCTTAGTTTTGTTATTTATTTTCTTCCCTCTGCATAAGCTTTTTATTTTGATACAGTCTCAATAGTTTTTGTTGTGCTTTTGCATCCCTTCTGGAGACATATCTAGAAAGAAGTTGCTACAGCTGATGTCAAGGAAGTTACTACCTGTGTTCACATCTAGGATTTTAATGGTTTCCTGTCTCACGTTTAGATCTGTAAACCATTTTGAATGTTTTTTTGTGTATGGTGTAAGAGGTCCAATTTCATTCTTTTGCATGTTGTTGGCCAATTTTCCCAGCACCATTTGTTGAAGAGACAGGCTTTTTTCCTATTGGATATTCTTTATTGCTTTGTCGAAGATTAATTGACCATATGGTAGTGGGTTCATTTCTGGGTTTTCTTCACGTCTGAAATTGGGACGCCTCCAGCTTTGCTTTGCTTTTTCAAGATTGCTTTGGCTATTCGGGGTCTTTTGTGGTTCCATTCAAATTTTAGGATTGTTTGTTCTAGTTCTGTGAAAAATGCTGTTGGTATTTTGATAGCGATTGCATTAAATGTGTAGATTGCTTTGATTAATACAAACATTTTAACAATATTTGTTCTTCCTGTCCATGAGCATGGAATGTCCTTCCATTCCTTTGTGTCATCTTTAATTTCTTTCGTCAGTGTTTTGTAGTTTTCAGAATATAGGCTTTCAGTTCTTTGATTAGGCCTATTCCTAGGTATCTTTTTAGTTTTGGTGCAGTCGTAAATGGGATCAGTTCCTTAATTTCTCTTTCTACTGCTTCATTATTGGTGTGTAGAAATGCCACAGATTTCTGTATATTGATTTTGGGTCCTGCGACTACTGAATTCGTTTTTCAGTTCTAGGAATTTTTTAGTGGAGTCTTTCAGGTTTTTTTTTATATATATAGTATCATGTCTTCTGCAAATAGTGAAAGCTTTACTTCTCTGCCAATTTCGGAGCCTTTTGTTTCTTTCTGTTGCATGATTGCTGAGGCTAGGATTTCCAGTACTATGCTGAATAAAAGTGGTGAGAGTGAACATCCCTGTCCTGTTCCTAACTGTAGAGAAAAACCTCTATTTTTCCCTATTTGGGATTATATTAGCTATGAGTTTTTCACATGTGGCTTTTATTATGTTAGCATTCATTATCTTTTTTAATTCTGGTACACCCAAAGTATAGTCACAGTGCTTGAAAAGAAATGAACTATAATAAAAGGTTTATCTTTTTACCTGAACTTTTAAAGTTGCTGCCAAAAGAAAACAAACCTTCAATGAATCGATGTGTGAAGTATCACATGCATGTTAACTATTGGAAATAATATTTGCAGAGCTCATGAAAATGGCATTATTTAAATACAAAGTTAAAAGAGTTAACATGAATGGAGCGTGTACCATGTGCAAGGAGCTATGCCAGTTATTTTATATGCATTATCTCAGTGAGACCTCACAGTAACTTTGTGAGGAAGGTACTATTAATACCCCTATTTCCAACTCTCAGTTTGTAAGCATGATATGACTATTTTCATTTTATAGTTAAAACAATTTGGTCCTAGAAAAGGTAAGTCAATATTATATATTTTGTCTATTATCATATATCTATAATCAAATTAAAATCTCTGTTATAAGTGTGTATGTATGTGTATGTATAAGTGTGTATGATTTCTGCAACAAAATAATTTAAATATAGCCAGTGGGAATTGCGCTGCAATGTTAACTTTTCTGTTTTTAGGGTTTGGACAGAGGATCCAAAGGCCAAATTTCCACTTTTAGCAGTTTTGTTTCAACTGTTAACCAGAAGAAAGAAGCTGCTGAAAACAGAAGTTCACCTACACATCTTGTTTTCCCTAACATCAAGAATGGTAAAATAATAATAATTAAAAGTACATATAGTCTGTATATTTTGGCTGAAAGTATATTATTAAACTATTAAAAAGTAATTGTTCTGGTAGGTGAAGTTAATTAGTACAGAATGAAAAAGAAATAAGCTGTATAAATATTTACAGAAAGGAACAAAATTGTTATTTTTAAGTGATTGTTACCTAGGGTTAGCTATGAATGACATACAAAGCTCATGAATAATTCTGTTTGGCTAGGGAGCCAGGCACAGTACAAATACACAAAAATTCACTAGATTTCCTTTATTTAAAGAATAACCAGTTAGAAGACTTGATGCAAAACAATGAAATACTCAGAAATAACCCTAAAAGAAAATAAGCAAAATCTACGTGAAAAAAAGTGTGATACTTTATCAAAAGACTAAAAAGTCGTGGGATGGAAGTGTCTGAATATCATAAAGAGGTCAGGTATATCTGGTTTACTCTCTACGTTTAATCAATTTTCGAGCAGTTCTTTGGGGGGAACTTAAGAAAATGATACCCTATGTAATCTACAAGAGTCATTGTCCAAGAAGATGCAAGCAAAAACAACGAGGAAGCTGTTCCTCCAGAGGACACGTATCATAAAGCTATTCTGCTTGCCATACTGCCTCAAAGATAGCCAGATGGACAGAGACAGACCAGTAAAATTACAGTGTATAAGTGGGATTCAGTTATTCAAAAAATGAAGTTAGGATGACTGGTTAACCTATCGAAAATAATAACTTGAGGTTTTTAAAATTACAAAAGTACTAGAAGAAAAGGCAGGATGTTTTTTCTATAAAAAAATCTCCTGGCACGAGAACAATGCCAAGAGCCATAAAACAAAAAAAATTGACAAGTTTGAATACATAAGAAAATTTAGAACTTCCACAGGAATTTTTAAAAGATATAAAGTTAAAATACAAATGTCCACAAATCTCACAGTTGGTGAAAAACATATCCTTGATCATAAAGATTATGAATAAATCAGTAAAAGGCCAATAAAAAAAGGCAAAGGGTATGAGCAGACCAATCGAAAGAGGAGATATGAGCAGTTAACATGCATGTGAAAGGATTCTCAGTCTCACTGTTTAGAGAAGTACAAATTATAATAAGAAGTTAACATTTTCTTGTTCAGACGCAAGGAATGAAAGGATTTATATTTGCAGTGTTGTCTCGGGAGTGTGAAAATTGGCACTTTTATGAATGGATGGCTTGCAATACTATGCCTCTATTAAGAAACATGTGATATGTATATAAAGTGTCTAGGAGAAAGGCCCACACAATACGGTGTAAAATGAAAAATACAAATTACACATAATAAGTAGAATATGACTCCAGTTTTTCTAAGAATAGAGAAACCTTTTTTTACTTCTTTGGGCTTATATGCTTATAAGAGACATGGAAGGGTGCCCACCAATCGGTTAATGGTTTCCTTAGGAAAGTAGAATTGGGTATATATTATAAATATGCTTTATTTCTTTATACAACTCTGCATTGTTTTGTCACAGGAAGCATCCATTACTGTCATAATTTTGAGTTCCCCTGGCCTATAACAAAAGAAATATGCAAAGGTTTAAATGTCCTTTGTATCCAAACAAAAGAAAACAAACCTAGAAACGTTTAAGGACATAGTTTTTGGTATATTGCTTGTGTCCGTATGGTGCATGTGGCATAAATTATTCTCTTTAAAAAAATTTTTTTTAACGTTTATTTATTTTTGAGAGAGAGAGAGACAGAGTGCGAGCCGGGGAGAGGTAGAGAGAGAGGGAGACACAGAATCCAAAGTGAGTTCCGGGCTCTGAGCTGTCGGCACAGAGCCCAACAGGGGGCTCGAGCTCACGAGCCATGAGATCATGATCTGAGCTGAAGTTGGACACTTAACCGACTAAGCCACCCAGGCACCCCTGTTGTAAATTATTCTTACACAGATTTTTAGGTGACACTCCATACTAGTGGTAGATCTATTCGGCACTTTTACAGATTAGTATTTACATTATCTCATTATTCAACCTTTGCTTTTGATAACTTCTTTCTTCCTTTATTTATACACTCAACAGTATGCACACGTACATACATTCATATTCTGTCATATTCAGGCTTACTCCAGGGAGGTACTAGTGCCCTGTATATCACAGTTCCCCAGCCCACAACAAAATAGAACAAACCTGTAATTGTAGTTCCATTAAAGAAATAAAGAAAATGAACCTATTTGATGAGGGAGAGAAATTGTGAGAAATGATATATATTAGACATGTCAACTGCATGTCAGCTATAAAATTTGTGTATTAGTCACGTATATATTATTTTCTTTGAGCCTCACAACAGTCACATAAAATAGAACAAATATTAGAATCCGTGTTGTATTTGTTTTCTATTGCTGTATAACAGATTGCCATATACCTAATTGTTTAAAACAACACCCATTTATTAGCCGATGGCTCTCTAAGTCAGAGGTCTTGGTGGACGGGCTGGATTTTCGACTCAGCGTCTCACAGGGTGTTGGCTGAGCTGGACTCTGGGGAAGAATCCTCCAAGCACCTTCAGGTTGCTGGCCGATTCATTGTTTGCAGTTGTGAGGCCAAGGGCCCCCCTCCTAGCTGGCTAAACACCAGGGCTACTCTCAGCTTCTAGACACCGCTTGCACCCTGCCCCTCCACTCACAGACCCTCCTGGGAGATTGAAGCTTCCTGTTTTAAGGCTGGCAGTAGGAACTCTTGCGTTGAATCTTCTTCCTGCTTCCAGTCTCCCTGACTTTGTCTTTTGCAACCAGTGGTAGGAAGCTCTCTGCTTCTAAAGGTCTCAGTCATTAGGTTTGCTTACCTGGATAATCTCCCTATTCTAAGGTCAACCAATTAGTAACCCTAATTATTTATATCTCTGCAGTCCTTTTTGTCATGTGAGCCAGATGGAACATCAGAAAGCTGAGACTCAGGGGGGCCATCTTCGTTTCTAACACCATTTTATAAGTAAGGAAACAGGCTCTGAGAGGGCAGATGACTAGGCCGAGGTCACTGCTAAGTGTCAGAACCAAAATTCAATCCACATTTTCTGACAACAAAAGTCTTGTTCTTCTGACAGATAGAGGAAACTCCTGATTGACTTGTTTCTCTTGCTTGATTAATCATATCATATTAATCATAGAAGCTCTTATTACATCATCTTCATACTCCCTAATGCTTCCAAAATTAAATAAATTTTTATCATGACACTCAAGGATGTTCATAATATGACAGCTTTTCAACGTTATCTCCCACTTTTCTCCTACATATAACTTACATTTCACCTATGCTGCTGGGTGCCTCCTCGCACCTTACCTCAGAGGGTTTTTTTTGTTTTGTTTTTTTTTTTTGCCAGTTTGTTCCCATTGCCTGGAATGCACTCTCCCCTCTTCTCCACCTGACACAGATCCCATCCTTCGAAGCTACTTTAATAAACCTTTGGTGATTCTCTACAACCAGATACAGTTCTTCCTTTCTTTGATGTTCCATATAGATTTCCTTTTGTTATTACCTCTTATCAGTCTCCCAGTCTTAAGAAATATCATTCATATACCATAATCTCATAGGCTGTATGTTTCATGAGGGAATAAATACCTTTGTAATCCCCAAAGGCAGTTCCCTTGTCCATTAGGGGTTCTTACCAAGTACAGGTGACTCTTGAACAATACAGGTTTGAACCATGTAGGTCTCCTTATGTGAAGATGTTTTTTAATAAATACAGTACAGTATAGTAAATATATTTTCCTTATGATTTTCTTAACATTTTATTTTCTCTAGCTTATTATTATAAGAATACAGTATATAATATATATGACATACAAAGTATATGTTAACCAACTGTTAATGTAATCAGTAAGACTTCTAGTCAACAGTACACTATTAGTAGTTAAGTTTTGGGGGAGTCAAAAGTATGTGTGAATTTTCAACTGCTTGAGGGTTTGGTTGCCCCTAACCCCCACATTGTTAAGGGGTTACCTGTATATATTGCATGGAGTGAAACAGGAGAATTCAGGACAGAGGAAAGAGCTGTCAGAGTGGATGTACCCAAGCAGTGACAGCAGCAGCCACAGCAGCAACTTCATGTAGTGCTTACTGTGTGCCACTCATGGTCCTAAGCGCTGTATGTATATGAAGTCACTTAGTCCTTACTGCAGCCTTAGGTTGGAATTCTTTTCCCATTTCAAAGCTAAGGAAACTTAAGCCACACAGAGTTTTAAGTGACTCTCTCTGCTTGAATGTACATAGCTAATGAATGGCAGAAATAGGAAAAGAAAGCCAGAGTTGGTTTTCTTAATGCCTTCATTGAAAGAAGAGTTGGTGGAAGAAAAAGATGTGAGCCCTAAAAGAGGAAAAAATTCATGTTGTGCTGTGACTTAGAAATCGGGGGGCGGGATGTAAAGAAGAGGATATAGTCTACAATGGTATTGCTGAGTGATGACAAGATGAATAAGCACTGAGACAAAGCCAAAGATTTGCTTTTTAATGTGTTCATGGGTGACTTAACAGAACTGTTTCAGTAGGATGGTATGAGGAGAATTCAAATTGTAAAAAGTTAAGGGGTAGGTTAGTGGCAAGGATGTAAGGGCAACATAGACTGCCTTTAGGGTAGCTTGAACTGAAAGAAAAGCAGGATCTTGCAAGGGAAGAGTAGTGTTGTCAAGGGAAAGGGCCTAATACAGAGGGAGTTAGTCTACTACTTTAGTAATACTTTTAGTACTTTAGTAGTTTCAGTAGGAACATAGAATAATAAAATGACCTAGTAGAATAGAGGAATGAGTGCTGTGAGGCTGGGATCAAGGAAAAATGCAAAACATAGGGGTTGAGATGTCAGCTCCAGTGAGAAGGGCACCTCTTACACTGTGGAATTAGAGGGAAGAGAGGAAGTAGGAAGAGGATATGGAAGTAGGAAACTCACTTCTCGCCTTGTATTTATTTATCTCTGTGGAGGGTATATTAGTTTCCTCCTGCTGCTGTAACATAGAACGTAAACTTGATAGCTTAAAACAACAGAACTTTATTCTCTCATGGTCCTTGAGGCTAGAAGTCTAAAATCCAGGCACTGGGGGAATTGGTTCCTTTTGAAGGTTCTGAGGGACAATGTGTTCCATGCCTCTGTCCTGGCCCCTGGTGGTTACCAGCAATCCTTGGTGTCCGTTGGCTTGGAGATGCCTCTCTCCAGTCTCTCCCTCTGTCTTCACATGGCATTCTCTCGTGTCTGTCTTTCTATGTCCAAATTTCTGTCTTCTTGTAAGGATGCCAGTCATTGAGTTAGGGCCCACCCCAGTCCAGTATGACCCCATCTTAATTTGATTATATCTACAGAGACCCTTTTTCCAAATAAAGTTACAGTCACAGGTCCTAGAGTTTAGGATTTCAATATATCTTCAAGCCTATCTGATAGACACAGTTCAGTTCACAACAGTGTCAAGAACCTTAAGAACATTGAAATGATTGCTGTAGAGAATGATAGTCAAAAAGAAAGTCATGAATAGCTATAACCTTCTTTGTTTGGACTTTGTTTGTTTGAATTCACTAGCCTTTGCTTCCACACTGGTTCCTGTATTCCATTCTGTCCCTACTAAAATCCTGATGTCTGAACCAACTTATTTGCCCACAGCCTGCCTGCCTCCTCCTCGGGTGGATGCGTTGACTATGAATATGGTCCATGTGTTGGAGCCCCCACTATTTGTCTGAGTCCCTCTCATCTGTGCCAGTTGTATGGAATCTCGACTTAGCCCCAACCTGAACTTGGAGTATTTGTATGCACCACTCTAGATGAATAGACCTCTTAGCGGACTTCTTTTACCTTATTGGAATTCCTAGTGCTGACTCCTCCTAGCTATTCTGTCTGCATACCTCCTGGATTCAGGTGTGACCTAGAGTTCATGTCATTAAGAATTCTTTTCTTGAATGGGAAGTTAGACTAAGTCTGACAAATGTAAGCATGTTTATAATTTCTTGATCTTTTGGTAAGCCTCTTTTACTTGCCAGTAAGATGGTTTCCTCAGATGCTTCATTCTTGGCAGTTATTACAGTTTCCTCCCTCTTCTCTGGTAGCAGGACCTATGCTGGGTATTCTTTAACAGCTTGTCTCCCCATCTGATCTTCAAGTGGTATTAGAGAAGCTGCAAAAGCCCAGCGTGGGTTTGCCTAACAGCTGAGGGATGCCTTTCCTCCCTGTAGATCACATGACTAGGTATGCCTGTTGAGTTGGCTGTCCTTTTGAAGATCAGAGAAGTGTAGAAGCTTTACCTACTACAATAGCTGTTAGGGATGATACAGCTTCAGAGAAACAATATAAATGGTAAGCAATGGTAGATTAGCACTCCCTTCTCCCATATTCTTTCATATCTTCCTTTCTAAAGTGGTTATGTCCCGTTTCAGACTTACTTAAAACCTCTTTAAACAGCACAGAAAGATTTAAAGGAAACGAAGCAGTATCTTCCCCGTATCTTTTAAAATGTCTTTGCACTTTTGGTAATTGAGAAGAGAGTAGACAAGAACCCTGACATTTATGTCGGGGGTGCTGTCCCTCTCCTGGCTCAGTGCATTTCATGCATTTAATCCAGAAGAGCCCTGATGTGATTCAGTGAGCCCTGCAGTTTTCAGCGTAACTCTGGAGAAAGGCGTCCTGGGGGCTCTGCCACTCTGAAATCGTCCAGGAGGACACGGAGTGGCCTTCAGCTCAGATGGTGAGTGGCGCTGTGTGCAGCAGGGTGACCTCTACCAGGGGAACAGGTGAAGCGCCACACAGTTTGCACGCTTTCTCCACGAGGAGCTTCAGAGGCAGACAGAGAAACAAGCTGTTAGAAGAAACCCAGCACAGGATTTGCCATCTGCGGAAGAGAAAAGGACCCGAAATAGCTGCTTTGGAATCTTACTCTGGAAGTATCTCTCCAAAGCCTCAGATGACCCCATTTCTAGGTTTCTATGGAAAATGAACTGATTTTGGACCAAATCTCCAAAAGCTTTCCCTAGGTCAGAGTGAGTACCTTGGACTTGACTTTTCCTAACTTTACCTATGGGAGAAGTAGATCTATCATGAACTTAGACTACCTTGCTGCATTTGTTTATTCATCTGTCTTTTTACTAGTCTGTAGGCTCCTTAAGCCTCTACTTTGGAGAGGGAAAAAGCTATCTACCCTTTTAAATTTTTATAGTTAAGGTAATTTTTTGACTAGGTAACACATTTGTGTGTTTCCAAAAAAAATCAATACTATAAAAAATGTATGTTTTGGACGTCACATTTTTACTTTCTTCCCTTCTGTCTGCTGTATTCTTTCCTCTGCTTCTTTATGGAAATGGAAATCAAATATAAATACACATTTTCTTTTTTTTTTAATGTTTTTTTTTTTTTTTTTTTATTTCTAGGAGAGAGAGAGAGACAGCGTGAGCAGGGGAGGGTCAGAGAGAGAGGGAGTCACAGACTGAAACAGGCTCCAGGCTCTGAGCTGGCAGTCAGCACAGAGCCCGACGCGGGCTCGAACCCACGAACCGCGAGATCATGACCTAAGCGAAAGTCGGACGCTTAACCGACTAAGCCACCCAGGCGCCCCATAAATACACATTTTCATTTCCCACCTTTTCTTAAAGAAAAAGTAATTGCATGTGCATTGTCTTGCACCTTATTTTTTTTTTTAGTTAGTGTATCCTGGATATTTTTCTGTATCAGTACATAAAGAGCACCCTTATTCTTTTTTATAATTCTCTTCCCCTGTATTGGACATACTATAACTTAAGATGCTGTTAAAAGAAATGAATTGTGTCTATTCTTTTAGTGTAAACAATGCCACAGTGAATGAATCTGTGCATGTCTTTTTGTTCATATGCAGGTGTTTCTAAGATATTCCTAGAAGTGGGATTGTTGAGTCTGAGAGTAAATGCATCTACAGCCTCCTTGCATTAATACATCTGTGTATCAAGATCCAGCCTCCATGGTACATGAGGAAATATATGGGAGACTGTTTTTTTCTGGGTTTCCGGTCAGTTTTCCCTGCTGGAGTGTCAGACTCATCCCTATAATTAATTTCCAAAGATATGTCCATTGGCATATCAAATGACTTTTTAATATTGTTGTAACTAGACCCACAAGAGAACATTTTGCCTAAGCTTTTGTTGCAGGTTTACAAACATAAACATCATTGAACTTTGTAAAAAGCACATCTCCAAAACTAATGAATATGTTGCAGTATATTTGGTTCTGGTGGCTAAAGTCCTAGGTGTCAGAGGATTTTCCCCCTCTTTTCTTCCTTTCTCTCTCCCACCTTCAATTTTATTTTTTGCAAAATGTTCAGAAAAGTCACCCTATAGACAGTTTTGTAAACACCACCTGTTATGACTAATCCACTGTTGTCTCTCCCTGTTTCAGTTGCCTGCCACTACTAAAGTAATCAAAAGCAATTGAAGTACTGAATTGAAAGAAGGATCCTTCAAATTGTAGCTTATTTATTACCTGTCTGGTATCCACACACTATAAATTATGATATTAAATAACTGAATTTTTAAGTTAACTACTACCAATAATTGTCATTGTGACCTTAGACACTACACATAGCCCTCATGAGCCGCCTTCTACTCATTTATAGAATGAGGAAATGGGGCATTATGAGTTGAAGATATCTTCTACATCAAAGTTTTATGATATAAAGGGTTAATTTTCTAACATACTGATTTTGTTTGATCCTTGCTGAGTTTTGTTTGACATTTTATAGTTTACCAGCTCCTACTTCCATGCAAATTTAGGGTTTAGTTTTGCTACTTGTTTTCTACATGGTAGAAGGTTTGGCATTATTGGACATTGGAAAAAACATGGATGTGTTGTTGGGTGGGTTTGAATCCTGGCTCATACCAGCTGTATGATCCTGGAAAAATTATTTAACCTCTCCATGCTTGTTTTTCCATCTATAAAGTAGCATAATAAAGAAGTCGCCTCATAAGTTTGTAAGGATAAATGAAAAAAAGCATTTAAAAGCATTCAGTTATGAGGCGCCTAGGTGGCTCAGTTTGTTACGTGTCTGATTTTGGCTCAGGTCATGATCTCTCAGTTCATGGGTTTGAGCCCTGCATCGGGCTCTGTGCTGACAGCTCAGAGCCTGGAGCCTGCTTCGGATTCTGTGTCTCCCTCTCTCTGCCCCTCCCCTATTCATGCTGTATCTCTCAAAAATGAATGAACGTTAAAAAAAAATTTTTAAAGCATTCAGTTCTATGCCTTATGAAATTCAGTAAGCGTGAGTGATAATATGACAAGCAGTTAAGTTGGAGGGAAGGGATTATGATGGGCAGGAGTTTCCATTACTCTTATTTCATGAGTAACTGCACAGATTTTTAAAAATTGAAACATCACACATGTAGAAGAATGTAATTGATATTTGTATATGGTTTTAGTAATAATAAAAGGAAAGCATGTGACTTTAGCACTTAAGAAAAAGAACATTACAGACCCCTTAAAACCCCCAGTGAGCCCACTCTAGTTGCATTGCTCTGCCTTTCTGTCCAGAGGTAACTACTATTCCCTTGATTATTTTAAATTTATTGTTTTAATGTTTATTTTTATTTTTGAGAGAGAGAGCTAGAGACAGCATGAGTAGAAGAGAGGCAGAGAGAAAAAGAGACAGAATCCAAAGAGGAGCCTGACATGGGGCTCGAACTCACAAACGGCAAGATCATGGCCCGAGCTAAGATCGGACACTTAACCAACTGAGCCACCCAGGCTCCTTCCCTTGACTTTTTAAAAAATAGTTTTGTTGTCTTTATCCATTCCTATAAACAGTATACTCCCTAAATTATATAATATCTCTCTCTCTCTCTCTCTCTCTCTCTCTCTCTCTCTCTCTCTCTCACACACACACACACACACACACACAGCTTAGTTCTGAAAAACTGAATAGTGAGCATAAATGCATAAACCTCAGATGTGTAAGGGACAATATTGCCACTATTAGGTGAAGATTCCCAGGAATGATAGTCTGGATAGAGTCTCTGAATCAAATCTGGCTCCAGCTTCCCTAAGAATGTATGAGTCCTTTCTGAGGAAGTCAGTGGGCTTCCAGATCATGAGTGAGTAGTGGGAAAAAAGACAACCATTGGCTTATCTGACAGAGCTGTGATTTGGACTACATGATAGACGTCTGGCAGAAATATGGCCCCTCTGGCTTTCAGCAGTATCCCAGGTTAAAGCAGTGAGGTGAACTGAGTGCCCTCAGCTGACTCAGATACCACAGCAAGAAATGGAGAATAGGGATTTCATCACCCCACTCACAAGACTAGCCAAAGTACAGGTAATAGTCTGGGGTGGGTTCACCTATTCATTCTCTCTTCGTTTAAAAAAGAGTACAAAGGTCGTCAGGATCTTGGTGATGGCAGGCAACAAAAGTACTCACTCTCAGGCCACACTATTCAGGTGTGTTCACAGTATACCTCTCACCCTCCTGGTCCATGTGTGAGGTGTCTGTCTGTCTGGAAGCTTGCAGAACCATCTATCTGTCATGGGGCTTCTGAAATTGCAGAGCCATGCCTTGGTGTAAGGTCTGTTTTATCCCTTGTGCTACATGTTTGGTAAGCATTTTTCATCTATCTAGCAGTTCATGTCCTTGAATTCCAAGAAATTTTCTAGAGACTTTTTATGGATTATTTCCTAATGTCTGCTTTTTTTGTCCTTTCTTTCTGGATCCCCTATTTATGCAAAAGCCAGATCTTCTGAACTCCTCATCTTTTTTTTCACTTCTATTTTCCATTTCTTTATCCTCTTGCTATATATTTTAGGACATTTCCTCAAAACTGTTCTATTAATTATTTTGTTTCTGCTAGTTTGCTTTTAATGAAAAAGAATTCTTTCTCCCCCCCAAATATTTCTTTTTTTTATAGAACCCTCTTATTTCCTGGTTGTACTTTTATCCTTCTAAGTAATTTAGTGATCGTTTAAAAAATTTTTATGTACATATGTATGTATGTGTGTACATATGTATACATTTTACTGTCTTGAGGTTTTTGGTGTGTTTTTTTTTTTAATGCTTATCATGCCGTGAATTCATAGGAAATGGGTCCCAGCAGCTCAGGCTTCTTTCCATGGGTTCTCACAAAGTGTGCTTCCACAGGTGGGGCAGGCTGGCATTTGGACCCAACTACCTTTCTCTTTGGCTTCCTTCTTCTTCTGATCATTTTCCTTAATGGGCTTCAAGAAGCTACCTTGGCTCTTTGAGCACTTAATTTGCTCAATACTTACATTAATTCTCTTGGCAAGAATCTTGCCTTTAACTTGTTTGTTTACAAGTGCCAACAGCAAGCTGCATAACACTGTAGATGATTCCAGTTTTGCCATGGTAACATCTGTGGGGCATTCCTTTCTGAATAATGCCATCCCCTTGATGGCAACAATGTCACCTTTCTTGTAGATTCACACGTATGTGGGCAAAGGAACAACTCCATGTTTTCTAAAAGGCCTAGAGAACATATAGCAGGTGCCTCTCCCCTTTCCCTTTAAGTTGGGCATTTAGCGAATCACTGGAAGATGACAGTTCCAACCAAAAGTCTAGTGATTGGTTTTAAAATTTTTCCCCTCCCTGCTTGATTTCTGACTCTTCCAGGTTGCTTTTGTTTACTTGTTTTGGTTTCTACAATATTGGAATCCCTTGAAGCCTTGTTCACTCATATGCTGGTGATTGATGCTGGCTGTAGTCTTGGACTTTAAATAGATTCTAGCTGGAACACCTGTACCTGGCTCTTTTGTGGACTTCTTGGCTTCCTCACAGCATGGTGACTGGACCCCATGGTCAAGCATCCCAAAAAGAGACAACCAAGCAGATATTTTGTTACCTTTTGTTACCTAGTCATACAGCATCACTCTGTCATAGTTTTTCATTAGCAGGGATTAACTAAAGCTGGCCCGTATTTCAGGGGAGACAAGTTAGACTCCATCTTTTCATGGAAGGAATATAAAAGGATTTATGGATGTATTTTATTTTTTTAATTTAACTTCAAGTACATTGCAGTCTTGTCTTCAAGAATAGAACCCAGTGATTCATCTCTTACACATAACACCCAGTGCTCATCCCCAGAAGTGCCCTCCTTAATGCCCATCACCCATTTAACCCATTCCCCTACCCGCCTCCCCTTCAGCAACCATCACTTTGTTCTCTGTATTGAAGACTGTCTTATGGTTTGCCTCCCTTTCTGTTTTTCTCTTATTTTTCTTTCCCTTCCCCTGTGTTCATCTGTGTATTTTTAAATGACCACATCATGTGAATGTAAAATCCTCAAAGAGAAGCCAGGTCTTTTGACTCTTGTTTTAGAACTTTTTCTTATACCCTGTTGTAGGACAGAAAATTGTAACTAAAACCAGGTATTTAGAAGATATATATGCATGTTAAGGTTCCATGCTGCTTTAATTTCTGTCATATGTCATTGTATAGTTCACTCTAATAGAGAATTTTTTTCAACTGTTTTGATTGGTTTATAATTCCTATCCCTTTTGTTCTTAAGCAGTTGTAGAGATGAACATTAGAAATTATTGAACTAGTGGTTTTCAAACTTATTTTTTGTTTTCATAGAAAACACTTTTTTGAAAAATAAAATTTTTTCTTAGAGCATCATTATATTAAAAGCAGAGAAAAGCTGAGCTGCTCTGAGTAAATGTATCCACCAGCATCCGTCCCATGAGGTGGTCCTTGAAGTTCTTTGGAACTTGGGAACAACTGACTTAGGTTTTATCTCTTTCATATTATTATTATTATTATTATTATTATTATTTAGTTTTGAGAGAGAGTTTGAGCAGGAGACACAGAATCTGAAGCAGGCTCCAGGCTCTGAGCTGTGAGCACAGAGCCCAACACTGGGGTTGAACCCACAGACTGTGAGATCATGACCTTAACCGAAGTTGGATGCTTAACCAAGTCACCCAGGCGCCCCCATCACTTTCATAATATAATGTCAAAAGTGTGGTCTAAGGAGTTTCAGTGACATGTCTAAGGTCACAGAAGTAAGTGCGCCAATTCCAGGACCAAGTCCTTAGTTTTTTATTACTACTTAATTATAAATTATTTGGGATGAAACTTAGAGTATAGCCTTTTGCAACAGTGTGCCACCAGCAGCAAACCTTTTAAAATAGTACTTCCTTTCCGGCAATAGAGGAATAAGGAGCAGGCCCAGGCTCCTCCTCCTGAGCGCCCAGCCTCCACTGAGACTCTTGTTTACCTCCGATGCTGCCATCACCATCTGTGCTGGATGGCCAGGAACGATCTTCAGTGTCCTAATCATGTGGCCAATTTAAAATGTCAGTCTTAATTTTGGTGACTCCACTTGTGGAAAACCACATATTACTAGTTTCCAACCAGAGTCAGCTTATGATCACTTCTTGAAAACAGTGAGTGAGCTGGCAAAATTTGGCTGATAATCTCACCCTTATACATAGTTGTATTATGATTTTCACGTTTTTGTTTTTTTTCCCAATATACTTCCAGCCCCCACCAGAACCCTTTTTGCACTGGCTTCAAGTGTTTTACTTAATGTTTCTAAGCAACCAACTAAAATTGGCAGCACTATATTAAAAGCAAGGGAAGTGATTACTGCTTATCAGTGTAGCACAAAGTGTTCCCAAGTATTGGCTGAATGAAACCAAAATGACAGGTTTTCACTGATAAATATATTTTGGCTTTTTTCAGCGTATTACAGTATTCTATATTGAAGAAAGGCCTGCATGTGATGGAACAAAGAATTGCCTGTTCTATTTATAATATCAGTTTGAGATTTAATTAATCTCTCATCACCACATTTATTGATTTTCTCTCTTGAATTAGATTTTAATAACCATCTGTGAGAACAGACTGAAAGCCTGTCTCTGGAAACAATGCCTTGATATTTAGGGATAGGAGACCAGCTGTGAGCTGTTGTTCTTCCTTTCTTAATAGCTGAATGTCACATCCTGTAGTTTGGCTTTCATTCACTAATGTGAGCAAATGATCTGCCTTTCTTTCTGACTCAAGTTCCATTTATATAGTACGTTAACATTCTGTGTTACTCTTCCATCCAAGTTACCTTCTGACCTAAAAATAAATCCCATCTGGGCCTCTGGGTCTCATCTCACCCTATAATCCTACTGGCCTCAGCATTACTATTTCTCTTATATAAGAATCTTCCCACTCTCAAGCTTTGCCAAAATCCAGTTCTCTTACTAAAATTTCACTCTTCTTCCACCTCAGCATGGTATTAATAAAAATGAGTGGGTATAAAAATGTGTATATATGCTTTGTGAGTGAATAAGTTAATTTATATTTGAATGAGTCTGTGTGTATCTAATAGTGGGTGTTTACAGCCAGGTTGGGAAAGGTGTGTGGGAAGGGATAGGAAAGGGTAGGCCTGGTGAAGAGGAAGAGAAACTGTAGAGGAGCCTCAAGACAGTAGTAACAAGACCGATGTTGGAGAGAGGAGACTATCACCTGTTTCTTTGCTGCTAAGATGCCCATTTCTTTCTTATTATAGATTTCCAAACATAATAAGATATCATTTCTAGAGATATCTAATTTTACTTGCTAATAAATTGAACCACTGTCCAATATGTGCCTAAAGTAAAAATTACTAGAAGTGGGGTATTTCCATATTTAATAAAGTATATAAAAATAAGTTCTAGAACTGAACTAAAGAAATTTAATAATCTCTTTTGTACTGTCAGCATCATTGTTCTCTCCTAATACCAACTGAACAGTGTTTCTTGGTGTGGTCCTCGGACCAGCAGCATCAGCATCATCTGGTAACATGTTAGAAATACAAATTCTTGGGCCCCACCCCAGACCTACTGAATAATGAACTTTGGGGAAGGATCTAGTAACCTGTGTTTTAATAAGCTCTCCAGGTGATTCGGATACATAGTAAAGTTGAAAATCATTGCTGTTAATTATAAGAAATTGGCATGTCTGAAGTATCCTCTAATATGAAAGATATTTTATTTTAAAATATACCCTGACACAAATGAAATTTATCTTAGTTTATTGAAGTTAGTCATAGATGCAAGGATAGATACTAGACTGAGAGAGTGGATAAGGAAGGAAAGACCTTATAGCTATGTTACTAATGTGATGATTGACACAGCTGTGTTTGCTTAGTTGAAGATCTATCGTGATTATGTAAGAATAGAACTAAATTCTATATATGTACACTTTATTGTAGAATTTAGAATATGAAAAATATTAATCTGTTGGTTTAGAAGTATTAATAATTCAGAAAGTAAAATAACTGAAATAAAATGCTTAGTAGATGGGCTCAAAAGCAGAATGAAGGAGACAGGAGTAAATTAGCTGAAATATAGAACAATGGAAATTACCCAATCTGAGCAATAGGCAGAAAATAGACTAGAAGGAAAACATGAATTATCTCAGAGACCTGTGGCACTGTAACAAAAGAGGTTCCTTTCTTGTCATTGGTGTCTTAGAAGGAAGGAGAAAGAGGGTAGGTTGAAAAAGGACTCAGAAATGACTGAAAGCTTCCTATATTTTGAAAGAGACATAAACCTACAGGTTCAAGAAACCTTAAGCCGCATACAGGATAAACCCAAATAAATCTACATCAAGACATATGATAATTACATCTCTGAAAACTAAAGACCTTTGAAAAGCAGCCAAACACAACACCTTACATATAGGGGAAGATCGTTATAAACAGAACAGTAAGAGATACAAAAGGTACCATTTCTATACTTCAGTCTAACTGGTAAAATGGTAATAGCGGTAGACTATGATAAGTTATATGTATATAATATTTAGAATATCCTTTCAGAAACGCTATAGATGAATCAAAATGGAATTCTAAACAATGTTCAAATAACCCACAGGAAGGTAGGAAAAATAAAACAAATAGAAAACAAAAAATAAAACAACAGACGTAAACCCTAATGGATCAGTAGCTATATTGACTGTAAATGATCCAAAATGCATCAAATAAAAGAGATTGGCAGAGTAGATTAAAAATATGACCTAACTATGTGACATCTATAAGGAAGTCAATTCAAATATAACAGTATTGGCAGGATGAAAGTAAAAGGATGGAAAAAGATATACAGTAGTGGCTATATTAATATCAGATAATCTAACTAGACCTAGAACAAAGAAAATACTGGAGAGAGAGAAATATTATATAATGATAAAATCAGAATTATAAGGAAAGAATTAGAAATTAGAATCAGACTTTTTTTTTAAATTTTAGAAATAAACCAGAGGAAACACAAAAGCAAAGGTACATACTAGATAATGCCCCAAGAGAACTAGAAAAGGAAGAGAACTAGAAAAGGAAGAGATGTTTAGAATTTTAAAAGAAATGAAGAAATAGATTAAAAATTTGACACAAGTTAAATAGCAGAGGCTCACATCTGAGTAGCAAGGAGGGACTTGGTAAGACCCTGTTACTCAACTGACTCATGATTTTATTTTTTTTGTTTGTTTGTTTTTTGTTTTTTTTTTTAAATATTTTTATTTCTAGGAGAGAGAGAGAGAGAGAGAGAGAGAGAGAGACAGCGTGAGCAGGGGAGGGTCAGAGAGAGAGGGAGTCACAGACTGAAACAGGCTCCAGGCTCTGAGCTGGCAGTCAGCACAGAGCCCGACGCGGGGCTCGAACCCACGAACCGCGAGATCATGACCTAAGCGAAAGTCGGACGCTTAACCGACTAAGCCACCCAGGCGCCCCGTCTGACTCATGATTTTGAAGCTATTTGTCTTACAGTAATTCATTAAGCCATGCATCCCTTTTGTGAGATTCTTCTGTATTTGTTTTGTTTTACAGTTCAAAGATTATGAAATGCAACAAAAAAGCAAACAGTGAATTGGCAAATATTTGCAAAAAGAAAAAGAAATGTATGAAAAAGTGTCACGCAAATTGATTTTTCTTAAAAACTAAAACTACAGTAAATAATTACAGAGGATGTAAATAAATGGTTTGCATATATTCAAGAAGTTAATAAACATTAAAAACATTGAGTCTCACTAAAATGCTCCCTGAAACACAATTTTCAGGAAAGGAGCAAGGGAAAGAAACTTTAAATTTAGTAGATTACATCTGTGGAAAACTTTTAATTTAAGATACAGCCGTTGTGAGTGAAGTTGGGGTTAGACGGGACTGGTGGCAATAGAGCAGTAGGTGCCCTTTACTATGGTGGGTTTTTTGTTATGTGATCCCAAGGCGAATGCAATACAAAATAATTCATTTTCTGTTCATGTTAAGGTAGCCTGGCATTCTATAATTGGGAAAAAATTTTTACTATTAAAAACCAGTGCTTTTTTTATACTTTACAGTAAGAGACTTGCCACCAATTTGCCTTGATGTTAGACAAAAACAGCGTATCTCTACAGAAGCATCGTCATCTGAAATGAAGGCCCCAGTCCTTCCAGAACCTGTCCTTCCTAACCAGCCCAAGACTATGAAAGATTTCCAGTAAGTTTCAGCTCACTGCTATATGTAGACATATGGTCATCTGCATACCAGTACTTAACATAATTTAATATTTTTGTGTGAGAAATTGAATTCGTGGCTCTTTATAAGGCATCAGTCAAGAGTGAAGACACAAACATTGAAGGTGAAAACAAGTGTATAAATAACAGGTAAGGGGTAGACAATGTGGCAGTAAAAGAAACACTAAATAAGAGAATATGAGTTAAAACAGACAAAAAGGAGATAAAAGTGTTGATAAAATAATAAAACGTTGACTTTTTAAAAAATGATATTTTATCTACTATGTAACATATAAACTCTAAAACCTATGTCACTACTGAAAAAAGTCCAAATGCATACTTGGAGGACTAAGTAATAATGAGAAAGTAGAGACAGAGAATGTAAGCAAAATCAAGAAGTTTAGCTATGAAGTGGAGGAAAGAAATTGTTCATTGTAAGGAGCACGTCAAGAGTGACCTTTTTAAAAAGCATGTAGGAGGGAAAGCTGAATTGATATCATAATCTAATTAAGAATTATAGATTCATAAACTATATCTACATTAACTGGAACATATTATTGAATACCTTCAGTATTTCAAATTACATGTTTGGTGACATTTGTAAAGAGGAAATGCTATTTTATCAGAATAATATTTCTATCTGTTATAGTTAATGTATGTTTTCATTTTAGGGAAGATGTAGAAAAAGCTAAGTCATCAGGAGATTGGAAAGTAGTACATGATTTTTATCTAACAACATTTGATTCTTTCCCGGGACTAAATGCTGCATTTAAGGTAATTACACATAAAACACATTTTTCATTTTTAGTTTTCTTTTTTTTTCTTTTATTACTTTTAAAATGTTTTTATTTATTTTTGGGAGACAGAGAAACAGAACATGAGTGGGGGAGGGGCAGAGAGAGAGGGAGACACAGAATCTGAAGCAGGCTCCATGCTGTCAGCACAGAGCCCAATGTAGGGCTTGAACTCAAGAATCACAAGATCATGACCTGAGCCCAAGTAGGATGCTTAACCAACTGAGCCACCCAGATGCCTCTAGTTTTCAATTTTCAAAAGAAGATATGATAACTTAGCTTTTTATCTACCCAGTATTGACTTAAACCACTGTTTAAACAAATATTTATAGGTATTAATTTCTGAAATTATGTATATCGCAAGTAAATATTAACTAATACCTTAAAAGTTGTTTGTATTTGCACTAATGCTGATGTTTGACTCCATTCTTTCAGTTTTAAAAAGGAAAGTGATTAAGATAATTCTTATACATTCGTTTTTATTTTAGCAAGTTGACCCCGAAAGTTCTTTTTCAACATCCCACTAAGAAATTATGAAGTCATAGTTTTGGTTCAAATATTACTAACAATGGTCTTTAAATGTTATATACACTAAACTTATTAACTGAATTTGCAGAAAGATGCCACCACCTCATTTAATACCATTGAAGACTCTGGGATTAATGCTAAATTTGTGAATGCTGTATATGATGCCTTACTTAATACTGTAAGTATTGTTTATGAGCAGATGCAAATAGTATAACTCTCTGTCTCTTTTGTATTTCAAAAGCAGCCACAAAAATATTATAATAATCACCTTGTAACATCATTATATTAGAAATTCTGATATAATTTTACAGTAAATTTAGTTGGAATTCTCAGAAAGATTTTTTTAAGTAAATAAGAATTAAGCAGAATATACTTTTATGTCCAATCCACCTAAGGCTTGCTGAAATAAAATCATGCTTCACTTAGCAAAAGAAGATAAATTATTTGATTATACTGGCATTGCATTAAATTTATAGTCGTTCTCAAACTTTACTATGTATCAGAACCATGGGAAGAGCTTCTTAAAATAGAGTTTCAGGTTCAGTAGGTGTCGGGTAGAGCTCAAGCATTTGTGTTGCTAACAAGTTCCCAAGATATGTTGATGCTCCTGATCCAGGTACCACATTTTGAGAACCATACTACAGTAGATGTGAAAAATTGACATTTTTTAATCCAGGAGCATGGTGTATCCCTCCAATTACTCAGACCTTTAGTTTTTCTTGGTAGTTCCTTGTAGTTTTCTGGATAAAGATCTTACACATATCTTGTTACATTTATTTCTAGTACTTCATTTTTTTCTGATGCTATTGTAATTTGCTGTTCAAATTCTAATTACTAATATATAGAAATGCTTTCATATATTTATCTTTACTTACCATTCCAAATTTACTCACTAATTCTAATAGTGCATCAATAGACTTATTTGGATTTCTGTATGGACACTGCTGTCGTTTGTGAAAAAGACTTTTACCTCCTTTTATCTTGCACTGCCTAGCACTTCTTGCACAATTTCGAATAAAAGAAGTAATACACATCACAGTACTTTACTGTTAAGTATACATAAAAAGGTACATAATACTATTTCTCATGAGAGAAATGAAATAACATTACATATCTGTTCAAAATGAGTAAAAAGTTTTTAAGTACCTTACCATAAATGGACAATATTGTGGAGCAACTGAAACTTTCATACCTTGGTGAGGGAAGTAGAAACTAGTACAACCACTTTGGAAAATTGGTTGGCATTATTTACTGACTTTTTTTATGTTTATTTTTGAGAGAGAGAGAGAGACAGACTGACAGACAGACAGTGTGAGTGGGGGAGAGGCAGACACAGAATGGGAATCAGTCTCCAGGCTCTGAGTTGTTAGCACAGAACCTGACATTGGGCTTGAACTCACAAACCATGAGATGAAGACCTGAGCCGAAGTCAGACACTTAACCAACTGAGCCACTCAGGGGACCCTTTACTAACTCTTAAGTGTATACATATATACTGTGACCCCAAAAGTTCCACTCCTTGGACGTTTGTCTGACCTCTTTTGACTTGGAATATTGTCATTGTTTTATAGACACCAAAAAATTAAGTCTACAACACAAATGGAACTCTAAGATGGAAATACAATTTTTTTTAGTATTTGAATTATTAAACTATATAGGAATGTTATTTTATGCTTTTTCCAAATCCAAAAATGAAAAAAAGTCTTCTTTTTTTTTAAATGTTTTATCTTTTTGAGAGGGAGAGAGAGAGGGACAAAGAATCCTCAGCAGGCTCCAGGGTCTGAGCTGTCAGCACAGAGCCCAACGTGGAGCTCGAACTCATGAGCCATGAGATCATGACTTGAGCCAAAGTTGGACATTCAACCAATTGAGCTACCCTAGCTCCCCAGAAAAAAAAATCTTATTTTTTTTTCTTGAACATAATTTCGTTGCACTTAATAATGAATTGTGGATTTAACTGCTAATTATAACTTGGTTCTGGTAGTATTCATACACTTAAATATATGCAGTCATTTTATACTGTTAAACATCGCTACACTTAAATATATGCAGTCATTTTATACTGTTAAACATCGCTACTCTTGGACTTGTGTTTGTGATTTTATCCTGTCAATCCAGAGAAAGTGAAATTGTTTTTCATTCATATAAAACTGATGCTGGTCATCATAGGGCCACCATTTATGTTTGTGCAGTTGGTGGTGCATGGCCCATCCTGGGGAACATTCTCATTGTAATCTCATATCATTGGTGCTCTAGGACTCTCAGATGTGAAAGTGATACCACCATAAGTGGCAGTCCTTGGTCCTCAAGTCAGATTTTAACTACTGAAACAGATCTGTCACTATAATTAATATATAAAAGTCATCTAAGTAGCTAATCCTAATTATTTTATGATTTTCTTTTGCTTACAGCCTCAAGACATTCAGAAGACAGTATTAAAGGGAATCATTAACAGCCTATTACGAGAATGGAAAGGGTAATTGTAACTAACATTTAGCTAATTGATATAGATAGTTAATTCTACATTCCATTATGTCTTTAATATATATGTATGTAGTTTACTCTCAGAAAAAGATTTTAGTTGTTATAAAAACATAGATCAGAAAGAAATTATAAACTATTTATGACAAAGCTTTTTAACTTGAGATTTGTGGCTCCTCAGGAAGGTCCATTAAGTGAGCTTCAAAGGATCTGCGAGTCCTTTAAAATTGCATATAAGGGTGCCTGGGTGACTCAGTCGGTTAAGCATCCAACTTCAACTTAAGTCATGATCTCACGGTTTGTGAGTTTGAGCCCCTCTTTGGGCTCTGTGCTTGACAGCTCAGAGCCTGGAGCCTACTTCACATTCTGTGTCTATAAATTTGCATTTCCTTGAATTGTATGTTCATAGTCAAACATATAGCACTTTACTGAAAATGGAGAGATTTAGCGTGTGTGGAACGTTCTCTAGAGTGAGGAAACACAGGACCCTCACCCTGCCCAGCCTCAGTCCACACTCAGAAGCACACTCAATGTTGGGGCGCCTGGGTGGCTTAGTCGGTTAAGCGTCCGACTTTCGCTTCGGTCATGATCTCGCGGTTCGTGGGTTCGAGCCCCGCGTCGGGCTCTGTGCTGACTGCCAGCTCAGAGCCTGGAGCCTGTTTCAGCTGTGACTCCCTCTCTCTCTGACCCTCCCCTGCTCATGCTGTCTCTCTCCCTCTCCTAAAAATAAATAAAACATTAAAAAAAAAAAAAAAAAAAAAAAAAAAAGCACACTCAATGCTTTCTAGCCTAACCCTGCCAAAATGTGCCTAAGACACATTAAATGGTAATTCCATTGATCTATCTAAGGAGCGCATGATCTTTACCCAAAAATCTTGTTTTATTTTGGGTTTATTAGAACAACAACAAGATCTAAAGCTCAGTGACTCTTTATTATGGGCTAGACACCTTTCTAACAATCTTCCATATATATCTCATTGAATCTTCATTGCAATCCTATGGAATGGTAATATGATTATTTTCATTTCAGAGTAGAGGAACTAATTTACAGAAAAGTTACATAAATGGCCCAAGTTAACACAGTAAGTGCTTGAGTCAGAACTAGAACCTATACAGTCTGGCAAAGAGCCTGTGATCTCAGCCAGAACTTGAGTGTCCAGAACTGTGTACTGCAGTGGAATTACTAGTACATGGGACAGGAAATTGGAAGTTGGCATGATATTGCTGTAAAATGGAAAAAATAGTGTTCGCCTATCACCAGGAATTTTAATACTTATGAATTGCCTTGAGCATTTTAAAATAGTTTCTTTTAAAAATATTTTTTAAACATGCATTTATTTTTTGAGAGACAGAGAGAGACAGAATGTGAGCAGGAGAGGTGCAGAGAAAAAGGGAGACACAGAGTCCAAAGCAGGCTCCGGGCTCTAAGTTGTCAGTACTCAAATTCATGAACCATGAGACCGTGACCTGATAAGTCAGATACTTAACTGACTGAACCACCCAGATGCCCCTAAAATACTTTCAAACATAATTTCTAAAACATAACAGTAGTTCCATTCAGAAAATAGTCTGACAGTTATTTAGAATATTACATACAGAGATAGTTTAGTTTTAAGCCTAAACAATTTAAATTGTTATTCAGTCAAGGTAGTTCTTCCACAAAGAAATGTTATTGATTAAACATTTTTATAAATATGTGTATACATGTTTTACATTTTAATACATATGTTATATATTTTCAGATTATGTAATTTTACATTTCTTAAAGGTCATTTAGGACATTAGGGGTAATGGTTTATGTTTTTAGATTTATTTTGTAACTATAACAGAAAAGTAAATAATTATTTAGTTATTTTATTTTCTTAAAGGAAATTGAAGGAGATACTGGGAGGTGAACCATTTTCCCTCCAGCATTTAAATTTGAAAATTTTCAAACCACAGAAAAGTTAAAGATGGTGAAAATTCAGTACATCTTTCACCTAGATTCACTACTTGTTAATTTAATGCCACATTTGCTTTTTGCCTTCTCTCCCTGTCCATGTGAGTATGTGTAATTATTTTTTAGCAAGTGGAAGGCACTCAGCTTCTAATTACTTCAGCATGTATTCCCTAACAGCATTTTCCTACATAACCATAACACTGTGTCATACCAAACAAATTTAACATTTTTCTAATACCACTCTCTAAAATGCAGTCCACATTTACATTTCCCCAGTTGTCTCAAAAGTGTTCTTCAATATCTCAGTTTTGTTTTTCAATCAAGGATCCAGTCAGGGATCATGAATTAGATCTGATTATCATGCAGGTGAACCATTTTTAATTCAAGAAGTTACTTTTGGTTATTTGTGAGAGTGTATTCAGTAGATCCTCAGAGGGTAAGAAAGAAACTCCTACCAGCTTTGGAATATCAGAAACTGTTGGTCAAATATGATAATGTGACAATCCAGATTAACATGGAAGAAAATTACCAATTAGTTATTTTTCAGAGGTTTTAAGATATGAATTTAATTTAGAATTCAATTTGAAACATACTAGATATATTTAAAGTGTGATTTGATTTGCAGCCATTTCTAGATTTGTCTCTTCAGAAATAGACCTGTAAACACAAGCATATTTTTTTCCTTCAGTGCATCAGTATTTTTAAGTGTGATATCAGCTATCCTTTATTAAAACAAAAACATAAATGTTCTAAAATTGTTGATTATATATCGGATTCTTAACCCTTTCCTGAGTTAATCATGATATTTACCCCCCAAAATGCGTTAGCCTACTTAATTAACTCTTTGGTTATCTTCAGAACCAGCCAAGAATAAGCACAGAGAAACCTGTGTTCCCAGCATATCATGAATCAGTTACTGTCTCAGTAATCATACATACTAACTTAGGTCTCATTTTTGGCTTTTACCAACTCAGTTCTTGCAGAAACATGTAGTGGTCATTTTTTGTTAGATGCTATAAGATCAAATGCTAATCTATAATCAATTATGCTTGTCTCTTTTACAGTCCACGAACAAAAGATGATCTTAGAGCATATTTTATACTTTCACAGGTAAGAAAGCAAGAACAGAAGTTGACTCATTCAGACTTCAGTCTATGCATGTGTTAAAAGAAATGGTATCAAGTACTAAGTATTATTTTGTGCAATGTTATTGATACTTTTTAGATTATTGTATAACCAGAGCATGAAAGTTACAACAGATAAGCAGTGGGAAGCTAAGTAATTTTAGAGATTAAAATTTTAAGGTAGTTCTTGCCTTCCTGCTGTGGTATTCAGTAACAAGCAGAATGGAAGCACCTCTTCCTCCTCCAGCCAACCTCTTTTCTTGTCAAGAGTTCTAATGGGCTCCACAACTTTATCGTATTTCCCAACTAGTAGATCCCTGACTTCTCTAGGTATTTTCAGTAAATGCTTTTATTAGAATTCTAATGGAAAAATCAAAGTGGTGTCTTATATTTGCTAAACAAAGGTGACGAAATTTTTCCTCATGAGAGATACAGATTCACAGATATGAAAAAATAAGGTCCAGATAAATGAAAAGCAATTTTTAGTTTGTATTATTTTTTGGAAAAGAAATAGGTTATTACGTAGCCAGCATACCACTTTTGTATAGTCTTTACAGTTGATACAAAAAGGTGTTTGTGTATATTCTTACCTCATTTAAAGGTAAGAAAAAATTATGTTAAATAAGATATGGAGTTTAGTTCAATATTATGTCCAATAAAAGGAAACCTGCATGGTAGGAATAAAAGAAAGGGGAGAAAGGAAAAAATGGAAAAAAGGATGAAGGTAGACACGAGGTAGTTGAGAGATGAAAGAAGGGAAAGAGAGAGGTAGGAGGACAAAGGCAAAGGTAGAAGAAAGGGAGGAAACACGTAGATAGTAAAAGCCAGAGGAATGACAGCTTGTTCTGATTTGTTAAGTGAGTATATTAGTCAGCAGTCACCTCTGCCCAGGATCCCTTCTCTTGAGCACCGCTAGGTAAGGCTATCACCTGGGGGCATTCTCTGATTTTGAATTTGTGCTTGCCAGTAAGTCAGTTTTGAAAATACGTGGTGCTCTCTTATTTCCCATAATTTCAGCTTATTTCTCAGCAATACTCCCTTTTTTTCCGTGACATTCTGAAATGCACACCGTGATAAGATGGTTGGATTTTAGAAATACAGCTAGAGGTTTTGCTTAGTCTTCAAGTACTCCTTCAGTGTCCCTTTAACATTGGAAAGTTGTCAAAAGCTGTTACATGGTTCTCTCCTTGTTCTTTGTGAGATACGCAACTAACTCATTTCATAGTGGCCTCAGTTTCACAACCAGCTTTTATTTCATTTTTCCAGCATTGTTTTTTTTAATCAAGGAAGAACCAGATTTTTTAATTGGATGATAGTGATTGCCACCACCACCACTCAGCTAGCACTGAGCTAGCTGCCTTACATACATTTTCTTTGTTACTACTTAAAACAAGTAAGATAGGCATTATCGTTCCTATTTTACAGATGAGGAAATTGAGAATCAAAGTTTAAGGAACATGCCTAAGTGGTAGAATCAGCCCTCAGACCCAGATCTGTCTTAATTTCAGAGCCTGTGCTCTTTCTCCGATACCACAGCCAAAATCAGAGAATCTGTTAATTAAATGATCAAAAATAGATTATTGTTTTATAGGATTTCACCCGTTATTTCAGAATCTCAAATTTAGTTTCCTAACTTAACCACTTAGCTCGTTAAGCATAGTGTCTTTCCTTTTACATGTTAACAAAACTTTAACATGATTATCTTTAATATCTTTTTCAGAATCCTCAGTTTAATAACACGTCTACCTATGTCATCTATGCTCACTTGCTACGACAGATATCTACCTTAGTGGAAGCTGATCATCATTTCCTAGTTCACTGGTTTAAGAAGTAAATCATTCTATGCTACTAATAAGAACTCTTATAACCGTACAGTTTCAAGTTTGATATTAGTGATTTTATAATAAAATATATTTAAATGTTTTCAGGTCTTTAGAAATGATCTTCTAATTAACAGTACTTCAAAGCCAGTTATAAACATATATGTTAGTACCACAGAGAGGGCAAGTAACCATTTGCTGGTCCAAGCTGTTGAGATTTCTGTCTGCTGCTTTCGCTTACTACACAGCACGTTCCTGTCATTGGTTTTCATGTATCTCAAAGATGGTGACTGGATTTGCTCAGATACTGTGATTTCAGTGTGTGTCTTTTTACTTCCTAGCTTTATGTCAGTAAAGACACACAGTGTCTTTTGCTTACCTAAAACGTCATCATATAATATAGATTAGTCATCAATATCTTTTTTAAAAATTTTTTTTATATTTATTTATTTTTTAGAGAGAGAATGAGACAGGACATGAGTGGGGAGGGGCAGAGAGAGAAGGAGACACAGAATCTGAAGCAGGCTCCAAGCGCTAAGCAAGTGTTCAGCACAGAGCCCAAAACGGGGCTCGAACCCACAAACCGTGAGACCATGACCTGAGCCAAAGTCGGACACTTAACCGACTGAACCACCCAGGCACCCCCATGAATATCAATTTATAAAAAATACAGTATGTTTTTTCATAGAACTATGCTCACATAAACAGTGACTTTTCTCTATGATTGATAAAATCTTAGCCGCAAAATATTTTCAGAATTGATTTTAAATAATGGATTCTCATTATTCATGCTCCTTGTGTTCTCTAAAGTCGCTTCTAACAGTGAATTAACAAATACTGAACCATTGTTCCCATGAGACATAACATGGTTTAGGTTCCTGAGCTGTGGGGCCATACCATTTCCATAAACCAATGACTACATAATCTTGCTTTATCTGCATTTTATGTAAAGACATCTTATTTACTGTAAGTTGTTAATTCATTAACATTGAACTTGTGACCAACAGCACTACAATGTCTGAACAAATTTTATCTAACACAAGTTTATTCTCCATAATGTACCTCACATTCCGCTTGTACTTAGGAACACTGGACAGAACTCCAGCACTACATTTTGGAAACCATTTTAAAACCAGAATTACAGCAAAGAAAAAAAAAAAAAGGACAAAAATGTAGAAAACATGACACTGAGTAAACTGTGTGAAGGATACCTGTGTACAGTATGAAAGCTAAAACAAAAGGCAGAGTGTCTCTGTTCAACCTCAGCTGGGAGAATGCACATCTGGCAACTCACATTCTTTGCCCTTCTCCACATCTGCAAATGACCATGAATGAAAGCTCCGCTAATACTGGTTTTGGGGATTGCAATTAAATTAAGCAAGCAGGCAAATTTGCAAATACTGAGTCTGAATAATAAGGTCTGACTGAATATTGAAAGCCTTAAAAATGAAATGCTTAATGCTAACTTTATAGTAATTTTGGTGTTTATTTCTTATTTAACTAAGAAACAATATTCAAGGTAAGACTTTGCATCTTTTCAAATGTTTGGCAAGTTAAGAAATAGAATTTGAGGGGATATTCTAAAATTTTATGTGTACAGGATGCACTTTGATATCTAACAAATATATTGCCAAAATAGAAGATGTGAATTTGATTGGAATTATTTCAAAATCTTTACCAGATTATCCCAGAAGAGGTTCAAACAATTGGTAGAGAGATTGCTGCAATTTATTTCCTTACGCCTGTTTCCTGCAAAGCCTGAAGAATTTCCACCTATAACAAAGTGCTCCTGGTGGATTCCATCAGCATCTAAAGTGTTGTCTTTACTTAGTAGGTTTTATGACTTTATCTTCTATTTTGTTACATATTCAGGACGTTTCTGTAAGGATCTCAAAGTACTGTAGAGGCATTCTCTTAAATTTTGAAACCTTCCTTTGGAGTGAACAGTTGTAATTTATTTTGATAGCAGACTTCACAGTTAATTTATAAGCATGAAAAAGCTTTATGCATTTTATTGGGCACTGTTCTGTGTTATGGCCATCTGCTGCACGTGACCTGCTGAGTAGTGACCTGCAAGGAAACAGGAACTTGCATTGATTCCTGAGAACTCTTAGCAGAGAACACACTGACAGGGAAGTCATGGGAGGAGGTGACCGTTTGTGTCCTCCCTTTACTATAGTCTTCTAATCCCCACCACAAGTTGTTTTATAAAAGTAAGAAATTATTGGCTGCGTTTGGACCACAATTTTAAGACTACTTTTTAAATTCAGAACTACAATTGCTTAAAGTAGGAATTTCTAGTTAAAGGCTATATGATGGACATTAAAATGTTCTTACTAGAATGAATCACATGCATTTTGGAAAAGATCATTGTTAGAATTTATCTTTACAGATACTGCAAACAGTTTGGTTCACCCTCCCCTTATTCCTTATACTGATTTTTATAATTCTACATTGGATCACATTGATCTCATGGAAGAATACCACACCTGGCAGAGCTTTGGAAACTCTCACAGGTACAATCAGAAGCTCATTTTGGTTACTTAACTAAATGGAATACTGCTCAAAACATGACTGGATGTTAAACTTGTATAAATAAATTTAAATATGCATATGACTTTATATATAAACTTTAGATATCCAGCCCTGAAACATTATTATATTTCTTAAGGCATTTTTTTCTTACATTTTGAGTTTATATACATGTTAATTTGATTTTGGTTTGATTAACACCATCCTTTGAGAAGAGAAAGATTCTGAGTATGCAAGTTTCTTTTATCTTCTTATATGTTATCATCCAGTACAGTGGTCACAAACTTTCTTTGTAAATAACTAGATGGTAAATATTTCTGGCTCTTTGGACTGCACAAACTCTAGTGTACCATTGTAACACAAGACAGTGTTAGACAATATATAAATAAGTGGAAGTATCTGTGTCCCAGAAAACTTCCTGTACAAGCACAGGTGGTAGGCCATATTTGTCCCATGGGCCTTAGTTTGCCAAGTGCCTGATCTAACACAGCAGTCACACACATATGCATATACACACGTACATTTCATTCCTTTTCTCCTGTATTCTGCAGAAAAAGTGGTTGTCCTTTATGCACAATATAAAAAGAATGAGTATTACAGCAAAGGGGCTTCACCACAAATTATTTACTACAGTAGTGTAATAGATTTTTCAAACACTTGACCACATTTTTTAATACACTCACTGCACCTATATCTACACTCATAGTTTGAATTAAAACAGTGAGGCTGTCCCAAACATAGTTTATTCCCAGACCATGTGATATCCTAGAGAGTGTGTTTATTATAAAGGAGATTAAGAGATATGGTGGGAATAGAAGTAACCTCAAAACCCCAGATTAGTTTACAAACAGGTTCAGTCTGCCAGGGACCGTTTCTACTAGAATTGTCCAAAAACCATTGACTGGCCTTCTGGACATACCCCAGTCCACATCTGAACACTCAGAACCAGATCAGAATTGTTTCTGAGGACCTTGTTCTGTCTGATGGATATTCTCTTGGCAAAGGTGACTTATTTTACAAAGACACTTTTTTCTCCAACTTTAATACAATTGTAATGTTGTAGACAAAACAATTCCAAGAGTTACTGTGTATATTTCATTGACATCTTTTAATTCAGAGCTCTTCTACCCACTGGGCCACAGCATTGGTGTACCAAGAAGGAATTACAGAGGAGTTTTGATCCTATGATCCTTTCAGTATGGGGGAAGCCAGCCTGGACTTAGATGGGGGGACCTGGAGCCCTAGAGCAAGTCACCTTTGGCCACGAGCAGCCACATTGGTTTATTTCAATGTGTCATACACATAGTATCATTTTTCTATGTGCATGACTAGGAAAAGGTTGAGACACACTGTTTGAAAGTACAGAATAAGACCATTATATATCCCACTAAGCTCATTGTACTTCTTTCATTTCCAGATTTTTAGTTAGCACTTAGTAAATCAAAACTATTACACATTAGTACTGAACACCTCTTATTAATTGACAGTTGCTTCTTGGAGAAAGCCTTTTTATTTGTGGTTCACACTAGGGCTATCTCCTTCTTCCTCATAATGCCTTCTTTGCACCCAGTGCCCGCTCTTACTTGAACGGATTCCAGCTGTAACCGAAGGAGTCATTCAGCCACTTCTGGGGAAAGTCTGGCTCCTGAAGCCTCACTGTTGCCTTAGTCGTTCTCTCTAAAGGCGTTTCTCTCAGGGGAGTGTGTGGCTCTTTTATGTAGCATAGGATCAGCTCTGATCCAGAAAGAAGTGAGTTGTATTCATGACATTTGAACATAATGTTGTGTGTCTTTACAAATACATACCATTTAATTTGACTACACCGTTAAATAGAAGCTTGCACATCACAAATATCTGGGTAATAATGGATTTTTATAATAACTTCCACACATGAATTTTCTGTGCTAATCCTCCTTCATTAGCACTTCTGCCTCCTGGTTCTGGTGTTGGCCATGTTTTCTCAGGTAATGATCTACAGGTGACTATTTATAAACTGAAATTCTCTGTATAAACCATATAAGTGATAAGCACGTTTCAGAACGTTAGATGTAGCTTCCCCTAGAGGGTGAACGCATAGCGCATCTAGTCATGATTCGTGCTTCACAAGGCTGTGGGGATTAAAAAGAAATGATGCACATAAAATCATTTTGTAAATGGTAAAACACAATACAAAAGTAATGTTTTATATTGTTAGGAGGGGTACCTTAGATTCCCTTAGTATAATTTTGCTAAAAATACACCATTTTGCTTTTTCTGTTTTCACTTGTTGAGCAGGTTTTCCTTCTGTCAGTACCCATTCGTTATTTCTATAGCTGCAAAAAAAATCATTATTCAAAGAGACTCAGAACAACAGATGATAAGCATCGCAAGGGTAAGCCAGCTACGAAAACATATTTATGCTGACTATAATCAATATAGTACATAATTTAATAAATAAATCAAATGTCTTGTGAATTGTTCTAACATAATCAGGAAATGTTCAAAGTAAAATTCATTTTCTAACACCCCCCAGAAGTGCTTAAACCTATTCACGATACAGGAAAGAGCCCTCATCAAATTGTCACTAGATTATAAGGAAAGCAGGAAGATTAGAAGCCTCTCACAGGTCCAGAGTACTGGGAACTTGGTGGACGGCGTTCCGTGGAGACCATATCCAGCTGCGTGGCAGCCGGCACAGCGTTGGTGGGGCCTATAGCAGGGCCAGGGGTGTCCTCACGAGCAAAGCTCTCAAATCACTGGAACATTTCCTAGGTTTTATGAAAATCCAGTAGAAACAACCCAAAAGTTAAGTGTACAATGTTGGGAAACTGAGAAGTAAGTCCAAAAAAGGTGAAAGACATTTTATTGATTCTTAGGAAACCAAAATGCATGGAGATACATGGAAACTGGGGTGGTAGTCAGACTGGCTGTGGGCAGATCGCGCTGCTGGATGAAGTTCTCTCTGGGCCTGTCCTCACCGCCCCTGCTGCTGTGTTACATGTTTTATCTCGTAGATACAGAGTGAACCAGCATATTTTCTTTTATTAGAGCACTAGACTATTTATTTTGAGTATCTGCTTTTGTGACTCTACTTTAAAAATTAGAAGGAAGGTTGGCTGCAGTCTTCTAAAGAGAGCCTCAGAATAAAAGGAAACTATTTCCATGTCTTGTCCAAGAATATAAAAACAATCCTAAAGTATAAATTATAATACTTTAAAATGCTTTAAAAAAATAAGAAATGTTTATTCTTCAGTAATTCAGTTCCCAGAAGGTGAGTATTTTTTTCTGTCACAGAGCAGGACAAAAGATTTGAGTGACTGGTGACATCCCAGAGTCATTTTACACTGACTATGAGAATATTAGAAGAAACGTTATTGCCTGTGTGTACCAAGGGAGTTCCAAAGCCACTGTACCCCCCTGAAAGTAAATTTAAACAGGTATATTTGGCATCAGAATTATTACTTAATCTTGGGTAGATATTGGCTCAAGTATTAATCTATAGAGCTACTCATTTTGGCAGTTTCTGTTAGCTGCGTTTATGCAATTTCATTTGCATAAATGCAACTAATAGTTGCAATTTTAGTACTTTTTTTTTTATTTTTTTACCTAGGGCTTTGATTTTGTATATTTGTAAAAACAAAAAATCTGAAGAACTAGAAGTTTATCTTCGTTCCTCTGAGCAGTTTTCTGCTGTGGCACTCATACTTGGAACATCAGATATATTCTTCTGTGGAACTTCTATTTAAAAGGAGAGTGGCAGCTGTAGACTCTGTCACAGGTGCCTTCCACAGAGCATGGGCCCAAACGAATAGAGATTGAAGAGTTAAGTGGCATTATCTGTTCTTAATGGAGGTTTCCCAACATTTTAACTTGTAAGTTGCCACACCCCTTGGAATTAATAACTGGTGATCATTTTGACCCAAGGACGAACAGCCTTACAGGTAGTTAATGTAAACAAGAGGTTATCTTAAGTTGCAAAAGAGATTCCCCAACCTAAAATAACTTCCTCCTCAGACTGTGTCCCAAATTCTACCATTTGGGAATTATTTCTTTCATTTGAAGTATTTTCTATTAAATATTAGTTCCTGATGGGAGGAGTAGCCACTACACCTTGTCTACCATTATCATCTTAGTATAAATTTATTTGCTGGATATTTCCAGTGTGATGGCTTTCCAGGAACTAGATTGGGAATAGAACATAGGAAAGAGGACTGCAGGATACTATCCCAGGAGTATAGATCTTTTTGAGCATCAAAGGGAAGACCCAGGGAAGGGAAAAAACACTATTAAAAACCTTTAGAGAAAGACAAATACCATGTGATTTCACTCATAGGTGGAATTTAAGAAACAAAACAAATGAACACGATGGGGTGGGGAAAGAAGCAAACCATAAAACAGAATCTTAACAATAGAGAACAAACTGAGGTTTGCTAGAGGGGAGGCTGGGGGGAGACGGGTTAAATGAATGATGGGCGTTAAGGAGGACACTTGGGATGAGCACCGGGTGTTGTATGCAAGTGATGAATCACTAAATTCTACACCTGAAACTAATACCACTCTGTATGTTAACTGTAATTTAAATAAAAATGTGAAACTAAAAAAAATATATTTTTTAATTGGAGTGTAATTGACATACAATATCCTATTTGTTTTAGGTGTGTATTATAGTAGTTTGATATTTTAACACATTATGAAGTAATCACCATGATAAGTTTAGTTGCCATCTGTCACCATATAGTTTTTACAGTGTCATTGACTAATATGCTGTACATTATATCACTTAGAAAAATAAATTTCTAAAAGAATAAAATTTCTAAAAGAGGAAACAAAACTAAAAAATAAAAATCTTTAGAATTGGAAATACAGAAAGAAATGAAGTGCTTTGAATTAGAGTGTTTTATTATAGTAATCTACAAAATCATGAACATAGTGTTATGTAGTTTTTTTTTGTATTAAAATTTTACTACTAAAGCACTTTGCTGCATGTATTTTAAATGTCTGAAATGTTTATCTCTAGTCTGTACAATAATTTTTCTTTGCTACCAAAGAAGATGAAGTAATCTGATAAAAGCTAAATAAATTATATAAACACGTAGACTATAATTATATGGTAAATATTTATATATTCCTATTAGATATCTTTAATGTTTTTTACACAGTCATTACTTATATTTTGAAAAACCATGAAAAAAAGGTTTTTTAAGTTACCCACATTACTATTAACCAGACATAACAATTGTTGATATTTTAGTAAATTTTCTCTACTACTCCTTCTCTGTATTATTTTTAAAAGGCAGTAGAGTTGAAACCATTTTGTATACACACTTTTGTTCCCTGCTTTTTTCACTTGTACCTTTTTAAAATATTTTCATGTTACTTATATAATTATAACCATTTATTTTTAAGATCTGTATTAGATTCCATTATATAGATACATATATAGGATATTTCTAAAGTTCCACTTTTATAGTAATGCTGTAATGAACATCTCACTGTATAAAATAATTTTTGTGCTTAGAATGTTCAGGATTGGAATTATTGGGACAAAGGGTATGGACATTGTTAATGTTTCTGATAAATGTTGACAGATTACTTTCTAAAAGTAGACTAGTTGTGCTTTTAGAGTAAATTCAGTACTATCTAAAAAGGTTAAGCCAAGTTTGTCATCAGTAGTATGTACCTCATTTCAAATGTTCCCGTCTTATGTTTGTATCTATTAAACAGAAAGCCTTACTATTTAAGAGATGAAGACATATGCAAACTGATATGCAACATTCTTTACTATAGAAGATGAATTATTTTTGGTCCTCCCTTTTGGATCCCCTTTGGTTACCATTATTTCAAAATGAAAAAAGATATAATAAGTATATAATAATAATTTGTATAATTGAGTTTATGAAAATATTTATATGAGAGAGGACATAGAGAAGGATATAATTGATTTTTACTCAAGTGCATAAATGTTTTAAATGAAATTTGGAGTAACTAAAAGTAAAATGTTTGCTTTCTTTTTTAATCAGCAAAGTCTGGTGGATAAAGTATCTCGAAGACAGAGACCTGATATGAACATGTTATTTCTAAATATGAAAGTAAGACGGACACATCTGGTTAGTGATTCGCTTGATGAGGTACAGATCATTTATTCCAAAATGGAACTAATTGATTAAAACTTTAAATAAATTCTACAATATGGTGTATTACTAAGATCTTAGTAATTTGTTTTTCATGTCTATTCCATTGTGCTTCCATATATTTTGATACCATAATTAAAGTCTGTTGTATATTCATAATTAAGCCTCATGTTCATTATTTACATGTTTTTTAATGGTTTGTTAGTAAGTCTCCAGAAAAGGATTTTGTGTAGAACACTGAAAATGAGTAATCCATGCTTCTGAATATGTAACTTAGATTCTTTATTACTTTATAACTGGTTGGGTGGGTAACAAGTCATTTTAACTTCTCCAGTCCTGAGATTATTCATCTATAAATTAGAGGTATGACCTGCAGGGTATATAGTATACTTAGGCTCAAAAGTACTTTGATTTGATGTATGTATGTATGTATGTATGATTATTACAGAGCTTCATGTATGTACAGTGCTTCAGCCAGATCTTCATGTGGCTATTATAAGATAATGGCTGATTTCATTAGGTGATTTTTAACATCAGGAAGGAAAGTTAAAGAAAAGGAAATTAATTATTTAATGATATAACCTGCTAAATTAAAATCTTGGAGGCAGTGTAGGATCCCAGGAGACAGTAACTTTGAGCAAGGTACTTGACCTCTCTAATTCTTTCTCTTGATCTATATGACAAACATAATAATGCTTAATTCACACAGTATCTGACAAATTACTGGATGATTGGATGAATGGAGTGAGTTCTGTGACATTGTAAAGAAAGATAAAGATTGCCTACCACATTTCCCAGAATTGAAAAAGTTAATTTCCTTTTTATTGCCCTTTGTTCTTCTCTACTATAATTTCTGCAAATAGTTAACCCGGAAAAGAGCAGACTTAAAAAAGAAGTTGAAAGTTACATTTGTAGGGGAAGCTGGTTTGGATATGGGTGGCTTGACCAAAGAATGGTTCCTTCTTCTAATTCGCCAGATTTTTCATCCAGATTATGGTGAGTATTTAATTTTTATGACCTAGTGTTTCTTCCTAATTGTTAGATTCAAGTAGTCACTCTTATTTTTAACCTAACTATAACTTTGTAGGTTTTTTTTGTCAGCCATAAATGCTGAATAATTTAAGGATTTTTATTTACATTTTTGAAAGTGACCAAATTGATGATCAAAATGTTTATTACCTTACTGGGAATCATACACAAAATGCATAAAGACTGTAAGTATATATTTGCAAGGCAACATCCACCTCTTTCTTGAATAAACCAAATGCATGAAAATTTGTCATTGAAATAAAGAACATTCAGAATTAAAAACAAGATGGTAATTTGCTTTATAGCAATAGTGTAGGCTCTTTCATTAGATTGTGAGCCATTTTAATAAATAAGAATTCATTCATTAATTTTTTAAAACAAAAGTAAACTTGAAATTTAAATTTTATTTTTTATTTAAACACCTATATAGTCCTTAGTATCTGTAAAATATTTTTCTTCAGTTTTAAGTGGTTTTTTTTACTTTTTATTTTGTATATGTGTAGATATATATAGAAAGATACCTCTTTCTGGCAAGGAAAATAGAGATGACGTGGATAAATTTAAATCTCCGGATAATCCTCATAATTAATTTTGATCATAACTTATAAATTATACATTATTTTTATTTAAAAAATCAACTGATTAATTTAGTTTCTGTCTTTTTAATGCATGTATGCTCTTGGTTCAGGATACTAATAAACAGTAAAATGTTCTTACATACTCTTTGTGCACATATTTTATATATTTTAACATGAAAGATGGTTTATAACATAACTGTTGCTGAAACGTTTTGCTTCTAATAGTTGAGATATCATGTACGTTTTTAGTACTTTGATTTTTTAAATCAGTCATGTTAATGAAATGATCTTTCCTTTTTTCAGGCATGTTTACATATCACAAGGACTCACACTGCCATTGGTTTAGCAGTTTTAAATGTGATAACTATTCTGAATTCCGATTGGTTGGAATTGTATCCTTTAAACTTTCCACTAGGAGGTGCTAGTAGACTAGAAATTTTAAATTATATCAGAATTTTGGAAAACCCATTAAGCCTTGCAGATTAAACATTCTTGTCAAATTTACTAACAGACTTTTAACCATTTGCAGCATCACAGTATATCATAGCTATATGTCAGCAGACTTATTAAAAGGAATTATGAAGTTTTTATATTTTTCTCTGAAAACATCTCAAAATAAAGTTACTTATTTCATATATTATTTGAATTATTAGAAAGTTAAGATTATTTTAATGTTTTATTTATTTCTGAGAGGGAGACAGCACGAGCAAGGGAGCGTCAGAGAGAGAGGGAGACACAGAATCCGACACAGCCTCCAGGCTCTGAGCTAGCTGTCAGCACAGAGCCCCATGCAGGGCTCAAGCCCACAAACCGCGAGATCATGACCTGAGCCGAAGCCAGTCGCTTAACTGACTGAGATACCCAGGCGCCCCAGAAAATTAAGATATTTTTAAAAGTAAAGCATCTTTTCCATTCATAATGAACTATTTTTCTATTCTTTTACTTTGTGCTTATTTCACTGAGGTTAATAAATTGAAATTGTGGAAATAAATCTAGGTCTTTAATATTCCCCTAAATCATGAGACATCCATAAAAATTTTAAATTGACTAGAATGGGAATATTAAAAGTACATGTTATTATTTCAAGTGTTTTTTAAATTATATGAATCCCTGTGCCATCTTCTGATCCTTCTCAGGTGTATTGGAGATGGCATTTCTGCATTGGATAGGAGATTGGAAAAGATACCTACCGAATTAACTCTTTTAATTCTAAGAAATATAATTGTCAGTGGAAGAAAGGAGGGAAGAGTAAATAAAAGAGTAAGCACGGGAGATAAGTAGCTTAAAAGAGAGAAAAATATCCACCTTTAAGAAGGTTACCCTCTAGATGGACAGATGAGCACTAATTCAAGGTCGTCAGTTCTCATTATTTGACATTAAGTGGTAAGGAGTTCGGAGAAGGAGGAGTCAGTGTATTCTTCCCAGAGAAGGTAGAGATTTAAAAATGAAACCATTCTATCTGATTAGCCCAGGCCTGGAGTGACTGAGAGAATGGCTAGACACCAGGCCGCACTGTCCAAGGCTTGCTACACAACAGTGTACGGGCCCCTTGATTGAAGCAGAGGGCACCCCGGGAGTTAGGGAAGACACCTTCAGCAATCAGGAATGACCTTAGAGAGGGCTTGGAATGTCTCTTATACTTGTAACAAATCCTGAGGAATATATATTAAAACTGAGAGAGTAAATGGAAGAAAAGGTAGTAGGGAGAAAACCACACATTCAGAGGGTAAATTTAATTTGAAATTTTGTATTTGTTGTCATTCCAAAGGTCTGAAGTGCCAAGTTCCATAATATAGAACACTTATCAATTCTTAGACCTATGGTTTTGTTTTGTATTATCTACAATAATCATTTGCTGCACGTTTCAGTTTCTCTGAAGGCCTGAGTTACCAGTGTTTCTCACTACACTATGAGCTATTTGAATTCTGTGAAATCTATGTTTATTATACTTTACATTCTTATCACAGCTTAGATTTGGGTGATTTTTGACTTTCTAATATTTATAATGAAGAATTAGATCTTACTTAACTATCACATTTTTGGAATGGTGTTATACATAAAATCATGAGTTTACTAATTAGCTTCTTTAGCAAATAGGCATTAGTTACTATTCAATCATTACGCAAAAAAGCAAGCACAGTAAGCATATTTACATATGCTGCATATTTCAAGTTAATTAAATCTAAAATTATTATAGTCACTACTATCTCATTATTTGCATTTATCTCACATGCACGCACACAGCAAAACTATGGAAAGTGAGATTGATGCCCAAAAAGCACAATAATCTACAGGAAAACTGTGAGATGATAATGGATTGTGATCACATAAGTTGGTGAGAGATCTGTCAAAGGTGAGGAGAAGTAAACATTGAGAACACACATGACAACCGAGAAGGTGTAGTTGGTTCTGTACGTATTTTCACTTTCTAAATTTCGGTTCCAACAATTGTGCTGGTAGTTCTGACAGGATTGTATTCCGGATGCTTCATTTTTATATACAATAAGCCTTTGGAGTTTACAAGAAATGTTATAGTGAAACCTGTAATAATAATTATAAAATGTTTTGAAGATTGCATGAACAGCCATAATATAACAATTTTTAAAAACTAGAATGGCTTTCACCAAAAGGGGCGTTGAAACATGGTTTTCAAACTGTCCTGTTTGCACTACATGATGCCTCAGGGGTCCAGCAGAGCCCTCCCACCCTTGTCTCGCCCTTGCTTCAACCAGCACGGGCTGACTTAGTGTGGAATGAAACGCTGTACTCTGTGTATGAAAGGGCCCTGTGGCAGATCTTATGAGCCTACTTCCATATCTGTTAAAAACCTGCTTTGGAGCGCCTGGGTGACTTAGTCGGTTGAGCGTCCGACTTTCGCTTAGGTCATGATCTCGCGGTTCGTGGGTTCGAGCCCCGCGTCGGGCTCTGTGCTGACTGCCGGCTCAGAGCCTGGAGCCTGTTTCAGAGTCTGTGACTCCCTCTCTCTCTGACCCTCCCCTGCTCACGCTGTCTCTCTCTCTCCTAGAAATAAATAAAACATTAAAAAATTTAAAAAAAAACCCTGCCTTTAGAGTTATGATTCTTTTTGGTTTTTAATCAAAAAAGCTTAGAAGTTGTCACTCTGATAGATGACCATAAATGGTAACTATAGTTATATTATGGTTATTGTCATTATTGTCATTATCACAGCTATAGAAGTATATTAGAGCTCATTTTCAATATTTGTCAATCTCTGTTGATTGAAGGAATACACTGCTCAGTCTCTGTTAGTATGGTTACCTATAAAGTAACTTATCTATTCCTTAAATTATTATTAACTTTTGTTCTGCCATAATAAATTGAAATACTGGTTGTCTTCCAATTTTTAAAAATTTTTTTGAGAGACCGTGCACACACGTGCACATACAAGACACACACACATGCACAAGAGGAAGAGAATCCCAAGCAGGCTCCATGCTCAGTGCAGAGCCCAACTAAGGGCTTGATCTCACCACTGAGATCATGACCTGAGCTGAAATCAAGAGTCAGACTTAATCGGCTGACCCACCCAGGTGCCCCTTCCAATTTTTAAAAATCATTTTCAGTAATTTGTCCAGCCCATATGTTTAGAATTCCTTTTGAGCCTATAAAATTAATGACTTCCTTTATGACTTGATATAGTAACCTTTATTTGACAGTTGAAATAGGACATTTAAAACCCCTCTTTTCATAGGTTCAAACCCCATGTTGGGTGCTGTACTAACAGCTCAGAGCCTGGAGCCTGCTTTGGATTCTGTGTTTCTCTTTCTGTCTCTCTCAAAAATAAACAAACATTGAAAAAAAAATTTTTTAAACCCTCTTTTGGCAAATGGATAAGTTAAATTCTGCCATATAAGTAATAAATAATATACAGTTGGGCAGGGTTTATATATATAACATCTTTAGCTTTTTAGAAATTTATTATTTTTTTTTATAGTTGATTGTCAAGTTGCTTTCCGTCTTTAGCTTTAACTTCAGCACTTTGAGTAAACTCCAAGTAATAAAGGCTTTTCAGCTATTTCTGTAGGAGAGTAATGTCTTATTAGCTTACCAGTAGCATGTGTGTATGTTTGTGTGTGTGTTTCCATATGCTTATTCAGCTCAGCTCTCTTTAGATAGTCTATATTTAAGTTTTAAAATAGCAAAATGATCACCAAAATTAGTAGTGTATTCTTCATTGAGTTCTGAATAAATTGCTGCTACTTGTAACATCACCAAAATTGTTTAAATTTAGAAAACGTTTTCTTGTATGTTTAACAATTTATGAAATGTCTGAGGTTGTTATCTGTTGTGATCTTAGATGAATTTTTCTTGGGAAATCATCAAATACAGTCATCTGAACACTTCCCTCTTTTCACATGACTTTTGGTAATCAAGGAATTATATTATGGATAATAAGGAAAAGAAATATGTGGGATTGATTAAAGTCAATGTTAGATCTGAAAGAAGTATGCAAGAAATAGACTGATGCGTAATTCAAAACTCCTTTGTTGTCATGGATTTTATGTTAATGCTTAACATTCAGTATGCATAGCTTATGGGACTAGCTGTTTATAACAGCATTACGTTGGATATTCGTTTCCCCCCCTGCTGTTACAAGAAGTTATTGAGCCCTCCCATCGTTCCTAGTGATCAGAATACACCAGTAGGCATCTGCAGTGTGACCGCTGATGACTTATGTCAAATTATGCCTGTAAGTATGAACTCATTAGCATCTCATTCCTTAATGCTAAATCATCTCCCTTCTACCTGAAGTCTTTCTCCTTCTAATGCTAGTTTTATTTTTAAATATAGTTTCTCTCTGCCTTTGTAACCCATCTCCTTTTTCGTCTTTCTCCTTCCTCGTAAAGACATCACCCACTCTGCAGCACCCTTCGGCTCTTGCAGCATAGTGGAACAGGTTTTGAAGTGAGGAAGACAGAGATTAGAGTCCAGGCCCTGCCACTTACTAGTTCTGTGAACTTGGATCGGTTGTTTACCCTTTCTGAGCTCTAGTTTCCTTATGTGAACAGTGGGAGAGCAAAACTTATATGTTGGGGGATTCCATGGGATAATAAAGCTCTTGGCACTTGATTATTTCAGTGGATTTTTACTAAGAGGACACCGCGCAGTATCATTAATAGTGTCTGCAAAAGGTCCCTAAAATGGATACAACAAGTGAATTTCATGGTACTATCCTATAACATTCCTCCATTCAGAGATTAGATTTCTGATCATCAAATTTAATCCAAGATTAAACTTTAGTAGAGGAGTGGATACTATACATATCTTTCTGAAAACCCCATGATAATATTTTTTTATAGCTGAGTTTTGATAACTACTGGTCAGCAGAAAATTCTCAATAAAATCTTTGGCAAATAGCCTAGATGCAGAGGATCTCTGCTGCTAAGTATTCTGTCTAAATACCCCGGTGTTTTCATGATCTGATGAGTATGGTGCAGGGTTGGTGCCTGCCTGTGAAAGTTGAGAAAGCCCTCCAGAACACGTGTTTGGGTAGACAAGTACTCTTCATACTCCCCAGGGGGTGATATCAGACACATTTTTGGAAGTTAGTTTGGGGTATTTTCAATAAGAGCATAAACCCACATATTTTATTAGACTTCATAGTTAGAAAAATAGTATGATATGAGAGCTTGCCAAAGTAATAGAGTAGGCTCTGAGTAAGAAGCCAGAAAGTCTCCCTTCTATAGTCCTGTGTCTACAGCATACTAGCTAGGACTCTGGATGATTCACTTAATTTTTTATCTGTAAAATGTTGGGAGTAGACTGCTCTGAGATACTATCTCATTTTAGATTTTTGTGATTTTTTTTTAATCACACATTCAATTTTTTGTCAAACTTGTTACCAACTTTCTCATTTTATTATTGGTTTTTGCCAATAAATTGCCTAATTTTATGATTAAAGTTATTCAAATATGGCTCATTTAGATCCAGCTTTTTTTTAAGTTATTAATAATGAATATTTTATGAATGACTGTACCAAAACATTGTTTTATATTATGGAGCTGAAGATTTCACTGTACTGACTTTATATTCTTATGTTGGCCCTTTAATAAATCAAGATTCTGCATATACCATGAGATCAACTGTAGAAGAAATTAAGTTTCTATACCTGCATTAATAAAGATTGAGAAGATCTAGAAAGACTGCTGCTGTGTTAGGGTAGTGGAATAAGGGTAATTTTTTTTATATAAATGGATTACTTATTAATAGCATCTATTAAAAGTTGCTACCTAAATTCCATTTAATATGTGGTAAAAATATATCCATAAAAAAATTTAATGCTTTTTTATTAAAATCTTTGTTTACCTATTTGTACACTGTATGTTTCCAAGAAGGGTAACACGAAAGCAAAGAGAAACATGTAGAAGTAAACAGATTTCTTAATTTAAGGACAGTATCTGTGAATATAGGATGAAAAGTACAGAAAGTACTCTAGGCTCAACGATGGAGCCTAGAGCGTGATATTAATAAATACAGTAGTAAATGCAGTAATACTCCACTGATTCCTTAGACAAAGGCACCAGAATTGTCCAGTGGCAACAATAAGAAATCTTCCCAAAAGCCTTGTAAAAATTACACTTGAGGGTGTTAGACTGAGAATAGAGGAAACTCCAGCATAACCTTGAATCAGCAACTATAATATCTCTTCTACTTAAGTCACTCCCAAATATGTTGCGTTAAACAAGACCAGGGTATTTAGGTGATGTGTAAAAATAGTATTCAGTATCTTCACACACTCTTTCTTTAATTATAGGTTTACAAAATCATTAAAAGTTTAACTATGTGGGTAATTAATAATTTAGAAATAGCATATTATAGTTAAGAGTCTAAGACTGACAGTATAGGTAAAAAAAAAAATTTCTCCACAAAAATAGAGGTTTGAAATGCAAAGTCTGGAAATAAAGGGCCTGTAGTCCTAAATAAAACATATCTGAATATATAACCTATAAAAGTTTCATCTCTGAAATAAGATGAGAAGTCCTTTCCCTTGAGTTCACCTAGTCACCCCTGGAGTTCTTAAAAGTTGCAATCTCCCACTTACACTTCTCAGCGTCCATAATTTTTATTAATAATTGAAGCAAATGATGACAAGCATAGCAAATCTCTGCTAGCCTAGATTTGTATAACATTTTCTGATTTTAATGGAATGGAAAATGTATTATGTGTGTAAGTGTGTAAGATCTTTCTAACTATTCTGTTGTTTACCTTTTCCTCTAATAACTTAAACTATAATGTTTTTCATAAAACATGAAAATTTGTTTATATAGGAAATTATTTCTTCCATTGTTCCCAGCTCTTTTGGAGGAGAGGAGAGCACTGTAACTGAAATGTAGAAACTACTTAACATGTATGAACTGTGTGTTTTTTTTATGTTTGAAAGATGAATCCTAATATAGCAGAGTTTTAAAGAAATACTACAAATTCATAAGTAGTCATGTTGCACATAGCAGGGATTTACAATGGAATCGGCACTCTTGCTGCCAAAGTATAGATCCCAGAGTTATGCCTCCATCATCTCACCTGTATGTTTTGCTCTTATATGACTTTTTCTAGTGAGTTTTTCCAAGCCTTTTATGTGGTAGAAACCACTAACAAACATTTCATGCCCTGGAAAATATGTCCCAAATATTATCTTTAGTTCAAAATCTGATAGTATCTACTCTGTCTCACATATAAGTTAACTGAAGTAGACGTGCTTAACTATTTTAGGTAACATTAGTTGATTTAAAAACACAGGTAACATTTCTTTTCTACAGGAGTTGGCCCATGGGTTAAGTGAACTCCTATCATATGAAGGCAATGTTGAAGAAGATTTCTATTCAACATTCCAGGTACTATTAAAGCTACAAATAGCTTTTTGTTAACCATGGATTTCATATATGAAAAATGCCATTTGTTATTTAATACCTGTCATTAGAAAAAATGAACAAGGATTAATCACACACCATTCCTTGCCATAAAGGATCTTAACCTGATAAAGCAGAGATTGAAGCAGACACAAGTAGATCAAGAGTCAAGAGAGTGCCTAAAGAAACTGCTCAATGGTGCAGGTACTCTGCTAGGCAACTGGCATACTTGACTCAGTACTTTTTTGTAGTTTATCAGCTTCCAAAAATAAGCCTCTCCTAATAAAAATTAAAACAAACAGGAAGCCCGAGGGGCTCAGGTAGTTAAGCATCCAGCTCTTGGTTTCAGGTCAGGTCATGACCTCATGGTTCATGAGGTCCGTCTCTGCACTGGTGGTGCAGAGCCTGCTTGAGATTCTCTCTCTACTTCTCTCTGCCCCCCTCCCCACTTTGCTCCGGCATGTTCTCTCTTTCTCTCAAATAAAAATAAAAGTAAGCCTCTCCTTTAGCTTTAATACAAGAAGTTAGGAGCATGGGGCACTTGGGTGGCTCAGTTGGTTGAGCATCTGACTCCGTCTCGGGTCATGAGTTCACACTCCACATGAGGCTTTGTTGCTGCAGTTAGCACAGAGCCCGCTTTGGATCCTCTGTCCCTCTCTCTCTGTCCCTCCCCCTCTCATTTCCACCCCCCTTAAAAATGAGTAAACATTTACCAAAAAAAGTTAGGAGCAGGAACTGTGGTTTAGACCAAAATGCTCTTATTTCCACTCCCCTGCCAATAATTAGGAGATGGAAATCAGAGTAATCCACATAGCTCCAAAGACCTGAGTATTACCTGAATGGCCACACAAGTTTATGAACAGCCGTTGGGTATATAATTGTTTTCAACAGAGAGGGTTTGTCCCTGTAGTTTGTATATTTAAAGCTGGGAAAAAACTGTTCTTAAATGTCACAGATCAGTTCACTGAACCCTACTATTATATTAACCATATCAATAAATATCATGTTTTGGAATCTCCCGTCAGGTGTTTCAAGAAGAATTTGGAATAATTAAGTCCTATAATTTAAAGCCAGGTGGTGATAAAATTCCAGTTACCAATCAAAATAGGAAAGGTAAGTTAGACACCATTTCTTAATTAAAATACATTAATGTTTACCATTTACTTTTACTATTTAACAGATGTAAAATTGCTTTCCAGAATATGTACAGCTTTATGTTGACTTTCTTCTCAACAAATCCATCTATAAGCAGTTTGCTGCATTTTATTATGGATTTCATAGTGTGTGTGCTTCAAATGCCCTGATGGTGAGTTTAAAACTAACTTATGCTTTCAATTAGGCTTTGTAATACTATAATATTGACAAATAAGTCCTTAAATATTTTAATAAATAAGCTTCTAAAATAGAAAATAATTTCTATTTTTTAAAGGTAGAGCTAGAAATAAAAATAGTTTTCTCATTTCAGCCCTAATTCTCTAATAGGAGAAAAGGCCAGTCAACTCCATTTTTCTTTCCTTGTGCTATGTCTTATACTATTTCTTTTGGGGCTTTGAGAATTTTCCTCAAGAGTAGAGGAAGAGATCCCATAGGCTCAAGGTCTTAATACTGAGGGAAAGCACAGAAAACAGAGTCAGCACATAAGCCCCAGGGTTAAAGCCACAACTTGTGATTAAAGAACATATTTAAACTGCTTCTGACTGCAACTCAGAGTTACCTTTTACCCATAGGAAGTAGTTTGTCTTCAGTCATGATGAATTCTGGTTAGTGTGACTTGCCTTAGCCTCATGAATATGGGTCAGCTGCTGTATAGAACAGCATGTCAGAAGTATCATAAGATAAAAGGAAATGCTGCCCTCCTCTCCCTCCTCCGGCCCGCTCCGATCTATGCAGGGTGCACTCCATCATGCTGCATGTATCTCCCCTTGGTTTTATTCTGAGGGTTTGGAGTAAGGCCTTCCATTTGAGGTACTTTTATAGAAGAGAGCTTGTTTTAGAGGAACCTTCGTCACATATTTGTTTTTGAAAACGAAGCACTTTATTGCATTCTAAGTGGATTTGGGCTGTGATGCACTGGTAGTTGTGGGCATGGAGGGAGGGAAAAGAAGAATTAAATGGTGTAGCATGGTCTCTATTCTTAAGTTTTAGTCTCTTCAGGTGGGAAACAACATATATAGTTGAAAATACAAGTGGGTGACACGAGGCAGACTGTAACCCAAGTATTCAAACTCTTCATGCACCTGGGAGGCATGTGGGGTATCAGAAGGAGGCTGGAGTAGCTCAGAGTTTCAAGCAGGCTGTGGGGGGAGGCTGTAATTTGGATTCATGGTTAGTCATCTGCTTGTTTTTCTGGCAAACTGCTAATGACTTTGCAAAAGGGAGAGCCTAATAGTTTGACAAGATTTATAAACTTTTAGAAGCAAAAATATCTTAACCTCTGTAGAAAAATTAAAATGGAGATTTTTTTCCTTACCAAAAATGGCCTGATCTACTAGAAGACGTGTATTTTATAATTTGATTCGGTGAAGATAGTTCCAACTTCATTTTTTTTATCATCACTTCTTATTATTATTTTTGGGAAATAACTATTGGCAGCTGCTTCGTCCAGAAGAGGTTGAAATTCTGGTGTGCGGAAGCCCTGAACTGGATATGCACGCTCTGCAGAGAAGCACTCAGTACGATGGCTACGCGAAAACGGACTTAACCATACGGTCAGCTCATTTCCTTCTGAAAGTGAGACTGCAGAGAGGCGATGAAAGACAATGTGACTTATTTGCTGAAATCATGATCTGAGTCAAAATCAAGAGTCAGATGCTTAACTGACAGAGTCACCTAGGTGCCCCTAGAGATTTTACTTTAAAAAAAAAATGACTTTGGTTCTAGAATTTTAGGGATGCTATACTTATAAATAGCCTTGTACTGAAAAAATAAGAATTATAAACTATATGGTAGAAAAATGGCTTTTGCACTATACCCCATTTTACTACTTTTATAGTTTTACAAAATGTTATTACTTTTATAATAATGTTAGTCAAAAATAAGTCATATATAGAGGCTTGTCATTCCTCAGTCTCACATTAAGGAGTGTTATGTATGTTTTTTTTGTTTTGTTTTGTTTTTTTACAAACAGTTTATTGTCAAATTAGTTTCCACATAACACCCAGTGCTCATCCCCACAAGTGTCCTCCTCCATGCCCACTCCCCCTCCCCCACATCCACCAGTCCTCAGTTTTTGTCAGCATTCAAGAGTCTCTCATGGTTTGCCTCTCTCCCTTTCCCCCACCATTTCCGCCCTTCTTCTCCCCTTGGTCCTCTGTTAAGTTCCTCCTAATCCTCCTATACGTGCACACATATGATATTTGTCCTTCTCTGCCTGACTTATTTCACTCAGCAGGAGTGTTATGTATGTTTAAGGGAAATTTTATCCTTAGAGCTTACTTTACGTTGCTTTATTCTGATCTGCAGGAATTTTGACAGGACATTTTATATAAATTTCCTTTGGTGTTCTCTAGATATTTTTGGGATGTTGTGCTCGGATTTCCTCTTGATCTTCAAAAGAAGTTGCTACATTTTACTACAGGAAGTGACAGAGTACCTGTAGGAGGAATGGCTGACTTGAACTTTAAAATCTCAAAGAATGAAACTTCTACTAATTGGTAAATGTCCAGATTATAATTTTGTTTTTAATATGTAAGTTTTCCTAATAATAATATGTTTGGAATTAGAGGAGTCTTTCAACCTGAAGTCATTTTCATAGAAAAATCTTGGGAGTAAAAACGGCCCTGAAATGAGAAAGAGTGCTTTAAAGTTCTCTATTAATTTTTGAGACTTACCAATGCTAACTGATAACCTATCGCCTTTTTACATTGCAAAGTCAACTGCTTTGTAGTCTCTTTAAGAATCTAGCTAGCTTTTAGTAGAATATTGTGTATTGTTCATTTTTATTTAAAAAAAATTTTTTTTTTTTAATATTAAGGAGAGGGGCGCCTGGGTGGCTCAGTCAGTTAAGTGTCTGACTCTTGATTTCAGCTCAGATCATGATCCCATGGTCCATGAGTTAAGAGTCCTGCACTGGGCTCTGTGCTGGCTGCTTGGAATTCTCCCTCCTATCTCTGCCCCTCCTCAGCTCGCTTTCTCTCTCTTTCAAAGTTAAAAAAAAAAAAAAAGGTAATCTGAGTTATATAATTTAATACAAAGGTGACGTTACATCTAAACTTTTCCTATTATTATTATTTCAGGGATTATTTTGTGAGTTTCCATGGCTTAGGCATCAGTCTTTTACAACTCTAGGATTTGTAGTAGGACATTCCCATAGATTAAATATAGGTGACCATCAAAGAGGTATACATCACCATTGTAGATCCAGTAGGTTTTTGTTAAGCAAGAATGTTAATTTTTACATGGTAACAGTATTGGTGTGAAGTCAGACTGACCTGGGTTTGATTTTCGGGTCTGTGACTTCACCGGCTCTATAACCTCAAACAGATTACTTAACTGGTATATTCCCATGATTAGTTTTCCTCATCAGTAAATTGAGGATAACAAAAATCACTTTTTGGGTTGCTTTGAGGCTGAAATTAAACACTGTGTACAAAAGCACAATGCTTATCATAGACCAAGCACTCAGTAAATGCAGACTGATTATAATAATTTTAAGACTTTTAGTACAAGAGCTGTCAAAGTTTAGTTTCTAATTATAGAAACTAATTTAAAAATATTCTCCTTTTCCCTGGTACATTCCCTATTTTTATTCACTGACTTCTCTGACAGCCATTGTGATCCTGTAAAGTTCATAAAGACTGAAGGTAGGGCCTAAGAAATCTGTGGCATCTAGAGAGAAGATACAGTGTCATGGAAGAGAGGACCCGGGGCTGATCGCTGGGGCTGCACTGAGGGCAGCGACATGGAGGGTACGAGTATCAAGTATCCGGGAGTGTTCTTTTTATTATTTTTTTGACAGCCAAGAATGAAATGATAGTAAGAGTTATATTGTCTACTCTTCTGCCGGCTGTTTTATGCACATAGCTCTTTAAATCTTTTAAACACCCACTTGGATAGTTTACCCTGTCATGGCGACAAGGAGACTAAGATTTGGAGACATGAAGCCATCGAACAAGGTCCCATGGCCAGTAAGTCGGGGAGACAGCATTCAAATTCAGATATGACTCCAAAAATAATGCGTCTAGGATGAAAGTTTCACAGGAGCACGGGGACATTGGCTGTCTCGTCTGCAGAGGCCGCCTCAGTGTCTGGAAGACACTGACACAGAGCAGTGCTCCGTTAAGTGTCTGTTCACCAAGGAACTGATGAGCCGCCTCCTAGCAGAGTGAAACAGATTTGAATGGCCCATGTTTGAAAGTAGCTTAGCAGTTATCCTGTATGTATTTTGAGACTTCTGTCTTTAAAATACATTTTTCCCCCTAGGTTGCCTGTGGCCCACACCTGCTTCAATCAACTTTGCCTTCCCCCTTATAAGAGCAAGAAGGACCTGAAACAGAAATTGATCATTGGCATTTCAAATTCAGAAGGTTTTGGACTTGAGTAACCTAGAAGACTTGAAATATATTTTATATGTAGCATTCACTTCCCTCTGATTGTGCCTTTAACCTCTTTGTGTCTCTGTCTCACAACACCTTGACAAAGCTCACCAACTTTAAAATACTGATTTTTTTTTTTTAATCACATATGAAGTATATTCAATGGGGGAAGCATGATTTTCTAAAAACATGGAAATTGCTTGAGTGAGGAAAAGACCAAACGGCAGAGACAGGTGTGGGTCCGGCCCCTCTTTTTTATAGCACTTTATGATTCTCCATAAGTAGTCTCTTGCAGGTGTCCCACTGGGAAAGCAAAGCGCAGTGAGGAGCGTGACCGCATAGGAGCCCAGTGGCACGTTGTGTGCTGCTAGCACACGGTAGCAAGCGCGTCGCTACGTTCTCACCCGTGTAAGGCATGTAGCCATATTTTCATACAGAGGTAAACAACAGTATAAATGCAGTTTACAGGGTTTTTTTTGATATACTGGCTTTGGTCCTATAAGATTCTTTTCAACTGTTGCTGAAAAGCATGTAAATAACTCCATAATAGCCTGAGAATAATGGAATTTTGATAGTGCCATTTATTGCTAAAAGATTTATTTTTACAAAGTAAATTCAGGGTTTTAGATGTGTATACAGCTTTTACAAATCAATAAAGATGATTGTACAAGAGTGTTAACTATTTTCAGACCATTGGACTTGAGGTTATGTTCTTTTAAGTACCGTTAGTCTGCATGCACATCGGCAGTAAACTAGTTAGAGTATTCTGTAGTATTTGTATAGTGATCATTTCTTCTTAAGGGTCAGAATATTAGAAAGGAAATCCTATCTAACTAATTGTTGATAAATTAAGTCAATTACAAGCACAAAAGTAAAGAACTGTTTTTATATATACTTTGATTGATATACAGGGCTTATTTCTAATGTTTTTGATCACCAGTCATACTGAAACACTAATTTTTGGTAAAGGCTAGGAAAAGATACTTGACAAAAGTGAATACAATAATAACATCTGTGTCAAAATGATACAGCCTGGTGTAGAAATAAAGTTCAACATTTTGGCCAAAAGGTTTATATTTCACTGGATTCTGAATGTAGTAAATTCAAAAGCCCCCTTTGTGGAGTTTCTTTAAAAAGTAGCATGTAAAAAGAAACTACATTTTAAGTGAGACAGTAAATGATTTCTTTTTATTTACAGCAAATGAAGCAGTTTTATTAGCATGTTACAAATATTTTCGAATCAAGACTTCTCCATTATACTTTGATAGCTTTCCTTCAGAAAACTCTGAAGATATATTTGCAATAATAATGAAGCCAGCATTTAGTACCAGCATATGGTTCACAGGCAAATAATACTGTCCCCCAAGTTTTTCTTAGTTACACCATTTTCTTATTGCTATGCTTCCTGCACCCAACCAGCAGAATTCTTTTAGGGTGGAGGAACGAATCAACTCCGTTTGCCTGTAGTTCAGATGCCAGTTTGCCAATCTTCAAGGAAAAGGAGTTAATTACTTTGTTTACTGTTCTCTTTAAGACGGAAGTGACTCTGCTTTTCCGTAGGGTATACTATGTCAAGGATTTTTCTTCTTAAAAAATCTTGGAAAATCCTAAGAGAGTTAAAGGCATGTCGGTTTTGTTTTCTTTGCTCTGTTTTTTATCCATATGCAAATAAAACTGCTTCTTGATTACTCTGCTTGAACTAGAATGTAAGATGTTTAATGTAGGCTACTACTTACTAATAAGCACAAAAGAATCATGTATAAGAAATCAGATTTAAGTGTTTTAAATAAAATGTAAACAGTTTTTATTTGGTAGAGACGGGAAAATTGTGTTGGCTTGGTCTGCATGTTTAATGATGTGCTTGTATATTGATAGCTATGTCACTTTTAAATAAGTAAACAAACAAGCCAAATTTTTAAATGACAGAGTCCATAAATAACTGGAAAACTATTGTCGTCTGTTGTTAATAAGTTGAAATTTGTAACCATTTATCACTTATACATTGCCTTTATTTATTTATGTTCTGTTTTTGGTTTACAGTGTAATAATACCTCATTTTTTAAAAAAAAAACACTACTGTTCTATTTCGTTAATTTAAGTAGCTAGAAAATTCATGTAGTTGCTTTTTTAAATATAATCTGTTCAGGAATTCTTGATTTTTATATCCACCACAGTAAACTAAAGCATTGCACAGTATTTATTAGTATTTACAAAATGTCCTGTCCTTTTTAAATCTTTGCGTAATCATATTTTTGTTGTATGATCAAAAGTTTTTAATGGTCTGTCTTTTTTGTACAAATCTGTATTGTATTAAGTTCATTTCTGAAGAAAATTTTTCAAATATTAAAGTTATACAATCAGTCAGGCTTCAGCCCAGTTTTTTAACATTAGGCAATTACTTAACACCAGAAATTTAAAATACATTATAAAAGCAAACTGTTCTCTTCACTACACTCTTAAACTAGTGCTTAGGAAAACTGCTAATACATAGAACTTCAAAAGCTATGTGTAATATAACACCAAATATAACCAACTTCCTTCACATGATTTTCAGTATGAAACAATGTGTATCTAGTGTCTGGATGGTCACAGATGTTCTAGCAAATGAGTGTTAAAATGCCATGGAGACCACCCAGAAACAAACCAAGTATGACATTTCATTTTAAGTATTCCTCCCCAAAACCATTTCTTTGGCCTTTTCCCCCTTGCCCACATCTCCTATGTTTAAGGAAAAGAGAGGAGATTATGAGAATGTAGAGGAGAATGTGATGGATGATTATTGGAAGAAGGTAGAGAACTGATGAACAGAAGATAGGTAGCTGGCTGGGACAAAGACCAGGGTGAGCAGGGTCAGTTCCCCCAGATGGCCACACGGCCGTTAGTCCTTCAGGTTTATGAATCGCACTTTGGAGCCAGACTGCCTGGGTTTGGGTTTACTGTTCACTAGTTTTGTTTCCTTGGGCCAGTTACTTACTCTCATGCCTCAATTGCCATGTGACAATAATTTGTAAATGGAACTAAGGATCCTATCTACCTCGTAGACAGGGTTGTAGGGAGATTTAATGGTTAATGTGTGTAAAGCACTGGCCGTATGCCTGGCATACGGTAAACCCTATGGTGTGGTGGAAGGAGAACCATGGTGCTAATGTGGTGACATCTTAGAACCGCTGCTTCCAAAGGCTTCTGGAGGTTTTTGTCTATCAGACATGAGGGGCAACCACAGATTAAAGAATATAAAGAGCTTCTGAGGCATTAAAATGATGTTGAGAGAATATTTCTTATTCTAGAAACTGTGCTTCAGAATTTATCCTTAGAGAGATCTCACTAGGCAAGGGTATACTGTTTTCCAGCTGTATAAAACGCATAATTTAAAAATTCATAATGTTCATTTTTGAGAGAGGGAGAGAGAGTGTGTATGAGGGGGAGGGGCAGAGAGAGAGGGAGAGAGAGAATCCCAAGCAGGCTCCACTCAGCTTAGAGCCAGATCCAGGGCTCGATCCCATTTGGGACCTAAGATGAAACCAAGAGTCACTGGCTTAACTGAGTAGCCTGCCAAGTGCCACGAGGAATTTATTTTTAATGAAACATTTCAATACAGGGGAAAATTTCAGAGATTAATTGAAACCGTGTGTCCCCACACTCCAGGTCTAATAAACGTTAACATTTTGCCCCAGCTTTATTTAAAAATTAAAAATTACAGGGTTCCTGGGTGGCTCAGTCCGTTAAGCATTCCCTGCTCAGGTCATGATCACACGGTGCGTGGGTTTGAGCCCATCGGAGCTCTGCTGACCAGCCAGCTCAGAGCCTGGAGCCTGTTCAGATTCTGTATCTCCCTCTCTCTCTGACCCTCCTCTGCTCATGCCTCTCTCTCTCTCTCTCTCTCAAGAAATAAATAAAACATTAAAAAATTAAAAATTTGGGCGCCTGGGTGGCTTAGTCAGGTTAAGAGCGTCCAACTTTCACTTGGGTCATGATCTCGCGGTTCGTGGGTTCGAGCCCGCGTCGAGGAGCTCTGTGTGACTGCCAGCTCACCAGAGCCTGGAGCCTGTTTCAGTCTGACTCCCTCTCTCTGACCCTCCCTTGCTGTAGTCTCCTTGCTCGCGCTGTCTCTCTCTCTCTCCTAGAAATAAAGCATTAAAAAAAAAAAAAATTAAAATTTTTAAAAAATTAAAAATCACAGGTGGAATTGAAGCCCCTTTTGTGCCTTTGTCCAATCCCAGTGTGCTCTGTCCTTTCTTCAGTAGCCTGCACGGCTAGAGCCTTCCCCACGCTTACGTGTATCTCACAGCGTGTTCGTCTGTAGACATTAGGCGGAGTTGCTGACCTAATATACCATCTGTACACAACTTTAATACTCGGTATTGTCTTTTCTAGGTTCATCTGTGATTATACATTTAGATATAATTCACCCACCTTAATACCTTATATTAAACGTATAAACACCACAGTTTGTTGATCCATCCTTCGCAGACTAACATTTACATATTTTCACCAATGTGAACCAGGCCATGAGGAACGTCCTGACCGGTACTGAGAGCTCATGCACAGTCTCCCTGGATTATAAACCTGGAAGTGCAATGGCCTCGTCACAGCGTGCGCATCTTCAGCTTTGCTGAATACTATTGTCCAATTGCTCTCCAGAGCGGTGGTTCCAGCATTAACTTCCAGCACATTACAAGAGTTGTCATTTCTCCATATTCTCCTTAACACTTGATTTTAGCTGGCCAGTGTGTTTTTTACATTTCCATCATTGCTAATGATATGGAGCACCATTTTGTATGTTTCCAGGCTGTGCATATTTCTTCTGTGAATGCCTAGGTCAATATTCTTGGCCTAGTGTTTTTTCTGTCTTTTCCCTCATTGGTTTTTAGGAGTTATTTCTTTCTTTTCCATACTGATCCTTTGTTAACAGGAGCTATATTGCTTCAATTTGAGTCCTAGATCTGCCAGTTGACTATGTGACTTTGGATAAATAATGTGTCTTCATCTCAGTTTACCCCCAGTTCACCTCTGTAAAATAAAGAAAATAATAATACATTGCACATAGAGTTATTAAATAAGCCTTTATATAAAGCATCTATAAGTGTGGATGTCATATATACTTAGGTATACAGGTATATATCTTATATATAAATGTATGTAATATGAAGATAAGTATGTGTGTATATATACATATACTTATAATCAATACAAAATATATATATATACCTCACTACTACACATTAGATATATGTACATACATTTTATGTATGTTTATATGTGCATATATCAATTATGTAGTTGTATATAAACTTATTTAACACACATATATATGTTTGTAAATAAATATGCTATATATTTATGCCTGACCCATAATCACTATATGTTTGTATTATTACTATTATTAGTATAGATTATGCATCACAGAGATCTTCTCATATGAGGCGTGACTTTCATAATATGAATTTTTAACTGTTAATGTAGTCCATAAAATAAA